>OV702286.1:136160272-137410272 GCA_916181665.1 Avena sativa | reverse complement strand
GACATAGCATGTGTGTTCTTTTCCTAAACCACATGGATACACTTGGGATATTGCATGTGTGTTCTTTTCCTAAACCACATGGATACACTTGTGACATTGCATGTTTGTTCTTTTCCTAAACCACATGGATACACTTGTGACATAGCATGTGTCTTCTTTTCCTAAACCACATTGATCCACTAAAGTCAGTGCATGTGTTTTTTCCTAAACCACATGGATCCACTGGTGACATTGCATGTGTGTTCTTTTCGTAAACCACATTGATCCACCGGTGACATTGCATTTGTGTTGTCTTCATAAACTACATCAATCCACTGGTGACATTGCATGTGTGTTCTTCTCCTAAACCACATTGATCCACTAAAGTTATTGCGTAGGTGTTGTTTTCCTAAACCACATGGATCCACGGGTGACATTGGATGTGTGTTCTTTTCCTAAACGACATGTATCCACTAGTGACATTTGCTTGTGTGTTCTCTTTCTAAACCACATGGATCCACTAGTGTCATTGCATGTGTGTTGTTTTCCTAAACCACATGGATCCGCTAGATTCATTGCATGTGTGTTCTTTCACTAAACCACATTGATCCACTAGAGTCATTGGATATGTGTTATTTTCCTAAATCGCATGGATCCACTACAGTCATTGGATGTGTGTTCTTATCCTAAACGACATGTATCCACTAGTGACATTTGAATGTGTGTTCTTTTCCTAAACCACATTGATCTACTTGTGACATTGCATGTGTGTGTTATTCGTAAACCACATTGATCCGCTAGTGTCATTGCATGTGTGTTCTTTTCCTGAACCACATGGATCCACTGGTGTCATTGTATGTGTGTTCTTTTCCTAAACCACATGGATCCACCTGTGGCATTGCATGTGTGTCCATTTCCTAAACCACATTTATCCACTAGTGACATTTGCATGTGTGTTCATTTCCTAAACCACATGGATCTACTGGTGACATTGCATGTGTGTTCTTTTCCTAAACCAGATGGACCCACTAGTGACATTGCATGTGTGTTCTTTTCCTAAACCACATGGATCCACTAGTGATATTGCATGTGTGTTCTTTTCCTGAACCACATGGATCCACTAGAGTCATTGCATGTGTGTTCTTTTCGTAAACCACATTGATCCACCGGTGACATTGCATTTGTTATGTCTTCATAAACTACATCAATCCACTGGTGACATTGCATGTGTGTTCTTCTCCTAAACCACATTGATCCACTAAAGTTATTGCGTGTGTGTTGTTCTCCCAAACCACATGGATCCACGGGTGACATTGCATGTGTGTTCTTTTCCTAACCCACATGGATCCATCGGTGACATTGCATGTGTGTTCTTTTCCTAAACCACATGGATCCACTAGTGACATTGCATGTGTGTTCTATTTCTAAACCACATGGATCCACTAGTGTCATTGCATGTGTGTTGTTTTCCTAAACCACATGGATCCTCTAGATTCATTGCATGTGTTCTCTTTTCCTAAACCACATTGATCCACTAGAGTCATTGGATGTGTGTTATTTTCCTAAATCGCATGGATCCACTACAGTCATTGGATGTGTGTGCTTATCCTAAATGACATGTATCCACTAGTGACATTTGAATGTGTATTCTTTTCCTAAACCACATTGATCTACTTGTGACATTGCATGTGTGTGTTTTTCGTAAACCACATTGATCCGCTAGTGTCATTGCATGTGTGTTCTTTTCCTGAACCACATGCATCCACTGGTGTCATTGTATGTGTGTTCTTTTCCTAAACCACATGGATCCACCTGAGGCATTGCATGTGTGTTCATTTCCTAAACCACATTGATCCACTAGTGACATTGCATGTGTGTTCTTTTCCTGAACCACATGGATCCACTAGAGTCATTGCATGCGTGTTCATTTCCTAAACCACATTGATCCACTAGTCTCATTGCATGTGTGTTCTTTTCCTAAACCACATTGATCCACTAGAGTCATTGCATGTGTGTTATTTTCCTAAACCGCATGGATCCACTTGTGACATTGCATGTGTGTTCTTTTCCTAAATGACATGGATCCACTAGAGACATTGCATGTGTGTTCTTTTCCTAAACCACATAGATCCACTTGTGACATAGCATGTGTGTTCTTTTCCTAAACCACATGGATACACTTGGGATATTGCATGTGTGTTCTTTTCCTAAACCACATGGATACACTTGTGACATTGCATGTTTGTTCTTTTCCTAAACCACATGGATACACTTGTGACATAGCATGTGTCTTCTTTTCCTAAACCACATTGATCCACTAAAGTCAGTGCATGTGTTTTTTCCTAAACCACATGGATCCACTGGTGACATTGCATGTGTGTTCTTTTCTTAAACCACATTGATCCACCGGTGACATTGCATTTGTGTTGTCTTCATAAACTACATCAATCCACTGGTGACATTGCATGTGTGTTCTTCTCCTAAACCACATTGATCCACTAAAGTTATTGCGTGTGTGTTGTTTTCCTAAACCACATGGATCCACGGGTGACATTGGATGTGTGTTCTTTTCCTAAACGACATGTATCCACTAGTGACATTTGCTTGTGTGTTCTCTTTCTAAACCACATGGATCCACTAGTGTCATTGCATGTGTGTTGCTTTCCTAAACCACATGGATCCGCTAGATTCATTGCATGTGTGTTCTTTCACTAAACCACATTGATCCACTAGAGTCATTGGATGTGTGTTATTTTCCTAAATCGCATGGATCCACTACAGTCATTGGATGTGTGTTCTTATCCTAAACGACATGTATCCACTAGTGACATTTCAATGTGTGTTCTTTTCCTAAACCACATTGATCTACTTGTGACATTGCATGTGTGTGTTATTCGTAAACCACATTGATCCGCTAGTGTCATTGCATGTGTGTTCGTTTCCTGAACCACATGGATCCACTGATGTCATTGTATGTGTGTTCTTTTCCTAAACCAGATGGATCCACCTGAGGCATTCCATGTGTGTTCATTTCCTAAACCACATTATCCACTAGTGACATTTGCATGTGTGTTCATTTCCTAAACCACATGGATCTACTGGTGACATTGCATGTGTGTTCTTTTCCCAAACCAGATGGACCCACTAGTGACATTGCATGTGTGTTCTTTTCCTAAACCACATGGATCCACTAGTGACATTGCATGTGTGTTCTTTTCCTGAACCACATGGATCCACTAGAGTCATTGCATGTGTGTTCTTTTCCTAAACCACATTGAGCCATTAGACTCATTGCATGTGTGTTCTTTTCCTAAACCACATGGAACCACTTGTGACATACCATGTGTGTTCTTTTCCTAAACCAGATGGATCCACTAGTGACATTGCACGTGTGTTCTTTTCCTAAACTACATGGATCCACTAGAGACATTGCATGTGTGTTCTTTTCCTAAACCACATGGATACACTTGTGACATTGCATGTGTGTTCGTTTCCTAAACCACATGGATCCACTTGTGACATTGCGTGTGTGTTGTTTTCCTAAACCACATGGATCCACTAGTGATATTGCATGTGTGTTCTTTTCCTAAACCACATGGATCCACCAGTGACATTGCATGTGTGTTCTTTTTCTAAACCACATGGATCCACTAGTGTCACAGCATGTGTGTTCTTTTCCTAAACCACATAGATCCACTAGAGTCATTGCATGTGTGTTGTTTTCCTAAACCACATTGATCCACTAGAGTCATTGGATGTGTGTTATTTTCCTAAATCACATGGATCCACAGAGTCATTGGATGTGTGTTCTTTTCCTAAACGACATGTATCCACTAGTGACATTTGCTTGTGTGTTCTTTTCCTAAACCACATTGATCTACTTGTGACATTGCATGTGTGTGTTTTTGGTAAACCACATTGATCCGCTAGTGTCATTGTATGTGTGTTCTTTTCCTGAACCACATGTCTCCACTTATGTCATTGCATGTGTGTTCTTTTCCTAAACCACATGGATCCACCTGAGGCATTGCATGTGTGTTCATTTCCTAAACCACATTGATCCACTAGTGACATTTGCATGTGTCTTCTTTTCCTAAACCACATGGATCTACCGGTGATATTACATGTGTGTTCTTTCCTAAACCAGATAGATCCACTAGTGACATTGCAGGTGTGTTCTTTTCCTAAACCACATGGATCCACTAGTGACATTGCATGTGTGTTCTTTTCCTGAACCACATGGATCCACTAGAGTCATTGCATGCGTGTTCATTTCCTAAACCACATTGATCCACTAGTCTCATTGCATGTGTGTTCTTTTCCTAAACCACATTGATCCACTAGAGTCATTGCATGTGTGTTATTTTCCTAAACCGCATGGATCCACTTGTGACATTGCATGTGTGTTCTTTTCCTAAATGACATGGATCCACTAGAGACATTGCATGTGTGTTCTTTTCCTAAACCACATAGATCCACTTGTGACATAGCATGTGTGTTCTTTTCCTAAACCACATGGATACACTTGGGATATTGCATGTGTGTTCTTCTCCTAAACCACATTTATACACTTGTGACATTGCATGTTTGTTCTTTTCCTAAACCACATGGATACACTTGTGACATAGCATGTGTCTTCTTTTCCTAAACCACATTGATCCACTAAAGTCAGTGCATGTGTTTTTTCCTAAACCACATGGATCCACTGGTGACATTGCATGTGTGTTATTTTCGTAAACCACATTGATCCACCGGTGACATTGCATTTGTGTTGTCTTCATAAACTACATCAATCCACTGGTGACATTGCATGTGTGTTCTTCTCCTAAACCACATTGATCCACTAAAGTTATTGCGTGTGTGTTGTTTTCCTAAACCACATGGATCCACGGGTGACATTGGATGTGTGTTCTTTTCCTAAACGACATGTATCCACTAGTGACATTTGCTTGTGTGTTCTCTTTCTAAACCACATGGATCCACTAGTGTCATTGCATGTGTGTTGTTTTCCTAAACCACATGGATCCGCTAGATTTATTGCATGTGGGTTCTTTCACTAAACCACATTGATCCACTAGAGTCATTGGATGTGTGTTATTTTCCTAAATCGCATGGATCCACTACAGTCATTGGATGTGTGTTCTTATCCTAAACGACATGTATCCACTAGTGACATTTGAATGTGTGTTCTTTTCCTAAACCACATTGATCTACTTGTGACATTGCATGTGTGTGTTATTCGTAAACCACATTGATCCGCTAGTGTCATTGCATGTGTGTTCTTTTCCTGAACCACATGGATCCACTGGTGTCATTGTATGTGTGTTCTTTTCCTAAACCACATGGATCCACCTGAGGCATTCCATGTGTGTTCATTTCCTAAACCACATTTATCCACTAGTGACATTTGCATGTGTGTTCATTTCCTAAATCACATGGATCTACTGGTGACATTGCATGTGTGTTCTTTTCCCAAACCAGATGGACCCACTAGTGACATTGCATGTGTGTTCTTTTCCTAAACCACATGGATCCACTAGTGACATTGCATGTGTGTTCTTTTCCTGAACCACATGGATCCACTAGAGTCATTACATGTGTGTTCTTTTCCTAAACCACATTGAGCCATTAGACTCATTGCATGTGTGTTCTTTTCCTAAACCACATGGAACCACTTGTGACATACCATGTGTGTTCTTTTCCTAAACCACATGGATACACTTGTGACATTGCATGTGTGTTCGTTTCCTAAACCACATGGATCCACTTGTGACATTGCGTGTGTGTTGTTTTCCTAAACCACATGGATCCACTAGTGATATTGCATGTGTGTTCTTTTCCTAAACCACATGGATCCACCAGTGACATTGCATGTGTGTTCTTTTTCTAAACCACATGGATCCACTAGTGTCACAGCATGTGTGTTCTTTTCCTAAACCACATAGATCCACTAGAGTCATTGCATGTGTGTTGTTTTCCTAAACCACATTGATCCACTAGAGTCATTGGATGTGTGTTATTTTCCTAAATCACATGGATCCACAGAGTCATTGGATGTGTGTTCTTTTCCTAAACGACATGTATCCACTAGTGACATTTGCTTGTGTGTTCTTTTCCTAAACCACATTGATCTACTTGTGACATTGCATGTGTGTGTTTTTGGTAAACCACATTGATCCGCTAGTGTCATTGTATGTGTGTTCTTTTCCTGAACCACATGTCTCCACTTGTGTCATTGCATGTGTGTTCTTTTCCTAAACCACATGGATCCACCTGAGGCATTGCATGTGTGTTCATTTCCTAAACCACATTGATCCACTAGTGACATTTGCATGTGTCTTCTTTTCCTAAACCACATGGATCTACCGGTGATATTACATGTGTGTTCTTTTCCTAAACCAGATGGATCCACTAGTGACATTGCAGGTGTGTTCTTTTCCTAAACCACATGGATCCACTAGTGACATTGCATGTGTGTTCTTTTCCTGAACCACATGGATACACTAGAGTCATTGCATGCGTGTTCATTTCCTAAACCACATTGATCCACTAGTCTCATTGCATGTGTGTTCTTTTCCTAAACCACATTGATCCACTAGAGTCATTGCATGTGTGTTATTTTCCTAAACCGCATGGATCCACTTGTGACATTGCATGTGTGTTCTTTTCCTAAATGACATGGATCCACTAGAGACATTGCATGTGTGTTCTTTTCCTAAACCACATAGATCCACTTGTGACATAGCATGTGTGTTCTTTTCCTAAACCACATGGATACACTTGGGATATTGCATGTGTGTTCTTTTCCTAAACCACATGGATACACTTGTGACATTGCATGTTTGTTCTTTTCCTAAACCACATGGATACACTTGTGACATAGCATGTGTCTTCTTTTCCTAAACCACATTGATCCATTAAACTCAGTGCATGTGTTTTTTCCTAAACCACATGGATCCACTGGTGACATTGCATGTGTGTTCTTTTCGTAAACCACATTGATCCACCGGTGACATTGCATTTGTGTTGTCTTCATAAACTACATCAATCCACTGGTGACATTGCATGTGTGTTCTTCTCCTAAACCACATTGATCCACTAAAGTTATTGCGTGTGTGTTGTTTTCCTAAACCACATGGATCCACGGGTGACATTGGATGTGTGTTCTTTTCCTAAACGACATGTATCCACTAGTGACATTTGCTTGTGTGTTCTCTTTCTAAACCACATGGATCCACTAGTGTCATTGCATGTGTGTTGTTTTCCTAAACCACATGGATCCGCTAGATTCATTGCATGTGTGTTCTTTCACTAAACCACATTGATCCACTAGAGTCATTGGATGTGTGTTATTTCCCTAAATCGCATGGATCCACTACAGTCATTGGATGTGTGTTCTTATCCTAAACGACATGTATCCACTAGTGACATTTGAATGTGTGTTCTTTTCCTAAACCACATTGATCTACTTGTGACATTGCATGTGTGTGTTATTCGTAAACCACATTGATCCGCTAGTGTCATTGCATGTGTGTTCTTTTCCTGAACCACATGGATCCACTGGTGTCATTGTATGTGTGTTCTTTTCCTAAACCACATGGATCCACCTGAGGCATTCCATGTGTGTTCATTTCCTAAACCACACTTATCCACTAGTGACATTTGCATGTGTGTTCAATTCCTAAACCACATGGATCTACTGGTGACATTGCACGTGTGTTCTTTTCCCAAACCAGATGGACCCACTAGTGACATTGCATGTGTGTTCTTTTCCTAAACCACATGGATCCACTAGTGACATTGCATGTGTGTTCTTTTCCTGAACCACATGGATCCACTAGAGTCATTGCATGTGTGTTCTTTTCCTAAACCACATTGAGCCATTAGACTCATTGCATGTGTGTTCTTTTCCTAAACCATATGGAACCACTTGTGACATACCATGTGTGTTCTTTTCCTAAACCAGATGGATCCACTAGTGACATTGCACGTGTGTTCTTTTCCTAAACTACATGGATCCACTAGAGACATTGCATGTGTGTTCTTTTCCTAAACCACATGGATACACTTGTGACATTGCATGTGTGTTCGTTTCCTAAACCACATGGATCCACTTGTGACATTGCGTGTGTGTTGTTTTCCTAAACCACATGGATCCACTAGTGATATTGCATGTGTGTTCTTTTCCTAAACCACATGGATCCACCAGTGACATTGCATGTGTGTTCTTTTTCTAAACCACATGGATCCACTAGTGTCACAGCATGTGTGTTCTTTTCCTAAACCACATAGATCCACTAGAGTCATTGCATGTGTGTTGTTTTCCTAAACCACATTGATCCACTAGTGTCATTGGATGTGTGTTATTTTCCTAAATCACATGGATCCACAGAGTCATTGGATGTGTGTTCTTTTCCTAAACGACATGTATCCACTAGTGACATTTGCTTGTGTGTTCTTTTCCTAAACCACATTGATCTACTTGTGACATTGCATGTGTGTGTTTTTGGTAAACCACATTGATCCGCGAGTGTCATTGTATGTGTGTTCTTTTCCTGAACCACATGTCTCCACTTGTGTCATTGCATGTGTGTTCTTTTCCTAAACCACATGGATACACTTGTGACATTGCATGTTTGTTCTTTTCCTAAACCACATGGATACACTTGTGACATTGCATGTGTGTTCGTTTCCTAAACCACATGGATCCACTTGTGACATTGCATGTGTGTTGTTTTCCTAAACCACATGGATCCACTAGTGATATTGCCTGTGTGTTCTTTTCCTAAACCACATGGATCCAACAGTGAAAGTGCATGTGTGTTCTTTTTCTAAACCACATGGATCCACTAGTGTCACAGCATGTGTGTTCTTTTACTAAACCACATGGATCCACTAGAGTCATTGCATGTGTGTTCTTTTCCTAAACCACATTGATCCACTAGAGTCATTGGATGTGTGTTATTTCCTAAATCACTTGGATCCACTAGAGTCATTGGATGTTTGTTCTTTTCCTAAACGACATGTATCCACTAGTGACATTTGCTTGTGTGTTCTTTTCCTAAACCACATTGATCTACTTGTGACATTGCATGTGTGTGTTTTTCGTAAACCACATTGATCCGCTAGTGTCATTGCATGTGTGTTCTTTTCCTGAACCACATGCATCCACTGGTGTCATTGTATGTGTGTTCTTTTCCTAAACCACATGGATCCACCCGAGGCATTGCATGTGTGTTCATTTCCTAAACCACATTGATCCACTAGTGACATTTGCATGTGTGCTCATTTCCTAAACCACATGGATCTACTGGTGACATTGCATGTGTGTTCTTTTACTAAAGTAGATGGACCCACTAGTGACATTGCATGTGTGTTCTTTTCCTAAACCACATGGATCCACTAGTGACATTGCATGTGTGTTCTTTTCCTGAACCACATGGATCCACTAGAGTCATTGCATGTGTGTTCTTTTCCTAAACCACATTGATCCATTAGACTCATTGCATGTGTGTTCTTTTCCTAAACCACATGGAACTACTTGTGACATACTATGTGTGTTCTTTTCCTAAACCAGATGGATCCACTAGTGACATTGCACGTGTGTTCTTTTCCTAAACTACATGGATCCACTAGAGACATTGCATGTTTGTTCTTTTCCTAAACCACATGGATACACTTGTGACATTGCATGTGTGTTCGTTTCCTAAACCACATGGATCCACTTGTGACATTGCATGTGTGTTGTTTTCCTAAACCACATGGATCCACTTGTGATATTGCCTGTGTGTTCTTTTCCTAAACCACATGGATCCAACAGTGACAGTGCATGTGTATTCTTTTTCTAAACCACATGGATCCACTAGTGTCACAACATGTGTGTTCTTTTCCTAATCCACATGGATCCACTAGAGTCATTGCATGTGTGTTCTTTTCCTAAACCACATTGATCCACTAGAGTCATTGGATGTGTGTTATTTCCTAAATCACATGGATCCACTAGAGTCATTGGATGTTTGTTCTTTTCCTAAACGACATGTATCCACTAGTGACATTTGCTTGTGTGTTCTTTTCCTAAACCACATTGATCTACTTGTGACATTGCACGTGTGTGTTTTTGGTAAACCACATTGATCCGCTAGTGTCATTGTATGTGTGTTCTTTTCCTGAACCACATGTCTCCACTTGTGTCATTGCATGTGTGTTCTTTTACTAAACCACATGGATCCACCTGAGGCATTGCATGTGTGTTCATTTCCTAAACCACATTGATCCACTAGTGACATCTGCATGTGTGTTCTTTTCCTAAACCACATGGATACACTTGTGACATTGCATGTTTGTTCTTTTCCTAAACCACATGGATACACTTGTGACATAGCATGTGTCTTCTTTTCCCAAACCACATTGATCCACTAAAGTCAGTGCATGTGTTTTTTCCTAAACCACATGGATCCACTTGTGACATTGCATGTGTGTTCTTTTCGTAAACCACATTGATCCACCGGTGACATTGCATTTGTGTTGTCTTCATAAACTACATCAATCCACTAGTGACATTGCATGTGTGTTCTTCTCCTAAACCACATGGATCCACTTGTGACATTGCATGTGTGTTCTTTTCGTAAACCACATTGATCCACCGATGACATTCCATTTGTGTTGTCTTCATAAACTACATCAATCCACTTGTGACATTGCATGTGTGTTCTTCTCCTAAACCACATTGATCCACTAAAGTTATTGCGTGTGTGTTGTTTTCCTAAACCACATGGATCCACGGGTGACATTGCATGTGTGTTCTTTTCCTAACCCACATGCATCCACTAGTGACATAGGATGTGTGTTCTGTTTCTAAACCACATGGATCAACTAGTGTCAGTGCATGTGTGTTGTTTTCCTAAACCACATGGATCCACTAGATTCATTGCATGTGTGTTCTTTTCCTAAACCACATTGATCCGCTAGAGTCATTGGATGTGTGTTATTTTCCTAAATCACATGGATCCACTATAGTCATTGGATGTGTGTTCTTATCCTAAACCACATTGATCTACTTGTGACATTGCATGTGTGTGTTTTTCGTAAACCACATTGATCCGCTAGTGTCATTGCATGTGTGTTCTTTTCCTGAACCACATGGATCCACTGGTGTCATTAGATGTGTGTTCTTTTCCTAAACCACATGGATCCACCTGAGGCATTCCATGTGTGTTCATTTCCTAAACCACATTGATCCACTAGTGACATTTGCATGTGTGTTCATTTCCTAAACCACATGGATCTACTGGTGACATTGCATGTGTGTTCGTTTCCTAAACCAGATGGACCCACTAGTGACATTGCATGTTTGTTCTTTTCCTAAACCACATGGATCCACTAGTGACATTGCATGTGTGTTCTTTTCCTGAACCACATGGATCCACTAGAGTCATTGCATGTGTGTTCTTTTCCTAAACCACATTGAGCCATTAGACTCATTTCATGTGTGTTCTTTTCCTAAACCACATGGAACCACTTGTGACATACCATGTGTGTTCTTTTCCTAAACCAGATGGATCCACTAGTGACATTGCACGTGTGTTCTTTTCCTAAACTACATGGATCCACTAGAGACATTGCATGTGTGTTGTTTTCCTAAACCACATGGATACACTTGTGACATTGCATGTGTGTTCGTTTCCTAAACCACATGGATCCACTTGTGACATTGCGTGTGTGTTGTTTTCCTAAACCACATGGATCCACTAGTGATATTGCATGTGTGTTCTTTTCCTAAACCACATGGATCCACCAGTGACATTGCATGTGTGTTCTTTTTCTAAACCACATGGATCCACTAGTGTCACAGCATGTGTGTTCTTTTCCTAAACCACATAGATCCACTAGAGTCATTGCATGTGTGTTGTTTTCCTAAACCACATTGATCCACTAGAGTCATTGGATGTGTGTTATTTTCCTAAATCACATGGATCCACAGAGTCATTGGATGTGTGTTCTTTTCCTAAACGACATGTATCCACTAGTGACATTTGCTTGTGTGTTCTTTTCCTAAACCACATTGATCTAATTGTGACATTGCATGTGTGTGTTTTTGGTAAACCACATTGATCCGCTAGTGTCATTGTATGTGTGTTCTTTTCCTGAACCACATGTCTCCACTTGTGTCATTGCATGTGTGTTCTTTTCCTAAACCACATGGATCCACCTGAGGCATTGCATGTGTGTTCATTTCCTAAACCACATTGATCCACTAGTGACATTTGCATGTGTCTTCTTTTCGTAAACCACATGGATCTACCGGTGATATTACATGTGTGTTCTTTTCCTAAACCAGATGGATCCACTAGTGACATTGCAGGTGTGTTCTTTTCCTAAACCACATGGATCCACTAGTGACATTGCATGTCTGTTCTTTTCCTGAACCACATGGATCCACTAGTGACATTGCATGTCTGTTCTTTTCCTGAACCACATGGATCCACTAGAGTCATTGCATGCGTGTTCATTTCCTAAACCACATTGATCCACTAGTCTCATTGCATGTGTGTTCTTTTCCTAAACCACATTGATCCACTAGAGTCATTGCATGTGTGTTATTTTCCTAAACCGCATGGATCCACTTGTGACATTGCATGTGTGTTCTTTTCCTAAATGACATGGATCCACTAGAGACATTGCATGTGTGTTCTTTTCCTAAACCACATAGATCCACTTGTGACATAGCATGTGTGTTCTTTTCCTAAACCACATGGATACACTTGGGATATTGCATGTGTGTTCTTTTCCTAAACCACATGGATACACTTGTGACATTGCATGTTTGTTCTTTTCCTAAACCACATGGATACACTTGTGACATAGCATGTGTCTTCTTTTCCTAAACCACATTGATCCACTAAAGTCAGTGCATGTGTTTTTTCCTAAACCACATGGATCCACTGGTGACATTGCATGTGTGTTCTTTTCGTAAACCACATTGATCCACCGGTGACATTGCATTTGTGTTGTCTTCATAAACTACATCAATCCACTGGTGACATTGCATGTGTGTTCTTCTCCTAAACCACATTGATCCACTAAAGTTATTGCGTGGGTGTTGTTTTCCTAAACCACATGGATCCACGGGTGACATTGGATGTGTGTTCTTTTCCTAAACGACATGTATCCACTAGTGACATTTGCTTGTGTGTTCTCTTTCTAAACCACATGGATCCACTAGTGTCATTGCATGTGTGTTGTTTTCCTAAACCACATGGATCCGCTAGATTCATTGCATGTGTGTTCTTTCACTAAACCACATTGATCCACTAGAGTCATTGGATGTGTGTTATTTTCCTAAATCGCATGGATCCACTACAGTCATTGGATGTGTGTTCTTATCCTAAACGACATGTATCCACTAGTGACATTTGAATGTGTGTTCTTTTCCTAAACCACATTGATCTACTTGTGACATTGCATGTGTGTGTTATTCGTAAACCACATTGATCCGCTAGTGTCATTGCATGTGTGTTCTTTTCCTGAACCACATGGATCCACTGGTGTCATTGTATGTGTGTTCTTTTCCTAAACCACATGGATCCACCTGTGGCATTGCATGTGTGTCCATTTCCTAAACCACATTTATCCACTAGTGACATTTGCATGTGTGTTCATTTCCTAAACCACATGGATCTACTGGTGACATTGCATGTGTGTTCTTTTCCTAAACCAGATGGACCCACTAGTGACATTGCATGTGTGTTCTTTTCCTAAACCACATGGATCCACTAGTGATATTGCATGTGTGTTCTTTTCCTGAACCACATGGATCCACTAGAGTCATTGCATGTGTGTTCTTTTCGTAAACCACATTGATCCACCGGTGACATTGCATTTGTTATGTCTTCATAAACTACATCAATCCACTGGTGACATTGCATGTGTGTTCTTCTCCTAAACCACATTGATCCACTAAAGTTATTGCGTGTGTGTTGTTCTCCTAAACCACATGGATCCACGGGTGACATTGCATGTGTGTTCTTTTCCTAACCCACATGGATCCATCGGTGACATTGCATGTGTGTTCTTTTCCTAAACCACATGGATCCACTAGTGACATTGCATGTGTGTTCTATTTCTAAACCACATGGATCCACTAGTGTCATTGCATGTGTGTTGTTTTCCTAAACCACATGGATCCTCTAGATTCATTGCATGTGTTCTCTTTTCCTAAACCACATTGATCCACTAGAGTCATTGGATGTGTGTTATTTTCCTAAATCGCATGGATCCACTACAGTCATTGGATGTGTGTGCTTATCCTAAATGACATGTATCCACTAGTGACATTTGAATGTGTATTCTTTTCCTAAACCACATTGATCTAATTGTGACATTGCATGTGTGTGTTTTTCGTAAACCACATTGATCCGCTAGTGTCATTGCATGTGTGTTCTTTTCCTGAACCACATGCATCCACTGGTGTCATTGTATGTGTGTTCTTTTCCTAAACCACATGGATCCACCTGAGGCACTGCATGTGTGTTCATTTCCTAAACCACATTGATCCACTAGTGACATTGCATGTGTGTTCTTTTCCTGAACCACATGGATCCACTAGAGTCATTGCATGCGTGTTCATTTCCTAAACCACATTGATCCACTAGTCTCATTGCATGTGTGTTCTTTTCCTAAACCACATTGATCCACTAGAGTCATTGCATGTGTGTTATTTTCCTAAACCGCATGGATCCACTTGTGACATTGCATGTGTGTTCTTTTCCTAAATGACATGGATCCACTAGAGACATTGCATGTGTGTTCTTTTCCTAAACCACATAGATCCACTTGTGACATAGCATGTGTGTTCTTTTCCTAAACCACATGGATACACTTGGGATATTGCATGTGTGTTCTTTTCCTAAACCACATGGATACACTTGTGACATTGCATGTTTGTTCTTTTCCTAAACCACATGGATACACTTGTGACATAGCATGTGTCTTCTTTTCCTAAACCACATTGATCCACTAAAGTCAGTGCATGTGTTTTTTCCTAAACCACATGGATCCACTGGTGACATTGCATGTGTGTTCTTTTCTTAAACCACATTGATCCACCGGTGACATTGCATTTGTGTTGTCTTCATAAACTACATCAATCCACTGGTGACATTGCATGTGTGTTCTTCTCCTAAACCACATTGATCCACTAAAGTTATTGCGTGTGTGTTGTTTTCCTAAACCACATGGATCCACGGGTGACATTGGATGTGTGTTCTTTTCCTAAACGACATGTATCCACTAGTGACATTTGCTTGTGTGTTCTCTTTCTAAACCACATGGATCCACTAGTGTCATTGCATGTGTGTTGTTTTCCTAAACCACATGGATCCGCTAGATTCATTGCATGTGTGTTCTTTCACTAAACCACATTGATCCACTAGAGTCATTGGATGTGTGTTATTTTCCTAAATCGCATGGATCCACTACAGTCATTGGATGTGTGTTCTTATCCTAAACGACATGTATCCACTAGTGACATTTGAATGTGTGTTCTTTTCCTAAACCACATTGATCTACTTGTGACATTGCATGTGTGTGTTATTCGTAAACCACATTGATCCGCTAGTGTCATTGCATGTGTGTTCGTTTCCTGAACCACATGGATCCACTGATGTCATTGTATGTGTGTTCTTTTCCTAAACCAGATGGATCCACCTGAGGCATTCCATGTGTGTTCATTTCCTAAACCACATTATCCACTAGTGACATTTGCATGTGTGTTCATTTCCTAAACCACATGGATCTACTGGTGACATTGCATGTGTGTTCTTTTCCCAAACCAGATGGACCCACCAGTGACATTGCATGTGTGTTCTTTTCCTAAACCACATGGATCCACTAGTGACATTGCATGTGTGTTCTTTTCCTGAACCACATGGATCCACTAGAGTCATTGCATGTGTGTTCTTTTCCTAAACCACATTGAGCCATTAGACTCATTGCATGTGTGTTCTTTTCCTAAACCACATGGAACCACTTGTGACATACCATGTGTGTTCTTTTCCTAAACCAGATGGATCCACTAGTGACATTGCACGTGTGTTATTTTCCTAAACTACATGGATCCACTAGAGACATTGCATGTGTGTTCTTTTCCTAAACCACATGGATACACTTGTGACATTGCATGTGTGTTCGTTTCCTAAACCACATGGATCCACTTGTGACATTGCGTGTGTGTTGTTTTCCTAAACCACATGGATCCACTAGTGATATTGCATGTGTGTTCTTTTCCTAAACCACATGGATCCACCAGTGACATTGCATGTGTGTTCTTTTTCTAAACCACATGGATCCACTAGTGTCACAGCATGTGTGTTCTTTTCCTAAACCACATAGATCCACTAGAGTCATTGCATGTGTGTTGTTTTCCTAAACCACATTGATCCATTAGAGTCATTGGATGTGTGTTATTTTCCTAAATCACATGGATCCACAGAGTCATTGGATGTGTGTTCTTTTCCTAAACGACATGTATCCACTAGTGACATTTGCTTGTGTGTTCTTTTCCTAAACCACATTGATCTACTTGTGACATTGCATGTGTGTGTTTTTGGTAAACCACATTGATCCGCTAGTGTCATTGTATGTGTGTTCTTTTCCTGAACCACATGTCTCCACTTATGTCATTGCATGTGTGTTCTTTTCCTAAACCACATGGATCCACCTGAGGCATTGCATGTGTGTTCATTTCCTAAACCACATTGATCCACTAGTGACATTTGCATGTGTCTTCTTTTCCTAAACCACATGGATCTACCGGTGATATTACATGTGTGTTCTTTTCCTAAACCAGATAGATCCACTAGTGACATTGCAGGTGTGTTCTTTTCCTAAACCACATGGATCCACTAGTGACATTGCATGTGTGTTCTTTTCCTGAACCACATGGATCCACTAGAGTCATTGCATGCGTGTTCATTTCCTAAACCACATTGATCCACTAGTCTCATTGCATGTGTGTTCTTTTCCTAAACCACATTGATCCACTAGAGTCATTGCATGTGTGTTATTTTCCTAAACCGCATGGATCCACTTGTGACATTGCATGTGTGTTCTTTTCCTAAATGACATGGATCCACTAGAGACATTGCATGTGTGTTCTTTTCCTAAACCACATAGATCCACTTGTGACATAGCATGTGTGTTCTTTTCCTAAACCACATGGATACACTTGGGATATTTCATGTGTGTTCTTCTCCTAAACCACATGGATACACTTGTGACATTGCATGTTTGTTCTTTTCCTAAACCACATGGATACACTTGTGACATAGCATGTGTCTTCTTTTCCTAAACCACATTGATCCACTAAAGTCAGTGCATGTGTTTTTTCCTAAACCACATGGATCCACTGGTGACATTGCATGTGTGTTCTTTTCGTAAACCACATTGATCCACCGGTGACATTGCATTTGTGTTGTCTTCATAAACTACATCAATCCACTGGTGACATTGCATGTGTGTTCTTCTCCTAAACCACATTGATCCACTAAAGTTATTGCGTGTGTGTTGTTTTCCTAAACCACATGGATCCACGGGTGACATTGGATGTGTGTTCTTTTCCTAAACGACATGTATCCACTAGTGACATTTGCTTGTGTGTTCTCTTTCTAAACCACATGGATCCACTAGTGTCATTGCATGTGTGTTGTTTTCCTAAACCACATGGATCCGCTAGATTTATTGCATGTGCGTTCTTTCAGTAAACCACATTGATCCACTAGAGTCATTGGATGTGTGTTATTTTCCTAAATCGCATGGATCCACTACAGTCATTGGATGTGTGTTCTTATCCTAAACGACATGTATCCACTAGTGACATTTGAATGTGTGTTCTTTTCCTAAACCACATTGATCTACTTGTGACATTGCATGTGTGTGTTATTCGTAAACCACATTGATCCGCTAGTGTCATTGCATGTGTGTTCTTTTCCTGAACCACATGGATCCACTGGTGTCATTGTATGTGTGTTCTTTTCCTAAACCACATGGATCCACCTGAGGCATTCCATGTGTGTTCATTTCCTAAACCACATTTATCCACTAGTGACATTTGCATGTGTGTTCATTTCCTAAACCACATGGATCTACTAGTGACATTGCATGTGTGTTCTTTTCCCAAACCAGATGGACCCACTAGTGACATTGCATGTGTGTTCTTTTCCTAAACCACATGGATCCACTAGTGACATTGCATGTGTGTTCTTTTCCTGAACCACATGGATCCACTAGAGTCATTACATGTGTGTTCTTTTCCTAAACCACATTGAGCCATTAGACTCATTGCATGTGTGTTCTTTTCCTAAACCACATGGAACCACTTGTGACATACCATGTGTGTTCTTTTCCTAAACCACATGGATACACTTGTGACATTGCATGTGTGTTCGTTTCCTAAACCACATGGATCCACTTGTGACATTGCGTGTGTGTTGTTTTCCTAAACCACATGGATCCACTAGTGATATTGCATGTGTGTTCTTTTCCTAAACCACATGGATCCACCAGTGACATTGCATGTGTGTTCTTTTTCTAAACCACATGGATCCACTAGTGTCACAGCATGTGTGTTCTTTTCCGAAACCACATAGATCCACTAGAGTCATTGCATGTGTGTTGTTTTCCTAAACCACATTGATCCACTAGAGTCATTGGATGTGTGTTATTTTCCTAAATCACATGGATCCACAGAGTCATTGGATGTGTGTTCTTTTCCTAAACGACATGTATCCACTAGTGACATTTGCTTGTGTGTTCTTTTCCTAAACCACATTGATCTACTTGTGACATTGCATGTGTGTGTTTTTGGTAAACCACATTGATCCGCTAGTGTCATTGTATGTGTGTTCTTTTCCTGAACCACATGTCTCCACTTGTGTCATTGCATGTGTGTTCTTTTCCTAAACCACATGGATCCACCTGAGGCATTGCATGTGTGTTCATTTCCTAAACCACATTGATCCACTAGTGACATTTGCATGTGTCTTCTTTTCCTAAACCACATGGATCTACCGGTGATATTACATGTGTGTTCTTTTCCTAAACCAGATGGATCCACTAGTGACATTGCAGGTGTGTTCTTTTCCTAAACCACATGGATCCACTAGTGACATTGCATGTGTGTTCTTTTCCTGAACCACATGGATCCACTAGAGTCATTGCATGCGTGTTCATTTCCTAAACCACATTGATCCACTAGTCTCATTGCATGTGTGTTCTTGTCCTAAACCACATTGATCCACTAGAGTCATTGCATGTGTGTTATTTTCCTAAACCGAATGGATCCACTTGTGACATTGCATGTGTGTTCTTTTCCTAAATGACATGGATCCACTAGAGACATTGCATGTGTGTTCTTTTCCTAAACCACATAGATCCACTTGTGACATAGCATGTGTGTTCTTTTCCTAAACCACATGGATACACTTGGGATATTGCATGTGTGTTCTTTTCCTAAACCACATGGATACACTTGTGACATTGCATGTTTATTCTTTTCCTAAACCACATGGATACACTTGTGACATAGCATGTGTCTTCTTTTCCTAAACCACATTGATCCATTAAAGTCAGTGCATGTGTTTTTTCCTAAACCACATGGATCCACTGGTGACATTGCATGTGTGTTCTTTTTGTAAACCACATTGATCCACCGGTGACATTGCATTTGTGTTGTCTTCATAAACTACATCAATCCACTGGTGACATTGCATGTGTGTTCTTCTCCTAAACCACATTGATCCACTAAAGTTATTGCGTGTGTGTTGTTTTCCTAAACCACATGGATCCACGGGTGACATTGGATGTGTGTTCTTTTCCTAAACGACATGTATCCACTAGTGACATTTGCTTGTGTGTTCTCTTTCTAAACCACATGGATCCACTAGTGTCATTGCATGTGTGTTGTTTTCCTAAACCACATGGATCCGCTAGATTCATTGCATGTGTGTTCTTTCACTAAACCACATTGATCCACTAGAGTCATTGGATGTGTGTTATTTCCCTAAATCGCATGGATCCACTACAGTCATTGGATGTGTGTTCTTATCCTAAACGACATGTATCCACTAGTGACATTTGAATGTGTGTTCTTTTCCTAAACCACATTGATCTACTTGTGACATTGCATGTGTGTGTTATTCGTAAACCACATTGATCCGCTAGTGTCATTGCATGTGTGTTCTTTTCCTGAACCACATGGATCCACTGGTGTCATTGTATGTGTGTTCTTTTCCTAAACCACATGGATCCACCTGAGGCATTCCATGTGTGTTCATTTCCTAAACCACACTTATCCACTAGTGACATTTGCATGTGTGTTCATTTCCTAAACCACATGGATCTACTGGTGACATTGCACGTGTGTTCTTTTCCCAAACCAGATGGACCCACTAGTGACATTGCATGTGTGTTCTTTTCCTAAACCACATGGATCCACTAGTGACATTGCATGTGTGTTCTTTTCCTGAACCACATGGATCCACTAGAGTCATTGCATGTGTGTTCTTTTCCTAAACCACATTGAGCCATTAGACTCATTGCATGTGTGTTCTTTTCCTAAACCACATGGAACCACTTGTGACATACCATGTGTGTTCTTTTCCTAAACCAGATGGATCCACTAGTGACATTGCACGTGTGTTCTTTTCCTAAACTACATGGATCCACTAGAGACATTGCATGTGTGTTCTTTTCCTAAACCACATGGATACACTTGTGACATTGCATGTGTGTTCGTTTCCTAAACCACATGGATCCACTTGTGACATTGCGTGTGTGTTGTTTTCCTAAACCACATGGATCAACTAGTGATATTGCATGTGTGTTCTTTTCCTAAACCACATGGATCCACCAGTGACATTGCATGTGTGTTCTTTTTCTAAACCACATGGATCCACTAGTGTCACAGCATGTGTGTTCTTTTCCTAAACCACATAGATCCACTAGAGTCATTGCATGTGTGTTGTTTTCCTAAACCACATTGATCCACTAGTGTCATTGGATGTGTGTTATTTTCCTAAATCACATGGATCCACAGAGTCATTGGATGTGTGTTCTTTTCCTAAACCACATGTATCCACTAGTGACATTTGCTTGTGTGTTCTTTTCCTAAACCACATTGATCTACTTGTGACATTGCATGTGTGTGTTTTTGGTAAACCACATTGATCCGCGAGTGTCATTGTATGTGTGTTCTTTTCCTGAACCACATGTCTCCACTTGTGTCATTGCATGTGTGTTCTTTTCCTAAACCACATGGATCCACCTGAGGCATTGCATGTGTGTTCATTTCCTAAACCACATTGATCCACTAGTGACATCTGCATGTGTCTTCTTTTCCTAAACCACATGGATACACTTGTGACATTGCATGTTTGTTCTTTTCCTAAACCACATGGATACACTTGTGACATAGCATGTGTCTTCTTTTCCTAAACCACATTGATCCACTAAAGTCAGTGCATGTGTTTTTTCCTAAACCACATGGATCCACTTGTGACATTGCATGTGTGTTCTTGTCGTAAACCACGTTGATCCACCGGTGACATTGCATTTGTGTTGTCTTCATAAACTACATCAATCCACTGGTGACATTGCATGTGTGTTCTTCTCCTAAACCACATTGATCCACTAAAGTTATTGCGTGTGTGTTGTTTTCCTAAACCACATGGATCCACGGGTGACATTGCATGTGTGTTCTTTTCCTAACCCACATGGATCCACTAGTGACATTGCATGTGTGTTCTCTTTCTAAACCACATGGATCAACTAGTGTCAGTGCATGTCTGTTGTTTTCCTAAACCACATGGATCCACTAGATTCATTGCATGTGTGTTCTTTTCCTAAACCACATTGATCCGCTAGAGTCATTGGATGTGTGTTATTTTCCTAAATCACATGGATCCACTACAGTCATTGGATGTGTGTTCTTATCCTAAACGACATGTATCCACTAGTGACATTTGAATGTGTGTTCTTTTCCTAAACCACATTGATCTACTTCTGACATTGCATGTGTGTGTTTTTCGTAAACCACATTGATCCGCTAGTGTCATTGCATGTGTGTTCTTTTCCTGAACCACATGGATCCACTGGTGTCATTAGATGTGTGTTCTTTTCCTAAACCACATGGATCCACCTGAGGCATTCCATGTGTGTTCATTTCCTAAACCACAATGATCCACTAGTGACATTTGCATGTGTGTTCATTTCCTAAACCACATGGATCTACTGGTGACATTGCATGTGTGTTCGTTTCCTAAACCAGATGGACCCACTAGTGACATTGCATGTTTGTTCTTTTCCTAAACCACATGGATCCACTAGTGACATTGCATGTGTGTTCTTTTCCTGAACCACATGGATCCACTAGAGTCATTGCATGTGTGTTCTTTTCCCTAACCACATTGAGCCATTAGACTCATTTCATGTGTGTTCTTTTCCTAAACCACATGGAACCACTTGTGACATACCATGTGTGTTCTTTTCCTAAACCAGATGGATCCATTAGTGACATTGCACGTGTGTTCTTTTCCTAAACTACATGGATCCACTAGAGACATTGCATGTGTGTTCTTTTCCTAAACCACATGGATACACTTGTGACATTGCATGTGTGTTCGTTTCCTAAACCACATGGATCCACTTGTGACATTGCGTCTGTGTTGTTTTCCTAAACCACATGGATCCACTAGTGATATTGCATGTGTGTTCTTTTGCTAAACCACATGGATCCACCAGTGACATTGCATGTGTGTTCTTTTTCTAAACCACATGGATCCACTAGTGTCACAGCATGTGTGTTGTTTTCCTAAACCACATGGATCCACTAGAGTCATTGCATGTGTGTTCTTTTCCTAAACCACATTGATCCACTAGAGTCATTGGATGTGTGTTATTTTCCTAAATCACATGGATCCACTAGAGTCATTGGATGTGTGTTCTTTTCCTAAACGACATGTATCCACTAGTGACATTTGCTTGTGTGTTCTTTTCCTCAACCACATTGATCTACTTGTGACATTGCATGTGTGTGTTTTTGGTAAACCACATTGATCCGCTAGTGTCATTGTATGTGTGTTCTTTTCCTGAACCACATGTCTCCACTTGTGTCATTGCATGTGTGTTCTTTTCCTAAACCACAGGGATCCACCTGAGGCATTGCATGTGTGTTCATTTCCTAAACCACATTGATCCACTAGTGACATCTGCATGTGTCTTCTTTTCCTAAACCACATGGATCTACTGGTGATATTACATGTGTGTTCTTTTCCTAAACCAGATGGATCCACTAGTGACATTGCATGTGTGTTCTTTTCCTAAACCACATGGATCCACTAGTGACATTGCATGTGTGTTCTTTTCCTGAACCACATGGATCGACTAGAGTCGTTGCATGCGTGTTCATTTCCTAAACCACATTGATCCACTAGTCTCATTGCATGTGTGTTCTTTTCCTAAACCACATTGATCCACTAGAGTCATTGCATGTGTGTTATTTTCCTAAACCGCATGGATCCACTTGTGACATTGCATGTGTGTTCTTTTCCTAAACTACATGGATCCACTAGAGACATTGCATGTGTGTTCTTTTCCTAAACCGCATGGATACACTTGTGACATAGCATGTGTGTTATTTTCCTAAACCACATGGATCCACTAGTGACATTCCATGTGTGTTCTTTTCCTAAACCACATGGATACACTTGGGACATTGCATGTGTGTTCTTTTCCTAAACCACATGGATACACTTGTGACATTGCATGTTTGTTCTTTTCCTAAACCACATGGATACAGTTGTGACATAGCATGTGTCTTCTTTTCCTAAACCACATTGATCCACTAAAGTCAGTGCATGTGTTTTTTCCTAAACCACATGGATCCACTGGTGACATTGCATGTGTGTTCTTTTTGTAAACCACATTGATCCACCGATGACATTGCATTTGTGTTGTCTTCATAAACTACATCAATCCACTGGTGACATTGCATGTGTGTTCTTCTCCTAAACCACATTGATCCACTAAAGTTATTGCGTGTGTGTTGTTTTCCTAAACCACATGGATCCACGGGTGACATTGCATGTGTGTTCTTTTCCTAAACCACATGGATCCTCTAGTGACATTGCATGTGTGTTCTCTTTCTAAACCACATGGATCCACTAGTGTCATTGCATGTGTGTTGTTTTCCTAAACCACATGGATCCGCTAGATTCATTGCATGTGTGTTCTTTTCCTAAACCACATTGATCCACTAGAGTCATTGGATGTGTGTTATTTTCCTAAATCGCATGGATCCACTACAGTCATTGGATGTGTGTTCTTATCCTAAACGACATGTATCCACTAGTGACATTTGAATGTGTGTTCTTTTCCTAAACCACATTGATCTACTTGTGACATTGCATGTGTGTGTTATTCGTAAACCACATTGATCCGCTAGTGTCATTGCATGTGTGTTCTTTTCCTGAACCACATGGATCCACTGGTGTCATTGTATGTGTGTTCTTTTCCTAAACCACATGGATCCACCTGTGGCATTGCTTGTGTGTTCATTTCCTAAACCACATTGATCCACTAGTGACATTTGCATGTGTGTTCATTTCCTAAACCACATGGATCTACTGGTGACATTGCATGTGTGTTCTTTTCCTAAACCAGATGGACCCACTAGTGACATTGCATGTGTGTTCTTTTCCTAAACCACATGGATCCACTAGTGACATTGCATGTGTGTTCTTTTCCTGAACCACATGGATCCACTAGAGTCATTGCATGTGTATTCTTTTCGTAAACCACATTGATCCACCGGTGACATTGCATTTGTGTTGTCTTCATAAACTACATCAATCCACTGGTGACATTGCATGTGTGTTCTTCTCCTAAACCACATTGATCCACTAAAGTTATTGCGTGTGTGTTGTTCTCCTAAACCACATCGATCCACGGGTGACATTGCATGTGTGTTCTTTTCCTAAACCACATGGATCCACTAGTGACATTGCATGTGTGTTCTCTTTCTAAACCACATGGATCCACTAGTGTCATTGCATGTGTGTTGTTTTCCTAAACCACATGGATCCGTTAGATTCATTACATGTGTGTTCTATTCCTAAACCACATGGATCCACTAGAGTCATTGGATGTGTGTTATTTTCCTAAATCGCATGGATCCACTGCAGTCATTGGATGTGTGTGCTTATCCTAAACGACATGTATCCACTAGTGACATTTGAATGTGTATTCTTTTCCTAAACCACATTGATCTACTTGTGACATTGCAGGTGTGTGTTTTCCGTAAACCACATTGATCCGCTAGTGTCATTACATGTGTGTTCTTTTCCTGAACCACATGCATCCACTGGTGTCATTGTATGTGTGTTCTTTTCCTAAACCACATGGATCCACCTGAGGCATTGCATGTGTGTTCATTTCCGAAACCACATTGATCCACTAGTGACATTTGCATGTGTGTTCATTTCCTAAACCACATGGATCTACTGGTGACATTGCATGTGTGTTCTTTTCCTAAACCAGATGGACCCACTAGTGACATTGCATGTGTGTTCTTTTCCTAAACCACATGGATCCACTAGTGACATTGCATGTGTGTTCTTTTCCTGAACCACATGGATCCACTAGAGTCATTGCATGTGTGTTCTTTTCGTAAACCACATTGATCCACCGGTGACATTGCATTTGTGTTGTCTTCATAAACTACATCAATCCACTGGTGACATTGCATGCGTGTTCTTATCCTAAACCACATTGATCCACTAAAGTTATTGCGTGTGTGTTGTTTTCCTAAACCACATGGATCCACGGGTGACATTGCATGTGTGTTCTTTTCCTAAACCACATGGATCCACTAGTGACATTGCATGTGTGTTCTCTTTCTATACCACATGGATCCACTAGTGTCATTGCATGTGTGTTGTTTTCCTAAACCACATGGATCCGCTAGATTCATTACATGTGTGTTCTTTTCCTAAACCACATTGATCCACTAGAGTCATTGGATGTGTGTTATTTTCCTAAATCGCATGGATCCACTACAGTCATTGGATGTGTGTTCTTATCCTAAACGACATGTATCCACTAGTGACATTTGAATGTGTGTTCTTTTCCTAAACCACATTGATCTACTTGTGACATTGCATGTGTGTGTTTTTCGTAAACCACATTGATCCGCTAGTGTCATTGCATGTGTGTTCTTTTCCTGAACCACATGCATCCCCTGGTGTCATTGTATGTGTGTTCTTTTCCTAAACCACATGGATCCACCTGAGGCATTGCATGTGTGTTCATTTCCTAAACCACATTGATCCACTAGTGACATTTGCATGTGTGTTCATTTCCTAAACCACATGGATCTACTGGTGACATTGCATGTGTGTTCTTTTACTAAACCAGATGGACCCACTAGTGACATTGCATGTGTGTTCTTTTCCTAAACCACATGGATCCACTAGTGACATTGCATGTGTGTTCTTTTCCTGAACCACATGGATCCACTAGAGTCATTGCATGTGTGTTCTTTTCCTAAACCACATTGATCCATTAGACTCATTGCATGTGTGTTCTTTTCCTGAACCACATGGAACCACTTGTGACATACCATGTGTGTTCTTTTCCTAAACCAGATGGATCCACTAGTGACATTGCACGTGTGTTCTTTTCCTAAACTACATGGATCCACTAGAGACATTGCATGTGTGTTCTTTTCCTAAACCACATGGATACACTTGTGACATTGCATGTGTGTTCGTTTCCTAAACCACATGGATCCACTTGTGACATTGCGTGTGTGTTGTTTTCCTAAACCACATGGATCCACTAGTGATATTGCCTGTGTGTTCTTTTCCTAAACCACATGGATCGAACAGTGACAGTGCATGTTTGTTCTTTTTCTAAACCACATGGATCCACTAGTGTCACAGCATGTGTGTTCTTTTCCTAAACCACATGGATCCACTAGAGTCATTGCATGTGTGTTCTTTTCCTAAACCACATTGATCCACTAGAGTCATTGGATGTGTGTTATTTCCTAAATCACATGGATCCACTAGAGTCATTGGATGTTTGTTCTTTTCCTAAACGACATGTATCCACAAGTGACATTTGCTTGTGTGTTCTTTTCCTAAACCACATTGATCTACTTGTGACATTGCACGTGTGTGTTTTTGGTAAACCACATTGATCCGCTAGTGTCATTGTATGTGTGTTCTTTTCCTGAACCACATGTGTCCACTTGTGTCATTGCATGTGTGTTCTTTTACTAAACCACATAGATCCACCTGAGGCATTGCATGTGTGTTCATTTCCTAAACCACATTGATCCACTAGTGACATCTGCATGTGTGTTCTTTTCCTAAACCACATGGATACACTTTTGACATTGCATGTTTGTTCTTTTCCTAAACCACATGGATACACTTGTGACATAGCATGTGTCTTCTTTTCCTAAACCACATTGATCCACTAAAGTCAGTGCATGTGTTTTTTCCTAAACCACATGGATCCACTTGTGACATTGCATGTGTGTTCTTTTCGTAAACCACATTGATTCACCGGTGATATTCCATTTGTGTTGTCTTCATAAACTACATCAATCCACTTGTGACATTGCATGTGTGTTCTTCTCCTAAACCACATGGATCCACTAAAGTTATTGCGTGTGTGTTGTTTTCCTAAACCACATGGATCCACGGGTGACATTGCATGTGTGTTCTTTTCCTAACCCACATGGATCCACTAGTGACATTGCATGTGTGTTCTCTTTCTAAACCACATGGATCAACTAGAGTCATTGGATGTGTGTTCTTTTCCTAAACGACATGTATCCACTAGTGACATTTGCTTGTGTGTTCTTTTCCTAAACCACATTGATCTACTTGTGACATTGCATGTGTGTGTTTTTGGTAAACCACATTGATCCGCTAGTGTAATTGTATGTGTGTTCTTTTCCTGAACCACATGTCTCCACTTGTGTCATTGCATGTGTGTTCTTTTCCTAAACCACATGGATCCACCTGAGGCATTGCATGTGTGTTCATTTCCTAAACCACATTGATCCACTAGTGACATCTACATGTGTCTTCTTTTCCTAAACCACATGGATCTACCGGTGATATTACATGTGTGTTCTTTTCCTAAACCAGATGGATCCACTAGTGACATTGCATGTGTGTTCTTTTCCTAAACCACATGGATCCACTAGTGACATTGCATGTGTGTTCTTTTCCTGAACCACATGGATCCACTAGAGTCATTGCATGCGTGTTCATTTCCTAGACCACATTGATCCACTAGACTCATTGCATGTGTGTTCTTTTCCTAAACCACATTGATCCACTAGAGTCATTGCATGTGTGTTATTTTCCTAAACCGCATGGATCCACTTGTGACATAGCATGTGTGTTCTTTTCCTAAACCAGATGGATCCACTAGTGACATTGCATGTGTGTTCTTTTCCTAAACCACATGGATCCACTAGTGACATTGCATGTGTGTTCTTTTCCTAAACCACATGGATACACTTGGGACATTGCATGTGTGTTCTTTTCCTAAACCACATGGATACACTTGTGACATTGCATGTTTGTTCTTTTCCTAAACCACAAGGATACACTTGTGACATAGCATGTGTCTTCTTTTCCTAAACCACATTGATCCACTAAAGTCAGTGCATGTGTTTTTTACTAAACCACATGGATCCACTGGTGACATTGCATGTGTGTTCTTTTCGTAAACCACATTGATCCACCGGTGACATTGCATTTGTGTTGACTTCATAAACTACATCAATCCACTGGTGACATTGCATGTGTGTTCTTCTCCTAAACCACATTGATCCACTAAAGTTATTGCGTGTGTGTTGTTTTCCTAAACCACATGGATCCATCGGTGACATTGCATGTGTGTTCTTTTCCTAAACCACATGGATCCACTAGTGACATTGCATGTGTGTTCTCTGTCTAAACCACATGGATCCACTAGTGTCATTGCATGTTTGTTGTTTTCCTAAACCACATGGATCCGCTAGATTCATTGCATGTGTGTTCTTTTCCTAAACCACATTGATCCACTAGAGTCATTGGATGTGTGTTATTTTCCTAAATCGCATGGATCCACTACAGTCATTGGATGTGTGTTCTTATCCTAAACGACATGTATCCACTAGTGACATTTGAATGTGTGTTCTTTTCCTAAACCACATAGATCTACTTGTGACATTGCATGTGTGTGTTATTCGTAAACCACATTGATCCGCTAGTGTCATTGCATGTGTGTTCTTTTCCTGAACCACATGGATCCACTTGTGTCATTGTATGTGTGTTCTTTTCCTAATCCACATGGATCCACCTGAGGCATTGCATGTGTGTTCATTTCCTAAACCACATTGATCCACTAGTGACATTTGCATGTGTGTTCATTTCCTAAACCACATTGATCCACTAGTGACATCTGCATGTGTGTTCTTTTCCTAAACCACATGGATACACTTTTGACATTGCATGTTTGTTCTTTTCCTAAACCACATGGATACACTTGTGACATAGCATGTGTCTTCTTTTCCTAAACCACATTGATCCACTAAAGTCAGTGCATGTGTGTTCTTTTCGTAAACCACATTGATCCACCGGTGACATTGCATTTGTGTTGTCTTCATAAACTACATCAATCCACTGGTGACATTGCATGTGTGTTCTTCTCCTAAACCACATTGATCCACTAAAGTTATTGTGTGTGTGTTATTTTCCTAAACCACATGGATCCACGGGTGACATTGCATGTGTGTTCTTTTCCTAAACCACATGGATCCACTAGTAATATCGCATGTGTGTTCTCTTTCTAAACCACATGGATCCACTAGTGTCATTGCATGTGTGTTATTTTCCTAAACCACATGGATCCGCTAGATTCATTGCATGTGTGTTCTTTTCCTAAACCACATTGATCCACTAGAGTCATTGGATGTGTGTTATTTTCCTAAATCGCATGGATCCACTATAGTCATTGGACGTGTGTTCTTATCCTAAACGACATGTATCCACTAGTGACATTTGAATGTGTGTTCTTTTCCTAAACCACATTGATCTACTTGTGACATTGCATGTGTGTGTTATTCGTAAACCACATTGATCCGCTAGTGTCATTGCATGTGTGTTCTTTTCCTGAACCACATGGATCCACTTGTGTCATTGTATGTGTGTTCTTTTCCTAATCCACATGGATCCACCTGAGGCATTGCATGTGTGTTCATTTCCTAAACCACATTGATCCACTAGTGACATTTGCATGTGTGTTCATTTCCTAAACCACATTGATCCACTAGTGACATCTGCATGTGTGTTCTTTTCCTAAACCACATGGATACACTTTTGACATTGCATGTTTGTTCTTTTCCTAAACCACATGGATACACTTGTGACATAGCATGTGTCTTCTTTTCCTAAACCACATTGATCCACTAAAGTCAGTGCATGTGTGTTCTTTTCGTAAACCACATTGATCCACCGGTGACATTGCATTTGTGTTGTCTTCATAAACTACATCAATCCACTGGTGACATTGCATGTGTGTTCTTCTCCTAAACCACATTGATCCACTAAAGTTATTGTGTGTGTGTTATTTTCCTAAACCACATGGATCCACGGGTGACATTGCATGTGTGTTCTTTTCCTAAACCACATGGATCCACTAGTAATATCGCATGTGTGTTCTCTTTCTAAACCACATGGATCCACTAGTGTCATTGCATGTGTGTTATTTTCCTAAACCACATGGATCCGCTAGATTCATTGCATGTGTGTTCTTTTCCTAAACCACATTGATCCACTAGAGTCATTGGATGTGTGTTATTTTCCTAAATCGCATGGATCCACTATAGTCATTGGACGTGTGTTCTTATCCTAAACGACATGTATCCACTAGTGACATTTGAATGTGTGTTCTTTTCCTAAACCACATTGATCTACTTGTGACATTGCATGTGTGTGTTATTCGTAAACCACATTGATCCGCTAGTGTCATTGCATGTGTGTTCTTTTCCTGAACCACATGGATCCACTTGTGTCATTGTATGTGTGTTCTTTTCCTAATCCACATGGATCCACCTGAGGCATTGCATGTGTGTTCATTTCCTAAACCACATTGATCCACTAGTGACATTTGCATGTGTGTTCATTTCCTAAACCACATTGATCCACTAGTGACATCTGCATGTGTGTTCTTTTCCTAAACCACATGGATACACTTTTGACATTGCATGTTTGTTCTTTTCCTAAACCACATGGATACACTTGTGACATAGCATGTGTCTTATTTTCCTAAACCACATTGATCCACTAAAGTCAGTGCATGTGTGTTCTTTTCGTAAACCACATTGATCCACCGGTGACATTGCATTTGTGTTGTCTTCATAAACTACATCAATCCACTGGTGACATTGCATGTGTGTTCTTCTCCTAAACCACATTGATCCACTAAAGTTATTGTGTGTGTGTTATTTTCCTAAACCACATGGATCCACGGGTGACATTGCATGTGTGTTCTTTTCCTAAACCACATGGATCCACTAGTAATATCGCATGTGTGTTCTCTTTCTAAACCACATGGATCCACTAGTGTCATTGCATGTGTGTTATTTTCCTAAACCACATGGATCCGCTAGATTCATTGCATGTGTGTTCTTTTCCTAAACCACATTGATCCACTAGAGTCATTGGATGTGTGTTATTTTCCTAAATCGCATGGATCCACTATAGTCATTGGACGTGTGTTCTTATCCTAAACGACATGTATCCACTAGTGACATTTGAATGTGTGTTCTTTTCCTAAACCACATTGATCTACTTGTGACATTGCATGTGTGTGTTATTCGTAAACCACATTGATCCGCTAGTGTCATTGCATGTGTGTTCTTTTCCTGAACCACATGGATCCACTTGTGTCATTGTATGTGTGTTCTTTTCCTAATCCACATGGATCCACCTGAGGCATTGCATGTGTGTACATTTCCTAAACCACATTGATCCACTAGTGACATTTGCATGTGTGTTCATTTCCTAAACCACATTGATCCACTAGTGACATCTGCATGTGTGTTCTTTTCCTAAACCACATGGATACACTTTTGACATTGCATGTTTGTTCTTTTCCTAAACCACATGGATACACTTGTGACATAGCATGTGTCTTCTTTTCCTAAACCACATTGATCCACTAAAGTCAGTGCATGTGTTTTTTCCTAAACCACATGGATCCACTTGTGACATTGCATGTGTGTTCTTTTCGTAAACCACATTGATCCACCGATGACATTCCATTTGTGTTGTCTTCATAAACTACATCAATCCACTTGTGACATTGCATGTGTGTTCTTCTCCTAAACCACATTGATCCACTAAAGTTATTGCGTGTGTGTTGTTTTCCTAAACCACATGGATCCACGGGTGACATTGCATGTGTGTTCTTTTCCTAACCCACATGGATCCACTAGTGACATTGCATGTGTGTTCTCTTTCTAAACCACATGGATCAACTAGAGTCATTGGATGTGTGTTCTTTTCCTAAACAACATGTATCCACTAGTGACATTTGCTTGTGTGTTCTTTTCCTAAACCACATTGATCTACTTGTGACATTGCATGTGTGTGTTTTTGGTAAACCACATTGATCCGCTAGTGTCATTGTATGTGTGTTCTTTTCCTGAACCACATGTCTCCACTTGTGTCATTGCATGTGTGTTCTTTTCCTAAACCACATGGATCCACCTGAGGCATTGCATGTGTGTTCATTTCCTAAACCACATTGATCCACTAGTGACATCTGCATGTGTCTTCTTTTCCTAAACCACATGGATCTACCGGTGATATTACATGTGTGTTCTTTTCCTAAACCAGATGGATCCACTAGTGACATTGCATGTGTGTTCTTTTCCTAAACCACATGGATCCACTAGTGACATTGCATGTGTGTTCTTTTCCTGAACCACATGGATCCACTAGAGTCATTGCATGCGTGTTCATTTCCTAAACCACATTGATCCACTAGACTCATTGTATGTGTGTTCTTTTCCTAAACCACATTGATCCACTAGAGTCATTGCATGTGTGTTATTTTCCTAAACCGCATGGATCCACTTGTGACATAGCATGTGTGTTCTTTTCCTAAACCAGATGGATCCACTAGTGACATTGCATGTGTGTTCTTTTCCTAAACCACATGGATCCACTAGTGACATTGCATGTGTGTTATTTTCCTAAACCACATGGATACACTTGGGACATTGCATGTGTGTTCTTTTCCTAAACCACATGGATACACTTGTGACATTGCATGTTTGTTCTTTTCCTAAACCACAAGGATACACTTGTGACATAGCATGTGTCTTCTTTTCCTAAACCACATTGATCCACTAAAGTCAGTGCATGTGTTTTTTCCTAAACCACATGGATCCACTGGTGACATTGCATGTGTGTTCTTTTTGTAAACCACATTGATCCACCGGTGACATTGCATTTGTGTTGTCTTCATAAACTACATCAATCCACTGGTGACATTGCATGTGTGTTCTTCTCCTAAACCACATTGATCCACTAAAGTTATTGCGTGTGTGTTGTTTTCCTAAACCACATGGATCCATCGGTGACATTGCATGTGTGTTCTTTTCCTAAACCACATGGATCCACTAGTGACATTGCATGTGTGTTCTCTGTCTAAACCACATGGATCCACTAGTGTCATTGCATGTTTGTTGTTTTCCTAAACCACATGGATCCACTAGATTCATTGCATGTGTGTTCTTTTCCTAAACCACATTGATCCACTAGAGTCATTGGATGTGTGTTATTTTTCTAAATCGCATGGATCCACTACAGTCATTGGATGTGTGTTCTTATCCTAAACGACATGTATCCACTAGTGACATTTGAATGTGTGTTCTTTTCCTAAACCACATTGATCTACTTGTGACATTGCATGTGTGTGTTATTCGTAAACCACATTGATCCGCTAGTGTCATTGCATGTGTGTTCTTTTCCTGAACCACATGGATCCATTGGTGTCATTGTATGTGTGTTCTTTTCCTAAACCACATGGATCCACCCGAGGCATTGCATGTGTGTTCATTTCCTAAACCATATTGATCCGCTAGTTACATTGCATGTGTGTTCTTTTCCTAAACCAGATGGACCCACTAGTGACATTGCATGTGTGTTCTTTTCCTAAAACACATGGATGCACTAGTGACATTGCATGTGCGTTCTTTTCCTGAACCACATGCATCCTCTAGAGTCATTGCATGTGTGTTCTTTTCGTAAACCACACTGATCCACCGGTGACATTGCATTTGTGTTGTCATCATAAACTACATCAATCCACTGGTGACATTGCATGTGTGTTCTTCTCCTAAACCACATTGATCCACTAAAGTTATTGTGTGTGTGTTATTTTCCTAAACCACATGGATCCATGGGTGACATTGCATGTGTGTTCTTTTCCTAAACCACATGGATCCACTAGTAATATTGCATGTGTGTTCTCTTTCTAAACCACATGGATCCACTAGTGTCATTGCATGTGTGTTATTTTCCTAAACCACATGGATCCGCTAGATTCATTGCATGTGTGTTCTTTTCCTAAACCACATTGATCCACTAGAGTCATTGGATGTGTGTTATTTTCCTAAATCGCATGGATCCACTATAGTCATTGGATGTGTGTTCTTATCCTAAACGACATGTATCCACTAGTGACATTTGAATGTGTGTTCTTTTCCTAAACCACATTGGTCTACTTGTGACATTGCATGTGTGTGTTATTCGTAAACCACATTGATCCGCTAGTGTCATTGCATGTGTGTTCTTTTCCTGAACCACATGGATCCACTTGTGTCATTGTATGTGTGTTCTTTTCCTAAACCACATGGATCCACCTGAGGCATTGCATGTGTGTTCATTTCCTAAACCACATTGATCCACTAGTGACATTTGCATGTGTGTTCGTTTCCTAAACCACATGGATCTACTGGTGACATTGCATGTGTGTTCTTTTCCTAAACCAGATGGACCGACTAGTGACATTGCCTGTGTGTTCTTTTCCTAAACCACATGGATCCACTAGTGACATTGCATGTGTGTTCTTTTCCTGAACCACATGGATCCACTAGAGTCATTGCATGTGTGTTCTTTTCCTAAACCACATTGATCCATTAGACTCATTGCATGTGTGTTCTTTTCCTAAACCACATGGAACCACTTGTGACATACCATGTGTGTTCTTTTCCTAAACCAGATGGATCCACTACTGACATTGCACGTGTGTTCTTTTCCTAAACTACATGGTTCCACTAGAGACATTGCATGTGTGTTCTTTTCCTAAACCACATGGATACACTTGTGACATTGCATGTGTGTTCGTTTCCTAAACCACATGGACCACTTGTGACATTGCGTGTGTGTTGTTTTCCTAAACCACATGGATCCACTAGTGATATTGCATGTGTGTTCTTTTCCTAAACCACATGGATCCACCAGTGACATTGCATGTGTGTTATTTTTCTAAACCACATGGATCCACTAGTGTCATTGCATGTGTGTTGTTTTCCTAAACCACATGGATCCACTAGAGTCATTGCATGTGTGTTCTTTTCCTAAATCACATTGATCCACTAGAGTTATTGGATGTGTGTTATTTTCCTAAATCACATGGATCCACTAGAGTCATTGGATGTGTGTTCTGTTCCTAAACGACATGTATCCACTAGGGACATTTGCTTGTGTGTTATTTTCCTAAACCACATTGATCTACTTGTGAAATTACATGTGTGTGTTATTGGTAAACCACATTGATCTGCTAGTGTCATTGTATGTGTGTTCTTTTCCTGAACCACATGTCTCCACTTGTGTCATTGCATGTGTGTTCTTTTCCTAAACCACATGGATCCACCTGAGGCATTGCATGTGTGTTCATTTCCTAAACCACATTGATCCACTAGTGACATTTGCATGTGTCTTCTTTTCCTAAACCACATGGATCTACTGGTGACATTACATGTGTGTTCTTTTCCTAAACCAGATGGATCCACTAGTGACATTGCATCTGTGTTCTTTTCCTAAACCACATGGATCCACTAGTGACGTTGCATGTGTGTTCTTTTCCTGAACCACATGGATCCACTAGAGTCATTGCATGTGTGTTCATTTCCTAAACCACATTGATCCACTAGACTCATTGCATGTGTTTTCTTTTCCTAAACCACATTGATCCACTAGAGTCATTGCATGTGTGTTATTTTCTTAAACCGCATGGATCCACTTGTGACATAACATGTGTGTTCTTTTCCTAAACCAGATGGATCCACTAGTGACATTGCATGTGTGTTCTTGTCCTAAACTACATGGATCCACTAGAGACATTGCATGTATGTTCTTTTCCTAAACCACATGGATACACTTCTGACATTGCATGTGTGTTCTTTTCCTAAACCACATGGATCCACTTGTGACATAGCATGTGTGTTATTTTCCTTAACCACATGGATCCACTAGTGACATTGCATGTGTGTTCTTTTCCTAAACCACATGGATACACTTGGGACATTGCATGTGTGTTCTTTTCCTAAACCACATGGATACACTTGTGACATTGCATGTGTGTTCTTCTCCTAAACCACATTGATCCACTAAAGTTATTACGTGTGTGTTGTTTTCCTAAACCACATGGATCCACGGGTGACATTGCATGTGTGTTCTTTTCCTAAACCACATGGATCCACTAGTGACATTGCATGTGTGTTCTCTTTCTAAACCACATGTATCCACTAGTGTCATTGCATGTGTGTTGTTTTCCTAAACCACATGGATCCACTAGAGTCATTGGATGTGTGTTATTTTCCTAAATCACATGGATCCATTACAGTCATTGGATGTGTGTTCTTATCCTAAACGACATGTATCCACTAGTGACATTTGAATGTGTGTTCTTTTCCTAAACCACATTAATCTACTTGTGACATTGCATGTGTGTGTTTTTTGTAAACCACATTGATCCGCTAGTGTCATTGCATGTGTGTTCTTTTCCTGAACCACATGGATCCACTGGTGTCATTGTATGTGTGTTCTTTTCCTAAACCACATGGATCCACCTGAGGCATTGCATGTGTGTTCATTTCCTAAACCACATTGATCCACTAGTGACATTTGCATGTGTGTTCATTTCCTAAACCACAGGGATCTACTGGTGACATTGCATGTGTGTTCTTTTCCTAAACCAGATGGACCTACTAGTGACATTGCATGTGTGTTCTTTTCCTAAACCACATGGATCCACTAGTGACATTGCATGTGTGTTCTTTTCCTGAACCACATGGATCCACTACAGTCATTGCATGTGTGTTCTTTTCCTAAACCACATTGATCCATTAGACTCATTGCATGTGTGTTCTTTTCCTAAACCACATGGAACCACTTGTGACATACCATGTGTGTTCTTTTCCTAAACCAGATGGATCCACTAGTGACATTGCACGTGTGTTCTTTTCCTAAACTACATGGATCCACTAGTGACATTGCATGTGTGTTGTTTTCCTAAACCAGATGGATACACTTGTGACATTGCATGTGTGTTCGTTTCCTAAACCACATGGATCCGCTTGTGACATTGCGTGTGTGTTGTTTTCCTAAACCACATGGATCCACTAGTGATATTGCATGTGTGTTCTTTTCCTAAACCACATGGATCCACCAGTGAAATTGCATGTGTGTTCTTTTTCTAAACCACATGGATCCACTAGTGGCATAGCATGTGTGTTGTTTTCCTAAACCACATGGATCCACTAGAGTCATTGCATGTGTGTTCTTTTCCTAAATCACATGGATCCACTAGAGTCATTGGATGTGTGTTCTTTTCCTAAACGACATGTATCCACTAGTGACATTTGCTTGTGTGTTGTTTTCCTAAACCACATTGATCTACTTGTGACATTGCATGTGTGTGTTTTTGGTAAACCACATTGATCCGCTAGTGTCATTGTATGTGTGTTCTTTTCCTGAACCACATGTCTCCACTTGTGTCATTGCATATGTGTTCTTTTCCTAAACCACATGGATCCACCTGAGGCATTGCATGTGTGTTAATTTCCTAAACCACATTAATCCACTAGTGACATCTGCATGTGTCTTCTTTTCCTAAACCACATGGATCTAATGGTGATATTACATGTGTGTTCTTTTCCTAAACCAGATGGATCCACTAGTGACATTGCATGTGTGTTCTTTTCCTAAACCACATGGATTCACTAGTGACATTGCATGTGTGTTCTTTTCCTGAACCACATGGATCCACTAGAGTCATTGCATGTGTGTTCATTTCCTAAACCACATTGATCCACTCGACTCATTGCATGTGTGTTCTTTTCCTAAACCACACTGATCCACTAGAGTCATTGCATGTGTGTTATTTTCCTAAACCGCATGGATCCACTTGTGACATAGCATGTGTGTTCTTTTCCTAAACCAGATGGATCCACTAGTGACATTGCATGTGTGTTCTTGTCCGAAACTACATGGATCCACTAGAGACATTGCATGTGTGTTCTTTTCCTAAACCACATGGATACACTTGTGACATACATGTGTGGTATTTTCCTAAACCACATGGATCCACTAGTGACATTGCATGTGTGTTCTTTTCTTAAACCACATGGATACACTTGGGACATTGCATGTGTGTTCTTTTCCTAAACCACATGGATACACTTGTGACATAGCATGTGTCTTCTTTTCCTAAACCACATTGATCCACTAAAGTCAGTGCATGTGTTTTTTCCTAAACCACATGGATCCACTGGTGACATTGCATGTGTGTTCTTTTCGTAAACCACATTGATCCACCGGTGACATTGCATTTGTGTTGTCTTCATAAACTACATCAATCCACTGGTGACATTGCATGTGTGTTCTTCTCCTAAACCACATTGATCCACTAAAGTTATTGCGTGTGTGTTCTTTTCCTAAACCACATGGATCCACGGGTGATATTGCATGTGTGTTCTTTTCCTAAACCACATGGATCCACTAGTGACATTGCATGTGTGTTCTCTTTCTAAACCACATGGATCCACTAGTGTCATTGCATGTGTGTTGTTTTCCTAAACCACATGGATCCACTAGATTCATTGCATGTGTGTTCTTTTCCTAAACCACATTGATCCACTAGAGTCATTGGATTTGTGTTATTTTCCTAAATCACATGGATCCACTACAGTCATTGGATGTGTGTTCTTATCCTAAACGACATGTATCCACTAGTGACATTTTAATGTGTGTTCTTTTCCTAAACCACATTGATCTACTTGTGACATTGCATGTGTGTTTTTTTTGTAAACCACATTGATCCGCTAGTGTCATTGCATGTGTGTTATTTTCCCGAACCAGATGGATCCACTCGTGTCATTGTATGTGTGTTCTTTTCCAAAACCACATGGATCCACCTGAGGCATTGCATGTGTGTTCATTTCCTAAACCACACTGATCCACTAGTGACATTTGCATGTGTGTTCATTTCCTAAACCACAGGGATCTACTGGTGACATTGCATGTGTGTTATTTTCCTAAACCAGATGGACCCCTAGTGACATTGCATGTGTGTTCTTTTCGTAAACCACATGGATCCACTAGTGACATTGCATGTGTGTTCTTTTCCTGAACCACATGGATCCACTAGAGTCATTGCATGTGTGTTCTTTTTCTAAACCACATTGATCCATTAGACTCATTGGATGTGTGTTCTTTTCCTAAACCACATGGAACCACTTGTGACATACCATGTGTGTTCTTTTCCTAAACCAGATGGATCCACTAGTGACATTGCACGTGTGTTCTTTTCCTAAACTACATGGATCCACTAGAGACATTGCATGTGTGTTCTTTTCCTAAACCACATGGATACACTTGTGACATTGCATGTGTGTTCGTTTCCTAAACCACATGGATCCACTTGTGACATTGCGTGTGTGTTGTTTTCCTAAACCACATGGATCCACTAGTGATATTGCCTGTGTGTTCTTTTCCTAAACCACATGGATCGAACAGTGACAGTGCATGTGTGTTATTTTCCTAAACCGCATGGATCCACTTGTGACATAGCATGTGTGTTCTTTTCCTAAACCAGATGGATCCACTAGTGACATTGCATGTGTGTTCTTGTCCTAAACTACATGGATCCACTAGAGACATTACATGTGTGTTCTTTTCCTAAACCACATGGATACACTTGTGACATACATGTGTGGTATTTTCCTAAACCACATGGATCCAGTAGTGACATTGCATGTGTGTTCTTTTCTTAAACCACATGGATACACTTGGGACATTGCATGTGTGTTCTTTTCCTAAACCACATGGATACACTTGTGACATAGCATGTGTCTTCTTTTCCTAAACCATATCGATCCACTAAAGTCAGTGCATGTGTTTTTTCCTAAACCACATGGATCCACTGGTGACATTGCATGTGTGTTCTTTTCGTAAACCACATTGATCCACCGGTGACATTGCATTTGTGTTGTCTTCATAAACTACATCAATCCACTGGTGACATTGCATGTGTGTTCTTCTCCTAAACCACATTGATCCACTAAAGTTATTGCGTGTGTGTTGTTTTCCTAAACCACATGGATCCACGGGTGACATTGCATGTGTGTTCTTTTCCTAAACGACATGGATCCACTAGTGACATTGCATGTGTGTTCTCTTTCTAAACCACATGGATCCACTAGTGTCATTGCATGTGTGTTGTTTTCCTAAACCACATGGATCCACTAGATTCATTGCATGTGTGTTCTTTTCCTAAACCACATTGATCCACTAGAGTCATTGGATCTGTATAATTTTCCTAAATCACATGGATCCACTACAGTCATTGGATGTGTGTTCTTCTCCTAAACGACATGTATCCACTAGTGACATTTTAATGTGTGTTCTTTTCCTAAACCACATTGATCTACTTGTGACATTGCATGTGTGTTTTTTTGTAAACCACATTAATCCGCTAGTGTCATTGCATGTGTGTTATTTTCCCGAACCAGATGGATCCACTGGTGTCATTGTATGTGTGTTCTTTTCCTAAACCACATGGATCCACCTGAGGCATTGCATGTGTGTTCATTTCCTAAACCACATTGATCCACTAGTGACATTTGCATGTGTGTTCATTTCCTAAACCACATGGATCTACTGGTGACATTGCATGTGTGTTCTTTTCCTAAACCAGATGGACCCACTAGTGACATTGCATGTGTGTTCTTTTCGTAAACCACATGGATCCACTAGTGACATTGCATGTGTGTTCTTTTCCTGAACCGCATGGATCCACTAGAGTCATTGTATGTGTGTTCTTTTCCTAAACCACATTGATCCATTAGACTCATTGGATGTGTGTTCTTTTCCTAAACCACATGGAACCACTTGTGACATACCATGTGTGTTCTTTTCCTAAACCAGATGGATCCACTAGTTACATTGCACGTGTGTTCTTTTCCTAAACTACATGGATCCACTAGAGACATTGCATGTGTGTTCTTTTCCTAAACCACATGGATACACTTGTGACATTGCATGTGTGTTCGTTTCCTAAACCACATGGATCCAGTTGTGACATTGCGTGTGTGTTGTTTTCCTAAACCACATGGATCCACTAGTGATATTGCATGTGTGTTCTTTTCCTAAACCACATGGATCGAACAGTGACAGTGCATGTGTGTTCTTTTTCTAAACCACATGGATCCACTAGTGTCACAGCATGTGTGTTCTTTTCCTAAACCACATGGATCCACTAGAGTCATTGCATGTGTGTTCTTTTCCTAAACCACATTGATCCACTAGAGTCATTGGATGTGTGTTATTTCCTAAATCACATGGATCCACTAGAGTCATTGGATGTGTGTTCTTTTCCTAAACGACATGTATCCACTAGTGACATTTGCTTGTTTGTTCTTTTCCTAAACCACATTGATCTACTTGTGACATTGCATGTGTGTGTTTTTGGTAAACCACATTGATCCGCTAGTGTAATTGTATGTGTGTTCTTTTCCTGAACCACATGTCTCCACTTGTGTCATTGCATGTGTGTTCTCTTCCTAAACCACATGGATCCACCTGAGGCATTGCATGTGTGTTCATTTCCTAAACCACATTGATCCACTAGTGACATTTGCATGTGTCTTCTTTTCCTAAACCACATGGATCTACTGGTGACATTACATGTGTGTTCTTTTCCTAAACCAGATGGATCCACTAGTGACATTGCATGTGTGTTCTTTTCCTAAACCACATGGATCCACTAGTGACATTGCATGTGTGTTTTTTTCCTGAACCACATGGATCCACTAGAGTCATTGCATGTGTGTTCATTTCCTAAACCACATTGATCCACTAGACTCATTGCAGGTGTGTTCTTTTCCTAAACCACATTGATCCACTAGAGTCATTGCATGTGTGTTATTTTCCGAAACCACATGGATCCACTTGTGAGATAGCATGTGTGTTCTTTTCCTAAACCAGATTGATCCACTAGTGACATTGCATGTGTGTTCTTGTCCTAATCTACACGGATCCACTACAGACATTGCATGTATGTTCTTTTCCTAAACCACATGGATACACTTCTGACATTGCATGTGTGTTCTTTTCCTAAACCACATGGATCCACTTGTGACATAGCACGTGTGTTATTTTCCTAAACCACATGGATCCACTAGTGACATTGCATGTGTGTTCTTTTCCTAAACCACATGGATACACTTGGGACATTGCATGCGTGTTCATTTCCTAAACCACATGGATACACTTGTGACATTGCATGTTTGTTCTTTTCCTAAACCACATGGATACATTTGTGACATAGCATGTGTCTTCTTTTCCTAAACCACATTGATCCACTAAAGTCAGTGCATGTGTTTTTTACTAAACCACATGGATCCACTGGTGACATTGCATGTGTGTTCTTTTCGTAAACCACATTGATCCACCGGTGACATTGCATTTGTGTTGTCTTCATAAACTACATCGATCCACTGTTGACATTGCATGTGTGTTCTTCTCCTAAACCACATTGATCCACTAAAGTTACTGCGTGTGTGTTGTTTTCCTAAACCACATGGATCCACGGGTGACATTGCATGTGTGTTCTTTTCCTAAACCACATTGATCCGCTTGTGTCATTGCATGTGTGTTCTTTTCCTGAACCACATGGATCCACTGGTGTCATTGCATGTGTGTTCTTTTCCTAAACCAAATGGATCCACCTGAGGCATTGCATGTGTGTTCATTTCCTAAACCACATTGATCCACTAGTGACATTTGCATGTGTGTTCATTTCCTAAACCACATGGATCTACTGGTGACATTGCATGTGTGTTCTTTTCCTGAACCACATGGATCCACTAGAGTCATTGCATGTGTGTTGTTTTCCTAAACCACATTGATCCATTACACTCATTGCATGTGTGTTCTTTTCCTAAACCACATGGAACCACTTGTGACATAGCATGTGTGTTCTTTTCCTAAACCAGATGGATCCACTAGTGACATTGCACGTGCGTTCTTTTCCTAAACTACATGGATCCACTAGAGACATTGCATGTGTGTTCTTTTCCTAAACCACATGGATCCACTTGTGTCATTTCATGTGTTTTCTTTTCCTAAACCACACGGATCCACTTGTGACATAGCATGTGTGTTATTTTCCTAAACCACATGGATCCACTAGTGACATTGCATGTGTGTTCTTTTCGTAAACCACATGGATACACTTGGGACATTGCATGTGTGTTCTTTTCCTAAACCACATGGATACACTTGTGACATTGCATGTTTGTTCTTTTCCTAAACCACATGGATACATTTGTGACATAGCATGTGTCTTCTTTTCCTAAACCACATTGATCCACTAAAGTCAGTGCATGTGTTTTTTCCTAAACCACATGGATCCACTGGTGACATTGCATGTGTGTTCTTTTCGTAAACCACATTGATCCAGCGGTGACATTGCATTTGTGTTGTCTTCATAAACTACATCGATCCACTATTGACATTGCATGTGTGTTCTTCTCCTAAACCACATTGATCCACTAAAGTTATTGCGTGTGTGTTGTTTTCCTAAACCACATGGATCCACGCGTGACATTGCATGTGGGTTCTTTTCCTAAACCACATGGATCCACTAGTGGCATTGCATGTGTGTTCTCTTTCTAAACCACATGGATCCACTAGTGTCATTGCATGTGTGTTGTTTTCCTAAACCACATGGATCCACTAGATTCATTGCATGCGTGTTCTTTTCCTAAACAACATTGATCCACTAGAGTCATTGGATGTGTGTTACTTTCCTAAATCACATGGATCCTCTACAGTCATTGGATGTGTGTTCTTATCCTAAACGACATGTATCCACTAGTGACATTTGAATGTGTGTTCTTTTCCTAAACCACATTGATCTACTTGTGACATTGCATGTGTGTGTTTTTCGTAAACCACATTGATCCGCTTGTGTCATTGCATGTGTGTTCTTTTCCTGAACCACATGGATCCACTGGTGTCATTGCATGTGTGTTCTTTTCCTAAACCAAATGGATCCACCTAAGGCATTGCATGTGTGTTCATTTCCTAAAACACATTGATCCACTAGTGACATTTGCATGTGTGTTCATTTCCTAAACCACATGGATCTACTGGTGACATTGCATGTGTGTTCTTTTCCTAAACCACATGGATCGACTAGTGACATTGCATGTGTGTTATTTTCCTAAACCAGATGGATCCACTAGTGAAATTGCACGTGTGTTCTTTTCCTAAACTACATGGATCCACTAGAGACATTGCATGTGTGTTCTTTTCCTAAACCTCATTTATCTACTTGTGGCATTGCATGTGTGTGTTTTTCGTAAACCACATTGATCCGCTAGTGTCATTGCATGTGTGTTCTTTTCCTGAACCACATGTCTCCACTTGTGTCATTGCATGTGTGTTCTTTTCCTTATCCACATGGATCCACCTGAGGCATTGCATGTGTGTTCATTTCCTATACCACATTGATCCACTAGTGACATTTGCATGTGTCTTCTTTTCCTAAACCACATGGATCTACTAGTGACATTGCATGTGTGTTCTTTTCCTAAACCAGATGGACCCACTAGTGACATTGCATGTGTGTTCTTTTCCTAAACCACATGGATCCACTAGTGACATTGCATGTGTGTTCTTTTCCTGAACCACAGGGATCCACTAGAGTCATTGCATGTGTGTTCTTTTCCTAAACCACATTGATCCATTAGACTCATTGCATGTGTGTTCTTTTCCTAAACAACACGGAACCACTAGTGAAATCGCACGTGTGTTCTTTTCCTAAACTACATGGATCCACTAGAGACATTGCATGTTTGTTCTTTTCCTAAACCACATGGATATAGTTGTGACATTGCATGTGTGTTCGTTTCCTAAACCACATGGATCCACCTGAGGCATTGCATGTGTGTTCATTTCCTAAACCACATTGATCCATTAGACTCATAACATGTGTGTTCTTTTCCTAAACCAGATGGATCCACTAGTGAAATTGCACGTGTGTTATTTTCCTAAACTACATGGATCCACTAGAGACATTGCATGTGTGTTCTTTTCCTAAACCACATGGATATAGTTGTGACATTGCATGAGTGTTCGTTTCCTAAACCACATGGATCCACCTGAGGCATTGCATGTGTGTTCATTTCCTAAACCACATTGATCCACTAGTGACATTTGCATGTGTGTTCATTTCCTAGACCACATGGATCTACTGGTGACATTGCATGTGTGTTCTTTTCCTAAACCACACGGATCGACTAGTGACATTGCCTGTGTGTTATTTTCCTAAACCAGATGGATCCACTAGTGAAATTGCACGTGTGTTCTTTTCCTAAACTACATGGATCCACTAGAGACATTGCATGTTTGTTCTTTTCCTAAACCTCATTTATCTACTTGTGGCATTGCATGTGTGTGTTTTTCATAAACCACATTGATCCGCTAGTGTCATTGCATGTGTGTTCTTTTCCTGAACCACATGTCTCCACTTGTGTCATTGCATGTGTGTTCTTTTCCTTATCCACATGGATCCACCTGAGGCATTGCATGTGTGTTCATTTCCTATACCACATTGATCCACTAGTGACATTTGCATGTGTCTTCTTTTCCTAAACCAGATGGATCCACTAGTGACATTTGAATGTGTGTTCTTTTCCTAAACCACATTGATCTACTTGTCACATTGCATGTGTGTGTTTTTCGTAAACCACATTGATCCGCTTGTGTCATTGCATGTGTGTTGTTTTCCTGAACCACATGGATCCACCGGTGTCATTGTATGTGTGTTCTTTTCCTAAACCACATGGATCTACCTGAGGCATTGCATGTGTGTTCATTTCCTAAACCACATTGATCCACTAGTGACATTTGCATGTGTGTTCATTTCCTAAACCACATGGATCTACTGGTGACATTGCATGTGTGTTCTTTTCCTAAACCAGATGGACCCGCTAGTGACATTGCATGTGTGTTCTTTTCCTAAACCACATGGAACCACTTGTGACATTGCATGTGTGTTCTTTTCTTGATCCACATGGATCCACTAGAGTCATTGCATGTGTGTTCTTTTCCTAAACCACATTGATCCATTAGACTCATTGCATGTGTGTTCTTTTCCTAAACCACATTGATCCATTAGACTCATTGCATGTGTGTTCTTTTCCTAAACCACATGGAACCACTTGTGACATAGCATGTGTGTTCTTTTCCTAAACCAGATGGATCCACTAGTGACATTGCACGTGTGTTCTTTTCCTAAACTACATGGATCCACTAGAGACATTGCATGTGTTTTCTTTTCCTAAACCACATGGATACACTTGTGACATTGCATGTGTGTTCATTTCCTAAACCACATTGATCCACTAGTGACATTTGCATGTGTGATCATTTCCCAAACCACATGGATCTACTGGTGACATTGCATGTGTGTTCTTTACCTAAACCAGATGGATCCACCTGGGGCATTGCATGTGTGTTCATTTCCTAAACCACATGGATCCACTAGTGACATTGCATGTGTGTTCTTTTCCCGAACCACATGGATCCACTAGAGTCATTGCATGTGTGTTCTTTTCCTAAACCACATTGATCCGTTAGACTCATTGCATGTGTGTTCTTTTCCTAAACCAGATTGATCTACTTGTGACATTGCATGTGTGTTATCTTTCTAAACCACATGGATCCACTAGTGTCATTGCATGTGTGTTGTTTTCCTAACCACATGGATCCACTAGATTCATTGCATGCGTGTTCTTTTCGTAAACCACATTGATCCACTAGAGTCAATGGATGTGTGCTATTTTCCTAAATCACATGGATCCGCTACAGTCATTGGATGTGTGTTCTTATCCTAAACGACATGTATCCACTAGTGACATTTGAATGTGTGTTCTTTTCCTAAACCACATTGATCTACTTGTGACATTGCATGTGTGTGTTTTTCGTAAACCACATTGATCCGCTTGTGTCATTGCATGTGTGCTCTTTTCCTGAACCACATGGATCCACCGGTGTCATTGCGTGTGTGTTCTTTTCCTGAACCACATGTCTCCACTTGTGTCATTGCATGTGTGTTCTTTTCCTTATCCACATGGATCCACCTGAGGCATTGCATGAGTGTTCGTTTCCTAAACCACATGGATCCACCTGAGGCATTGCATGTGTGTTCATTTCCTAAACCACATTGATCCACTAGTGACATTTGCATGTGTGTTCATTTCCTAGACCACATGGATCTACTGGTGACATTGCATGTGTGTTCTTTTCCTAAACCACACGGATCGACTAGTGACATTGCCTGTGTGTTATTTTCCTAAACCAGATGGATCCACTAGTGAAATTGCACGTGTGTTCTTTTCCTAAACTACATGGATCCACTAGAGACATTGCATGTTTGTTCTTTTCCTAAACCTCATTTATCTACTTGTGGCATTGCATGTGTGTGTTTTTCATAAACCACATTGATCCGCTAGTGTCATTGCATGTGTGTTCTTTTCCTGAACCACATGTCTCCACTTGTGTCATTGCATGTGTGTTCTTTTCCTTATCCACATGGATCCACCTGAGGCATTGCATGTGTGTTCATTTCCTATACCACATTGATCCACTAGTGACATTTGCATGTGTCTTCTTTTCCTAAACCAGATGGATCCACTAGTGACATTTGAATGTGTGTTCTTTTCCTAAACCACATTGATCTACTTGTCACATTGCATGTGTGTGTTTTTCGTAAACCACATTGATCCGCTTGTGTCATTGCATGTGTGTTGTTTTCCTGAACCAGATGGATCCACCGGTGTCATTGTATGTGTGTTCTTTTCCTAAACCACATGGATCTACCTGAGGCATTGCATGTGTGTTCATTTCCTAAACCACATTGATCCACTAGTGACATTTGCATGTGTGTTCATTTCCTAAACCACATGGATCTACTGGTGACATTGCATGTGTGTTCTTTTCCTAAACCAGATGGACCCGCTAGTGACATTGCATGTGTGTTCTTTTCCTAAACCACATGGAACCACTTGTGACATTGCATGTGTGTTCTTTTCTTGATCCACATGGATCCACTAGAGTCATTGCATGTGTGTTCTTTTCCTAAACCACATTGATCCATTAGACTCATTGCATGTGTGTTCTTTTCCTAAACCACATTGATCCATTAGACTCATTGCATGTGTGTTCTTTTCCTAAACCACATGGAACCACTTGTGACATAGCATGTGTGTTCTTTTCCTAAACCAGATGGATCCACTAGTGACATTGCACGTGTGTTCTTTTCCTAAACTACATGGATCCACTAGAGACATTGCATGTGTTTTCTTTTCCTAAACCACATGGATACACTTGTGACATTGCATGTGTGTTCATTTCCTAAACCACATTGATCCACTAGTGACATTTGCATGTGTGATCATTTCCCAAACCACATGGATCTACTGGTGACATTGCATGTGTGTTCTTTACCTAAACCAGATGGATCCACCTGGGGCATTGCATGTGTGTTCATTTCCTAAACCACATGGATCCACTAGTGACATTGCATGTGTGTTCTTTTCCCGAACCACATGGATCCACTAGAGTCATTGCATGTGTGTTCTTTTCCTAAACCACATTGATCCGTTAGACTCATTGCATGTGTGTTCTTTTCCTAAACCAGATTGATCTACTTGTGACATTGCATGTGTGTTATCTTTCTAAACCACATGGATCCACTAGTGTCATTGCATGTGTGTTGTTTTCCTAACCACATGGATCCACTAGATTCATTGCATGCGTGTTCTTTTCGTAAACCACATTGATCCACTAGAGTCAATGGATGTGTGCTATTTTCCTAAATCACATGGATCCGCTACAGTCATTGGATGTGTGTTCTTATCCTAAACGACATGTATCCACTAGTGACATTTGAATGTGTGTTCTTTTCCTAAACCACATTGATCTACTTGTGACATTGCATGTGTGTGTTTTTCGTAAACCGCATTGATCCGCTTGTGTCATTGCATGTGTGCTCTTTTCCTGAACCACATGGATCCACCGGTGTCATTGCGTGTGTGTTCTTTTCCTGAACCACATGTCTCCACTTGTGTCATTGCATGTGTGTTCTTTTCCTTATCCACATGGATCCACCTGAGGCATTGCATGTGTGTTCATTTCCTATACCACATTGATCCACTAGTGACATTTGCATGTGTCCTCTTTTCCTAAACCACATGGATCTACTGGTGACATTGCATGTGTGTTCTTTTCCTAAACCACATGGATCCACTAGTGACATTGCATGTGTGTTCTTTTCCTAAACCACACGGATCGACTAGTGACATTGCCTGTGTGTTATTTTCCTAAACCAGATGGATCCACTAGTGAAATTGCACGTGTGTTCTTTTCCTAAACTACATGGATCCACTAGAGACATTGCATGTTTGTTCTTTTCCTAAACCTCATTTATCTACTTGTGGCATTGCATGTGTGTGTTTTTCATAAACCACATTGATCCGCTAGTGTCATTGCATGTGTGTTCTTTTCCTGAACCACATGTCTCCACTTGTGTCATTGCATGTGTGTTCTTTTCCTTATCCACATGGATCCACCTGAGGCATTGCATGTGTGTTCATTTCCTATACCACATTGATCCACTAGTGACATTTGCATGTGTCTTCTTTTCCTAAACCAGATGGATCCACTAGTGACATTTGAATGTGTGTTCTTTTCCTAAACCACATTGATCTACTTGTCACATTGCATGTGTGTGTTTTTCATAAACCACATTGATCCGCTTGTGTCATTGCATGTGTGTTGTTTTCCTGAACCACATGGATCCACCGGTGTCATTGTATGTGTGTTCTTTTCCTAAACCACATGGATCTACCTGAGGCATTGCATGTGTGTTCATTTCCTAAACCACATTGATCCACTAGTGACATTTGCATGTGTGTTCATTTCCTAAACCACATGGATCTACTGGTGACATTGCATGTGTGTTCTTTTCCTAAACCAGATGGACCCGCTAGTGACATTGCATGTGTGTTCTTTTCCTAAACCACATGGAACCACTTGTGACATTGCATGTGTGTTCTTTTCTTGATCCACATGGATCCACTAGAGTCATTGCATGTGTGTTCTTTTCCTAAACCACATTGATCCATTAGACTCATTGCATGTGTGTTCTTTTCCTAAACCACATTGATCCATTAGACTCATTGCATGTGTGTTCTTTTCCTAAACCACATGGAACCACTTGTGACATAGCATGTGTGTTCTTTTCCTAAACCAGATGGATCCACTAGTGACATTGCACGTGTGTTCTTTTCCTAAACTACATGGATCCACTAGAGACATTGCATGTGTTTTCTTTTCCTAAACCACATGGATACACTTGTGACATTGCATGTGTGTTCATTTCCTAAACCACATTGATCCACTAGTGACATTTGCATGTGTGATCATTTCCCAAACCACATGGATCTACTGGTGACATTGCATGTGTGTTCTTTACCTAAACCAGATGGATCCACCTGGGGCATTGCATGTGTGTTCATTTCCTAAACCACATGGATCCACTAGTGACATTGCATGTGTGTTCTTTTCCCGAACCACATGGATCCACTAGAGTCATTGCATGTGTGTTCTTTTCCTAAACCACATTGATCCGTTAGACTCATTGCATGTGTGTTCTTTTCCTAAACCAGATTGATCTACTTGTGACATTGCATGTGTGTTCTCTTTCTAAACCACATGGATCCACTAGTGTCATTGCATGTGTGTTGTTTTCCTAACCACATGGATCCACTAGATTCATTGCATGCGTGTTCTTTTCGTAAACCACATTGATCCACTAGAGTCAATGGATGTGTGCTATTTTCCTAAATCACATGGATCCGCTACAGTCATTGGATGTGTGTTCTTATCCTAAACGACATGTATCCACTAGTGACATTTGAATGTGTGTTCTTTTCCTAAACCACATTGATCTACTTGTGACATTGCATGTGTGTGTTTTTCGTAAACCACATTGATCCGCTTGTGTCATTGCATGTGTGCTCTTTTCCTGAACCACATGGATCCACCGGTGTCATTGCGTGTGTGTTCTTTTCCTGAACCACATGTCTCCACTTGTGTCATTGCATGTGTGTTCTTTTCCTTATCCACATGGATCCACCTGAGGCATTGCATGTGTGTTCATTTCCTATACCACATTGATCCACTAGTGACATTTGCATGTGTCCTCTTTTCCTAAACCACATGGATCTACTGGTGACATTGCATGTGTGTTCTTTTCCTAAACCAGATGGATCCACTAGTGACATTGCATGTGTGTTCTTTTCCTAAACCACATGGATCCACTAGTGACATTGCATGTGTGTTCTTTTCCTGAACCACATGGATCCGCTAGAGTCATTGCATGTGTGTTCATTTCCTAAACCACATTGATCCACTAGACTAATTGCATGTGTGTTCTTTTCCTAAACCACATTGATCCACTAGATTCATTGCATGTATGTTATTTTCCTAAACCGCATGGATCCACTTGTGACATAGCATATGTGTTCTTTTCCTAAACCAGATGGATCCACTAGTGACATTGCATATGTGTTCTTGTCCAAAACTAGATGGATCCACTTGTGACATTGCATGTGTGTTCTTGTCCTAAACTACATGGATCCACTAGAGACATTGCATGTGTGTTCTTGTCCTAAACTAGATGGATCCACTAGTGACATTGCATGTGTGTTCTTGTCCTACACCACATGGATACACTTGTGACATTGCATGTGTGTTCTTTTCCTACACCACATGGACACACTTGTGACATTTCATGTGTTTTCTTTTCCTAAACCACATGGATCCACTAGTGACATTGCATGTGTGTTGTTTTCCTAAACCACATGGATACACTTGGGAGATTGCATGTGTGTTCTTTTCCTAAACCACATGGATCCACTAGTGACATTTGCATGTGTCTTCTTTTCCTAAACCACATGGATCTACAGGTGACATTACATGTGTGTTCTTTTCCTAAACTAGATGGATCCACTAGTGACATTGCATGTGTGTTCTTTTCCTAAACCACATGGATCCACTAGTGACATTGCATGTGTGTTCTTTTCCTGGACCACATGGATCCACTAGAGTCATTGCATGTGTGTTCATTTCCTAAACCACATTGATCCACTAGACTCATTGCATGTGTGTTCTTTTCCTAAACCACATTGATCCACTAGAGTCATTGCATGTGTGTTATTTTCCTAATCCGCATGGATCCACTTGTGACATAGCATGTGTGATCTTTTCCTAAACCAGATGGATCCACTAGTGACATTGCATGTGTGTTCTTGTCTTAAACTACATGGATCCACTAGAGACATTGCATGTATGTTCTTTTCCTAAACCACATGGATACACTTCTGACATTGCATGTGTGTTCTTTTCCTAAACCACATGGATCCACTTGTGACATAGCACGTGTGTTATTTTCCTAAACCACATGGATCCACTAGTGACATTGCATGTGTGTTCTTTTCCTAAACCACATGGATACACTTGGGACATTGCATGTGTGTTCATTTCCTAAACCACATGGATACACTTGTGACATTGCATGTTTGTTCTTTTCCTAAACCACATGGATACATTTGTGACATAGCATGTGTCTTCTTTTCCTAGACCACATTGATCCACTAAAGTCAGTGCATGTGTTTTTTCCTAAACCACATGGATCCACTGGTGACAATGCATGTGTGTTCTTTTCGTAAACCACATTGATCCACCGGTGACATTGCATTTGTGTTGTCTTCATAAACTACATCGATCCACTTTTGACATTGCATGTGTGTTCTTCTCCTAAACCACATTGATCCACTAAAGTTATTGCGTGTGTGTTGTTTTCCTAAACCACATGGATCCACGGGTGACATTGCATGTGTGTTCTTTTCCTAAACCACATGGATCCACTAGTGACATTGCATGTGTGTTCTCTTTCTAAACCACATGGATTCACTAGTGTCATTGCATGTGTGTTGTTTTCCTAAACCACATGGATCCACTAGATTCATTGCATGCGTGTTCTTTTCGTAAACCACATTGATCCACTAGAGTCATTGGATGTGTGTTATTTTCCTAAATCACATGAATCCGCTACAGTCATTGGATGTGTGTTCTTATCCTAAACGACATGTATCCACTAGTGACATTTGAATGTGTGTTCTTTTCCTAAACCACATTGATCTACTTGTGACATTGCATGTGTGTGTTTTTCGTAAACCACATTGATCCGCTTGTGTCATTGCATGTGTGTTCTTTTCCTGAACCACATGGATCCACCGGTGTCATTGTATGTGTGTTCTTTTCCTAAACCACATTTCTCCACTTGTGTCATTGCATGTGTGTTCTTTTCCTAAACCACATGGATCCACCTGAGGCATTGCATGTGTATTCATTTCCTAAACCACATTGATCCACTAGTGACATTTGCATGTGTCTTCTTTTCCTAAACCACATGGATCTACAGGTGACATTACATGTGTGTTCTTTTCCTAAACTAGATGGATCCACTAGTGACATTGCATGTGTGTTCTTTTCCTAGACCACATGGATCCACTAGTGACATTGCATGTGTGTTCTTTTCCTGGACCACATGGATCCACTAGAGTCATTGCATGTGTGTTCACTTCCGAAACCACATTGATCCACTAGACTCATTGCATGTGTGTTCTTTTCCTAAACCACATTGATCCACTAGAGTCATTTCATGTGTGTTATTTTCCTAAACCGCATGGATCCACTTGTGACATAGCATGTGTCATTGTATGTGTGTTCTTTTCCTAAACCACATGGATCCACTAGTGACATTGCATGTGTGTTCTTTTCCTGAACCACATGGATCCACTAGAGTCATTGCATGTGTGTTCTTTTCCTAAACCACATTGATCCATTAGACTCATTGCATGTGTGTTCTTTTCCTAAACCACATGGAACCACTTGTGACATAGCATGTGTGTTCTTTTCGTAAACCAGATGGATCCACTAGTGACATTGCACGTGTGTTCTTTTCCTAAACTACATGGATCCACTAGAGACATTGCATGTGTGTTCATTTCCTAAACCACATGGATACACTTGTGACATTGCATGTGTGTTCGTTTCCTAAACCACATGGATCCACTTGTGACATAGCATGTGTGTTCTTTTCCTGAACCACATGGATCCACTGGTGTCATTGTATGTGTGATCTTTCCCTAAACCACATGGATCCACTAGTGACATTGCATGTGTGTTCTTTTACTGAACTACATGGATCCACTAGAGTCATTGCATGTGTGTTCTTTTCCTAAACCACATGGATCTACTAGTGACATTGCATGTGTGTTCTTTTACTAAACCACATGGATACACTTGGGACATTGCATGTGTGTTCTTTTCCTAAACCACATGGATACACTTGTGACATTCCATGTTTGTTCTTTTCCTAAACCACATGGATACACTTGTGACATAGCATGTGTCTTCTCTTCCTAAACCACATTGAGCCACTAAAGTCAGTGCAGGTGTTTTTTCCTAAACCACATGGATCCACTGGTGACATTGCATGTGTGTTCTTTTCGTAAACCACATTGATCCACCGGTGACATTGCATTTGTCTTCTCTTCATAAACTACATCGATCCACTAGTGACATTGCATGTGTGTTCTTCTCCTAAACCACATTGATCCACTAAAGTTATTGCGTGTGTGTTGTTTTCCTAAACCACATGGATCCACGGGTGACATTGCATGTGTGTTCTTTTCCTAAACCACATGGATCCACCAGTGACATTGCATGTGTGTTCTTTTTCTAAACCACATGGATCCACTAGTGTCATTGCATGTGTGTTGTTTTCCTAAACCACATGGATCCACTAGAGTCATTGCTTGTGTGTTCTTTTACAAAACCACATTGATCCACTAGAGTCATTGGATGTGTGTTATTTTCCTAAATCACATGGATCCACTAGTCATTGGATGTGTGTTCTTTACCTAAACGACATGTATCCACTAGTGACATTTGCATGTGTGTTCTTTTCCTAAACCTCATTTATCTACTTGTGGCATTGCATGTATGTGTTTTTCGTAAACCACATTGATCCGCTAGTGTCATTGCATGTGTGTTCTTTTCCTGAACCACATGTCTCCACTTGTGTCATTGCATGTGTGTTCTTTTCCTTATCCACATGGATCCACCTGAGGCATTGCATGTGTGTTCATTTCCTATACCACATTGATCCACTAGTGACATTTGCATGTGTCTTCTTTTCCTAAACCACATGGATCTACTGGTGACATTGCATGTGTGTTCTTTTCCTAAACCAGATGGATCCACTAGTGACATTGCATGTGTGTTCTTTTCCTAAACCACATGGATCCACTAGTGACATTGCATGTGTGTTCTTTTCCTGAACCACATGGATCCTCTAGAGTCATTGCATGTGTGTTCATTTCCTAAACCACATTGATCCACTAGACTAATTGCTTGTGTGTCCTTTTCCTAAACCACATTGATCCACTAGATTCATTGCATGTATGTTATTTTCCTAAACCGCATGGATCCACTTGTGACATAGCATATGTGTTCTTTTCCTAAACCAGATGGATCCACTAGTGACATTGCATGTGTGTTCTTGTCCAAAACTAGATGGATCCACTTGTGACATTGCATGTGTGTTCTTGTCCTAAACTACATGGATCCACTAGAGACATGGCATGTGTGTTCTTTTCGTACACCACATGGATACACTTGTGACATTTCATGTGTTTTCTTTTCCTAAACCACACGGATCCACTTGTGACATAGCATGTGTGTTATTTTCCTAAACCACATGGATCCACTAGTGACATTGCATGTGTGTTCTTTTCCTAAACCACATGGATACACTTGGGACATTGTATGTGTGTTCTTTTCCTAAACCACATGGATCCACTAGTGACATTTGCATGTGTCTTCTTTTCCTAAACCACATGGATCTACTGGTGACATTACATGTGTGTTCTTTTCCTAAACCAGATGGATCCACTAGTGACATTGCATGTGTGTTCTTTACCTAAACCACATGGATCCACTAGTGACATTGCATGTGTGTTCTTTTCCTGAACCACATGGATCCACTAGAGTCATTGCATGCGTGTTCATTTCCTAAACCACATTGATCCACTACACTCATTGCATGTGTGTTCTTTTCCTAAACCACATGGATCCATGGGTGACATTGCATGTGTGTTATTTTCCTAAACTGCATGGATCCACTTGTGACATAGCATGTGTGTTCTTTTCCTAAACCAGATGGATCCACTAGTGACATTGCATGTGTGTTCTTGTCCTAAACTACATGGATCCACTAGAGACATTGCATGTATGTTGTTTTCCTAAACCACATGGATACACTTCTGACATTGCATGTGTGTTCTTTTCCTAAACCACATGGATCCACTTGTGACATAGCATGTGTGTTATTTTCCTAAACCACATGGATCCACTAGTGACATTGCATGTGTGTTCTTTTCCTAAACCACATGGATACACTTGGGACATTGCATGTGTGTTATTTTCCTAAACCACATGGATACACTTGTGACATTGCATGTTTGTTCTTTTCCTAAACCACATGGATACATTTGTGACATAGCATGTTTCTTATTTTCCTAAATAACATTGATCCACTAAAGTTAGTGCATGTGTTTTTTCCTAAACCACATGGATCCACTGGTGACATTGCATGTGTGTTCTTTTCGTAAACCACATTGATCCACCGGTGACATTGCATTTGTGTTGTCTTCATAAACTACATCGATCCACTGTTGACATTGCATGTGTGTTCTTCTCCTAAACCACATTGATCCACTAAAGTTATTGCGTGTGTGATGTTTTCCTAAACCACATGGATCCACGGGTGACATTGCATGTGTGTTCTCTTTCTAAACCACATGGATCCACTAGTGTCATTGCATGTGTGTTGTTTTCCTAAACCACATGGATCCACTAGATTCATTGCATGCGTGTTCTTTTCCTAAACCACATTGATCCACTAGAGTCATTGGATGTGTGTTCTTATACTAAACGACATATATCCACTAGTGACATTTGAATGTGTGTTCTTTTCCTAAACCACATTGATCTACTTATGACATTGCATGTGTGTGTTTTTCGTAAACCACATTGATCCGCTTGTGTTCTTTTCCTAAACCACACGGATGGACTAGTGACATTGCCTGTGTGTTATTTTCCTAAACCAGATGGATCCACTAGTGAAATTGCACGTGTGTTCTTTTCCTAAACTACATGGATCCACTAGAGACATTGCATGTTTGTTCTTTTCCTAAACCTCATTTATCTACTTGTGGCATTGCATGTGTGTGTTTTTCATAAACCACATTGATCCGCTAGTGTCATTGCATGTGTGTTCTTTTCCTGAACCACATGTCTCCACTTGTGTCATTGCATGTGTGTTCTTTTCCTTATCCACATGGATCCACCTGAGGCATTGCATGTGTGTTCTTTTCCTATACCACATTGATCCACTAGTGACATTTGCATGTGTCTTCTTTTCCTAAACCAGATGGATCCACTAGTGACATTTGAATGTGTGTTCTTTTCCTAAACCACATTGATCTACTTGTGACATTGCATGTGTGTGTTTTTCGTAAACCACATTGATCCGCTTGTGTCATTGCATGTGTGTTCTTTTCCTGAACCACATGGATCCACTGGTGTCATTGCATGTGTGTTCTTTTCCTAAACCACATGGATCCACCTGAGGCATTGCATGTGTGTTCATTTCCTCAACCACATTGATCCACTAGTGACATTTGCATGTGTGTTCATTTCCTAAACCACATGGATCTACTGGTGACATTGCATGTGTGTTCTTTTCCTAAACCACATGGATCGACTAGTGACATTGCATGTGTGTTATTTTCCTAAACCAGATGGATCCACTAGTGAAATTGCACGTGTGTTCTTTTCCTAAACTACATGGATCCACTAGAGACATTGCATGTGTGTTCTTTTCCTAAACCTCATTTATCTACTTGTGGCATTGCATGTGTGTGTTTTTCGTAAACCACATTGATCCGCTAGTGTCATTGCATGTGTGTTCTTTTCCTGAACCACATGTCTCCACTTGTGTCATTGCATGTGTGTTCTTTTCCTTATCCACATGGATCCACCTGAGGCATTGCATGTGTGTTCATTTCCTATACCACATTGATCCACTAGTGACATTTGCATGTGTCTTCTTTTCCTAAACCACATGGATCTACTAGTGACATTGCATGTGTGTTCTTTTCCTAAACCAGATGGACCCACTAGTGACATTGCATGTGTGTTCTTTTCCTAAACCACATGGATCCACTAGTGACATTGCATGTGTGTTCTTTTCCTGAACCACAGGGATCCACTAGAGTCATTGCATGTGTGTTCTTTTCCTAAACCACATTGATCCATTAGACTCATTGCATGTGTGTTCTTTTCCTAAACAACACGGAACCACTAGTGAAATCGCACGTGTGTTCTTTTCCTAAACTACATGGATCCACTAGAGACATTGCATGTTTGTTCTTTTCCTAAACCACATGGATATAGTTGTGACATTGCATGTGTGTTCGTTTCCTAAACCACATGGATCCACCTGAGGCATTGCATGTGTGTTCATTTCCTAAACCACATTGATCCATTAGACTCATAACATGTGTGTTCTTTTCCTAAACCAGATGGATCCACTAGTGAAATTGCACGTGTGTTATTTTCCTAAACTACATGGATCCACTAGAGACATTGCATGTGTGTTCTTTTCCTAAACCACATGGATATAGTTGTGACATTGCATGTGTGTTCGTTTCCTAAACCACATGGATCCACTAGTGACATTTGCATGTGTGTTCATTTCCTAGACCACATGGATATAGTTGTGACATTGCATGTGTGTTCGTTTCCTAAACCACATGGATCCACCTGAGGCATTGCATGTGTGTTCATTTCCTAAACCACATTGATCCACTAGTGACATTTGCATGTGTGTTCATTTCCTAGACCACATGGATCTACTGGTGACATTGCATGTGTGTTCTTTTCCTAAACCACACGGATCGACTAGTGACATTGCCTGTGTGTTATTTTCCTAAACCAGATGGATCCACTAGTGAAATTGCACGTGTGTTCTTTTCCTAAACTACATGGATCCACTAGAGACATTGCATGTTTGTTCTTTTCCTAAACCTCATTTATCTACTTGTGGCATTGCATGTGTGTGTTTTTCATAAACCACATTGATCTGCTAGTGTCATTGCATGTGTGTTCTTTTCCTGAACCACATGTCTCCACTTGTGTCATTGCATGTGTGTTCTTTTCCTTATACATATGGATCCACCTGAGGCATTGCATGTGTGTTCATTTCCTATACCACATTGATCCACTAGTGCCATTTGCATGTGTCTTCTTTTCCTAAACCAGATGGATCCACTAGTGACATTTGAATGTGTGTTCTTTTCCTAAACCACATTGATCTACTTGTCACATTGCATGTGTGTGTTTTTCGTAAACCACATTGATCCGCTTGTGTCATTGCATGTGTGTTGTTTTCCTGAACCACATGGATCCACCGGTGTCATTGTATGTGTGTTCTTTTCCTAAACCACATGGATCTACCTGAGGCATTGCATGTGTGTTCATTTCCTAAACCACATTGATCCACTAGTGACATTTGCATGTGTGTTCATTTCCTAAACCACATGGATCTACTGGTGACATTGCATGTGTGTTCCTTTCCTAAACTAGATGGACCCGCTAGTGACATTGCATGTGTGTTCTTTTCCTAAACCACATGGAACCACTTGTGACATTGCATGTGTGTTCTTTTCTTGATCCACATGGATCCACTAGAGTCATTGCATGTGTGTTCTTTTCCTAAACCACATTGATCCATTAGACTCATTGCATGTGTGTTCTTTTCCTAAACCACATTGATCCATTAGACTCATTGCATGTGTGTTCTTTTCCTAAACCACATGGAACCACTTGTGACATAGCATGTGTGTTCTTTTCCTAAACCAGATGGATCCACTAGTGACATTGCACGTGTGTTCTTTTCCTAAACTACATGGATCCACTAGAGACATTGCATGTGTGTTCTTTTCCTAAACCACATGGATACACTTGTGACATTGCATGTGTGTTCATTTCCTAAACCACATTGATCCACTAGTGACATTTGCATGTGTGATCATTTCCCAAACCACATGGATCTACTGGTGACATTGCATGTGTGTTCTTTTCCTAAACCAGATGGATCCACCTGGGGCATTGCATGTGTGTTCATTTCCTAAACCACAAGGATCCACTAGTGACATTGCATGTGTGTTCTTTTCCCGAACCACATGGATCCACTAGAGTCATTGCATGTGTGTTCTTTTCCTAAACCACATTGATCCGTTAGACTCATTGCATGTGTGTTCTTTTCCTAAACCAGATTGATCTACTTGTGACATTGCATGTGTGTTCTCTTTCTAAACCACATGGATCCACTAGTGTCATTGCATGTGTGTTGTTTTCCTAACCACATGGATCCACTAGATTCATTGCATGCGTGTTCTTTTCGTAAACCACATTGATCCACTAGAGTCACTGGATGTTTGCTATTTTCCTAAATCACATGGATCCGCTACAGTCATTGGATGTGTGTTCTTATCCTAAACGACATGTATCCACTAGTGACATTTGAATGTGTGTTCTTTTCCTAAACCACATTGATCTACTTGTGACATTGCATGTGTGTGTTTTTCGTAAACCACATTGATCCGCTTGTGTCATTGCATGTGTGCTCTTTTCCTGAACCACATGGATCCACCGGTGTCATTGCGTGTGTGTTCTTTTCCTGAACCACATGTCTCCACTTGTGTCATTGCATGTGTGTTCTTTTCCTTATCCACATGGATCCACCTGAGGCATTGCATGTGTGTTCATTTCCTATACCACATTGATCCACTAGTGACATTTGCATGTGTCCTCTTTTCCTAAACCACATGGATCTACTGGTGACATTGCATGTGTGTTCTTTTCCTAAACCAGATGGATCCACTAGTGACATTGCATGTGTGTTCTTTTCCTAAACCACATGGATCCACTAGTGACATTGCATGTGTGTTCTTTTCCTGAACCACATGGATCCGCTAGAGTCATTGCATGTGTGTTCATTTCCTAAACCACATTGATCCACTAGACTAATTGCATGTGTGTTCTTTTCCTAAACCACATTGATCCACTAGATTCATTGCATGTATGTTATTTTCCTAAACCGCATGGATCCACTTGTGACATAGCATATGTGTTCTTTTCCTAAACCAGATGGATCCACTAGTGACATTGCATATGTGTTCTTGTCCAAAACTAGATGGATCCACTTGTGACATTGCATGTGTGTTCTTGTCCTAAACTACATGGATCCACTAGAGACATTGCATGTGTGTTCTTTTCCTAAACTAGATGGATCCACTAGTGACATTGCATGTGTGTTCTTGTCCTACACCACATGGATACACTTGTGACATTGCATGTGTGTTCTTTTCCTACACCACATGGACACACTTGTGACATTTCATGTGTTTTCTTTTCCTAAACCACACGGATCCACTTGTGACATAGCATGTGTGTTATTTTCCTAAACCACATGGATCCACTAGTGACATTGCATGTGTGTTATTTTCCTAAACCACATGGATACACTTGGGAGATTGCATGTGTGTTCTTTTCCTAAACCACATGGATCCACTAGTGAAATTTGCATGTGTCTTCTTTTCCTAAACCACATGGATCTACAGGTGACATTACATGTGTGTTCTTTTCCTAAACTAGATGGATCCACTAGTGACATTGCATGTGTGTTCTTTTCCTAAACCACATGGATCCACTAGTGACATTGCATGTGTGTTCTTTTCCTGGACCACATGGATCCACTAGAGTCATTGCATGTGTGTTCATTTCCTAAACCACATTGATCCACTAGACTCATTGCATGTGTGTTCTTTTCCTAAACCACATTGATCCACTAGAGTCATTGCATGTGTGTTATTTTCCTAAACCGCATGGATCCACTTGTGACATAGCATGTGTGTTCTTTTCCTAAACCAGATGGATCCACTAGTGACATTGCATGTGTGTTCTTGTCTTAAACTACATGGATCCACTAGAGACATTGCATGTATGTTCTTTTCCTAAACCACATGGATACACTTCTGACATTGCATGTGTGTTATTTTCCTAAACCACATGGATCCACTTGTGACATAGCACGTGTGTTATTTTCCTAAACCACATGGATCCACTAGTGACATTGCATGTGTGTTCTTTTCCTAAACAACATGGATACACTTGGGACATTGCATGTGTGTTCATTTCCTAAACCACATGGATACACTTGTGACATTGCATGTTTGTTCTTTTCCTAAACCACATGGATACATTTGTGACATAGCAAGTGTCTTCTTTTCCTAAACCACATTGATCCACTAAAGTCAGTGCATGTGTTTTTTCCTAAACCACATGGATCCACTGGTGACATTGCATGTGTGTTCTTTTCGTAAACCACATTGATCCACCGGTGACATTGCATTTGTGTTGTCTTCATAAACTACATCGATCCACTGTTGACATTGCATCTGTGTTCTTCTCCTAAACCACATTGATCCACTAAAGTTATTGCGTGTGTGTTGTTTTCCTAAACCACATGGATCCACGGGTGACATTGCATGTGTGTTCTTTTCCTAAACCACATGGATCCACTAGTGACATTGCATGTGTGTTCTCTTTCTAAACCACATGGATCCACTAGTGTCATTGCATGTGTGTTGTTTTCCTAAACCACATGGATCCACTAGATTCATTGCATGCGTGTTCTTTTCGTAAACCACATTGATCCACTAGAGTCATTGGATGTGTGCTATTTTCCTAAATCACATGGATCCGCTACAGTCATTGGATGTGTGTTCTTATCCTAAACGACATGTATCCACTAGTGACATTTGAATTTGTGTTCTTTTCCTAAACCACATTGATCTACTTGTGACATTGCATGTGTGTGTTTTTCGTAAACCACATTGATCCGCTTGTGTCATTGCATGTGTGTTCTTTTCCTGAACCACATGGATCCACCGGTGTCATTGTATGTGTGTTCTTTTCCTAAACCACATGTCTCCACTTGTGTCATTGCATGTGTGTTCTTTTCCTAAACCACATGGATCCACCTGAGGCATTGCATGTGTATTCATTTCCTAAACCACATTGATCCACTAGTGACATTTGCATGTGTCTTCTTTTCCTAAACCACATGGATCTACAGGTGACATTACATGTGTGTTCTTTTCCTAAACCACATGGATCCACTAGTGACATTGCATGTGTGTTCTTTTCCTAGACCACATGGATCCACTAGTGACATTGCATGTGTGTTCTTTTCCTGGACCACATGGATCCACTAGAGTCATTGCATGTGTGTTCACTTCCTAAACCACATTGATCCACTAGACTCATTGCATGTGTGTTCTTTTCGTAAACCACATTGATCCACCGGTGACATTGCATTTGTGTTGTCTTCATAAACCGCATCGATCCACTGTTGACATTGCATCTGTGTTCTTCTCCTAAACCACATTGATCCACTAAAGTTATTGCGTGTGTGTTGTTTTCCTAAACCACATGGATCCACGGGTGACATTGCATGTGTGTTCTTTTCCTAAACCACATGGATCCACTAGTGACATTGCATGTGTGTTCTCTTTCTAAACCACATGGATCCACTAGTGTCATTGTATGTGTGTTCTTTTCCTAAACCACATGGATCCACTAGTGACATTGCATGTGTGTTCTTTTCCTGAACCACATGGATCCACTAGAGTCATTGCATGTGTGTTCTTTTCCTAAACCACATTGATCCATTAGACTCATTGCATGTGTGTTCTTTTCCTAAACCACATGGAACCACTTGTGACATAGCATGTGTGTTCTTTTCGTAAACCAGATGGATCCACTAGTGACATTGCACGTGTGTTCTTTTCCTAAACTACATGGATCCACTAGAGACATTGCATGTGTGTTCTTTTCCTAAACCACATGGATACACTTGTGACATTGCATGTGTGTTCGTTTCCTAAACCACATGGATCCACTTGTGACATAGCATGTGTGTTCTTTTCCTGAACCACATGGATCCACTGGTGTCATTGTATGTGTGATCTTTCCCTAAACCACATGGATCCACCTGGGGCATTGCATGTGTGTTCATTTCCTAAACCACATTGATCCACTAGTGACATTTGCATGTGTGTTCATTTCCTAAACCACATGGATCTACTGGTGACATTGCATGTGTGTTCTTTTCCTAAACCAGATGGACCCACTATTGACATTGCATGTGTGTTCTTTTCCTAAACCACATGGATCCACTAGTGACATTGCATGTGTGTTCTTTTACTGAACTACATGGATCCACTAGAGTCATTGCATGTGTGTTCTTTTCCTAAACCACATGGATCCACTAGTGACATTGCATGTGTGTTCTTTTACTAAACCACATGGATACACTTGGGACATTGCATGTGTGTTCTTTTCCTAAACCACATGGATACACTTGTGACATTCCATGTTTGTTCTTTTCCTAAACCACATGGATACACTTGTGACATAGCATGTGTCTTCTCTTCCTAAACCACATTGAGCCACTAAAGTCAGTGCAGGTGTTTTTTCCTAAACCACATGGATCCACTGGTGACATTGCATGTGTGTTCTTTTCGTAAACCACATTGATCCACCGGTGACATTGCATTTGTCTTCTCTTCATAAACTACATCGATCCACTAGTGACATTGCATGTGTGTTCTTCTCCTAAACCACATTGATCCACTAAAGTTATTGCGTGTGTGTTGTTTTCCTAAACCACATGGATCCACGGGTGACATTGCATGTGTGTTCTTTTCCTAAACCACATAGATCCACCAGTGACATTGCATGTGTGTTCTTTTTCTAAACCACATGGATCCACTAGTGTCATTGCATGTGTGTTGTTTTCCTAAACCACATGGATCCACTAGAGTCATTGCTTGTGTGTTCTTTTACAAAACCACATTGATCCACTAGAGTCATTGGATGTGTGTTATTTTCCTAAATCTCATGGATCCACTAGTCATTGGATGTGTGTTCTTTACCTAAACGACATGTATCCACTAGTGACATTTGCATGTGTGTTCTTTTCCTAAACCTCATTTATCTACTTGTGGCATTGCATGTGTGTGTTTTTCGTAAACCACATTGATCCGCTAGTGTCATTGCATGTGTGTTCTTTTCCTGAACCACATGTCTCCACTTGTGTCATTCAATGTGTGTTCTTTTCCTTATCCACATGGATCCACCTGAGGCATTGCATGTGTGTTCATTTCCTATACCACATTGATCCACTAGTGACATTTGCATGTGTCTTCTTTTCCTAAACCACATGGATCTACTGGTGACATTGCATGTGTGTTCTTTTCCTAAACCAGATGGATCCACTAGTGACATTGCATGTGTGTTCTTTTCCTAAACCACATGGATCCACTAGTGACATTGCATGTGTGTTCTTTTCCTGAACCACATGGATCCGCTAGAGTCATTGGATGTGTGTTATTTTCCTAAATCACCTGGATCCACTAGTCATTGGATGTGTGTTCTTTACCTAAACGACATGTATCCACTAGTGACATTTGCATGTGTGTTCTTTTCCTAAACCACATTGATCTACTTGTGACATTGCATGTGTGTGTTTTTCGTAAACCACATAGGTCTGCTAGTGTCATTGCATGTGTGGTCTTTTCCTGAACCACATGGATCCACTAGTGTCATTGCATGTGTGTTCTTTTCGTAAACCACATGGATCCACCTGAGGCATTGCATGTGTGTTCATTTCCTATACCACATTGATCCACTAGTGACATTGCATGTGTGTTCTTTTCCTAAACCACATGGATCCACTAGTGACATTTGCATGTGTGTTCTTTTCCTAAACCACATGGATCTACTGGTGATAGTGCATGTGTGTTCTTTTCGTAAACCAGACGGATCCACTAGTGACATTGCATGTGTGTTATTTTCCTAAACCACATGTGTGTTCTCCCAGTCAGTTGCCTATAGGTTAAGGCATGGCTCGGGCTCTAAGCTTGATGAAGTTCCGTTGATGATTATTGTTGTAGCCATAATGGCATGTAAGGTATGACATGTATCCTCTTAAGTAATGGATGTTTACTTTGATACTTGTCAGTTATGTGCCACGACTAACTGATCATGGGATCGTGGTGTATGCATAACAGGGATTCTCGGAGGATTAATCCGGGAGCCCCACAACATGGATCCACTTTTGTCATTGCATGTGTGTTCTTTTACTAAACCACATTTGTCGTCGGATTGATGAAAAGTACACCATGAGGGGGTCCTCGGGGCATGCGGAAGAGAGGGGTGAGAGACGTACGGTGTTCTGGGACGGTGAGCACACAAGTTTACCCAGGTTCGAATCTGCCGGCTTGGAACAGATCCTACTCCTGCTAGCAATCCAGTAATACGGCAGAGCCGGAATATGGGTTACAAGGGGTTCGCCTGTGCGAGTTGATATTGTAGACTATTGTGTTTCCCTAAAGGCTCTCCCTAGGACGGCTTATATAGATATCCGGCCTAGGGTTTATAGGAGAGATCTATCCGGCTACGACTAAGAGTCGGTTACAGAGTACATCTTGAACTACAAGTAACACTATGGGCCTATGTCGGTAAGTCTTCTGGGCCTTCCCATAGCCGGATTGGACTCCGTCTCTTCTCCCTGACTGGGCCACCCGTGAATCAAAGATCTAACCCGAAATGGGCCACCCTGGTCATTGAGGAACTGTGGGGATACCCAGAAAGTATATCCCCAACAGCAGCCCCCGGAAGCCTCCAAGATCCAAAGTCGGATTCATCATCGTCTAGCTTGATCTTCGTCTTGTAGAATCTTGAAGGGTTCCTGAAACTTCAAAACAAAAGATACGATCCGGGTCTGAAAATAAGTCGGACCTATCAGTATGTTATTCGGATTTCCAGCTTGATATTCAAACTAAGCCGGAACTTGGTCCCTAACGTCATCTGACACCAGTCATGGTCAAGTCATGTCACTGACAGACATTTCCTGTCAGCACGACCGTTGGTGGGCCCGCCGTTCACGGAACTGAGGCGCCATTTTAATGCACGCGTGGAGATCGAGGCGGCGTAATCATCACATGTGGACTTCCCAATTCTTTCCACGACGCGTGGCGTGTGTACTGTGGCACTTGCACGAATCTTGTCGCGGTTCGGCGGTTATAAGGGTGAGGATTCCTTTTCCTCATCTTCTTCACCTATTCCTGTGTCATTTCCTTCTCCTCCACTTCTCCCACGCGCACATAGCTTCCTTGCTCCCAGAAATTCCTAGCGCCGCCCAACCAAGGTCACCGGCGCACCAGGAAAATGGCTTCCACTTTAACTTCCGACGCAGCAGTAACGGCATAGACGGCAGCGGCGGCAGAAGAGGAGATCAATCGCGGGGTTTGGATCCCGTGTGTCCTCGACGATGACAAGCTCCGTGGCGTAGAAGAAGAAGGGCTCCTCCGCACCGGCGATTGGCGGAGCGGCTTCAGCGAGGCCATCCCCAACCCTCGCAACAGCGAGCGAGTGCACTTAGGCACCCACCTCGACAGAGGTTTCTCCTTTCCTCCCTCAGATTTCTTTTCTGAGGTGATAGATCATTACGACATTCAACTTCACCATCTGCCCCCGAATTCCATCTTAGACAGAGCACCTATGCGGCTTTGTGCGAGGGGTATATCGGCATTAGGCCGAGTCTCACTCTCTTCCGGTATGATTTCCATGTCCAGAGAAACTCCATCACTACCGGTAATCCTTACATTACCGGTAAAATTAGTCTTTCAGTTAGGCGTGAGCGTGTTTATCCTTGGATTTTAGCTAGTGAGTCGATCAAATAGTGGCCGGCTACCTTTTTGTATCATAAGGATATTCTCGCTCCCGGCAAAGATACTGCTTTGTCGGCTTTCGTCGATGGAGCCGCCACGCCTCAAGCATCTTGGGAGGAGGTAACTCCGGCTCTTAGTGACGATCTGCTTCTCGCCAAGAGGCGGATTGAATATCTGATGAAGCACAAGGGCCTGAGAGGGTCCGACTTAGTCCAGTCCTGGGTGGCACGCCGGATCCAGCCTCTTCAGCACCACGGCGACCGACTGATGCATTCCATCACGGCGTCGAAAAAGTACTCCCTCTGCATCAGCTCCAAGGCCTTAAAGCCACAATATTACATAAGCCAGATCAAATGGCTGATAAAGGAGCGGATCGAGAGAAAGATTCCGAATTTGTCCTTGGACATGCATACAACAGAAGACCCTGTAGTCCCGGTAAGCTTTAGCAGTAAACCCTTTTTATGTGTTTCACCTTTAAGTTATTTCGCAACACTGAGTATTATCTTCTTTTCAGCTTGCCGACCTCCCCGAGTCGGAATTAGCTCCTATCGAGGGATATCCTCCCGAGTTTTCTTAGGAGGAGGAACTGGTCCCACTGCCGAACGTTGTGCCCAGGAAGCGCAAAGCTCCGATAGTGGCCATCGGCACAAAGGAAGTGCCAGTTGTGAAGAGGTAACTTTCCACACAACTTCCGCCTTTGTACTTTACTCATGATTTCTTCCGAGATATAATGTTCTTCATTCTATTACCTTCTCAGAGCTAAGCAGCTCATCAAGGGCAAGGGGAAGGGAACTATCTCGAAGCCCCTGCGTCAGACGAAGCTAAACTTGGCTTCTCCTGCCGTGGATCCCCCGACTCCTGCCCCTCAACCCTCTGCAGTGCTAGAGATTAGTCCATCTTTGATTGTTGCAGAAGATCCGTCTCCTTCAGTAGGGCCAGCGATCCTTGAGTCGTAGACTGACATCACCATGGGTGACTCAGGTTTTTATAAGGGTGAACCCTCTTTGGGTAATGATCCCTCGGTAGAAACCTTCACCGAAAATCTCCTGAACAATCCAGGACTTGCCAAATTTGGCTTATCTTAGGAATCTGCGGAGGAAATCCAACGGTTGGCCCGGCAATGCCTAGAAAGCCGAAATCTTTCTGCCGAAGAAAAAGCACAAGAAGCGGAAGACATCAAGTACTCCCAACTTATCGAACAAGTCTGCCTTCGTGATGAGGGGTTGAGAGATGGTGTGCTTCCACCACCTCCGGTTATTCCACTCACCTTCGTCGAGAAGGTTACTACTGAGGTGAACATGTGCTTGAGCAAGCTCACACATGAACATCATGTAAGTCGGAATTCCAACTCACGTTTTCCTTTATTGTACTTTATATCATATCCTCTAGCCCCCAAGCATGAAGTTGGATAGACAATCCGGGTTTATGCTTCCTTAGGATGCCAAAGAATGAACTAATGTACCCCCCAAGGCTCGTGCTGATATTAGCTACAATATTAGCCCGAGCCTTTAGTAGACTTCTGACTCTAGGTATTCTGATTTACATAAAGTTAATTCATATAACCAGGGATTGTTGAAGAATATCTGCAACAAGCGGAGAGAGATCAAAGCTCTCCGACATGAAAATGCTGAGCTAAAAGTTTCCAAGGATGAGGCCGAAGGTAAACTTTCCGAGACTCAAACCTTGTCTTGTGTTTGCATAGTTGAATTTTTTTTTTGAACTGTTGTTCTTTTGACTTATAGCACTGATAAAGTAGTCCTATGCTATGATCGAAGAGGCTGAGAATCTGAAGACCTTGGTGCTGGAAAACAAGGATCTCTGCCGAGAGCTAGACCAACTCAAGGCGGATCATGAGAAGAGCTTTGCTCAAGTTCTCGAATCCTCCTCCATGGCCACCGTAGAGCGTGATCGCAAGATTGCAATCCACGAGCAGAAAATCTTGGATCTCAACAACGAGTTATTCAGAGAGAAGGATCTTTCCGAGGTGCTCCGGGCTGAACTCATGAGTCTTCGTGAGGAGAAAATCAAAGTCGATGATGTCATCTTTGGTATGTTTCCATCTTTCTGACTTGTCTTCATTCTTCTACTCTTTTGATGTTGGATTTATTTAACCATTTTGCATTATATGCATAAGTCCTCTGAACTTGACGGTCTCCACCTCTGTCGAGCCTCACACCCACTGGCTTACCCAAGTCAGTGATTTTCTTCATGACTTCCGCCAATCCATTGAGGATATTGGCGAAGCTCTCAAGGATTCGGACATGCATAACATGTCCGACTTTCAGGTGAGGGACAAGGAAAAGGAGATGCCACAACTTGTCCAGGACCGGAATATGTCCTACGCGTGATCCGCAGTGCTGAACGCTCTCACAATGGTCATGAGCCACCATGGAAGCATGGAAATCTGGCAAGTGACCAGAGGGTATTCTACTATGGACGAAGACGGCCAAAAGCAAGATATCAAAGCCATCATGTACTCCTGTGCCGGATATGGGCGCCATGTAGCTGATTTAACCAGCTACAACACTCCCTTCTTCAACCGCGTGGACACGCCGCCTCTGCCTCCCGAAGAAGCAGCCGAAGTTTCTGACGATGAACAAACCATATCGGATTTGGACATCTCGGATCGTTATCAAGTAGCGACTGATGTGTATAGCGAGCCGGCAGCTCCTACCTCTCCTCCTGCATCATAAGTCATCAGAAAGAAATAGATGTGTTATTCTGAAAACATTATGGATTTATAAATATGTAGTATGATACGTTTGCTAGTGCTAAGTTTTAATTTATCTATTCAGCACTTTTGACTTTGATTTTTGTGTGCCTAAAATGTTTACATAAGCACTTATACTTTCAGCACGGAAATAAAAGTTTTAATTTATCTGGCTTTCCGCCTCGTCCCTTTCCTGAGCCGGCTAAACTTTCAGCACGGAAACTTTGCCGAGCAACGGAGCTCAATTGCTAAACCAGTTTAAACTCGGAAACAAAGCCGGCTTCCAGTACCAACAATTCACTACTCGGAAAATACCCGCGTCCGGCAATCAGACAAATAACAAAACTTTAGACTAGGAAATTTAGAGTTATACCCGAAGGTAGCATTTTTAGAATCAGAAATCTAAACCAGAACAAACATGAGCATAAAGTACTTTCAAGTATTCTGGGATTTTCGACTGTGACATGATCATTCGGAAATAAGATGGTAAAAATGTCTCAGAAAAAATTGAGGCAACCAAAACTTTTATTTCTCACAGAACATGTACACATATATGATTACAAAGAAGGATAAACTAAGAATAAAAGGGACGTAGCTGAGCACTATTCATTTGTCTGTCTAACTCATCCAGATTTATACTGCCTCCAGCTCCCTTTCTCTTCTTAGTAGCAGGTCTTTCTTTGACTGGCCACATATCAGTTAGGTAGTATGAACCATTGTGCAATACTTGACTAACCAAGAAGGGACCTTCCCATACTACGGAAAGTTTGTACTTTCTTTGTTGCACAAGCCGGAGAACCAAATCGCTTTTATTGAAAGATATGTTTCTGACTCTCTGGGTATGATACTTGCGTAACTTTTGTTCATAGGTTATTGATCTCATTTCAGCAACGACGCAAACTTCTTCGACTAAGTCGAGATCATTTTGTCGAGAAATCTCGGCATCCTCTTCGATATACACAGCCACTCTAGGAGAAGTGTGAATCAAATCACTAGGAAGAACTGCTTCTGTGCCATAAACCAAGAAGAAAGGTGTGTATCCAGTTGACCTGTTCGGAGTTGTTTGTAAACTCCATATTACAGAAGGTAATTTTTCTGCCCAAGCCCCCGCGGCACGTCGTAGTGGTGCTTTGAGTCTCAGTTTTAGGCCTTGTAGGATTAAACCATTTGCTCCTTCGACTTGTCCATTAGCCTACGGATGTGCGACTGACGCAATGTCAAGCCGGATATTTTGTTCGTTGCAGAATTCGGCAAGTTCTCCCATAGAGAAATTACTCTCGTTATCCGTGATAATACTATGCGGATAACCATACCGGATTATAACATCCTTGAAAAATCTTTTGGCTGTTGCTCCATCACAACTAGTGATGGGTTTAGCGTCAATCCATTTGGTGAATTTATCCACCATCACTAAGAGGTGAGTAAATCCATTTGGAGCCCGTTTAAACGGTCCTACCATGTCAAGCCCCTAGACCGCGAAAGGCCATGTTATAGGTATTGTTCGCAGCTGATCAGCCGGAATGTGAGCTTGTTTGGTGTAATTTTGGCAGCCCTTGCACGTCTTGACCAGCCGTTCGGCATCTGCCTTGGTTGTAAGCCAGAAAAAACCGTGTCGGAAAGCTTTTGCCACTATAGATTTGGCTGCAGCATGGTGACCACACTCGCCTTCGTGGATTTCTCTTAAGATTTCCACTCCTTCTTCCGTAGAGCTCACCACTAACTACAGTATAGGCTTTTGCTCGTCGGATGATCTGCTGGCTCAGAACTTCGTCTTCGGGTAATTTTCCATCTACCAAATAATCAAGGTAGGGTTGAGTCTAGCTAGGAATTACAGCCAGAACTACTATCAAAGGTGAGTCGGATTTGGTCGGATATTCCTCGTCCACTCCCTTTATTGAGGGAACTTTGAGGTGCTCTAAAAAAGCGCCATCCGGAAACTCTTTCCGTGCAGAGCCTATCCGAGATAATGCATCTGCTTCCTCATTTTTTGATCGAGGGATGTGTTGAACCTCAAACCCTTCGAACGATTTAGATAGATCAGCCACGACAGCTTTATATGCTGCCATGTGTTTATTTGCATTACCAATATCCGACACTTGCTGAGCAACAAGATCCGAATCATCGTAACACATCAAACGTCGGATGTCGATATCCTTAGCGATCCGGATTACATGCAGCAGTGCTTCATACTCCCAATATTATTTGTCGCTATGAAGTGGATCTGCAGCACCCTGGTCACTGAGGAACTATGAGGATACCCGGAAAGTATATCCCCAACAACATTGATGCACTAGTGACATTTTCATGTGTGTTCTTTTCATAAACCACATGGATCCACTGGTTACATTGCATGTGTGTTCTTTTCCTAAACCACATGGATCCACTAGTAACATTGCATGTGTTTTTTTCCTAAACCCCATGGATCCACTCGTGACATTGCATGTGTGATCGTTTCCTAAACCACATGGATCCACTAGAGTCATTAAATGTGTGTTATTTTCTTAAGCCACATTGATCTACTAGAGTCATTGCATGTGTGTTATTTTCCTAAACCACATTGATCTACTAGAGTAATTGCATGTGTGTTATATTCCTAAACCACATTAATCCACTAGAGTCATCGCATGTGTGTTCTTTTCCTAAACTACATGGATCCACTTGTGACATTGCCTGTGTGTTCTTTTCTTAAACCACATGGATCCACTAGTGACATTGCATGTCTGTTCTTTTCCTAAACTACATGGATCCACTTGTGACATTGCATGTGTGTTTTTTTCCTAAACCATAGTGATCCACTAGAGTCATTTCATGTGTGTTCTTTTCCTAAACCATATGGATCCACTAGAGTCATTGGATGTGTGTTTTTTTCCTAAACAACATATATCCACTAATGACATTTGCATGTGTGTTCTTTTCCTAAATCACATTGATCTACTTGTGACATTGCATGTGTGTGTTTTTCGTAAATCATATTGATACACTAGTGCCATTGCATGTGTGTTCTTTTCCTGAACCACATGGATCCAGTTGTGTCATTGCATGTGTGTTCTTTTCCTAAACCACATGGATACACTTGAGGCATTGCATGTGTGTTCACTTCCTAAACCACATTGATCCACTAGTGACATTTGCATCTGTGTTCTTTTCAAAAACCACATGGATCCACTAGTGACATTGCACGTGTGTTATTTTCGTAAACCACATGGATCCACTCATGTCATTGCATGTGTGATCTTTTCCTAAACCACATGGATCCACTAGAGTCATTAAATGTATGTTCTTTTCCTAAACCACATTGATCTACAAGAGTCATTGCATGTGTGTTATTTTCCTAAACCACATTGATCTACTAGAGTCATTGCATGTGTGTTATTTTCCTAAACCACATTGATCCACCAGAGTCATTGCATGTGTGTTCTTTTCCTAAACTACATGGATCCACTTGTGACATTGCATGTGTGTTCTTTTCTTAGACCACATGGATCCACTAGTGACAGTGTATGTGTGTTCTTTTCCTAAACTACATGGATCCACTTGTGACATTGCATGTGTGTTCTTTTCCTAAACCACATTGATCCACTTGAGTCATTGCATGTGTGTTCTTTTCCGAAAACACTTGGATCCACTAGAGTCATTGGATGTGTGTTCTTTTCCTAAACAACATGTATCCATTAGTGACATTTGCATGTTTGTTGTTTTCCTAAACCACATTGATCTACTTGTGACATTGCATGTGTGTACTTTTCCTGAACCACATGGATCCACTGGTGTCATTACATGTGTGTTCTTTTCTTAGACCACATGGATCCACTTGAGGCATTGCATGTGTGTTCAATTCCTAAACCACATTGATCCAATAGTGACATTTGCATGTGTGTTATTTTCCTAAACCACATGGATCTACTAGTGACCTTGCAAGTGTCTTCTTTTCCTGAACTAGATGGATCCACTGGTGACATTGCATGTGTGTTCTTTTCCTAAACGACATGGATCCACTAGTGACATTGCAAGTGTGTTATTTTCCTAAACCACATGGATCCACTAGAGTCATTACATGTGTGTCCTTTTCCTAAACCACATTGATCCACTAGACTCATTGCATGTTTGTTCTTTTTCTAAACCACATTGATCTACTAGAGTCATTGCATGTGTGTTCTTTTCCTAAACCACATGGATCCACTTGTGACATAGCATGTGTGTTCTTTTCCTAACACTACTAGGAAATAGCTTATCAGTGGCGCACCTTTTTTACTATCCGTGGCACATATCTTAGTCGCCACTGATACCTCGCTACTAATAACTATCTTCTGTGGCGCATTTCAAAATGCGCCATAGAAGTCTCAAACTTCAGTGGCGCATATGGCCAATATGCGCCACAGAAGTTTTTTCCAAAATTCAAAAAAAAGGCGGGCCAGATCTCAAACTTCAGTGGCGCATATGGCCAATATGCGCCACAGAAGTTTTTTTCAAATTTAAAAAAAAAACCAAGCCAGATCTGGCCGGAGGTGGATCAAATGTGATGGCCAGAGGAGAAGGAGGTCGTCGGAGGTGGTCAGAGTAGTAGGAGGAGGAGGCCGCCGGAGGTAGAGGAAGGGCTCGCCGGAGATGGTTGGAGGAGGCCGCCGGAGATGGTGGTGGTGGAGGAGGAGGAGGAGGTCGCCGGTGGTGTTGGTGGTCACCGGAGGAGGAGGTCATATAGGTGGAGGAGGTCACCGAGGTAGCCATGGACAGAGGTGCATGTCGCCGGAGAGTGGAGGAGAAGGGGAGAAGGGGAGGAATAGTGGAGGAGAAGGGGAGAAGTAAGGAGGGGAGGAGAAGTGGAGGGAGGAGTATGGAGAGGAGAAGTATGGAGGGGAGTAGAAGTGGAGGAGAAGGGGAGAAGAAGGAGAAGAAGTGGAGTCATATAAGGAGAAGGGGCACCGGCGGGATTAAAATTTCGAATCCCGCCCAAGGCTTCTGTGGCGCATATGGGAGAAATGCGCCACAGAAGTTTGTCACCCATTTTTATTTTTTTCCAGTAAAAAATCTTCTACCCTAAATAACTTTTTACTCTATTTGAATTTGGGGATTATGTAAAATTCAGAACGACCGTCATCAGAGTCGGAACCAGCGTTATTGTTATGCTCATCCTGGATTTCGACTTCAGCGGGTGGGTCGATCTTGGATTCGGTCTCTCTAGGGAGATCCACTCCAGATTCAACTTGGACCATCAGGTCTGCTTCAGGCTCGGATTTCTGCACTGTCTCCGCAACTTGTGCGAGCTGGGTGGGATTAGGGTTTTCTGAGATCCAGAACTCTGCTGCCTCCGTGGACAAAGGGGACCCAGAAATTTCTTCTGCCTCTATCTTCACCGCAGGGGTGGGTGGGGTAGGTTCGGCGAAACCGATGTAAACATCAATCTCACCAAAAGACATGATGGTGTAGGTGGTCACGGCTTCCCTAGCCGGAATCCAAGTGTCGTCGAGAACGATGAGAGGGATGTCACTGGCGTAGAGGATGCGAAGAACGGCGATAGTCTCGCCGATTCTGATTCTTGCAGATTCCGCTCGGAACATAGATCCGAAGCTCACTTTCCCCACGGTGGGTGCCAACTGTCGTTAGATTGATGACAAGTACGCCATGAGGGGGTCCTCGAGGCGTGCAGAAGAGAGGGGTGCGAGACGTACAGTGTTCTAGGATGGTGAGCACACAAGTTTACCTAGGTTCGAAACCGCCGGCTTTGGACGGATCCTACTCCTGCTAGCAATCCAGTAATACGGCAGAGCCGGAATATGGGTTACAAGGGGTTCGCCTGTGCGAGTTGAGATTGTAGACTATTGTGTTGCCCTAAAGGCTCTCCCTAGGACGGCTTATATAGATATCCGGCCTAGGGTTTACATGAGAGATCTATCTGGCTACGACTAAGAGTCGGTTACAGAGTACATCTTGAAGTACAAGTAACACTATGGGCCTATGTCGGTAAGTCTTCTGGGCCTTCCCGTAGCTGGATTGGACTCTGTCTCTTCTCCATGACTGGGCCGCCCATGAAACAAAGCTCTAACCCAAAATGGGCCACCCTGGTCAGTGAGGAACTATTAGGATACCCGGAAAGTATATCCCCAACAACATTGATGCACTGGTGACATTTGCATCTGTGTTCTTTTCATAAACCACATGGATCAACTGGTGACTTTGCACGTGTGTTCTTTTCCTAGACCACATGGATCCACTGGTGACATTGCATGTGTTTTTTTCCTCAACCACATGGATCCACTCATGACATTGCATGTGTGATCTTTTCCTAAACCACATGGATCCACTAGAGTCATTAAATGTGTGTTCTTTTCTTAAGCCACATTGATCTACTAGAGTCATTGCATATATGTTATTTTCCTAAACCACAATGATCTACTAGAGTAATTGCATGTGTGTTATTTTCCTAAACCACATTAATCCCCTAGAGTCATTGCATGTGTGTTCTTTTCCTAAACTACATGGATCCACTTTGACATTGCCTGTGTGTTCTTTTCTTAAACCACATGGATCCACTAGTGACACGGCATGTGTGTTCTTTTCCTAAACTACATGGATCCACTTGTGACATTGCATGTGTGTTTTTCCTAAACCATAGTGATCCACTAGAGTCATTTCATGTGTGTTCTTTTCCTAAACCACATGGATCCACTAGAGTCATTGGATGTGTGTTCTTTTCCTAAACAACATGTATCCACAGGTGACATTTGCATGTGTGTTCTTTTCCTAAACCTCATTGATCTACTTGTGACATTGCATGTGTGTGTTTTTCGTAAATCACATTGATCCACTAGTGTCATTGCATGTGTGTTCTTTTCCTAAACCACATGGATCCAGTTGTGTCATTGGATGTGTGTTCTTTTCCTAAACCACATGGATACACTTGACGCATTGCATGTGTGTTCATTTCCTAAACCACATTGATCCACTGGTGACATTTGCATCTGTGTTCTTTTCAAAAACCACATGGATCCACTAGTGACATTGCACGTGTGTTATTTTCCTAAACCACATGGATCCACTAGTGACATTGCACGTGTGTTATTTTCCTGAACCACATGGATCCACTCGTGACATTGCATGTGTGATCTTTTCCTAAACCACATGGATCCACTAGAGTCATTAAATGTGTGTTCTTTTCCTAAACTACATTGGTCTACTAGAGTCATTGCATGTGTGTTATTTTCCTAAACCACATTGATCTACTAGAGTCATTGCATGTGTGTTATTTTCCTAAACCACATTGATCCACTAGAGTCATTGCATGTGTGTTCTTTTCCTAAACTACGTGGATCCACTTGTGACATTGCATGTGTGTTCTTTTCTTAAACCACATGGATCCACTAGTGACAGTGTATGTGTGTTCTTTTCCTAAACTACATGGATCCACTTGTGACATTGCATTTGTGTTCTTTTCCTAAACCACATTAACCCACTAGAGTCATTGCATGTGTGTTCTTTTCCTAAACCACATGGATCCACTAGAGTCATTGGATGTGTGTTCTTTTCCTAAACAACATGTATCCACAGGTGACATTTGCATGTGTGTTCTTTTCCTAAACCTCATTGATCTACTTGTGACATTGCATGTGTGTGTTTTTCGTAAATCACATTGATCCACTAGTGTCATTGCATGTGTGTTCTTTTCCTGAACCACATGGATCCAGTTGTGTCATTGGATGTGTGTTCTTTTCCTAAACCACATGGATACACTTGAGGCATTGCATGTGTGTTCATTTCCTAAACCACATTGATCCACTGGTGACATTTGCATCTGTGTTCTTTTCAAAAACCACATGGATCCACTAGTGACATTGCACGTGTGTTATTTTCCTAAACCACATGGATCCACTAGTGACATTGCACGTGTGTTATTTTCCTGAACCACATGGATCCACTCGTGACATTGCATGTGTGATCTTTTCCTAAACCACATGGATCCACTAGAGTCATTAAATGTGTGTTCTTTTCCTAAACTACATTGGTCTACTAGAGTCATTGCATGTGTGTTATTTTCCTAAACCACATTGATCTACTAGAGTCATTGCATGTGTGTTATTTTCCTAAACCACATTGATCCACTAGAGTCATTGCATGTGTGTTCTTTTCCTAAACTACGTGGATCCACTTGTGACATTGCATGTGTGTTCTTTTCTTAAACCACATGGATCCACTAGTGACAGTGTATGTGTGTTCTTTTCCTAAACTACATGGATCCACTTGTGACATTGCATGTGTGTTCTTTTCCTAAACCACATTAACCCACTAGAGTCATTGCATGTGTGTTCTTTTCCTAAAACACATGGATCCACTAGAGTCATTGGATGTGTGTTCTTTTCCTAAACAACATGTATCCACTAGTGACATTTGCATGTGTGTTCTTTTCCTAAACCACATTGATCAACTTGTGACATTGCATGTGTGTATTTTTCGTAGACCACATTGATCCACTAGTCTCATTGCATGTGTGTACTTTTCCCGAACCACATGGATCCACTTGTGTCATTGCATGTGTGTTCTTTTCTTAAACCACATGGATCCACTTGAGGCATTGCATGTGTGTTCAATTCCTAAACCACATTGATCCACTAGTGACATTTGCATATGTGTTCATCTCCTAAACCACATGGATCTACTAGTGACATTGCAAGTGTCATCTTTTCCTAAACCAGATGGATCCACTGGTGACAATGCATGTGTGTTCTTTTCCTATACGACCTGGATCCACTAGTGACATTGCATGTGTGTTCTTTTCCTAAACCACATGGATCCACTTGAGTCATTACATGTGTGTCCTTTTCCTAAACCACATTGATCCACTAGACTCATTGCATGTTTGTTCTTTTCCTAAACCACATTGATCTACTAGAGTCATTGCATGTGTGTTCTTTTCCTAAACCACATGGATCCACTTGTGACATAGCAGGTGTGTTCTTTTCCTAAACCACATTTATCTAGTTGTGACATTGCATGTGTGTTCTTTTCCTATACCATATTGATCCACTGGTGCCATTGCATTTGTGTTCTTTTCCTGAACCACATGGATCCACTAGTGTCATTGCATGTGTGTTTTTCCTAAACGACAAGGTTCCACTTGAGGCATTGCATGTGTGTTCTTTTCCTAAACCACATTGATCCACTAGTGACATTTGCTTGTGTATTCTTTTCCTGAACCTCATCGATCCACTAGTGACATTGCATGTGTGTTCATTTCCTGAACCACCTGGATCCACTAGAGTCGTTGCATGTGTGTTCTGTTCCTAAACCACATTGATGCACTATAGTCACTACCAATGGATCCACTAGAGTCATTGCATGTGTGTTATTTTCCTAAACTACATGGATCCACTGGTGACATTGCATGTGTGTTCTTTTCCTAAACCACATTGATCCACTAGAGTCACTGCATGTGTGTTCTTTTACTAAACAACATGGATCCACTAGAGTCATTGCATGTGTGTTGTATTCCTAATCCACATGTATCCACTGGTGACATTTTCATGTGTGTTCTTTTCCTAAACCACATTTATCTAGTTGTGACATTGCATGTGTGTTCTTTTCCTGTACCACATTGATCCACTAGTGCCATTGCATTTGTGTTCTTTTCCTGAACCACATGGATCCACTAGTGACATTTGCATGTGTGTTCTTTTCCTAAACCACATGGAACCACTGGTGATTTGCATGTGTCTTCTTTTTCTAAACCATATGGATCCACTAGTGACATTGCATGTGTGTTCTTTTCCTAAACCACATGGATCCACTAGTGACATTGCATGTGTGTTATTTTCCTGAACCACATGGATCCACTAGTGTCATTGCATGTGTGTTTTTCCTAAACGACAAGGTTCCACTTGAGGCATTGCATGTGTGTTCTTTTCCTAAACCACATTGATCCACTAGAGTCATTGCATGTGTGTTCTTTTCCTAAACCACATTGATATACTAGAGTCATTGCATGTGTGTTCTTCTCCTAAACCACATCGATCCACTAAAGTCATTGGGTGTGTGTTGTTTTCCCAAACCACATGGATCCACGGGTGACATTGCATGTGTGTTCCTTTCCTAAACCGAATGGATCCACTGGTGACATTGCATGTGTGTTCTTTTTCTAAACCACATGGATCCACTTGTGACATTGCATCTGTCTTCTTTTCCTGAACCACATGGATCCATAAGAGTCATTGCATGCGTGTTCTTTTCCTAAACTACGTGGATCCAATTGTGACATTGCATGTGTGTTCTTTTGTTAAACCACATGAATCCACTGGTGACATTGCATGTGCGTTCCTTTCCTAAACCACATTGATCCACTAGAGTCATTGCATGTGTGTTCCTTTCCTAAACCACATGGATCCACCGTTGACATTGCATGTGTGTTCTTTTCCTGAACCACATTGATCCACTAGTCATTGCATGTGTGTTATTTTCCTAAACCACATGTATCCACTAGAGTTATTGCATGTTTGTTCTTTTCCTAAACCACATGTATCCACTTGTGACATTTGCATGTGTGTTATTTTCCTAAACCACTCTACTGTACTTGTGACATTGCATGTTTGCTCTATTCCCATACCACATTGATCCACTAGTGTCATTGCTTATGTGGTCTTTTCCTGAACCACATGCATCCACTGGTGTCATTGCATGTGTGTTTTTCCTAAACCACATGGATCCACTTGAGGCATTGCATGTGTGTTCTTTTCCTAAACCACATTGATCCACGAGTGACTTTTGCATGTGTGCTATTTTCCTAAACCACATGGATCCTCTAGAGTCATTGCATGTGTGTTATTTTCCTAATCCACATTGATCCACTAGAGTCATTGCATGTGTGTTCTTTTCGTAAACCACATTGATCCACTAGTGTCATTAGATGTGTGTTCTTTTCCTAAACCTCATGGATCCACTGGTGTCATTTCATGTGTGTTCATTTCCTAAACCACATTGACCCACTAGTGACATTTGCGTGTGTTATTTTCCTAAACCACATGGATCCACTGGTGACATTGCATGTGTGTTCTTTTCCTAAACCATATGGAGCCACTGGTGACATTGCATGTGTGTTCTTTTCCTAAACCACATGGACCCACTAGTGGCATTGCAAGTGTGTTCTTTTCCTGAACCACGTGGATCCACTTGAGTCATTGCATGTGTGTTCTATTCCTAAACCACATTGATCGACTTGTGACATTGCATGTGTTTGCTTTTCGTAAACCACATTGATCCACTAGTGTCATTGCATATGTGTTCTTTTCCTGAACCACATGGATCCACTGGTGTCTTGGATGTGTGTTCTTTTCCTAAACCTCATGGATCCACTTGAGGCATTGCGTGTATGTTCATTTCCAAAACCACATTGATCCACTAGTGACATTTGCATGTGTGTTCTTTTCCTAAACCACATGGAACCACTGGTGACATTGCATGTGTCTTCTTTTTCTAAACCAGATGGATCCACTAGTGACATTGCATGTGTGTTCTTTTCCAAAACCACATGGATCCACTAGTGACATTGCATGTGTGTTATTTTCCTGAACCACATGGATCCACTAGTGTCATTGCATGTGTGTTCATTTCCTGAACCACCTGGATCCACTAGAGTCGTTGCATGTGTGTTCTGTTCCTAAACCACATTGATGCACTATAGTGACTACCAGTGGATCCACTAGAGTCATTGCATGTGTGTTATTGTCCTAAACTACATGGATACACTGGTGACATTGCATGTGTGTTCTTTTCCTAAACCACATTGATCGACTTGTGACATTGCATGTGTTTGCTTTTCGTAAACCACATTGATCCACTAGTGTCATTGCATATGTGTTCTTTTCCTGAACCACATGGATCCACTGGTGTCTTGCATGTGTGTTCTTTTCCTAAACCACATGGATCCACTTGAGGCATTGCATGTATGTTCATTTCCAAAACCACATTGATCCACTAGTGACATTTGCATGTGTGTTCTTTTCCTAAGCCACATGGAACCACTAGTGACATTGCATATGTGTTCTTTTCCTAAACCACATGGATCCACTAGTGACATTGCATGTGTGTTATTTTCCTGAACCACATGGATCCACTTGTGACATTGCATGTGTCTTCTTTTCCTAAACTGCATTGATCCACTAGACTCATTACATGTGCGTTCATTTCCTAAACCACCAGGATCCACTTGTGACATTGCATGTGTGCTTTTTTCCTAAATCACATGGATCCACGGGTGACATTGCAAGTGTGTTATTTTCTAAACAACATGTATCCACTGGTGACATTGCATGTGTGTTCTTTTCCTGAACCAGATGGATCCACTAGAGACATTGCATGTGTGTTATTTTCCTAAACTACATGGATCCACTGGTGACATGGCATGTGTGTTCTTTTCCTAAACCACATTGATCCACTAGAGTCATTGCATGTGTGTTCTTTTAGTAAACTACGTGGATCCACTGGAGTCATTGCATGTCTGTTGTATTCCTAATCCACATGTATCCACCGGTGACATTTTCATGTGTGTTCTTTTCCTAAACCACATTTATCTAGTTGTGACATTGCATGTGTGTTCTTTTCCTGAACCACATTGATCCACTAGTGCCATTGCATTTGTGTTCTTTTCCTGAACCACATGGATCCACTAGTGGCATTGCATGTGTGTTTTTCCTAAACGACAAGGTTCCACTTGAGGCATTGCATGTGTGTTCTTTTCCTAAACCACATTGATCCACTAGAGACATTTGCTTGTGTGTTCTTTTCCTAAACCACATCGATCCACTAGTGACATTGCATGTGTCTTCTTTTCCTGAACCACCTAGATCCACTAGAGTCGTTGCATGTGTGTTCTGTTCCTAAACCACATTGATGCACTATAGTCACTACATGTGTGTTCTTTTCCTAACTTACATGTATCTACTGCTGACATTTGCATGTGTGTTCTTTTCCTCAACCACATTGATCTACTTGTGATATTGCATCTGTGTTTTTTTCGTAACCCACATGGATCCACTAGAGTCATTGGATGTGTGTTCTTTTCCTAAACGACATGTATCCACTGGTGTCATTGCATGTGTGTTTTTCCTAAACCACATGGATCCACTTGAGGCATTGCATGTGTGTTCTTTTCCTAAACCACATTGATCCACTAGTGACTTTTGCATGTGTGCTATTTTCCTAAACCACATGGATCCTCTAGAGTCATTGCATGTGTGTTATTTTCCTAATCCACATTGATCCACTAGAGTCATTGCATGTGTGTTCTATTCGTAAACCACATTGATCCACTAGTGTCATTAGATGTGTGTTCTTTTCCTGAACCTCATGGATCCACTGGTGTCATTTCATGTGTGTTCATTTCCTAAACCACATTGACCCACTAGTGACATTTGCGTGTGTTATTTTCCTAAACCACATGGATCCACTAGTGACATTGCATGTGTGTTCTTTTCCTAAACCATATGGAGCCACTGGTGACATTGCATGTTTGTTCTTTTCCTAAACCACATGGACCCACTAGTGACATTGCAAGTGTGTTCTTTTCCTGAACCACGTGGATCCACTTGAGTCATTTCATGTGTGTTCTATCCCTAAACCACATTAATCGACTTGTGACATTTCATGTGTTTGCTTTTCGTAAACCACATTGATCCACTAGTGTCATTGGATATGTGTTCTTTTCCTGAACCACATGGATCCACTGGTGTCTTGCATGTGTGTTCTTTTCCTAAACCTCATGGATCCACTTGAGGCATTGCATGTATGTTCATTTCCAAAACCACATTGATCCACTAGTGACATTTGCATGTGTGTTCTTTTCCTAAATCACATGGAACCACTGGTGACATTGCATGTGTCTTCTTTTTCTAAACCATATGGATCCACTAGTGACATTGCATGTGTGTTCTTTTCCTAAACCACATGGATCCACTAGTGACATTGCATGTGTGTTATTTTCCTGAACCACATGGATCCACTAGTGTCATTGCATGTGTGTTTTTCCTAAAAGACAAGGTTCCACTTGAGGCATTGCATGTGTATTCTTTTCCTAAACCACATTGATCCACTAGTGACATTTGCTTGTGTATTCTTTTCCTGAACCTCATCGATCCACTAGTGACATTGCATGTGTGTTCATTTCCTGAACCACCTGGATCCACTAGAGTCGTTGCATGTGTGTTCTGTTCCTAAACCACATTGATGCACTATAGTCACTACCAGTGGATCCACTAGAGTCATTGCATGTGTGTTATTTTCCTAAACTACATGGATCCACTGGTGACATTGCATGTGTGTTCTTTTCCTAAACCACATTGATCGACTTGTGACATTGCATGTGTTTGCTTTTCGTAAACCACATTGATCCACTAGTGTCATTGCATATGTGTTCTTTTCCTGAACCACATGGATCCACTGGTGTCTTGCATGTGTGTTCTTTTCCTAAACCACATGGATCCACTTGAGGCATTGCATGTATGTTCATTTCCAAAACCACATTGATCCACTAGTGACATTTGCATGTGTGTTCTTTTCCTAAACCACATGGAACCACTAGTGACATTGCATATGTGTTCTTTTCCTAAACCACATGGATCCACTAGTGACATTGCATGTGTGTTATTTTCCTGAACCACATGGATCCACTTGTGACATTGCATGTGTCTTCTTTTCCTAAACTGCATTGATCCACTAGACTCATTGCATGTGCGTTCATTTCCTAAACCACCAGGATCCACTTGTGACATTGCATGTGTGCTTTTTTCCTAAATCACATGGATCCACGGGTGACATTGCAAGTGTGTTATTTTCTAAACAACATGTATCCACTGGTGACATTGCATGTGTGTTCTTTTCCTGAACCAGATGGATCCACTAGAGACATTGCATGTGTGTTATTTTCCTAAACTACATGGATCCACTGGTGACATGGCATGTGTGTTCTTTTCCTAAACCACATTGATCCACTAAAGTCATTGCATGTGTGTTCTTTTAGTAAACTACGTGGATCCACTGGAGTCATTGCATGTCTGTTGTATTCCTAATCCACATGTATCCACCGGTGACATTTTCATGTGTGTTCTTTTCCTAAACCACATTTATCTAGTTGTGACATTGCATGTGTGTTCTTTTCCTGAACCACATTGATCCACTAGTGCCATTGCATTTGTGTTCTTTTCCTGAACCACATGGATCCACTAGTGGCATTGCATGTGTGTTTTTCCTAAACGACAAGGTTCGACTTGAGGCATTGCATGTGTGTTCTTTTCCTAAACCACATTGATCCACTAGAGACATTTGCTTGTGTGTTCTTTTCCTGAACCACATCGATCCACTAGTGACATTGCATGTGTCTTCATTTCCTGAACCACCTAGATCCACTAGAGTCGTTGCATGTGTGTTCTGTTCCTAAACCACATTGATGCACTATAGTCACTACATGTGTGTTCTTTTCCTAACTTACATGTATCCACTGCTGACATTTGCATGTGTGTTCTTTTCCTAAACCACATTGATCTACTTGTGATATTGCATCTGTGTTTTTTTCGTAACCCACATGGATCCACTAGAGTCATTGGATGTGTGTTCTTTTCCTAAACGACATGTATCCACTGGTGTCATTGCATGTGTGTTTTTCCTAAACCACATGGATCCACTTGAGGCATTGCATGTGTGTTCTTTTCCTAAACCACATTGATCCACTAGTGACTTTTGCATGTGTGCTATTTTCCTAAACCACATGGATCCTCTAGAGTCATTGCATGTGTGTTATTTTCCTAATCCACATTGATCCACTAGAGTCATTGCATGTGTGTTCTTTTCGTAAACCACATTGATCCACTAGTGTCATTAGATGTGTGTTCTTTTCCTGAACCTCATGGATCCACTGGTGTCATTTCATGTGTGTTCATTTCCTAAACCTCATTGACCCACTAGTGACATTTGCGTGTGTTATTTTCCTAAACCACATGGATCCACTAGTGACATTGCATGTGTGTTCTTTTCCTAAACCATATGGAGCCACTGGTGACATTGCATGTTTGTTCTTTTCCTAAACCACATGGACCCACTAGTGACATTGCAAGTGTGTTCTTTTCCTGAACCACGTGGATCCACTTGAGTCATTTCATGTGTGTTCTATTCCTAAACCACATTGATCGACTTGTGACATTTCATGTGTTTGCTTTTCGTAAACCACATTGATCCACTAGTGTCATTGGATATGTGTTCTTTTCCTGAACCACATGGATCCACTGGTGTATTGCATGTGTGTTCTTTTCCTAAACCTCATGGATCCACTTGAGGCATTGCATGTATGTTCATTTCCAAAACCACATTGATCCACTAGTGACATTTGCATGTGTGTTCTTTTCCTAAATCACATGGAACCACTTGTGACATTGCATGTGTCTTCTTTTTCTAAACCATATGGATCCACTAGTGACATTGCATGTGTGTTCTTTTCCTAAACCACATGGATCCACTAGTGACATTGCATGTGTGTTATTTTCCTGAACCACATGGATCCACTAGTGTCATTGCATGTGTGTTTTTCCTAAACGACAAGGTTCCACTTGAGGCATTGCATGTGTATTCTTTTCCTAAACCACATTGATCCACTAGTGACATTTGCTTGTGTATTCTTTTCCTGAACCTCATCGATCCACTAGTGACATTGCATGTGTGTTCATTTCCTGAACCACCTGGATCCACTAGAGTCGTTGCATGTGTGTTCTGTTCCTAAACCACATTGATGCACTATAGTCACTACCAGTGGATCCACTAGAGTCATTGCGTGTGTGTTATTTTCCTAAACTACATGGATCCACTGGTGACATTGCATGTGTGTTCTTTTCCTAAACCACATTGATCCACTAGAGTCACTTCATGTGTGTTATTTTACTAAACAACATGGATCCACTAGAGTCATTGCATGTGTGTTGTATTCCTAATCCACATGTATCCACTGGTGACATTTTCATGTGTGCTCTTTTCCTAAACCACATTTATCTAGTTGTGACATTGCATGTGTGTTCTTTTCCTGTACCATATTGATCCACTAGTGCCATTGCATTTGTGTTCTTTTCCTGAACCACATGGATCCACTGGTGTCTTGCATGTGTTTTCTTTTCCTAAACCACATGGATCCAGTTGAGGCATTGCATGTGTGTTCATTTCCAAAACCACATTGATCCACTAGTGACATTTGCATGTGTGTTCTTTTCCTGAACCACATTGATCCACTAGAGTCATTGCATGTGTGTTGTTTTCCTAAACCATATTGATCCACTAGAGTCATTGCATGTGTGTTCTTTTCCTAAACCACATAGATCCACTTGTGACATTGTATGTGTGTTCTTTTCCTAAACCACATTGATCCAGTAGAGTCATTGCATGTGTGTTCTTCTCCTAAACCACATCGATCCACTAAAGTCATTGGGTGTGTGTTGTTTTCCCAAACCACATGGATCCACGGGTGACATTGCATGTGTGTTCCTTTCCTGAACCGAATGGATCCACTGGTGACATTGCATGTGTGTTATTTTTCTAAACCACATGGATCCACTTGTGACATTGCATGTGTCTTCTTTTCCTGAACCACATGGATCCATAAGAGTCATTGCATGCGTGTTCTTTTCCTAAACTACGTGGATCCACTTGTGACATTGCATGTGTGTTCTTTTGTTAAACCACATGGATCCACTGGTGACATTGCATGTGCGTTCCTTTCCTAAACCACATTGATCCACTAGAGTCATTGCATATGTGTTCTTTTCCTAAACCACATGGATCCACCGTTGACATTGCATGTGTGTTCTTTTCCTGAACCACATTGATCCACTAGTCATTGCATGTGTGTTATTTTCCTAAACCACATGTATCCACTAGAGTTATTGCATGTTTTTTCTTATCCTAAACCACATATATCCACTTGTGACATTTGCATGTGTGTTATTTTCCTAAACCACTCTACTCTACTTGTGACATTGCATGTTTGTTCTATTCCTATACCACATTGATCCACTAGTGTCATTGCTTATGTGTTTTTTTCCTGAACCACATGCATCCACTGGTGTCAATGCATGTGTGTTTTTTTCCTAAACCACATTGATCCAGTAGAGTCATTGCATGTGTGTTCTTTTCCTAAACCACATTGGTCCACTAGTGACTTTTGCATGTGTGCTATTTTCCTAAACCACATGGATCCTCTAGAGTCATTGCATGTGTGTTATTTTCCTAATCCACATTGATCCACTAGAGTCATTGCATGTGTGTTCTTTTCTAAACCACATTGATCCACTAGTGTCATTAGATGTGTGTTCTTTTCCTGAACCTCATGGATCCACTGGTGTCATTTCATGTGTGTTCATTTCCTAAACCACATTGACCCACTATTGACATTTGCATGTGTGTTATTTTCCTAAACCACATGGATCCACTGGTGACATTGCATGTGTGTTCTTTTCCTAAACCATATGGAGCCACTGGTGACATTGCATGTGTGTTCTTTTCCTAAACCACATGGACCCACTAGTGACATTGCAAGTGTGTTCTTTTCCTGAACGACATGGATCCACTTGAGTCATTGCATGTGTGTTCTATTCCTAAACCACATTGATCGACTTGTGACATTGCATGTGTTTGCTTTTCGTAAACCACATTGATCCACTAGTGTCATTGCAGATGTGTTCTTTTCCTGAACCACATGGATCCACTGGTGCCTTGCATGTGTGTTCTTTTCCTAAACCACATGGATCCACTTGAGGCATTGCATGTATGTTCATTTCCAAAACCACATTGATCCACTAGTGACATTTGCATGTGTTTTCTTTTCCTAAACCACATGGAACCACTGGTGACATTGCATGTGTCTTCTTTTTCTAAACCAGATGGATCCACTAGTGACATTGCATGTGTGTTCTTTTCCTAAACCACATGGATCCACTAGTGACATTGCATGTGTGTTATTTTCCTAAACCACATGGATCCACTAGTGTCATTGCATGTGTGTTTTTCCTAAACGACAAGGTTCCACTTGAGGCATTGCATGTGTGTTCTTTTCCTAAACCACATTGATACACTAGTGACATTTGCTTGTGTATTCTTTTCCTGAACCTCATCGATCCACTAGTAACATTGCATGTGTGTTCATTTCCTGAACCACCTGGATCCACTAGAGTCGTTGCATGTGTGTTCTGTTCCTAAACCACATTGATGCACTATAGTCACTACCAGTGGATCCACTAGAGTCATTGCATGTGTGTTATTTTCCTAAACTACATGGATACACTGGTGACATTGCATGTGTGTTCTTTTCCTAAACCACATTGATCGACTTGTGACATTGCATGTGTTTGCTTTTCGTAAACCACATTGATCCACTAGTGTCATTGCATATGTGTTCTTTTCCTGAACCACATGGATCCACTGGTGTCTTGCATGTGTGTTCTTTTCCTAAACCACATGGATCCACTTGAAGCATTGCATGTATGTTCATTTCCAAAACCACATTGATCCACTAGTGACATTTGCATGTGTGTTCTTTTCCTAAACCACATGGAACCACTGGTGACATTGCATGTGTCTTCTTTTTCTAAACCAGATGGATCCACTAGTGACATTGCATGTGTGTTCTTTTCCTAAACCACATGGATCCACTAGTGACATTGCATGTGTGTTATTTTCCTGAACCACATGGTTCCACTTGTGACATTGCATGTGTCTTATTTTCCTAAACTGCATTGATCCACTAGACTCATTGCATGTGCGTTCATTTCCTAAACCACCAGGATCCACTTGTGACATTGCATGTGTGCTTTTTTCCTAAATCACATGGATCCACGGGTGACATTGCAAGTGTGTTCTTTTCTAAACAACATGTATCCACTGGTGACATTGCATGTGTGTTCTTTTCCTAAACCAGATGGATCCACTAGAGACATTGCATGTGTGTTATTTTCCTAAACTACATGGATCCACTGGTGACATGGCATGTGTGTTCTTTTCCTAAACCACATTGATCCACTAGAGTCATTGCATGTGTGTTCTTTTAGTAAACTACGTGGATCCACTAGAGTCATTGCATGTGTGTTGTATTCCTAATCCACATGTATCCACCGGTGACATTTTCATGTGTGTTCTTTTCCTAAACCACATTTATCTAGTTGTGACATTGCATGTGTGTTCTTTTCCTGAACCACATTGATCCACTAGTGCCATTGCATTTGTGTTCTTTTCCTGAACCACATGGATCCACTAGTGGCATTGCATGTGTATTTTTCCTAAACGACAAGGTTCCACTTGAGGCATTGCATGTGTGTTCTTTTCCTAAACCACATTGATCCACTAGAGACATTTGCTTGTGTGTTCTTTTCCTGAACCACATCGATCCACTAGTTACATTGCATGTGTATTCATTTCCTGAACCACCTGGATCCACTAGAGTCGTTGCATGTGTGTTCTATTCCTAAACCACATTGATGCACTATAGTCACTACATGTGTGTTCTTTTCCTAACTTACATGTATCCACTGGTGACATTTGCATGTGTGTTCTTTTCCTAAACCACATTGATCTACTTGTGATATTGCATCTATGTTTTTTTCGTAACCCACATGGATCCACTAGAGTCATTGGATGTGTGTTCTTTTCCTAAACGACATGTATCCACTGGTGACATTTGCATGTGTGTTATTTTCCTAAACCACATTGATCTACTTGTGACATTGCATGTGTTTATTTTTCGTAAACCACATTGATCCACTAGTGTTATTAAATGTGTGTTCTTTTCCTGAACCTGATGGATCCACTGGTGTGATTTCATGTGTGTTCTTTTCCTAATCCACATGGACCCACTTGAGGCATTTCATGTATGTTCATTTCCTAAACCACATTGATCCACTAGTGACATTTGAATGTGTGTTATTTTCCTAAACCAGATGGATCCACTGGTGACATTGCATGTGTGTTCTTTTCCTAAACCATATGGATCCACTAGTGACATTGCATGTGTGTTCTTTTCCTAAACCACATGGACCCACTAGTGACATTGCAAGTGTGTTCTTTTCCTGAACCACATGGATCCACTTGAGTCATTGCATGTGTGTTCTATTCCTAAACCACATTGATCTACTTGTGACATTGCATGTGTTTGTTTTTCGTAAACCACATTGATCCACTAGTGTCATTGCATATGTGTTATTTTCCTGAACCACATGGATCCACTGGTGTCTTGCATGTGTGTTCTTTTCCTGAACCACATGGATCCACTTTAGGCATTGCATGTGTGTTCATTTCCAAAACCACATTGATCCACTAGTGACATTTGCATGTGTGTTCTTTTCCTAAACCACATGGATCCACTAGTGACATTGCATGTATGGTCTTTTTCTAAACCAGATGGATCCACTAGTGACATTGCATGTGTGTTCTTTTCCTAAACCACATGGATCCACTAGTGACATTGCATGTGTGTTATTTTACTAAACCACATGGATCCACTTGAGCCATTGCATGTGTGTTATATTCCTAAACCGAATGGATCCACTGGTGACATTGCATGTGTGTTCTTTTTCTAAACCACATGGATCCACTTGTGACATTGCATGTGTCTTCTTTTCCTAAACCGAGTGGATCCACTGGTGACATTGCATGTGTGTTCTTTTTCTAAACCACATGGATCCACTTGTGACATTGCATGTGTCTTATTTTCCTGAACCACATGGATCCATAAGAGTTATTGCATGCGTGTTCTTTTCCTAAACTACGTGGATCCACTTGTGACATTGCATGTGTGATCTTTTGTTAAACCACATGGATCCACTGGTGACATTGCATGTGTGTTCTTTTCCTAAACCACATTGATCCACTAGAGTCATTACATGTGTGTTCTTTTCCTAAACCACATGGATCCACCGTTGACATTGCATGTGTGTTCTTTTCCTGAACCACATTGATCCACTAGTCATTGCATGTGTGTTATTTTCCTAAACCACATATATCCACTAGAGTTATTGCATGTTTGTTCTTTTCCTCAACCACATGTATCCACTTGTGACATTTGCATGTGTGTTATTTTCCTAAACCATCCTAATCTACTTGTGACATTGCATGTTTGTTATATTCCTATAGCACATTGATCCACTAGTGTCATTGCTTGTGTGTCTTTTCCCGAACCACATGCATCCACTGGTGTCATTGCATGTGTGTTTTTCCTAAAGCACATAGATCCAGTTGAGGCATTGCATGTGTGTTCTTTTCCTAAACCACATTGATCCACTAGTGACTTTTGCATGTGTGCTATTTTCCTAAACCACATGGATCCTCTAGAGTCATTGCATGTGTGTTCTTTTCCTAATCCACATTGATCCACTAGAGTCATTGCATGTGTGTTCTTTTCCTAAACCACATTGATCCACTAGATTCATTGCATGTGTGTTCTTTTCCGAAACCACATGTCTCCACTAGAGTTATTGCATGTTTGTTCTTTTCCTAAACCACATGTATCCACTTGTGACATTTGCATGTGTGTTCTTTTCCTAAACCACACTGATCTACTTGTGACATTGCATATGTGTTCTTTTCCTATACCACATTGATCCACTAGTGTCATGGCTTGTGTGTTCTTTTCCTGAACCACTTGCATCCACTGGTGTCATTGCATGTGTGTTTTTCCTAAACCACATCGATCCACTTGAGGCATTGCATGTGTGTTCTTTTCCTAAAGCACATGGATACACCTGTGACATAGCATGTTTGTTCTTTTCCTAAACCACATTGATCCACTAAGGTCAGTGCATGTGTGTTTTTTCCTAAACCACATGGATCCACGAGTGACATTGCATGTGTGTTCTTTTCCTCAACCACATGGAACCACTAGAGTCATTACATGTATGTCCTTTTCCTAAACCACATTGATCCACTAGAGTCATTGCATGTGTGTTCTTTTCCTAAACCACATTGATCCACTAGAGTCATTGCATGTGTGTTCTTTTCCTAAACCACATGGATCATCTTGTGACATTGTATGTGTGTTATTTTCCTAAACCAAATGGATCCACTAGAGACATTGCATGTGTGTTCTTTTCCTAAACCACATGGATAAACTTGTGACATAGCATGTATGTTCTTTTCCTAAACCACATTGATCCACTAAAGTCAGTGCATGTGTGTTTTTCCTAAACCACATGGATCCACTAGTGACATTGCATCTGTGTTCTTCTCGTAAACCACATTGATGCACTGGTGACATTGCATGTGTGTTCTTTTCCTAAACCACATTGATCCACTAGAGTCATTACATGTGTGTTCTTTTCCTAAACCACATGGATCCACCGTTGACATTGCATGTGTGTTCTTTTCCTGAACCACATTGATCCACTAGTCATTGCATGTGTGTTATTTTCCTAAACCACATGTATCCACTAGAGTTATTGCATGTTTGTTCTTTTCCTAAACCACATGTATCCACTTGTGACATTTGCATGTGTGTTATTTTCCTAAACCACCCTAATCTACTTGTGACATTGCATGTTTGTTCTATTCCTATACCACATTGATCCACTAGTGTCATTGCTTGTGTGTTCTTTTCCCGAACCACATGCATCCACTGGTGTCATTGCATGTGTGTTTTTCCTAAAGCACATGGATCCATTGAGGCATTGCATGTGTGTTCTTTTCCTAAACCACATTGATCAACTAGTGACTTTTGCATGTGTGCTATTTTCCTAAACCACATGGATCCTCTAGAGTCATTGCATGTGTGTTCTTTTCCTAATACACATTGATCCACTAGAGTCATTGCATGTGTGTTCTTTTCCTAAACCACATTGATCCACTAGATTCATTGCATGTGTGTTCTTTTCCGAAACCACATGTCTCCACTAAAGTTATTGCATGTTTGTTCTTTTCCTAAACCACACGTATCCACTTGTGACATTTGCATGTGTGTTCTTTTCCTAAACCACACTGATCTACTTATGACATTGCATATGTGTTCTTTTCCTATACCACATTGATCCACTAGTGTCATTGCTTGTGTGTTCTTTTCCTGAACCACATGCATCCACTGGTGTCATTGCATGTGTGTTTTTCCTAAACCACATGGATCCACTTGAGGCATTGCATGTGTGTTCTTTTCCTAAAGCACATGGATACACCTGTGACATAGCATGTTTGTTCTTTTCCTAAACCACATTGATCCACTAAGGTCAGTGCATGTGTTTTTTTCCTAAACCACATGGATCCACCAGTGACATTGCATGTGTGTTCTTTTCCTCAACCACATGGATCCACTAGAGTCATTACATGTATGTCCTTTTCCTAAACCACATTGATCCACTAGAGTCATTGCATGTGTGTTCTTTTCCTAAACCACATTGATCCACTAGAGTCAGTGCATGTGTGTTTTTCCTAAACCACATGGATCCACTAGTGACATTGCATTTGTGTTCTTCTCGTAAACAACATTGATGCACTGGTGACATTGCATTTGTGTTCACTTGGTAAACTACATCGATCAACTGGTGACATTGCATGTGTGTTCTTCTCCTAAACCACATTGATCCACTAAAGTCATTATATTGTGTTTTTTTCCTAAACCACATGGATCCACGGGTGACATTGCATGTGTGTTTTTTTCCTAAACCACATGGATCCACCGGTGACATTGCATGTGTGTTCTTTTTCCAAACCACATGGATCCACAAGAGTCATTGCATGCATGTTCTTTTCCTAAACTACATGGATCCACTTGTGACATTGCATGTGTGTTCTTTTCTTAAACCACAAGGATCCACTCGGAACATTGCATGTGTGTTCTTTTCCTAAACCACATTGACCACTAGAGTCATTGCATGTGTGTTCTTTTCCTAAACCACATGGATCCACTAGATTCATTGGATGTGTGTTCTTTTCCTAAACAACATGGATCCACTGGTGACATTGCTTGTGTGTTCTTTTCATAAACCATATGGACCCACTGGTGACATTGCATGTGTGTTCTTTTCCTGAACCACACAGATTCACTGGAGTCATTGGATGTGTTTTATTTTCCTAAACCATATGGATCCACTGGTGATAGGGCATGTGTGTTCTTTTCCTGAAACACATGGATCACTAGAGTCATTGCATGTGTGTTCTTTTCCTAAATCACATGGCTCACTAGAGTTGTTGCATGTTTGTTCTTTTCCTAAACCACATGTATCCACTTGTGACATTTGCATGTGTGTTCTTTTCCTAAACCACACTGATCTACTTGTGACATTGCATGTGTGTTCATTTCCTTAACCACATTGATCCACTAGTGACATTTGCATGTGTGTTATTTTCCTAAAACACATGGATCCACTAGTTACATTGCATGTGTGTTCTTTTCCTAAACCAGATGGATCCACCGGTGACATTTGATGTATGTTCTTTCCCTAAATCACATGGATCCACTAGTGACATTTCATGTGTGTTATTTTCCTAAACCACATGGATCCACTTGTCACATTGCATGTGTGTTCTTTTCCAAAACCACATGCATCCACCGGTGACATTGCATGTGTGTTCTTTTCTAAACCACATGGACCCACTAGTGACAGTGCATGTGTGTTGTATTCCTAATCCACATGTATCCACTGGTGACATTTTCATGTGTGTTCTTTTCCTAAACCACATTTATCTAGTTGTGACATTGCATGTGTGTTCTTTTCCTGTACCATATTGATCCACTACTGCCATTGCATTTGTGTTCTTTTCCTGAACCACATGGATCCACTGGTGTCTTGCATGTGTGTTCTTTTCCTAAACCACATGGATCCAGTTGAGGCATTGCATGTGTGTTCATTTCCAAAACCGCATTGATCCACTAGTGACATTTGCATGTGTGTTCTTTTCCTGAACCACATTTATCCACTAGAGTCATTGCATGTGTGTTGTTTTCCTAAACCATATTGATCCACTAGAGTCATTGCATGTGTGTTCTTTTCCTAAACCACATGGATCCACTTGTGACATTGTATGTGTGTTCTTTTCCTAAACCACATTGATCCACTAGAGTCATTGCATGTGTGTTCTTCTCCTAAACCACATCGATCCACTAAAGTCATTGGGTGTGTGTTGTTTTCCCAAACCACATGGATCCACGGGTGACATTGCATGTGTGTTCCTTTCCTGAACCGAATGGATCCACTGGTGACATTGCATGTGTGTTCTTTTTCTAAACCACATGGATCCACTTATGACATTGCATGTGTCTTCTTTTCCTGAACCACATGGATCCATAAGAGTCATTGCATGCGTGTTCTTTTCCTAAACTACGTGGATCCACTTGTGACATTGCATGTGTGTTCTTTTGTTAAACCACATGGATCCACTGGTGACATTGCATGTGCGTTTCTTTCCTAAACCACATTGATCCACTAGAGTCATTGCATGTGTGTTCTTTTCCTAAACCACATGGATCCACCGTTGACATTGCATGTGTGTTCTTTTCCTGAACCACATTGATCCACTAGTCATTGCATGTGTGTTATTTTCCTAAACCACATGTATCCACTAGAGTTATTGCATGTTTTTTCTTATCCTAAACCACATATATCCACTTGTGACATTTGCATGTGTGTTATTTTCCTAAACCACTCTACTCTACTTGTGACATTGCATGTTTGTTCTATTCCTATACCACATTGATCCACTAGTGTCATTGCTTATGTGTTCTTTTCCTGAACCACATGCATCCACTGGTGTCATTGCATGTGTGTTTTTCCTAAACCACATGGATCCACTTGAGGCATTGCATGTGTGTTCTTTTCCTAAACCACATTGGTCCACTAGTGACTTTTGCATGTGTGCTATTTTCCTAAACCACATGGATCCTCTAGAGTCATTGCATGTGTGTTATTTTCCTAATCCGCATTGATCCACTAGAGTCATTGCATGTGTGTTCTTTTCGTAAACCACATTGATCCACTAGTGTCATTAGATGTGTGTTCTTTTCCTGAACCTCATGGATCCACTGGTGTCATTTCATGTGTGTTCATTTCCTAAACCACATTGACCCACTAGTGACATTTGCATGTGTGTTATTTTCCTAAACCACATGGATCCACTGGTGACATTGCATGTGTGTTCTTTTCCTAAACCATATGGAGCCACTGGTGACATTGCATGTGTGTTCTTTTCCTAAACCACATGGACCCACTAGTGACATTGCAAGTGTGTTCTTTTCCTGAACCACATGGATCCACTTGAGTCATTGCATGTGTGTTCTATTCCTAAACCACATTGATCGACTTGTGACATTGCATGTGTTTGCTTTTCGTAAACCACATTGATCCACTAGTGTCATTGCATATGTGTTCTTTTCCTGAACCACATGGATCCACTGGTGTCTTGCATGTGTGTTCTTTTCCTAAACCACATGGATCGACTTGAGGCATTGCATGTATGTTCATTTCCAAAACCACATTGATCCACTAGTGACATTTGCATGTGTTTTCTTTTCCTAAACCACATGGAACCACTGGTGACATTGCATGTGTCTTCTTTTTCTAAACCAGATGGATCCACTAGTGACATTGCATGTGTGTTCTTTTCCTAAACCACATGGATCCACTAGTGACATTGCATGTGTGTTATTTTCCTGAACCACATGGATCCACTAGTGTCATTGCATGTGTGTTTTTCCTAAACGACAAGGTTCCACTTGAGGCATTGCATGTGTGTTCTTTTCCTAAACCACATTGATCCACTAGTGACATTTGCTTGTGTATTCTTTTCCTGAACCTCATCGATCCACTAGTAACATTGCATGTGTGCATTTCCTGAACCACCTGGATCCACTAGAGTCGTTGCATGTGTGTTCTGTTCCTAAACCACATTGATGCACTATAGTCACTACCAGTGGATCCACTAGAGTCATTGCATGTGTGTTATTTTCCTAAACTACATGGATACACTGGTGACATTGCATGTGTGTTCTTTTCCTAAACCACATTGATCGACTTGTGACATTGCATGTGTTTGCTTTTCGTAAACCACATTGATCCACTAGTGTCATTGCATATGTGTTCTTTTCCTAAACCACATGGATCCACTGGTGTCTTGCATGTGTGTTATTTTCCTAAACCACATGGATCCACTTGAAGCATTGCATGTATGTTCATTTCCAAAACCACATTGATCCACTAGTGACATTTGCATGTGTGTTCTTTTCCTAAACCACATGGAACCACTGGTGACATTGCATGTGTCTTCTTTTTCTAAACCAGATGGATCCACTAGTGACATTGCATGTGTGTTCTTTTCCTAAACCACATGGATCCACTAGTGACATTGCATGTGTGTTATTTTCCTGAACCACATGGATCCACTTGTGACATTGCATGTGTCTTATTTTCCTAAACTGCATTGATCCACTAGACTCATTGCATGTGCGTTCATTTCCTAAACCACCAGGATCCACTTGTGAAATTGCATGTGCGCTTTTTTCCTAAATCACATGGATCCACGGGTGACATTGCAAGTGTGTTCTTTTCTAAACAACATGTATCCACTGGTGACATTGCATGTGTGTTCTTTTCCTGAACCAGATGGATCCACTAGAGACATTGCATGTGTGTTATTTTCCTAAACTACATGGATCCACTAGTTACATGGCATGTGTGTTCTTTTCCTAAACCACATTGATCCACTAGAGTCATTGCATGTGTGTTCTTTTAGTAAACTACGTGGATCCACTAGAGTCATTGCATGTGTGTTGTATTCCTAATCCACATGTATCCACCGGTGACATTTTCATGTGTGTTCTTTTCCTAAACCACATTTATCTAGTTGTGACATTGCATGTGTGTTCTTTTCCTGAACCACATTGATCCACTAGTGCCATTGCATTTGTGTTCTTTTCCTGAACCACATGGATCCACTAGTGGCATTGCATGTGTATTTTTCCTAAACGACAAGGTTCCACTTGAGGCATTGCATGTGTGTTCTTTTCCTAAACCACATTGATCCACTAGAGACATTTGCTTGTGTGTTCTTTTCCTGAACCACATCGATCCACTAGTGACATTGCATGTGTGTTCATTTCCTGAACCACCTGGATCCACTAGAGTCATTGCATGTGTGTTCTATTCCTAAACCACATTGATGCACTATAGTCACTACATGTGTGTTCTTTTCCTAACTTACATGTATCCACTGGTGACATTTGCATGTGTGTTCTTTTCCTAAACCACATTGATCTACTTGTGATATTGCATCTGTGTTTTTTTCGTAACCCACATGGATCCACTAGAGTCATTGGATGTGTGTTCTTTTCCTAAACGACATGTATCCACTGGTGACATTTGCATGTGTGTTATTTTCCTAAACCACATTGATCTACTTGTGACATTGCATGTGTTTATTTTTCGTAAACCACATTGATCCACTAGTGTTATTAAATGTGTGTTCTTTTCCTGAACCTGATGGATCCACTGGTGTGATTTCATGTGTGTTCTTTTCCTAATCCACATGGATCCACTTGAGGCATTTCATGTATGTTCATTTCCTAAACCACATTGATCCACTAGTGACATTTGCATGTGTGTTATTTTCCTAAACCACATGGATCCACTGCTGACATTGCATGTGTGTTCTTTTCCTAAACCATATGGATCCACTAGTGACATTGCATGTGTGTTCTTTTCCTAAACCACATGGACCCACTAGTGACATTGCAAGTGTGTTCTTTTCCTGAACCACATGGATCCACTTGAGTCATTGCATGTGTGTTCTATTCCTAAACCACATTGATCTACTTGTGACATTGCATGTGTTTGTTTTTCGTAAACCACATTGATCCACTAGTGTCATTGCATATGTGTTATTTTCCTAAACCACATGGATCCACTGGTGTCTTGCATGTGTGTTCTTTCCCTAAACCACATGGATCCACCTGGGGCATTGCATGTGTGTTCATTTCCTAAACCACATTGATCCACTAGTGACATTTGCATGTGTGTTCATTTCCTAAACCACATGGATCTACTGGTGACATTGCATGTGTGTTCTTTTCCTAAACCAGATGGACCCACTATTGACATTGCATGTGTGTTTTTTTCCTAAACCACATGGATCCACTAGTGACATTGCATGTGTGTTCTTTTACTGAACCACATGGATCCACTAGAGTCATTGCATGTGTCTTCTTTTCCTAAACCACATGGATCCACTAGTGACATTGCATGTGTGTTCTTTTCCTAAACCACATGGATACACTTGGGACATTGCATGTGTCTTCTTTTCCTAAACCGAATGGATCCACTGGTGACATTGCATGTGTGTTCTTTTTCTAAACCACATGGATCCACTTGTGACATTGCATGTGTCTTCTTTTCCTGAACCACATGGATCCATAAGAGTTATTGCATGCGTGTTCTTTTCCTAAACTACGTGGATCCACTTGTGACATTGCATGTGTGTTCTTTTGTTAAACCACATGGATCCACTGGTGACATTGCATGTGTGTTCTTTTCCTAAACCACATTGATCCACTAGAGTCATTACATGTGTGTTCTTTTCCTAAACCACATGGATCCACCGTTGACATTGCATGTGTGTTCTTTTCCTGAACCACATTGATCCACTAGTCATTGCATGTGTGTTATTTTCCTAAACCACATATATCCACTAGAGTTATTGCATGTTTGTTCTTTTCCTAAACCACATGTATCCACTTGTGACATTTGCATGTGTGTTATTTTCCTAAACCAACCTAATCTACTTGTGACATTGCATGTTTGTTCTATTCCTATACCACATTGATCCACTAGTGTCATTGCTTGTGTGTTCTTTTCCCGAACCACATGCATCCACTGGTGTCATTGCATGTGTGTTTTTCCTAAAGCACATGGATCCACTTGAGGCATTGCATGTGTGTTCTTTTCCTAAACCACATTGATCCACTAGTGACTTTTGCATGTGTGCTATTTTCCTAAACCACATGGATCCTCTAGAGTGATTGCATGTGTGTTCTTTTCCTAATCCACATTGATCCACTAGAGTCATTGCATGTGTGTTCTTTTCCTAAACCACATTGATCCACTAGATTCATTGCATGTGTGTTCTTTTCCGAAACCACATGTCTCCACTAGAGTTATTGCATGTTTGTTCTTTTCCTAAACCACATGTATCCACTTGTGACATTTGCATGTGTGTTCTTTTCCTAAACCACACTGATCTACTTGTGACATTGCATATGTGTTCTTTTCCTATACCACATTGATCCACTAGTGTCATTGCTTGTGTGTTCTTTTCCAGAACCACATGCATCCACTGGTGTCATTGCATGTGTGTTTTTCCTAAACCACATGGATCCACTTGAGGCATTGCATGTGTGTTCTTTTCCTAAAGCACATGGATACACCTGTGACATAGCATGTTTGTTTTTTTCCTAAACCACATGGATCCACCAGTGACATTGCATGTGTGTTCTTTTCCTCAACCACATGGATCCACCAGTGACATTGCATGTGTGTTCTTTTCCTAAACCACATTGATCCACTAGAGTCATTGCATGTGTGTTCTTTTCCTAAACCACATTGATCCACTAGAGTCATTGCATGTGTGTTCTTTTCCTAAACCACATGGATCATCTTGTGACATTGTATGTGTGTTATTTTCCTAAACCAAATGGATCCACTAGAGACATTGCATGTGTGTTCTTTTCCTAAAGCACATGGATAAAATTGTGACATAGCATGTATGTTCTTTTCCTAAACCACATTGATCCACTAAAGTCAGTGCATGTGTGTTTTTCCTAAACCACATGGATCCACTAGTGACATTGCATCTGTGTTCTTCTCGTAAACAACATTGATGCACTGGTGACATTGCATTTGTGTTCACTTGGTAAACTACATCGATCAACTGGTGACATTGCATGTGTGTTCTTCTCCTAAACCACATTGATCCACTAAAGTCATTATATTGTGTTTTTTCCTAAACCACATGGATCCACGGGTGACATTGCATGTGTGTTTTTTTCCTAAACCACATGGATCCACCGGTGACATTGCATGTGTGTTCTTTTTCCAAACCACATGGATCCACAAGAGTCATTGCATGCATGTTCTTTTCCTAAACTACATGGATCCACTTGTGACATTGCATGTGTGTTCTTTTCTTAAACCACAAGGATCCACTCGGAACATTGCATGTGTGTTCTTTTCCTAAACCACATAGACCACTAGAGTCATTGCATGTGTGTTCTTTTCCTAAACCACATGGATCCACTAGATTCATTGGATGTGTGTTCTTTTCCTAAACAACATGGATCCACTGGTGACATTGCTTGTGTGTTCTTTTCATAAACCACATGGACCCACTAGTGACATTGCATGTGTGTTCTTTTCCTGAACCACACAGATTCACTGGAGTCATTGGATGTGTTTTATTTTCCTAAACCATATGGATCCACTGGTGATAGTGCATGTGTGTTCTTTTCCTGAAACACATGGATCACTAGAGTCATTGCATGTGTGTTCTTTTCCTAAATCACATGGATCCACTAGAGTTGTTGCATGTTTGTTCTTTTGCTAAACCACATGTATCCACTTGTGACATTTGCATGTGTGTTCTTTTCGTAAACCACACTGATCTACTTGTGACATTGCATGTGTGTTCATTTCCTTAACCACATTGATCCACTAGTGACATTTGCATGTGTGTTATTTTCCTAAAACACATGGATCCACTAGTTACATTGCATGTGTGTTCTTTTCCTAAACCAGATGGATCCACCGGTGACATTTGATGTATGTTCTTTCCCTAAATCACATGGATCCACTAGTGACATTTCATGTGTGTTATTTTCCTAAACCACATGGATCCACTTGTCACATTGCATGTGTGTTCTTTTCCTAAACCACATGCATCCACCGGTGACATTGCATGTGTGTTCTTTTCTAAACCACATGGACCCACTAGTGACAGTGCATGTGTGTTACTTTCCTGAACCACACTAGAGTCATTGCATGTGTGTTGTTTTCCTAAACCATATTGATCCACCAGAGTCATTGCATGTGTGTTATTTTCCTAAACCACATGGATCCACTTGTGACATTGTATGTGTGTTCTTTTCCTAAACCACATTGATCCACTAAATTCATTGCATGCGTGTTCTTTTCCTAATCCACATTGATACACTAGAGTCATTACATGTGTGTTCTTCTCCTAAACCACATTGATCCACTAAAGTCATTGTGTGTGTGTTGTTTTCCCAAACCACATGGATCCACGGGTGACATTGCATGTGTGTTATTTTCCTAAACCACATGGATCCACTTGCGACATTGCATGTGTGTTCTTTTCCTGAACCACGTGGATTCATAAGAGTCATTGCATGCGTGGTATTTTCCTAAACTACATGGATCCACTTGTGACATTGCTTGTGTGTTCTTTTGTTAAACCACATGGATCCACTAGTGACATTGCATGTGTGTTCTTTTCCTAAACCACATTGATACACTAGAGTCATTGCATATGTGTTCTTTTCCTAAACCACATGGATCCATCGTTGACATTGCATGTGTGTTTTTTTCTAAACCACATGACCCACTGGTGACAGTGCATGTGTGTTCTTTTCCTGAACCACATTGATCCACTAGAGTCATTGCATGTCTATTGTTTTCCTAAACCATATTGATCCACCAGAGTCATTGCATGTGTGTTCTTTTCCTAAACCACATGGATCCACTTGTGACATTGTATGTGTGTTCTTTTCCTAAACCACATTGATCCACTAGAGTCATTGCATGTGTGTTCTTTTCCTAAACCACATTGATACACTAGAGTCATTGCATGTGTATTCTTCTCCTAAACCACATTGATCCACGAAAGTCATTGTGTGTGTGTTGTTTTCCCAAACCACATGGATCCACGGGTGACATTGCATGTGTGTTCTTTTCCTAAACCACATGGATCCACTGGTGACATTGCATGTGTGTTCTTTTTCTAAACCACATGGATCCACTTGTGACATTGCATGTGTGTTCTTTTCCTGAACCACATGGATCCATAAGAGTCATTGCGTGCGTGTTCTTTTCCTAAACTACATGGATCCTCTTGTGACATTGCATGTGTGTTCTTTTGTTAAACCACATGGATCCACTGGTGACATTGCATGTGTGTTCTTTTCCTAAACCACACTGATACACTCGAGTCATTGCATGTGTGTTCTTTTCCTAAACCACATGGATCCACCGTTGACATTGCATGTGTGTTTGTTTCTAAACCACATGGACCCACTGGTGACAGTGCATGTGTGTTCTTTTCCTGAACCACGTTGATCCACTAGAGTCATTGCATGTGTGTTATTTTCCTAAACCATATGTATCCACTAGAGTTATTGCATGTTTGTTCTTTTCCTAAACCACATGTATCCACTTGTGACATTTGCATGTGTGTTCTTTTCCTAAACCACCCTAATCTACTTGTGACATTGATCCACTATTGTCATTGCTTGTGTGTTCTTTTCCTGAACCACATGCATCCACTGGTGTCATTGCATGTGTGTTTTTCCTAAACCACATGGATCCACTTGAGGCATTGCATATGTGTTCTTTTCCTGAACCACATTGATCCACTAGTGACTTTTTCATGTGTGCCCTTTTCCTAAACCACATGGATCCGCAAGAGTCATTGCATGTGTGTTCTTTTCCTAATCCACATTGATCCACTAGAGTCATTGCATGTGTGTTCTTTTCCTAAACCACATGGATCAACTTGTGACATTGTATGTGTGTTATTTTCCTAAACCACATGGATCCACTAGAGACATTGCATGTGTGTTCTTTTCCTAAACCACATGGATACACTAGTGACATAGCATGTGTGTTCTTTTCCTAAACGACATTGATCCACTAAAGTTAGTGCATGTGTGTTTTTTCCTAAACCACATGGATCCACTTGTGACATTGCATATGTGTTCTTCTCGTAAACCACATTGATCCACTCGTGACATTGCATTTGTGTTCTATTCATAAACTACATCGATCAACTAGTGACATTGCATGTGTGTTCTTCTCCTAAACCACATTAATCCACTAAAGTCATTGTGTGTGTGTTGTTTTCCTAAACCACATGGATCCACGGGTGACATTGCATGTGTTTTTTCCTAAACCACATGGATCCACCGGTGACATTGCATGTGTGTTCTTTTTCCAAACCACATGGATCCACTTGTGACATTGCATGTGTGTTCTTTTCCTAAACCACATGGATCCACAAGAGTCATTGCATGCGTGTTCTTTTCCTAAACTACATGGATCCACTTGTGAGATTGCATGTGTATTATTTTCTTAAACCACGTGGATCCACTGGTGACATTGCATGTGTGTTCTTTTCCTAAACCACATTGATCCACTAGAGTCATTGCATGTGTGTTCTTTTCCTAAACCAGATGGATCCACTGGTGAAACCGCATGTGTGTTCTTTTCCTAAATCACATGGATCCACTAGTGACATTGCATGTGTGTTATTTTCCTAAACAACATGGATCCACTTGTCACATTGCATGTGTGTTCTTTTCCTAAACCACATGGATCCATCGGTGACATTGCATGTGTGTTCTTTTCTAAACTACATGGACCCACTGGTGACAGTGGATGTGGATTCTTTTCCTGAACCACATTGATCCACGAGAGCCATTGCATGTGTGTTCTTTTCCTAAACCACATTGATCCACCAGAGTCATTGCATGTGTGTTCTTTTCCTAAACCACATTGATCCACTTGTGACATTGTATGTGTGTTCTTTTCCTAAACCACATTGATCCACTAGAGTCATTGCATGTGCGTTCTTTTCCTAAACCACATTGATACACTAGAGTCATTGCATGTGTGTTCTTTTCCTAAACCACATGGATCCACTAGATTCATTGGATGTGTGTTCTTTTCCTAAACAACATGGATCCACTGGTGACATTGCTTGTGTGTTCTTTTCATAAACCACATGGACCCACTGGTGACATTGCATGTGTGTTCTTTTCCTGAACCACACAGATTCACTGGAGTCATTGGATGTGTTTTATTTTCCTAAACCATATGGATCCACTGGTGATAGTGCATGTGTGTTCTTTTCCTGAAACACATGGATCACTAGAGTCATTGCATGTGTGTTCTTTTCCTAAATCACATGGATCCACTAGAGTTGTTGCATGTTTGTTCTTTTGCTAAACCACATGTATCCACTTGTGACATTTGCATGTGTGTTCTTTTCGTAAACCACACTGATCTACTTGTGACATTGCATGTGTGTTCATTTCCTTAACCACATTGATCCACTAGTGACATTTGCATGTGTGTTATTTTCCTAAAACACATGGATCCACTAGTTACATTGCATGTGTGTTCTTTTCCTAAACCAGATGGATCCACCGGTGACATTTGATGTATGTTCTTTCCCTAAATCACATGGATCCACTAGTGACATTTCATGTGTGTTATTTTCCTAAACCACATGGATCCACTTGTCACATTGCATGTGTGTTCTTTTCCTAAACCACATGCATCCACCGGTGACATTGCATGTGTGTTCTTTTCTAAACCACATGGACCCACTAGTGACAGTGCATGTGTGTTACTTTCCTGAACCACACTAGAGTCATTGCATGTGTGTTGTTTTCCTAAACCATATTGATCCACCAGAGTCATTGCATGTGTGTTATTTTCCTAAACCACATGGATCCACTTGTGACATTGTATGTGTGTTCTTTTCCTAAACCACATTGATCCACTAAATTCATTGCATGCGTGTTCTTTTCCTAATCCACATTGATACACTAGAGTCATTACATGTGTGTTCTTCTCCTAAACCATTGATCCACTAAAGTCATTGTGTGTGTGTTGTTTTCCCAAACCACATGGATCCACGGGTGACATTGCATGTGTGTTATTTTCCTAAACCACATGGATCCACTTGCGACATTGCATGTGTGTTCTTTTCCTGAACCACGTGGATTCATAAGAGTCATTGCATGCGTGGTATTTTCCTAAACTACATGGATCCACTTGTGACATTGCTTGTGTGTTCTTTTGTTAAACCACATGGATCCACTAGTGACATTGCATGTGTGTTCTTTTCCTAAACCACATTGATACACTAGAGTCATTGCATATGTGTTCTTTTCCTAAACCACATGGATCCATCGTTGACATTGCATGTGTGTTTTTTTCTAAACCACATGACCCACTGGTGACAGTGCATGTGTGTTCTTTTCCTGAACCACATTGATCCACTAGAGTCATTGCATGTCTATTGTTTTCCTAAACCATATTGATCCACCAGAGTCATTGCATGTGTGTTCTTTTCCTAAACCACATGGATCCACTTGTGACATTGTATGTGTGTTCTTTTCCTAAACCACATTGATCCACTAGAGTCATTGCATGTGTGTTCTTTTCCTAAACCACATTGATACACTAGAGTCATTGCATGTGTATTCTTCTCCTAAACCACATTGATCCACGAAAGTCATTGTGTGTGTGTTGTTTTCCCAAACCACATGGATCCACGGGTGACATTGCATGTGTGTTCTTTTCCTAAACCACATGGATCCACTGGTGACATTGCATGTGTGTTCTTTTTCTAAACCACATGGATCCACTTGTGACATTGCATGTGTGTTCTTTTCCTGAACCACATGGATCCATAAGAGTCATTGCGTGCGTGTTCTTTTCCTAAACTACATGGATCCTCTTGTGACATTGCATGTGTGTTCTTTTGTTAAACCACATGGATCCACTGGTGACATTGCATGTGTGTTCTTTTCCTAAACCACACTGATACACTCGAGTCATTGCATGTGTGTTCTTTTCCTAAACCACATGGATCCACCGTTGACATTGCATGTGTGTTTGTTTCTAAACCACATGGACCCACTGGTGACAGTGCATGTGTGTTCTTTTCCTGAACCACGTTGATCCACTAGAGTCATTGCATGTGTGTTATTTTCCTAAACCATATGTATCCACTAGAGTTATTGCATGTTTGTTCTTTTCCTAAACCACATGTATCCACTTGTGACATTTGCATGTGTGTTCTTTTCCTAAACCACCCTAATCTACTTGTGACATTGATCCACTATTGTCATTGCTTGTGTGTTCTTTTCCTGAACCACATGCATCCACTGGTGTCATTGCATGTGTGTTTTTCCTAAACCACATGGATCCACTTGAGGCATTGCATATGTGTTCTTTTCCTGAACCACATTGATCCACTAGTGACTTTTTCATGTGTGCCCTTTTCCTAAACCACATGGATCCGCAAGAGTCATTGCATGTGTGTTCTTTTCCTAATCCACATTGATCCACTAGAGTCATTGCATGTGTGTTCTTTTCCTAAACCACATGGATCAACTTGTGACATTGTATGTGTGTTATTTTCCTAAACCACATGGATCCACTAGAGACATTGCATGTGTGTTCTTTTCCTAAACCACATGGATACACTAGTGACATAGCATGTGTGTTCTTTTCCTAAACGACATTGATCCACTAAAGTTAGTGCATGTGTGTTTTTTCCTAAACCACATGGATCCACTTGTGACATTGCATATGTGTTCTTCTCGTAAACCACATTGATCCACTCGTGACATTGCATTTGTGTTCTATTCATAAACTACATCGATCAACTAGTGACATTGCATGTGTGTTCTTCTCCTAAACCACATTAATCCACTAAAGTCATTGTGTGTGTGTTGTTTTCCTAAACCACATGGATCCACGGGTGACATTGCATGTGTTTTTTCCTAAACCACATGGATCCACCGGTGACATTGCATGTGTGTTCTTTTTCCAAACCACATGGATCCACTTGTGACATTGCATGTGTGTTCTTTTCCTAAACCACATGGATCCACAAGAGTCATTGCATGCGTGTTCTTTTCCTAAACTACATGGATCCACTTGTGAGATTGCATGTGTATTATTTTCTTAAACCACATGGATCCACTGGTGACATTGCATGTGTGTTCTTTTCCTAAACCACATTGATCCACTAGAGTCATTGCATGTGTGTTCTTTTCCTAAACCAGATGGATCCACTGGTGAAACCGCATGTGTGTTCTTTTCCTAAATCACATGGATCCACTAGTGACATTGCATGTGTGTTATTTTCCTAAACAACATGGATCCACTTGTCACATTGCATGTGTGTTCTTTTCCTAAACCACATGGATCCATCGGTGACATTGCATGTGTGTTCTTTTCTAAACTACATGGACCCACTGGTGACAGTGGATGTGTATTCTTTTCCTGAACCACATTGATCCACGAGAGCCATTGCATGTGTGTTCTTTTCCTAAACCACATTGATCCACCAGAGTCATTGCATGTGTGTTCTTTTCCTAAACCACATTGATCCACTTGTGACATTGTATGTGTGTTCTTTTCCTAAACCACATTGATCCACTAGAGTCATTGCATGTGCGTTCTTTTCCTAAACCACATTGATACACTAGAGTCATTGCATGTGTGTTCTTTTCCTAAACCACATGGATCCACTAGAGTCATTGCATGTTTGTTCTTTTCCTAAACCATATGTATCCACTGGTGACATTTGCATGTGTGTTCTTTTCCTAAACCACACTAATCTACTTGTGACATTGCATGTGTGTTATTTTCCTATACCACATTGATCCACTAGTGTCATTGCATATGTGTTCATTTCGTAAACCACATTGATCCACTGGTGACATTGCATGTGTGTTCTTTTCCTAAATAACATGGATCCACTAGTGACATTGCATGTGTGTTATTTTTCTAAACAACTTGGATCCACTTGTCACATTGCATGTGTGTTCTTTTCCTCAACCACATGGATCCACCGGTGACATTGCATCTGTGTTCTTTTCTAAACCACATGGACCCACTGGTGACAGTGCATTTGTGTTCTTTTCCTGAACCACATTGATCCACGAGAGTCATTGGATGTGTGTTCTTTTCCTAAACCACATTGATCCACCAGAGTCATTGCATGTGTGTTCTTTTCCTAAACCACATGGAACCACTGGTGAGATTGCATGTGTGTTCTTTTTCTAAACCAGATGGATCCACTAGTGACATTGCATGTGTGTTCTTTTCCTAAACCACATGGATCCACTAGTGACATTGCATGCGTGTTATTTTCCTGAACCACATGGATCCACTTGAGTCATTTCATGTGTGTTCTTTTCCTAAACTACATTGATCCACTAGACTCATTGCATGTGCGTTCATTTCCTAAACCACCAGGATCCACTTGTGACATTGCATGTGTGCTCTTTTCCTAAATCACATGGATCCACAAGTGACATTGCAAGTGTGTTCTTTTCTAAATAACATGTATCCACTAGTGACATGGCATGTGTGTTCTTTTCCTAAACCACATTGATCCACTAGAGTCATTGCATGTGTGTTCTTTTACTAAACAACATGGATCCACTAGAGTCATTGCCTGTGTGTTGTATTCCTAATCCACATGTATCCACCGGTGACATTTTCATGTGTGTTCTTTTCCTAAACCACATTTATCTAGTTGTGGCATTGCATGTGTGTTCTTTTCCTGAACCACATTGATCCACTAGTGCCATTGCATTTGTGTTCTTTTCCTGAACCACATGGATCCACTAGTGGCATTGCATGTGTGTTTTTCATAAACGACAAGGTTCCACTTGAGGCATTGCATGTGTGTTCTTTTCCTAAACCACATTGATCCACTAGTGACATTTGCTTGTGTGTTCTTTTCCTGAACCACATCGATCCACTAGTGACATTGCATGTGTGTTCATTTCCTGAACCACCTAGATCCACTAGAGTCGTTGCATGTGTGTTCTGTTCCTAAACCACATTGATGCACTATAGTCACTACATGTGTGTTCTTTTCCTAACTTACATGTATCCACTGGTGACATTTGCATGTGTGTTATTTTCCTAAACCACATTGATCTACTTGTGACATTGCATGAGTTTATTTTTCGCAAACCACATTGATCCACTAGTGTCATTAGATGTGTGTTCTTTTCCTGAACCTGATGGATCCACTGGTGTCATTTCATGTGTGTTCTTTTCCTAATCCACATGGATCCACTTGAGGCATTTCATGTATGTTCATTTCCTAAACCACATTGACCCACTAGTGACATTTGCATGTGTGTTATTTTCCTAAACCACATGGATCCACTGGTGACATTGCATGTGTGTTCTTTTCCTAAACCACATGGACCCACTAGTGACATTGCAAGTGTGTTCTTTTCCTGAACCACATGGATCCACTTGAGTCATTGCATGTGTGTTCCATTCCTAAACCACATCGATCTACTTGTGGCATTGCATGTGTTTGTTTTTCGTAAACCACATTGATCCACTAGTGTCATTGCAAATGTGTTATTTTCCTGAACCACATGGATCCACTGGTGTCTTGCATGTGTGTTATTTTCCTGAACCACGTGGATCCACTTTAGGCATTGCATGTGTGTTCATTTCCAAAACCACATTGATCCACTAGTGACATTTGCATGTGTTTTCTTTTCCTAAACCACATGGATCCACTAGTGACATTTCATGTATGGTCTTTTTCTAAACTAGATGGATCCACTAGTGACATTGCATGTGTGTTCTTTTCCTAAACCACATGGATCCACTAGTGGCATTGCATGTGTGTTATTTTACTAAACCACATGGATCCACTTGAGTCATTGCAAGTGTGTTATATTCCTAAACTACATTGATCCACTAGACTCATTGCATGTGTGTTCTTTTCCTAAACCACCTGGATCCACTTGTGACATTGCATGTGTGCTCTTTTCCTAAATCACATGGATCCACGGGTGACATTGCAATTGTGTTCTTTTCGAAACAACATGTATCCACTGGTGACATTGCATGTGTGTTCTTTTCCTAAACCGAATGGATCCACTGGTGACATTGCATGTGTGTTCTTTTTCTAAACCACATGGATCCACTTGTGACATTGCATGTGTCTTCTTTTCCTGAACCACATGGATCCATAAGAGTCATTGCATGCGTGTTCTTTTCCTAAACTACGTGGATCCACTTGTGACATTGCATGTGTGTTCTTTTCCTAAACCACATGGATCCACTGGTGACATTGCATGTGTGTTCTTTTCCTAAACCACATTGATCCAGTAGAGTCATTGCATGTGTGTTCTTTTCCTAAACCACATGGATGCACCGTTGACATTGCATGTGTGTTCTTTTCCTGAACCACATTGATCCACTAGTCATTGCATGTGTGTTATTTTCCTAAACCACATGTATCCACTAGAGTTATTGCAAGTTTGTTCTTTTCCTAAACCACATGTATCCACTTGTGACATTTGCATGTGTGTTATTTTCCTAAACCACCCTAATCTACTTGTGACATTGCATGTTTGTTCTATTCCTATACCACATTGATCCACTAGTGTCATTGCTTGTGTGTTCTTTTCCTGAACCACATGCATCCACTGGTGTCATTGCATGTGTGTTTTTCCTAAAGCACATGGATCCACTTGAGGCATTGCATGTGTGTTCTTTTCCTAAACCACATTGATCCACTAGTGAATTTTGCATGTGTGCTATTTTCCTAAACCACATGGATCCTCTAGAGTCATTGCATGTGTGTTCTTTTCCTAATCCACATTGATCCACTAGAGTCATTGCATGTGTGTTCTTTTCCTAAACCACATTGATCCACTAGATTCATTGCATGTGTGTTCTTTTCCGAAACCACATGTCTCCACTAGAGTTATTGCATGTTTGTTCTTTTCCTAAACCACATGTATCCACTTATGACATTTGCATGTGTGTTCTTTTCCTAAACCACACTGATCTACTTGTGACATTGCATATGTGTTCTTTTCCTATACCACATTGATCCACTAGTGTCATTGCTTGTGTGTTCTTTTCGTGAACCACATGCATCCACTGGTGTCATTGCATGTGTGTTTTTCTAAACCACATGGATCCACTTGAGGCATTGCATGTATGTTCATTTCCAAAACCACATTGATCCACTAGTGACATTTGCATGTGTGTTGTTTTCATAAACCACATGGAACCACTGGTGACATTGCATGTGTGTTCTTTTTCTAAACCAGATGGATCCACTAGTGACATTGCATGTGTGTCCTATTCCTAAACCACATGGATCCACTAGTGACATTGCATGTGTGTTATTTTCCTGACCACATGGATCCACTTGAGTCATTGCATGTGTGTTCTTTTCCTAAACTACATTGATCCACTAGACTCATTGCATGTGCGTTCATTTCCTAAACCACCAGGATCCACTTGTGACATTGCATGTGTGCTCTTTTCCTAAATAACATGGATCCACGGGTGACATTGCAAGTGTGTTCTTTTGTAAACAACATGTATCCACTAGTGACATTGCATGTGTGTTCTTTTCCTGAACCAGATGGATCCACTAGAGACATTGCATGTGTGTTATTTTCCTAAACTACATGGATCCACTAGTGACATGGCATGTGTGTTCTTTTCCTAAACCACATTGATCCACTAGAGTCATTGCATGTGTGTTCTTTTACTACACAACATGGATCCACTAGAATCATTGCATGTGTGTTGTATTACTAATCCACATGTATCCACCGGTGACATTTTCATGTGTGTTCTTTTCCTAAACCACATTTATCTAGTTGTGACATTGCATGTGTGTTCTTTTCCTGAACCACATTGATCCACTAGAGTCATTGCATGTGTGTTCTTTTCCTAAACGACATGTATCCACTGGTGACATTTGCATGTGTGTTATTTTCCTAAACCACATTGATCTACTTGTGACATTGCATGAGTTTATTTTTCGCAAACCACATTGATCCACTAGTGTCATTAGATGTGTGTTCTTTTCCTGAACCTGATGGATCCACTGGTGTCATTTCATGTGTGTTCTTTTCCTAATCCACATGGATCCACTTGAGGCATTTCATGTATGTTCATTTCCTAAACCACATTGACCCAGTAGTGACATTTGCATGTGTGTTATTTTCCTAAACCACATGGATCCACTGGTGACCTTGCATGTGTGTTCTTTTCCTAAACCACATGGACCCACTAGTGACATTGCAAGTGTGTTCTTTTCCTGAACCACATGGATCCACTTGAGTCATTGCATGTGTGTTCTATTCCTAAACCACATTGATCTACTTGTGACATTGCATGTGTTTGTTTTTCGTAAACCACATGGATCCACTAGTGTCATTGCATATGTGTTATTTTCCTGAACCACATGGATCCACTGGTGTCTTGCATGTGTGTTCTTTTCCTGAACCACGTGGATCCACTTTAGGCATTGCATGTGTGTTCATTTCCAAAACCACATTGATCCACTAGTGACATTTGCATGTGTGTTCTTTTCCTAAACCACATGGATCCACTAGTGACATTGCATGTATGGTCTTTTTCTAAACCAGATGGATCCACTAGTGACATTGCATGTGTGTTCTTTTCATAAACCACATGGATCCACTAGTGACATTGCATGTGTGTTATTTTACTAAACCACATGGATCCACTTGAGTCATTGCATGTGTGTTATATTCCTAAATTACATTGATCCACTAGACTCATTGCATGTGCGTTCTTTCCCTAAACCACCTGGATCCACTTGTGACATTGCATGTGTGCTCTTTTCCTAAATCACATGGATCCACGGGTGACATTACAAGTGTGTTCTTTTCTAAACAACATGTATCCATTGGTGACATTGCATGTGTGTTATTTTCCTAAACCGAATGGATCCACTGGTGACATTGCATGTGTGTTCTTTTTCTAAACCACATGGATCCACCGTTGACATTGCATGTGTGTTCTTTTCCTGAACCACATTGATCCACTAGTCATTGCATGTGTGTTATTTTCCTAAACCACATGTATCCACTAGAGTTATTGCATGTTTGTTCTTTTCCTAAACCACATGTATCCACTTGTGACATTTGCATGTGTGTTATTTTCCTAAACCACCCTAATCTACTTGTGACATTGCAAGTTTGTTCTATTCCTATACCACATTGATCCACTAGTGTCATTGCTTGTGTGTTCTTTTCCTGAACCACATGCATCCACTGGTGTCATTGCATGTGTGTTTTTCCTAAAGCCCATGGATCCACTTGAGGCATTGCATGTGTGTTCTTTTCCTAAACCACATTGATCCACTAGTGACTTTTGCATGTGTGTTCTTTTCCTAAACCACATTGATCCACTAGTGAATTTTGCATGTGTGCTATTTTCCTAAACCACATGGATCCTCTAGAGTCATTGCATGTGTGTTCTTTTCCTAATCCACATTGATCCACTAGAGTCATTGCATGTGTGTTCTTTTCCTAAACCACATTGATCCACTAGATTCATTGCATGTGTGTTCTTTTCCGAAACCACATGTCTCCACTAGAGTTATTGCATGTTTGTTCTTTTCCTAAACCACATGTCTCCACTTGACATTTGCATGTGTGTTCTTTTCCTAAACCACACTGATCTACTTGTGACATTGCATATGTGTTATTTTCCTATACCACATTGATCCACTAGTGTCATTGCTTGTGTGTTCTTTTCCTGAACCACATGCATCCACTGGTGTCATTGCATGTGTGTTTTTCCTAAACCACATGGATCCACTTGAGGCATTGCATGTGTGTTCTTTTCCTAAAGCACATGGATACACCTGTGACATAGCATGTTTGTTCTTTTCCTAAACCACATTGATCCACTAAAGTCAGTGCATGTGTGTTTTTTCCTAAACCACATGGATCCACGAGTGACATTGCATGTGTGTTCTTTTCCTGAACCACATGGATCCACTAGAGTCATTACATGTATGTCCTTTTCCTAAACCACATTGAACCACTAGAGTCATTGCATGTGTGTTCTTTTCCTAAACCACATTAATCCACTAGAGTCATTGCATGTGTGTTCTTTTCCTAAACCACATGGATCATCTTGTGACATTGTATGTGTGTTATTTTCCTAAACCACATGGATCCACTAGAGACATTGCATGTGTGTTCTTTTCCTAAAGCACATGGATACACTTGTGACATATCATGTATGTTCTTTTCCTAAACCACATTGATCCACTAAAGTCAGTGCATGTGTGTTTTTCCTAAACCACATGGATCCACTAGTGATATTGCATCTGTGTTCTTCTCGTAAACCACATTGATGCACTGGTGACATTGCATTTGTGTTCTCTTCGTAAACTACATCGATCAACTGGTGACATTGCATGTGTGTTCTTCTCCTAAACCACATTGATCCACTAAAGTCATTGTGTGTGTGTTTTTTTCCTAAACCACATGGATCCACGGGTGACATTGCATGTGTGTTTTTTTCCTAAACCACATGGATCCACCGGTGACATTGCATGTGTGTTCTTTTTCCAAACCACATGGATCCACAAGAGTCATTGCATGCGTGTTCTTTTCCTAAACTACATGGATCCACTTGTGACATTGCATGTGTGTTCTTTTCTTCAACCACATGGATCCACTGGGAACATTGCATGTGTGTTCTTTTCCTAAACCACATTGATCCACTAGAGTCATTGCATGTGTGTTCTTTTCCTAAACCACATGGATCCACTAGATTCATTGGATGTTCCATGTGTGTTCTTTTCTAAACCACATGGATCCACTGGTGACATTGCATGTGTGTTCTTTTCCTGAACCACACAGATTCACTGGAGTCATTGGATGTGTTTTATTTTCCTAAACCATATGGATCCACTGGTGACAGTGCATGTGTGTTCTTTTCCTGAAACACATGGATCACTAGAGTCATTGCATGTGTGTTGTTTTCCTAAACCACATGGATCCACTAGAGTTGTTGCATGTTTGTTCTTTTCCTAAACCACATGTATCCACTTGTGACCTTTGCATGTGTGTTCTTTTCGTAAACCACACTGATCTACTTGTGACATTTCATGTGTGTTCATTTCCTTAACCACATTGATCCACTAGTGACATTTGCATGTGTGTTATTTTCCTAAAACACATGGATCCACTAGTTACATTGCATGTGTGTTCTTTTCCTCAACCAGATGGATCCACTGGTGACATTTGATGTATGTTCTTTCCCTAAATCACATGGATCCACTAGTGACATTGCATGTGTGTTATTTTTCTAAACCTCATGGATCCACTTGTCACATTGCATGTGTGTTCTTTTCCTAAACCACATGCATCCACCGGTGACATTTCATGTGTGTTCTTTTCTAAACCACATGGACCCACTAGTGACAGTGCATGTGTGTTCCTTTCCTGAACCACATTGATCCACTAGAGTCATTGCATGTGTGTTGTTTTCCTAAACCATATTGATCCACCAGAGTCATTGCATGTGTGTTCTTTTCCTAAACCACATGGATCCACTTGTGACATTGTATGTGTGTTCTTTTCCTAAACCACATTGATCCACTAAATTCATTGCATGTGTGTTCTTTTCCTAATCCACATTGATACACTAGGGTCATTGCATGTGTGTTCTTCTCCTAAACCACATTGATCCACTAAAGTCATTGTGTGTGTGTTGTTTTCCCAAATCACATGGATCCACGGGTGACATTGCATGTGTGTTCTTTTCCTAAACCACATGGATCCACTTGCGACATTGCATGTGTGTTCTTTTCCTGAACCACGTGGATTCATAAGAGTCGTTGCATGCGTGGTATTTTCCTAAACTACATGGATCCACTTGTGACATTGCTTGTGTGTTCTTTTGTTAAACCACATGGATCCACTAGTGACATTGCATGTGTGTTCTTTTCCTAAGTCATTGCATATGTGTTCTTTTCCTAAACCACATGGATCCATCGTTGACATTGCATGTGTGTTTTTTTCTAAACCACATGGACCCACTGGTGACACTGCATGTGTGTTCTTTTCCTGAACCACATTGATCCACTAGAGTCATTGCATGTCTGTTGTTTTCCTAAATCGTATTGATCCACCATAGTCATTGCATGTGTGTTCTTTTCCTAAACCACATGGATCCACTTGTGACATTGTATGTGTGTTCTTTTCCTAAACCACATTGCTCCACTAGAGTCATTGCATGTGTGTTCTTTTCCTAAATCACATTGATACACTAGAGTCTTTGCATGTGTGTTCTTCTCCTAAACAAAATTGATCCACGAAAGTCATTGTGTGTGTGTTGTTTTCCCAAACCACATGGATCCACGGGTGACATTGCATGTGTGTTCTTTTCCTAAACCACATGGATCCACTGGTGACATTGCATGTGTGTTCTTTTTCTAAACCACATGAATCCACTTGTGACATTGCATGTGTGGTCTTTTCCTGAACCACATGGATCCATAAGAGTCATTGCATGCGTGTTCTTTTCCTAAACTACATGGATCCACTTGTGACATTGCCTGTGTGTTCTTTTGTTAAACCACATGGATCCACTGGTGACATTGCATGTGTGTTCTTTTTCTAAACCACACTGATACACTCGAGTCGTTGCATGTGTGTTCTTTTCCTAAACCACATGGATCCACCGTTGACATTGCATGTGTCTTTGTTTCTAAACCACATGGACCCACTGGTGATAGTGCATGTGTGTTCTTTTCCTGAACCACGTTGATCCACTAGAGTCATTGCATGTGTGTTATTTTCCTAAACCACATGTATCCACTAGAGTTATTGCATGTTTGTTCTTTTCCTAAACCACATGTATCCACTTGTGACATTTGCATGTGTGTTCTTTTCCTAAACCACCCTAATCTACTTGTGACATTGCATGTTTGTTCTATTCGTATACCACATTGATCCACTATTGTCATTGCTTGTGTGTTCTTTTCCTGAACCACATGCCTCCACTGGTGTCATTGCATGTGTGTTTTTCCTAAACCACATGGATCCACTTGAGGCATTGCATGTGTGTTCTTTTCCTGAACCACATTGATCCACTAGTGACTTTTGCATGTGTGCTCTTTTCCTAAACCACATGGATCCGCTAGAGTCATTGCATGTGTGTTCTTTTCCTAATCCACATTGATCCACTAGAGTCATTGCATGTGTGTTCTTTTCCTAAACCACATTGATCCACTAGATTCATTGCATGTGTGTCTTTTCCGAAACCACATGTATCCACTAGAGCCATTGCATGTTTGTTATTTTCCTAAACCACATGTATCCACTTGTGACATTTGCATGTGTGTTCTTTTCCTAAACCACACTGATCTACTTATGACATTGCATATGTGTTCTTTTCCTATTCCACATTGATCCACTAGTGTCATTGCTTCTGTGTTCTTTTCTTGAACCACATGCATCCATTGGTGTCATTGCATGTGTGTTTTTCCTAAACCACATGGATCCACTTGAGGCATTGCATGTGTGTTCTTTTCGTAAACCACATTGATCCACTAGTGACTATTGCATGTGTGCTCTTTTCCTACACCACATGGATCCACTAGAGTCATTGCATGTGTGTTCTTTTCCTAAACCACATTGATCCACTAGAGTCATTGCATGTGTGTTCTTTTCCTAAACCACATGGATCAACTTGTGACATTATATGTGTGTTATTTTCCTAAACCACATGGATCCACTAGAGACATTGCATGTGTGTTCTTTTCCTAAACCACATGGATATACTTGTGACATAGCATGTGTGTTCTTTTCCTAAACCACATTGATCCACTAAAGTGAGTGCATGTGTGTTTTTTCCTAAACCACATGGATCCACTAGTGACATTGCATCTGTGTTCTTCTCGTAAACCACATTGATCCACTGGTGACATTGGATTTGTGTTCTCTTCATAAACTACATCGATCAACTAGTGACATTGCATGTGTGTTCTTCTCCTAAACCACATTATTCCACTAAAGTCATTGTGTGTGTGTTGTTTTCCTAAACCACATGGATCCACGGGTGACATTGCATGTGTTTTTTTTCCTAAACCACATGGATCCACCGGTGACATTGCATGTGTCTTCTTTTTCCAAACCACATGGATCCACTTGTGACATTGCATGTGTGTTCTTTTCCTGAACCACATGGATCCACAAGAGTCATTGCATGCGTGTTCTTTTCCTAAACTACATGGATCCACTTGTGAGATTGCATGTGTATTATTTTCTTAAACCACGTGGATCCACTTGTGACATTGTATGTGTGTTCTTTTCCTAAACCACATTTATCCACTAGAGTCATTGCATGTGTGTTCTTTTCCTAAACCACATTGATACACTAGAGTCTTTGCATGTGTGTTCTTCTCCTAAACAAAATTGATCCACGAAAGTCATTGTGTGTGTGTCGTTTTCCCAAACCACATGGATCCACGGGTGACATTGCATGTGTGTTCTTTTCCTAAACCACATGGATCCACTGGTGACATTGCATGTGTGTTCTTTTTCTAAACCACATGGATCCACTTGTGACATTGCATGTGTGGTCTTTTCCTGAACCACATGGATCCATAAGAGTCATTGCATGCGTGTTCTTTTCCTAAACTACATGGATCCACTTGTGACATTGCCTGTGTGTTCTTTTGTTAAACCACATGGATCCACTGGTGACATTGCATGTGTGTTCTTTTTCTAAACCACACTGATACACTCGAGTCGTTGCATGTGTGTTCTTTTCCTAAACCACATGGATCCACCGTTGACATTGCATGTGTCTTTGTTTCTAAACCACATGGACCCACTGGTGACAGTGCATGTGTGTACTTTTCCTGAACCACGTTGATCCACTAGAGTCATTGCATGTGTGTTATTTTCCTAAACCACGTGTATCCACTAGAGTTATTGCATGTTTGTTCTTTTCCTAAACCACATGTATCCACTTGTGACATTTGCATGAGTGTTCTTTTCCTAAACCACCCTAATCTACTTGTGACATTGCATGTTTGTTCTATTCGTATACCACATTGATCCACTATTGTCATTGCTTGTGTGTTCTTTTCCTGAACCACATGCCTCCACTGGTGTCATTGCATGTGTGTTTTTCCTAAACCACATGGATCCACTTGAGGCATTGCATGTGTGTTCTTTTCCTGAACCACATTGATTCACTAGTGACTTTTGCATGTGTGCTCTTTTCCTAAACCACATGGATCCACTGGGAACATTGCATGTGTGTTCTTTTCCTAATCCACATTGATCCACTAGAGTCATTGCATGTGTGTTCTTTTCCTAAACCACATTGATCAACTAGATTCATTGCATGTGTGTCTTTTCCGAAACCACATGTATCCACTAGAGTTATTGCATGTTTGTTATTTTCCTAAACCACATGTATCCACTTGTGACATTTGCATGTGTGTTCTTTTCCTAAACCACACTGATCTACTTATGACATTGCATATGTGTTCTTTTCCTATTCCACATTGATCCACTAGTGTCATTGCTTCTGTGTTCTTTTCTTGAACCACATGCATCCATTGGTGTCATTGCATGTGTGTTTTTCCTAAACCACATGGATCCACTTGAGGCATTGCATGTGTGTTCTTTTCCTAAACCACATTGATCCACTAGTGACTATTGCATGTGTGCTCTTTTCCTACACCACATGGATCCACTAGAGTCATTGGATGTGTGTTCTTTTCCTAAACCACATTGATCCACTAGAGTCATTGCATTTGTGTTCTTTTCCTAAACCACATGGATCAACTTGTGACATTGTATGTGTGTTATTTTCCTAAACCACATGGATCCACTAGAGACATTGCATGTTTGTTCTTTTCCTAAACCACATGGATACACTTGTGACATAGCATGTGTGTTCTTTTCCTAAACCACATTGATCCACTAAAGTTAGTGCATGTGTGTTTTTTCCTAAACCACATGGATCCACTTGTGACATTGCATCTGTGTTCTTCTCGTAAACCACATTGATCCACTGGTGACATTGCATTTGTGTTCTCTTCATAAACTACATCGATCAACTAGTGACATTGCATGTGTGTTCTTCTCCTAAACCACATTAATCCACTAAAGTCATTGTGTGTGTGTTGTTTTCCTAAACCACATGGATCCACGGGTGACATTGCATGTGTTTTTTTTCCTAAACCACATGGATCCATCGGTGACATTGCATGTGTCTTCTTTTTCCAAACCACATGGATCCACTTGTGACATTGCATGTGTGTTCTTTTCCTGAACCACATGGATCCAAAAGAGTCATTGCATGCGTGTTCTTTTCCTAAACTACATGGATCCACTTGTGAGATTGCATGTGTATTATTTTCTTAAACCACATGGATCCACTGGTGACAGTGCATGTGTGTTCTTTTCCTAAACCACATTGATCCACTAGAGTCATTGCATGTGTGTTCTTTTCCTAAACCAGATGGATCCACTGGTGAAACCGCATGTGTGTTCTTTTCCTAAATCACATGGATCCACTAGTGACATTGCATGTGTGTTATTTTCCTAAACAACATGGATCCACTTGTCACATTGCATGTGTGTTCTTTTCCTAAACCACATGGATCCACCGGTGACATTGCATGTGTGTTCTTTTCTAAACCACATGGACCCACTGGTGCCAGTGCATGTGTATTCTTTTCCTGAACCACATTGATCCACGAGATTCATTGCATGTGTGTTCTTTTCCTAAACCACATTGATCCACTAGAGTCATTGCAAGTGTGTTCTTTTCCTAAACCACATGGATCATCTTGTGACATTGTATGTGTGTTATTTTCCTAAACCACATGGATCCACTAGAGACATTGCATGTGTGTTCTTTTCCTAAAGCACATGGATACACTTGTGACATAGCATGTATGTTCTTTTCCTAAACCACATTGATCCACTAAAGTCAGTGCATGTGTGTTTTTCCTAAACCACATGGATCCACTAGTGACATTGCATCTGTGTTCTTCTCGTAAACCACATTGATGCACTGGTGACATTGCATTTGTGTTCTCTTCGTAAACTACATCGATCAACTTGTGACATTGCATGTGTGTTCTTCTCATAAACCACATTGATCCACTAAAGTCATTGTGTGTTTGTTTTTTTCCTAAACCACATGGATCCACGGGTGACATTGCATGTGTGTTTTTTTCCTAAACTAAATGGATCCACCGGTGACATTGCATGTGTGTTCTTTTTCCAAACCACATGGATCCACAAGAGTCATTCCATGCGTGTTCTTTTCCTAAACTACATGGATCCACTTGTGACATTGCATGTGTGTTCTTTTCTTAAACCACATGGATCCACTTGGAACATTGCATGTGTGTTCTTTTCCTAAACCACATTGATCCACTAGAGTCATTGCATGTGTGTTCTTTTCCTAAACCACATGGATCCACTAGATTCATTGGATGTGTGTTCTTTTCCTAAACTACATGGATCCACTGGTGACATTGCATGTGTGTTCTTTTCGTAAACCACATGGATCCACAAGTGAAATTCCACGTGTGTTCTTTTCTAAACCACATGGATCCACTAGTGACATTGCATGTGTGTTCTTTTCCTGAACCACACAGATTCACTGGAGTCATTGGATGTGTTTTATTTTCCTAAACCATATGGATCCACTGGTGACAGTGCATGTGGGTTCTTTTCCTGAAACACATGGATCACTAGAGTCATTGCATGTGTGTTCTTTTCCTAAACCACATGGATCCACTAGAGTTGTTGCATGTTTGTTCTTTTCCTAAACCACATGTATCCACTTGTGACATTTGCATGTGCGTTCTTTTCCTAAACCACACTGACCTACTTTTGACATTGCATGTGTGTTCATTTCCTTAACCACATTGATCCACTAGTGACATTTGCATGTGTGTTATTTTCCTAAAACACATGGATCCACTAGTTACATTGCATGTGTGTTCTTTTCCTAAACCGAATGGATCCACTGGTGACATTGCATGTGTGTTCTTTTTCTAATCCACATGGATCCACTTGTGACATTGCATGTGTCTTCTTTTCCTGAACCACATGGATCCATAAGAGTCATTGCATGCATGTTCTTTTCCTAAACTACGTGGATGCACTTGTGACATTGCATGTGTGTTCTTTTGTTAAACCACATGGATCCACTGGTGACATTGCATGTGTGTTCTTTTCCTAAACCACATTGATCCACTAGAGTCATGCATGTATGTTCTTTTCCTAAACCACATGGATCCACCGTTGACATTGCATGTGTGTTCTTTTCCTGAACCACATTGATCCACTAGTCATTGGATGTGTGTTATTTTCCTAAACCACATGTATCCACTAGAGTTATTGCATGTTTGTTCTTTTCCTAAACCACATGTATCCACTTGTGATATTTGCATGTGTGTTATTTTCCTAAACCACCCTAATCTACTTGTGACATTGCATGTTTGTTCTATTCCTATACCACATTGATCCACTAGTGTCATTGCTTGTGTGTTCTTTTCCTGAACCACATGCATCCACTGGTGTCATTGCATGTGTGTTTTTCCTAAAGCCCATGGATCCACTTGAGGCATTGCATGTGTGCTCTTTTCCTAAACCACATTGATCCACTAGTGACTTTTGCATGTGTGTTCTTTTCCTAATCCACGTTGATCCACTAGAGTCATTGCATGTGTGTTCTTTTCCTAAACCACATTGATCCACTAGATTCATTGCATGTGTGTTCTTTTCCGAAACCACATGTCTCCACTAGAGTTATTGCATGTTTGTTCTTTTCCTAAACCACATATATCCACTTGTGACATTTGCATGTGTGTTATTTTCCTAAACCACACTGATCTACTTGTGACATTGCATATGTGTACTTTTCCTATACCACATTGATCCACTAGTGTCATAACTTGTGTGTTCTTTTCCTGAACCACATGTATCCACTGGTGTCATTGCATGTGTGTTTTTCCTAAACCACATGGATCCACTTGAGGCATTGCATGTGTGTTCTTTTCCTAAAGCACATGGATACACCTGTGACATAGCATGTTTGTTCTTTTCCTAAACCACATTGATCCACTAAAGTCAGTGCATGTGTGTTTTTTCCAAAACCACATGGATCCACGAGTGACATTACATGTGTGTTCTTTTCCTGAACCACATGGATCCACTAGAGTCATTACATGTATGTCCTTTTCCTAAACAACATTGATCCACTAGAGTCATTGCATGTGTGTTCTTTCCTAAACCACATTGATCCACTAGAGTCATTGCATGTGTGTTCTTTTCCTAAACCACATGGATCATCTTGTGAGATTGTATGTGTGTTATTTTCCTAAACCACATGGATCCACTAGAGACATTGCATGTGTGTTCTTTTCCTAAAGCACATGGATACACTTGTGACATAGCATGTATGTTCTTTTCCTAAACCACATTGATCCACTAAAGTCAGTGCATGTGTGTTTTTCCTAAACCACATGGATCCACTAGTGACATTGCATCTGTGTTCTTCTCGTAAACCACACTGATGCACTGGTGACATTGCATTTGTGTTCTCTTCGTAAACTACATCGATTAACTGGTGACATTGCATGTGTGTTCTTCTCCTAAACCACATTGATCCACTAAAGTCATTGTGTGTGTGTTTTTTTCCTAAACCACATGGATCCACGGGTGACATTGCATGTGTGTTTTTTTCCTAAACCACATGGATCCACCGGTGCCATTGCATGTGTGTTCTTTTTCCAAACCACATGGATCCACAAGAGTCATTGCATGCGTGTTCTTTTCCTAAACTACATGGATCCACTTGTGACATTGCATGTGTGTTATTTTCTTAAACCACATGGATCCACTTGGAACATTGCATGTGTGTTCTTTTCCTAAACCACATTGATCCACTAGAGTCATTGCATGTGTGTTCTTTTCCTAAACCACATGGATCCACTAGATTCATTGGATGTGTGTTCTTTTCCTAAACTACATGGATCCACTGGTGACATTGCATGTGTGTTCTTTTCATAAACCACATGGATCCACAAGTGACATTCCACGTGTGTTCTTTTCTAAACCACATGGATCCACTGGTGACATTGCATGTGTGTTCTTTTCCTGAACCACACAGATTCACTGGAGTCATTGGATGTGTTTTATTTTCCTAAACCATATGGATCCACTGGTGACAGTGCATGTGTGTTCTTTTCCTGAAACACATGGATCACAAGAGTCATTGCATGTGTGTTCTTTTCCTAAACCACATGGATCCACTAGAGTTGTTGCATGTTTGTTCTTTTCCTAAACCACATGTATCCACTTGTGACATTTGCATGTGTGTTCTTTTCCTAAACCACACTGACCTACTTGTGACATTGCATGTTTGTTCATTTCCTTAACCACATTGATCCACTAATGACATTTGCATGTGTGTTATTTTCCTAAAACACATGGATCCACTAGTTACATTGCATGTGTGTTCTTTTCCTCAACCTCATGGATCCACTTGTCACATTGCATGTGTGTTTTTTCCTAAACCACATGCATCCACCGGTGACATTGCATGTGTGTTCTTTTCTAAACCACATGGACCCACTAGTGACAGTGCATGTGTGTTCCTTTCCTGAACCACATTGATCCACTAGAGTCATTGCATGTGTGTTGTTTTCCTAAACCATATTGATCCACCAGAGTCATTGCATGTATGTTCTTTTCCTAAACCACATGGATCCACTTGTGACATTGTATGTGTGTTCTTTTCCTAAACCACATTGATCCACTAAATTCATTGCATGTGTGTTCTTTTCCTAATCCACATTGATACACTAGAGTCATTGCATGTGTGTTCTTCTCCTAAACCACATTGATCCACTAAAGTCATTGTGTGTGTGTTGTTTTCCCAAACCACATGGATCCACGGGTGACATTGCATGTGTGTTCTTTTCCTAAACCACATGGATCCACTTGCGACATTGCATGTGTGTTCTTTTCCTGAACCACGTGGATTCATAAGAGTCATTGCATGCGTGGTATTTTCCTAAACTACATGGATCCACTCGTGACATTGATTGTGTGTTCTTTTGTTAAACCACATGGATCCACTAGTGACATTGCATGTGTGTTCTTTTCCTAAACCACATTGATACACTAGAGTCATTGCATATGTGTTCTTTTCCTAAACCACATGGATCCATCGTTGACATTGCATGTGCGTTTTTTTCTAAACCACATGGACCCACTGGTGACAGTGCATGTGTGTTCTTTTCCTGAACCACATTGATCCACTAGAGTCATTGCATGTCTGTTGTTTTCCTAAACCATATTGATCCACTAGAGTCATTGCATGTGTGTTCTTTTCCTAAACCACATGGATCCACTTGTGACATTGTATGTGTGTTCTTTTCCTAAACCACATTGATCCACTAGAGTCATTGCATGTGTGTTCTTTTCCTAAACCACATTGATACATTAGAGTCATTGCATGTGTGTTCTTCTCCTAAACCACATTGATCAAAAAGTCCTTGTGTGTGTGTTGTTTTCCCAAACCACATGGATCCACGGGTGACATTGCATGTGTGTTCTTTTCCTAAACCACATGGATCCACTGGTGACATTGCATGTGTGTTCTTTTTCTAAACCACATGGATCCACTTGTGACATTCCATGTGTGTTCTTTTCCTGAACCACATGGATCCATAAGAGTCATTGCATGCGTGTTCTTTTCCTAAACTACATGGATCCACTTGTGGCATTGCATGTGTGTTCTTTTGTTAAACAACATGGATCCACTGGTGACATTGCATGTGTGTTCTTGTCCTAAACCACACTGATACACTCGAGTAATTTCATGTGTGTTCTTTTCCTAAACCACATGGATCCACCGTTGACATTGCATGTGTGTTTGTTTCTAAACCACATGGACCCACTGGTGACAGTGCATGTGTGTTCTTTTCCTGAACCACGTTGATCCACTAGAGTCATTGCATGTGTGTTATTTTCCTAAACCACATGTATCCACTAGAGTTATTGCATGTTTGTTCTTTTCCTAAACCACATGTATCCACTTGTGACATTTGCATGTGTGTTCTTTTCCTAAACCACCCTAATCTACTTGTGACATTGCATGTTTGTTCTATTCGTATACCACATTGATCCACTATTGTCATTGCTTGTGTGTTCTTTTCCTGAACCACATGCATCCACTAGTGTCATTGCATGTGTGTTTTTCCTAAACCACATGGATCCACTTGAGGCATTGCATGTGTGTTCTTTTCCTGAACCAGATTGTTCCACTAGTGACTTTTGCATGTGTGCTCTTTTCCTAAACCACATGGATCCGCTAGAGTCATTGCATGTGTGTTCTTTTCCTAATCCACATTGATCCACTAGAGTCATTGCATGTGTGTTCTTTTCCTAAACCACATTGATCCACTAGATTCATTGCATGTGTGTCTTTTCCGAAACCACATGTATCCACTAGAGTTATTGCATGTTTGTTCTTTTCCTAAACCACATGTATCCACTTGTGACATTTGCATGTGTGTTCTTTTCCTAAACCACACTGATCTACTTATGACATTGCATATGTGTTCTTTTCCTATACCACATTGATCCACTAGTGTCATTGCTTCTGTGTTCTTTTCTTGAACCACATGCATCCACTGGTGTCATTAAATGTGTGTTTTTCCTAAACCACATTGATCCACTAGTGACTATTGCATGTGTGCTCTTTTCCTACACCACATGGATCCACTAGAGTCATTCCATGTGTGTTCTTTTCCTAAACCACATTGATCCACTAGAGTCATTGCATGTGTGTTCTTTTCCTAAACCACATGGATCAACTTGTGACATTGTATGTGTGTTATTTTCCTAAACCACATGGATCCACTAGAGACATTGCATGTGTGTTCTTTTCCTAAACCACATGGATACACTTGTGACATAGCATGTGTGTTCTTTTCCTAAACCACATTGATCCACTAAAGTCAGTGCATGTGTGTTTTTTCCTAAACCACATGGATCCACTAGTGACATTGCATCTGTGTTCTTATCGTAAAGCACATTGATCCACTGGTGACATTGCTTTTGTGTTCTCTTCATAAACTACATGGATCAACTAGTGACATTGCATGTGTGTTCTTCTCCTAAACCACATTAATCCACTAAAGTCATTGTGTGTGTGTTGTTTTCCTAAACCACATGGATCCACGGGTGACATTGCATTTGTTTTTTTCCTAAACCACATGGATCCACCGGTGACATTGCATGTGTGTTCTTTTTCCAAACCACATGGATCCACTTGTGACATTGCATGTGTGTTCTTTTCCTGAACCACATGGATCCACAAGAGTCATTGCATGCGTGTTCTTTTCCTAAACTACATGGATCCACTTATGAGATTGCATGTGTATTATTTTCTTAAACCACATGGATCCACTGGTGACAGTGCATGTGTGTTCTTTTCCTAAACCACATTGATCCACTAGAGTCATTGCATGTGTGTTCTTTTCCTAAACCACATTGATCCACTAGAGTCATTGCATGTGTGTTCTTTTCCTAAACCAGATGGATCCACTGGTGACACTACATGTGTGTTCTTTTCCTAAATCACAAGGATCCACTAGTGACATTGCATGTGTGTTATTTTCCTAAAGAACATGGATCCACTTGTCACATTGCATGTGTGTTCTTTTCCTAAACCACATGGATCCACCGGTGACATTGCATGTGTGTTCTTTTCTAAACCACATGGACCCACTGGTGACAGTGCATGTGTATTCTTTTCCTGAACCACATTGATCCACGAGAGTCATTGCATGTGTGTTCTTTTCCTAAACCACATTGATCCACCAGAGTCATTGCATGTGTGTTCTTTTCCTAAACCACATTGATCCACTTGTGACATTGTATGTGTATTCTTTTCCTAAACCACATTGATCCACTAGAGTCATTGCATGTGCGTTCTTTTCCTAAACCACATTGATACACTAGAGTCATTGCATGTGTGTTCTTTTCCTAAACCACATGGATCCATTAGAGTCATTGCATGTTTGTTCTTTTCCTAAACCACATGTATCCACTGGTGACATTTGCATGTGTCTTCTTTTCCTAAACCACACTAATCTACTTGTGACATTGCATGTGTGTTCTTTTCCTATACCACATTGATCCACTAGTGTCATTGCATATGTGTTCATTTCGTAAACCACATTGATCCATTGGTGACATTGCATGTGTGTTCTTTTCCTAAATAACATGGATCCACTAGTGACATTGCATGTGTGTTATTTTCCTAAACAACTTGGATCCACTTGTCACATTGCATGTGTGTTCTTTTCCTAAACCACATGGATCCACCGGTGACATTGCATGTGTGTTCTTTTCTAAACCACATGGACCCACTGGTGACAGTGCATGTGTGTTCTTTTCCTGAACCACATTGATCCACGAGAGTCATTGCATGTGTGTTCTTTTCCTAAACCACATTGATCCACCAGAGTCATTGCATGTGTGTTCTTTTCCTAAACCACATGGATCCACTTGTGACATTGTATGAGTGTTCTTTTCCTAAACCACATTGATCCACTAGAGTCATTGCATGTGTGTTCTTTTCCTAAACCACATTGATACACTAGAGTCATTGCATGTGTGTTCTTTTCCTAAACCACATGGATCCACTAGAGTCATTGCATGTTTGTTCTTTTCCTAAACCACATGTATCCACTGGTGACATTTGCATGTGTGTTCTTTTCCTAAACCACACTGATCTACTTGTGACATTGCATGTGTGTTCTTTTCCTATACCACATTGATCCACTAGTGTCATTGCATATGTGTTCATTTCGTAAACCACATTGATCCACTAGTGAAATTTGCATGTATGTTCTTTTCCTAAACCACATGGATCCACTAGTTAGATTGCATGTGTGTTCTTTTCCCAAACCAGATGGATCCACTGGTGACATTGCATGTGTGTTCTTTTCCTAAACCACATGGATCCATGATACGTTGCAAACGTATCCATAATTTTTGATGTTCCATTGGTGACATTGCATCTTATGTTTTGTCCACGCTTTGGAGTGCTTTTCATATGATTTATTGGACTAACCTGTTAATAAGAGCCACAGTGCCAGCTTCCTGTTTTCTACTGTTTTTGGTTCCAGGAAAGTGAGAAAATGAATATTCTCGGAATTGGACGGGACAAAATCCAAAGTCTATTTTTCAACGAGGGACACCTAGAGCCAGAATACGAGACGGAGAGGGCCTGGGGCCCGGCCACACCACCTGGCCGCGCGGCCAGGCCTGGCCCGTGCCAGGGGGTGGTCTGGCTGCTCCAGGCACCCCCTCGGCCTGTCCTTCGGCCTATAACTTGCCTCTGATACGAAAACCCTAAGTACCCGATCAAAATTCCATGAAAGAGTCTGTAGCCGCCGGCATCTCCATCCCTAGATCAGGATGGATCTGAAGCTCTTCTCGGCACCCTGCCGGTGTGATGCATGAGTGGTTCATCTCTGGACTACGGGTCCATGTAGTAGCTAGATGGCTGGTTCTCCTCCTTTGTGCTATCATGCCTAGATCTTGTGAGCTCCGTTCATGATCAAGATCATCTATTTGTAATTCTACATGTTGTGTTTGCGGGGATCCGATGGATATTGAGATGCTATTTCAGATTGATTATTGATTCTATCATGTCTTTGTTATTTGTGATCTTGCATGCTTTCTGTTGTTAGTAGCTATCTTGGCCAAGTAGATGGTAGCAACTCCAAGAGTTAGTATTTATGCTCGATAGTGGGTTCATGCCTCTGGTAATCTGGGGAAGTGACAGAAATCTCTAAGGTACTAGATGTGCTGTTGCTACTAGGGAGAAAACAACAACCCTTTGTTCATAGAACAATTGTATTGTTTACTTTACACGCAATTCGTAATGCAATTATCCGTTGCTTGCAACTTAATACTGGAGGGGGTTCGGATGATAACCTGAAGGTGGATTATTAGTCATAGATGCAGTTGGATGGCGCTATATGTATAATGTTGTAACGCCCAATCGAATTTCAAAGGAGTCAAGATGATTAGTATATGCTTGTATGATTTCTCGATGTTTGTCAATTGCCCCGCTGTAATTTGTTCACCCAGCATGTTATCTATCTTAAGGAGAGCCATCTCTAGTGAACTATGGACCCCAGTCTTTTATTTTACATTAAATCTACAAACTGTTTACTGCTTTGTGTTTACTTTCTGCAAACTATCACTTCCTTCAATTCGATACGTTTAATCTTTTGTTTTCAGCAAAATCGGTGAGATTGACAACCTCATCGCAAGTTGGGGACAGTGTTCTGTGGTTGTCTTGTGCAGGTCTCCACGTTGCTGCTGGCACCGGTAGTGCGCCCTGCCAAAGTTCAGCTAGCTACACCTTTGGGGTGTTTCCTTGCTCCTACTTGATTGATAACCTTGGTTTCATAACTGAGGGAAACTTACTGCTGTGCTCATCACACCTTCCTCTTGGGGTTCCCCAACGAGCTCGTTAGTACACGAGTCAGTAAGTATTTTTTTGGCCCCATTGCCGGGGAGTTAAGGACATCTTCACAAGGGGAGTCCCTCATAACCTATCTCTTTACTTTGTTATTTTTTTTCTTAGTTTCTGTTTGCTTTGTTTGCTTGTTTATTTATCAAAAACACAAAAAAAATAGTTCTACAAGTTTGCTTTCTTTATTAAAAACAAAAAAAATTAAGTCTTTCAATAGTTGTTACCTCTTTCTTGGCTCACCATGTTGATCCATAAGTTCACCTGAAAGACCTTTCAATAGGTAGTGGTTCTATAATTGGAAAACATAATATTGAAGAATTTTTTAATCATGTTAGTAAACATGAGGATATTGAGGATAAATCCCTTGCAGAACTTGCTCCTAACTACGAAATTGCTGCAGCTTCTTTAGTTCACATGTTGGAAGCTAGATTTGTTAACCTTAACCCCTTAATGCAAGTAATGTTTCTTAAGCTTATAGAAATTGAGGACCCTGAAAAGAGGGATTTTATTCTAGAAACTTTGCTTAAGGAATTCTATGATGTTGCCAAGGAAGCTAGAAAAGTCTTTGAACATTTCAATATGCTAGGCGCATGTGTAGATGTTGTTGGTACACGCGAAAAGATGAACAAAACTGAAACTAATGGGGAGGAAATTAAGATACCAATACCCTTTAAACTTGTAGCAGTGCATGAAGCCATAGAAAAGAACCTTGATTGGATTATTCCCGAAAACCCGTTTGATGAAAATAGTGAACCAAAGATCATTGAGAAAGGATACTCTAGAACCTATTTGGATGAGATACCTTGCCTTGTTGAAGATATTTTTGGTATTAATCTGAATGCTTCTTCATTTAAGAACACTTAATCCTTTTTCTTGCTTCTTATGCCTAACTTAAAGGCGTTAAAGAAAAGTACTTATTGGGAGATAACCCAAAAGTTTAAGATGAGTCTTGGAAGTTATTACTTCAGTAATAAACGCTCTTATCCTTTTTATTTGCTTTTTGTGCCAAGAGTAACCTCTAATAAGAGAGAAGTAATGATTGGGAAAGTTGCTGTCCCGAAACAGATTTCTGTGCTTCATCGTAAAAATTCGTTTAAAATATCTGTATGTCATTTTGAGGCTTGAATTTCTGTACTTCTGCCACAGGTTGTTATGTAACTTTCGTTAGTTCAACACTTTTTGATTTGAGCAACAAAAGGTCTTCGAAAAAATTCGTCTTTACCTGCTGGTCTGTTTTGACAGATTTCTACCATTTTCTGCATTTGCTTCTTGTTGGTTCCTTTTTGAGTTCTTTTGGGGAATTGAGCTTTTTGAGGAAAGTGCTACAGTAGCTAGTGTTATAATGGAAGTTTTATTGGTGTTGGAAATGAACCTAAAGACCTATTATCTTGAGTGCACTAATGTTGCTAATAAAGATTGTGTGAAGTTTTGTATGAAGGAAAAATTTCAGGTGTATGGAAGGAATGAGTAATGAGATGAAGGATGGACTAAAGCTCAAGCTTGGGGATGCCACGTGTGTCACCCCAAGAAATATCCAAGATTTACAAGCGTCAAAGCTTGGGGATGCCCAAGGCATCCCCCTCTTCATCAACAAAAATTCCAGGTTTCTTCCAAACGCTTTATTTTTTTTCTTTCATGCACAGCTGTGTTGTTCTTGGAGCATCTTTTTTTCGTTTTCATTTCGTTTTGTTTTTTTGTTTTCTTTGTTTGCTTAGTTTGCTGAATAAATTGGTTGTACCCCCTCTTTAATACATTGGTTTTCAAATAGTTTGGTTTGGATTGGAAAAGAGTAGGAAAAGTTCATGCTTAAGTGGTAAAGAGAGTTTGTTTTTTGACTGTGGCCTATGCTTTGTCATGCCATGCTTGATATTTTTTTGGCTTTATGCTTAGTATTCTTTGCTGTAGCATGACTTGTTATAAACAATTGAGATTCCTTAATGTGCCTTTGAAGAATCATGTGTTGTTTTAGCATATTAAAGCGTAGTATTGTGGTATTCCCCTTTGATGTTTTATTTGGGTTGACTTGGCACATGTTCACACCATGTTATGACTATCCCAAGTTACCATAAGCCTTTATGATCCTTTAGTTTTCAACTTGTAGTATCACTTAATGCTTTGATCAATGATGTTTTGTCGCTCTACATGATTATGGCCATTATTGCTCTCTTAGTTTGGTGCTCCCTGTCTTTTGCTAGCTTCCACAACCAAGTATGAGTTCCACTCATGCATCCAACTCTTAAAACCAGGTTATTCCAAAGAGCTCGCCATACCTACCTACTAGCTTATGCTATTCCAAGTACATTCATGTTTTTGTCTACCTTCCAAATTAAACTTGTTATGAGAAAACTAGTGATTAAAGCTCTCAAGAACTTGACGGCACACTTTACTTTCTTGCATTTAATAAACTTGAACCATTGCGTCCATCTTTGTTGCGTATATGCTTGCGCTTTATAAGTTGAAATTAGCAGAACGATGTATCATGGGGAACGCTTTCAACAATGCACTTGTACTTTGTACCCCGTTGATATCATTTCCTTTTGCTTATGGATCCCGATGGTGTGAAATAAAAGGGGAACTTGTAAGATCATGGAGTTTGTATTTGTGTTAGAGAAACGCCTGGGCCGCTAGCCTAAGCCATGCCTAATCATGGTGGAAACTTGCAGCATAACCATAATGAGCACTCTATGAAGCATCCTCAATAAAAACCTATGCAAATAGCAAATAAAAAGATCGTTGAGATGCTCATTGTCTGCTTGCCTTGTCATTTTGATTATGGGATAACTTCTGTATCATGTGCAAGGGGTACCCCGTTGGCGGTTCTCTATGATACATATGTACTTACAATGACAAGAGCTTACTTGTGACTAAAGTTGAGTAGCATGATGTTCGGTATTCGTAAGTAAGGGGCATGAGATTTCGGTTTATAACTTGTCAAGCATATCCTCTTAGTTGTGTCACTTTAACCTTATTCACCTTAAAGATGCCTATGATAGGGGCAATGAGAGCTGAAAGCTAATAAGTACGATAATTTTTGGAAGAACTTTATGATACTTGAATCCCTACTTCCTTCTATGAAGGCCTTTCTTTTACTTTTATGTTGGGTCTCCACCTTCTACCATTATGCACCTACTTTGAGAGCATAGTGGCCATTCTTAGTTCTATGTGCATTCTCCCAAGACTTGTTGATTGATGCATACCTTGATATTGCTTGTTTTAAACTATTTTTATCTAGTCACTCTTATAAAATTTGAAGGTGTCCTATGCATTTATGTTTGCTACTCTAAGAGGGACAAGCTGAATGCCACTATGCTATGTTTTCTTTATGTGAAACAAACAAACGTCTTGCAAAGCGTTGTTATTCATGAATCTTTTGTTTGTGCCTTTTCATGTTGCAACATAGTTTCTTTGTCTTATTGCTAGAACTTTGTCTTTCATGTTATGATTGAAGTACTATGATCCCAGCTTCAAATGTTTTACAAATACTTTGATCAAGTTTATGCTGGTGCATGTCACCTCAAAAATTATTCTTTCTTTTTATCACTTACCTACTCGAGGACGAGCAGGAGTTAAGCTAGGGGATGTTGATAAGTTGCAAACGTATCCATAATTTTTGATGTTGCATGCTTGGTTTTATCTACTTTCTTATGTTTTCTCCACACTTTGGAGTGCTTTTCATATGATTTCTTGGACTAACCTATTAACAAGAGCCACAGTGCCAGCTGCCTGTTTTCTGCTGTTTATGGTTCCAGGAAAGTCAAAAAATAAATATTCTTGTAATTGGACGGGACAAAAGCCAAAGTCATTCTTTTACTGAGGGACACCTGAAGCTAGAATACGATACGGAGAGGGGTTGGGGTCCGACCACACCACCTGGCCCACGCCAGGGGGTGGTTTGGCCGCCCGAGGCACCCCCTCGGCCTCTCCTTCCGCCTATAAGTTTCCTCTGATACGGAAACCCTAAGTACCCAATCAAAATTCCACGAAAGAGTTTGTAGCCACCGTCATCTCCATTCCTAGATCAAGAGGGATCTGAAGCTCTTCCCGCCACCCTACCGGAGAGGGGAATTCACCCTGGAGGCCTTATTCATCATCATGCAAGCCTCCGGTGTGATGCGTGAGTAGTTCATCTCTGGACTACGGGTCCATGTAGTAGCTAGATGGCTGGTTCTCCTCCTTTGTGCTATCATGTCTAGATCTTGTGAGCTCCGTTCATGACCAAGATCATCTATTTATAATTCTACATGTTGTGTTTGCGGGGATCCGATGGATATTGAGATGCTATTTTAGATTGATTATTGATTCTATCATGCCTTTGTTATTTGTGATCTTTCATTCTTTCCGTTGTTAGTAGCTATCTTGCCCAAGTAGATGCTAGCAACTCCAAGAGTTAGTATTTATGCTTGATAGTGGGTTCATGCCTCTGGTAATCTGCGGAAGTGACAGAAATCTCTAAGGTACTAGATGCGCTGTTGCTACAAGGGAGAAAACACCAATCCTTTGTTCATAGAACAATCGTATTATTTACTTTACACGCAATTTCTAATGCAATTATCCGTTGCTTGCAACTTAATACTGGAGGGGGTTCGGATGATAAACTGAAGGTGGATTACTAGTCATAGATGCAGTTGGATGGTGGTCTATGTATAATGTTGTAATGCCCAATCGAATCTCAAAGGAGTCAAGATGATTAGTATATGCTTGTATGCTTTCTCGATGTTTGTCAATTGGCCCACTGTAATTTGTTCTCCCAACATGTTATCTATCTTAAGGAGAGCCGCCTCTAGTAAACTATGGACCTCGGTCCTTTCTTTTACTATCAATCTACAATCAACTCTTTACTGCTTTGTGTTTACTTTCTGTAAACTATTACCTTCTTCCATTTGATATGTTTAATCCTTTCTTTTCAGCAAAACCGGTGAGATTGACAACCTCATCGCAAGTTGGGGACAGAGTTCTGTGGTTGTGTTGTGCAGGTCTCCACGTTGCTGCTGGCACCGGTAGTGCGCCTTGCCAAAGTTTAGCTAGTTACACCTTTGGGGTGTTTCCTTGCTCCTACTGGATTGATAACCTTGGTTTCATAACCGAGGGAAACTTACTCCTGTGCTCATCACACCTTCCTCATGGGGTTCCCCAACGAGCTTGTTAGTACATGAGTCAGCAATCCACTAGTGACATTGCATGTGCGTTATTTTCCTAAACCACATGGATCCACTTGTCACATTGCATGTGTGTTCTTTTCCTAAACCACATGGATCCACTGGTGACATTGCATATGTGTTCTTTTCTAAACCACATGGACCCACTAGTGACAGTGCATGTGTGTTCTTTTCCTGGACCACATTGATCCACTAGAGTCATTGCATGTGTGTTCTTTTCCTAAACCACATTGATCCACTAGAGTCATTGCATGTGTGTTCTTTTACTAAACCACATGGATCCACTTGTGACATTGTATGTGTGTTCTTTTCCTAAACCACATTGATCCACTAGAGTCATTGCATGTGCGTTCTTTTCCTAAACCACATAGATACACTAGAATCATTGCATGTGTTTTCCTAAACAACATGGACCCACTTGTGACATTGCATGTGTGTTATTTTCTTAAACCACAGGGATCCACCAGTGACATTGCATGTGTGTTCTTTTCTAAACCACATGGACCCACTAGTGACAGTGCATGTGTGTTCTTTTCCTGAACCACATTGATTCACCAGAGTCATTGCATGTGTGTTCTTTTCGTAAACCACATGTATCCACTAGAGTTATTGCATGTTTGTTCTTTTCCTAAACCACATGTATCCACTAGTGACAATTGCCTACGTGTTCTTTTCCTAAACCACACTCATCTACTTGTGACATTGCATGTGCGTTGTTTTCCTATACCACGTTGATCCACTAGTGTCCTTTCTTGTGTGTTCTTTTCCTGAACCACATGCATCCAATGGTATCATTGCATGTGTGTTTTTTCTTAAACTACATGGATCCACTAGAGTCATTGCATGTGTGTTGTTTTCCGAAGCCACATTGATCCATTAATGACTTTTGCATGTGTGCTCTTTTCCTAAACCACATGGATCCACTAGAGTCATTGCATGTGTGTTCTTTTCCCAAACCACATTGATACACTAGAGTCATTGCATGTGTTTTCCTAAACCACATGGATCCACTTGTGACATTGCATGTGTGTTCTTTTCTAAACCACATGGACCCACTAGTGACAGTGCATGTGTGTTCTTTTCCTGGACCACATTGATCCAGTAGAGTCATTGCATGTGTGTTCTTTTCCTAAACCACATTGATCCACTAGAGTCATTGCATGTGTGTTCTTTTACTAAACCACATGGATCCACTTGTGACATTGTATGTGTGTTCTTTTCCTAAACCACATTGATCCACTAGAGTCATTGCATGTGTGTTCTTTTCCTAAACCACATAGATACACTAGAATCATTGCATGTGTTTTCCTAAACCGCATGGACCCACTTGTGACATTGCATGTGTGTTCTTTTCTTAAACCATAGGGATCCGCCAGTGACATTGCATGTGTGTTCTTTTCTAAACCACATGGACCCACTAGTGACAGTGCATGTGTGTTCTTTTCCTGAACCACATTGATTCATCAGAGTCATTGCATGTGTGTTATTTTCGTAAACCACATGTATCCACTAGAGTTATTGCATGTTTGTTCTTTTCCTAAACCACATGTATCCACTAGTGACAATTGCCTGCGTGTTCTTTTCCTAAACCACACTGATCTACTTGTGACATTGCATGTGCGTTGTTTTCCTATACCACATTGATCCACTACTGTCCTTTCTTGTGTGTTCTTTTCCTGAACCACATGCATCCACTAGTATCATTGCATGTGTGTTTTTTCTTAAACTACATGGATCCACTAGAGTCATTGCATGTGTGTTGTTTTCCGAAGCCACATTGATCCACTAATGACTTTTGCATGTGTGCTCTTTTCCTAAACCACATGGATCCACTAGAGTCTTTGCATGTGTGTTCTTTTCCCAAACCACATTGATACACTAGAGTCATTGCATGTGTTTTCCTAAACCACATGGATGCACTTGTGACGTTGCATGTGTGTTCTTTTCTTAAACCACATGGATCCACTAGAGTCTTTGCATGTGTGTTCTTTTCCTAAAGAACATTGATCCACTAGAGTTATTGCATGTGTGTTATTTTCCTAAACCACATGGATCCACTAGATTCATTAGATGTGTGTTCTTTTCCTAAACAACATGGATCCACTAGTGACATTGCATGTGTGTTCTTTTCATAAGCCACATGGATCCACAAGTGGCATTGCATGTGTTTGTTTTTTGTAAACCACATTGATCCACTCGTGTCATTGCACGTGTGTTCTTTTCCTGAACCACATGGATCCACTAGAGTCATTGGATGTGTGTTATTTTCCTAAACCATATGGATCCACTGGTGACAGTGCATATGTGTTCTTTTCTAAACTACATGGACCCACGAGTGACAGTGCATGTGTGTTCTTTTCCTGGACCACATGGATCCACTAGAGTCATTGCATGTGTGTTCTTTTCCTAAACCACATTGAGCCACTAGAGTCATTGCATATGTGTTCTTTTACTAAACCACATGGATCCACTTGTGACATTGTATGTGTGTTCTTTTCCTAAACCACATTGATCCACTAGAGTCATTGCATGTGTGTTCTTTTCCTAAACCACATTGATACACTAGAATCATTGCATGTGTTTTCCTAAACCACATGGACCCACTTGTGACATTGCATGTGTGTTCTTTTCTTAAACCCCAGGGATCCACCAGTGACATTGCATGTGTGTTCTTTTCTAAACCACATGGACCCACTAGTGACAGTGCATGTGTGTTCTTTTCCTGAACCACATTGATTCACTAGAGTCATTGCATGTGTGTTCTTTTCATAAACCACATGTATCCACTAGAGTTATTGCATGTTTGTTTTTTTCCTAAACCACATGTATCCACTAGTGACACTTGCATGTGTGTTCTTTTCCTAAACCACACTGATCTACTTGTGACATTGCATGTGCGTTGTTTTCCTATACTATAGTGATCCACTAGTGTCATTTCTTGTGTGTTCTTTTCCTGAACCACATGCATCCAATGGTATCATTGCATGTGTGTTTTTTCTTAAACTACATGGATCCACTAGAGTCATTGCATGTGTGTTCTTTTCCGAAGCCACATTGATCCACTAGTGACTTTTGCATGTGTGCTCTTTTCCTAAACCACATCGATCCACTAGAGTCATTGCATGTGTGTTCTTTTCCTAAACAACATTGATACACTAGAGTCATTGCATGTGTTTTCCTAAACCACATGGATCCACTTGTGACATTGCATGTGTGTTCTTTTCTTAAACCACATGGATCCACTAGTGACATTGCATGTGTGTTCTTTTCCTAAAGAACATTGATCCACTAAAGTTATTGCATGTGTGTTCTTTTCCTAAACCACATGGATCCACTAGAGTCATTGGATGTGTGTTCTTTTCCTAAACAACATGGATCAACTAGTGACATTGCATGTGTGTTCTTTTCATAAACCACATGGATCCACAAGTGATATTGCATGTGTGTCCTTTTCTAAACCACATGGATCCACTGGTGACATTGCATGTGTGTTCTTTTCCTGAACCACATGGATCCACTAGAGTCATTGGATGTGTGTTATTTTCCTAAACCATATGGATCCACTGGTGACAGTGCATGTGTGTTCTTTTCCTGAACCACATTGATCCACTAGAGTCATTGCATATGTGTTCTTTTACTAAACCACATGGATCCACTAGAGTCATTGCATGTTTGTTCTTTTCCTAAACCACATGTATCCACTGGTGACATTTGCATGTGTGTTCTTTCGTAAACCACACTGATCTACTTGTGACATTGCATGTGTGTTCTTTTCCTATACCACATTGATCAACTAGTGTCATTGCATGTGTGTTCTTTTCGTAAAACACATGGATCCACTAGTTACATTGCATTTGTGTTCTTTTCGTATACCAGATGGATCCACTGGTGACATTGCATGTGTGTTCGTTTCCTAAACCACATGGATCCACTAGAGTCATTGCATGTGTTTTCTTTTCCTAAACCACATTGATCTGCTTGTGACATTGCATGTCTTTGTTTTTCGTGAACCACATTGATCCACCAGTGTCATTGCATGTGTGTTCTTTTCCTGAACCACATGGATCCACTTGAGGCATTGCATGTGTATTCATTTCCTAAACCACATGGATCCACTGGTGACTTTTGAATGTGTGCTCTTTTCCTAAACCACATGGATCCACTAGAGTCATTGCATGTGTGTTCTTTTCCTAAACCACATTGATACACTAGAGTCATTGCATGTGTTTTCCTAAACCACGTGGATCCACTTGTGGCATTGCATGTGTGTTCTTTTTTCTTAAACCACATGGATCCACTTGTGACATTGCATGTGTGTTCTTTTCGTAAAGAACATTGATCCACTAGAGTTATTGCATGTGTGTTCTTTTCCTAAACCACATGGATCCACTAGAGTCATTGGATGTGTGTTCTTTTCCTAAACAACATGGATCCACTAGTGACATTGCATGTGTGTTCTTTTCATAAACCACATTGATCCACTAGAGTCATTGCATATGTGTTCTTTTACTAAACCACATGGATCCACTTGTGACATTGCATGTGTGTTCTTTTCCTAAACCACATTGAGCCACTAGAGTCATTGCATGTGTGTTCTTGTCCTAAACCATATGGATCCGCCGGTGACAGTGCATGTGTGTTCTTTTCCTGAACCACATTGATCCACTAGAGTCATTGCATATGTGGTCTTTTACTAAACTACATGGATCCACTAGAGTCATTGCATGTTTGTTCTTTTCCTAAACCACATGTATCCACTGGTGACATTTGCATGTTTGTTCTTTCGTAAACCACACTGATCTACTTGTGACATTGCATGTGTGTTCTTTTCCTATACCACATTGATCCACTAGTGTCATTGCATGTGTGTTCATTTCCTAAACCACATCGATCCACTAGTGACATTTAAATGTGTGTTCTTTTCCTAAATGACATGGATCTACTAGTTACATTGCATGTGTGTTCTTTTCGTATACCAGATGGATCCACTGGTGACATTGCATGTGTGTTCGTTTCCTAAACCACATGGATCCACTAGTGACATTGCATGTGTGTTGTTTTCCTAAACCACATGGATCCACCAGAGTCATTGCATGTGTGTTCTTTTCCTAAACCACATTGATCTGCTTGTGACATTGCATGTGTTTGTTTTTCGTAAACCACATTGATCCACTACTGTCATTGCATGTGTGTTCTTTTCCTGAACCACATGGATCCACTTGAGGTATTGCATGTGTATTCATTTCCTAAACCACATGGATCCACTGGTGACTCTTGCATGTGTGCTCTTTTCCTAAACCACATGGATCCACTAGAGTCATTGTATGTGTGTTCTTTTCCTAATCCACATTGATCCACTAGTGACATTGCATGTGTGTTCTTTTCATAAACCACATTGATCCACTAGTCATTGCATATGTGTTCTTTTACTAAACCACATGGATCCACTTGTGACATTGCATGTGTGTTCTTTTCCTAAACCACATTGAGCCACTAGAGTCAATGCATGTGTGTTCTTGTCCTAAACCATATGGATCCGCTGGTGACAGTGCATGTGTGTTCTTTTCCTGAACCACATTGATCCACTAGAGTCATTGCATATGTGGTCTTTTACTAAACCACATGGATCCACTAGAGTCATTGCATGTTTGTTCTTTTCCTAAACCACATGTATCCACTGGTGACATTTGCATGTGTGTTCTTTCGTAAACCACACTGATCTACTTGTGACATTGCATGTGTGTTCTTTTCCTATACCACATTGATCCACTAGTGTCATTGCATGTGTGTTCATTTCCTAAACCACATCGATCCACTAGTGACATTTAAATGTGTGTTCTTTTCCTAAACGACATGGATGTACTAGTTACATTGCATGTGTGTTCTTTTCGTATACTAGATGGATCCACTGGTGACATTGCATGTGTGTTCGTTTCCTAAACCACATGGATCCACTAGTGACATTGCATGTGTGTTGTTTTCCTAAACCACATGGATCCACCAGAGTCATTGCATGTGTGTTCTTTTCCTAAACCACATTGATCTGCTTGTGACATTGCATGTGTTTGTTTTTCGTAAACCACATTGATCCACTACTGTCATTGCATGTGTGTTCTTTTCCTGAACCACATGGATCCACTTGAGGTATTGCATGTGTATTCATTTCCTAAACCACATGGATCCACTGGTGACTCTTGCATGTGTGCTCTTTTCCTAAACCACATGGATCCACTAGAGTCATTGTATTGTGTTCTTTTCCTAATCCACATTGATCCACTAGAGTCATTGCATATGTGCTATTTTCTTAAACCGTAATGATCCACTAGATTTATTGCATGTGTTTTCTTTTCCTAAACAACATGGATCCACTGGTGACATTACATGTGTGTTCTTTTTGTAAACCACATGGATCCACAAGAGACATTGCATGTGTGTTCTTTTCTAAACCACATGGATCCACAAGTGACATTGCATGTGTGTTCTTTTCCTGACCCACATGGATCCACTGGAGTCATTGGATGTGTGTTCTTTTCCTAAACCATATGGATCCACTGGTGACAGTGCATGTGTGTTCTTTTCCTGAACCACATTGATCCACTAGAGACATTGCATGTGTGTTCTTTTCCTAAACCACATGGATCCACTAGAGTCATTGCATGTTTGTTATTTTCCTAAACCACATGGATCCACTAGTGACATTTGCATGTGTGTTCTTTTCCTATACCACATTGATCTACTAGTGTCATTGCATGTGTCTTCATTTCCTAAACCACATGGATCCCCTAGAGTCATTGCATGTGTGTTCTTTTCCTAAACTACATTGATCTACTTGTGACATTGCATGTGTGTGTTTTTTGTAAACCACATTGATCCACTAGTGTCATTGCATGTGTGTTCTTTTCCTGAACCACATGGATCCACTTGAAGCATTGCATGTTTGTTCTTTTCCTAAACCACATGGATCCACTAGTTACTTTTGCATGTGTGCTCTTTTCCTAAACCACCTGGATCCACTAGCGTCATTGCATGCTTGTTCTTTTCCTAAACCACATTGATCCACAAGAGTCATTGCATGTGTGTTCTTTTCCTAAACCACATGGATCCACTTATGGCATTGTATGTGTGTTCTTTTCCTAAACAACATTGATCCACTAGAGTCATTGGATGTGTGTTCTTTTCCTAAACCGCATTGATACACTAGAGTCATTGCATGTGTTTTCCTAAACCACATGGATCCCCTTGTGAAATTGTATGTGTGTTCTTTTCTTAAACCACATGGATCCACTAGTGACATTGCATGTGTGTTCTTTTCCTAAACCACATTGATCCACTAGAGTCATTGCATGTGTGTTCTTTTCCTAAACCACATTGATCCACTAGAGTCATTGCATGTGTGTTATTTTCCTAAACCACATGGATCCACTTGTGACATTGCATGTGTGTTCTTTTCCTAAAGCACATTGATCCACTAGAGTCGTTGCATGTGGGTTCTTTTCCTAAATCACATTGATCCACTAGAGTCATTGCATGTGTGTCTTTTCCTAAACACATGGATCCACTTGTGACAATGCATGCGTGTTTTTTTCTTAAACCACATGGATCCACTAGTGACATTCCACGTGTGTTCTATTCCTAAACTACATGGATCCACTGGTGACATTGCATGTGTGTTCTTTTCCTAAACCACATTGATACACTAGAGTCATTGCATGTGTGTTATTTTCCTAAACCACATGGATCCAATAGAGTCAGTGGATGTGTGTTCTTTTCCTAAACAACATGTATCTATTGGTGACATTTGCATGTGTGTTCTTTTCCTACACCAGATTGATCTACTTGTGACATTGCATGTGTGTGTTTTTCATAAACCACATTGATCCACTAGTGTCATTGCATGTGTGTTATTTTCCTGAACCACATGGATCCACTGGTGTCATTGCATGTGTGTTCTTTTACTAATCCACATGGATCCACTTGAGGCATTGCATGTGTGTTCATTTCTTAAACAACATTGATCCACTAGTGACATTTGCATCTGTGTTCTTTTCATAAACCACATGGATCCACTGGTGACATTGCATGTGTGTTCTTTTCCTAAACCATATGGATCCACTGGTGACATTGCATGTGTGTTCTTTTCCTAAACCACATAGATCTACTAGTGACATTGCATGTGTGTTCTTTTCCTAAACAACATGGATCCACTTGAGTCATTGCCTGTGTGTTCTATTGCTAAACCACAATGATCTACTTGTCCCATTCCATATCTTTGTTTTTTGTCAACCACATTGATCCAGTAGTGTCATTGGATGTGTGTTCTTTTCCTGAACCACATGGATCCACTAGTGTCATTGCATGTGTGTTCTTCTCCTAAACCACATGGATCCACTTGAGGCATTGCATGTATGTTCTTTTTCTAACCCAGATGGATCCACTGGTGACATTGCATGTGTGTTCTTTCCCTAAACCACATGGATCCACTAGTGACATTTCATGTATGGTATTTTCCTGAACCACATGGATCCACTGGAGTCATTGCATGTGTGTTCTTTTCCTAACCCACATTGATCCACTAGACTCATTGCACGTGTGTTCTTTTCCTAGACTACATTGATGCACTAGAGTCATTGCATGTGTGTGTTTTTCCTAAACCACTTGAATCCACTTGTGACGTAGCATGTGTGCTCATTTCCTAAACCACATGGATCCACGGGTGACATTGCAAGTGTGTTCTTTTCGAAACAACATGGATCCACTGGAGACATTGCATGTGTGTTCTTTTGTTGAACTAGATGGATCCACTAGAGTCATTGCATGTGTGTAATTTTCCTAAACTACATGGATCCACTGGTGTCATTGCATGTGTGTTCTTTTCCTAAACCACATTGAGCCACTAGAGTCATTGGATGTGTGTTCTTTTCCTAAACAACATGGATCCACTAGAGTCATTGCATGTGTGTTGTTTTCCTAAACCACTTGTATCCACTGGTGAAATTTTCATGTGTGTTCTTTTCCTAAACCACATTTATCTACTTGTGACAATGCATGTGTGTTCTTTTCCTGTACCACATTGATCCACTAGTGCCGTTGCATTTGTGTTCTTTTCTTGAACCACATGGATCCACTAGTGTCATTACATGTGTGTTTTTCCTAAACCACATGGTTCCACTTGAGTCATTGCATGTGTGTTCTTTTCCTAAACCACATTGATCCACTAGAGTCATTTGCATGTGTGTTCTTTTCCTGAACCACATGGATCCACTAGTGACATTGCATGTGTGTTCATTTCCTGAACCACATGGATCCACTAGAGTTATTGCAGGTGTGTTCTGTTCCTAAACCACATTGATGCACTATAGTCATTGCAGGTGTGTTCTTTTCCTAAGTTACATGTATCCACTTGTGACATTTGCATGTGTGTTCTTTTCCTAAACCACATTGATCTACTTGTGACATTGCATAAGTGTTTTTTTCGTAAACCACATTGATCCACTTGTGTCATTGCATGTGTGTTCTTTTCCTAAACCACATGGATCAACTAGTGACATTGCATGTGTGTTCTTTTTATGAACCACATGGATCCACTTGAGTCATTGCATGTGTGTTCTTTTCCTAAACCACATTGATCCACTAGACTCATTGCATGTCTATTCTTTTCCTAAACAACATTTATCCATTAGAGTCATTGCATGTGTGTTCTTTTCCTAAACTACATTGATCCACTAGAGTGATTGCATGTGTGCTCTTTTCCTAAACCACTTGGATCCACTTGTGACATTGCATGTGCGCTCTTTTCCTAAACCACATGGATCCACGGGTGACATTGCAAGTGTGTTCTTTTCGAAACAACATGGATCCACTGGAGACATTACATGTGTGTTATTTTCTTGAACCAGATGGATCCACTGGAGTCATTGCATGTGTGTAATTTTCCTAAACCACATGCATCCACTGGTGACATTGCATGTGTGTTCTTTTCCTAAACCACATTGAGCCACTAGAGTCATTGGGTGTTTGTTCTTTTCCTAAACAACATGGATCCACTAGAGTCATTGCATGTGTGTTGTTTTCCTAAACCACTTGTATCCACTGGTGAAATTTTCATGTGTGTTCTTTTCCTAAACCACATTTATCTACTTGTGACATTGCATGTGTGTTCTTTTCCTGTACCACATTGATCCACTAGTGCCATTGCATTTGTGTTCTTTTCCTAAACCACATGGATCCACTAGTGTCATTACATGTGTGTTTTTCCTAAACCACATGGTTCCACTTGAGGCATTGCATGTGTGTTCTTTTCCTAAACCACATTGATCCACTAGAGTCATTTGCATGTGTGTTCTTTTCCTGAACCACATGGATCCACTAGTGACATTGCATGTGTGTTCATTTCCTGAACCACATGGATCCACTAGAGTTATTGCACGTGTGTTCTGTTCCTAAACCACATGGATGCACTATAGTCATTGGAGGTGTGTTCTTATCCTAAATTACATGTATCCACTTGTGACATTTGCATGTGTGTTCTTTTCCTAAACCACATTGATCTACTTGTGACATTGCATATTAGATTTTTCGTAAACCACATAGATCCACTAGTGTCATTGCATGTGTGTTCTTTTCCTAAACCACATGGATCCACCAGAGTCAATGCATGTGTGTTATTTTCCTAAACCACATGGATCCACTAGAGTCATTGGATGTGTGTTCTTTTCCTAAACCACATTTATCCATTAGAGCCATTGCATGTGTGTTCTTTTCCTAAACCACATGGATCCATTAGTGTCATTGCATGTGTCTTCATTTCCTAAACCACATGGATCCCCTGGAGTCATTGCATGTGTGTTCTTTTCCCTAACTACATTGATCTACTTGTGACATTGCATGTGTTTGTTTTTCGTAAACCACACTGATCCACTAGTGTCATTGCATGTGTGTTCTTTTCCTAAACCACATGGATCCACTTGAGGCATTGCATGTTTGTTCTTTTCCTAAACCACATGGATCCACTAGTGACTTTTCCATGTGTGCTCTTTTCCTAAACCACATGGATCCACTAGAGTCATTGCATGTTTGTTCTTTTCCTAATCCACATTGATCCACTAGAGTCATTGCATATGTGTTCTTTTCCTAAACCACATTGATCCACTAGAGTCATTGCATGTGTGTTCTTTTCAATGAAAAAAATAGCGCGCTATAGCGTATTCGGGAGGCAGACGCTACGCTATGCATAATGTGCTCGCTATGACGCTAATCATGTTTTAGCGGCGCTAAATGGCGCTAAACACGCTATATGTTATAACGTAATAGCGCGCTATAAAAAACTTGAAAATATCGGCAGTCCATCTGGCCCATTCAGCCCACACGAGTCACCAAACCTAGCTCACCTAACTCGAGCTCCATGTCGCATCCAATTCCCCACCACCCGACTGTGGTGGCGGTTGCAAGCTGTAGCATCTCCCTTCATCTCCTCCAGCTCTGTCCGGCCGACCGCCTCCATCCGGCACGTCCCCTACCAAAAGGAGTGCAGCTAGCAACGCCACAGCAAGCGACGTCCGCCTAGCTTCAGCCCCGTGGATGTCCAGTTATCCTCCATCTTGGAGAGCATCGGGCACGATGTTTGCCTCGCCCCAAAGAAGCCAGCCATTGGGTAAGTTACTAAGTTTGGAATTTCCTCCTCATCGTCTAGCATTTAGTATTGTAGGTGTAGTGATGTACTGATGCAGTAATTACTAATTAGCTGAATTAGTGATGTAGATGCAACGCTGTGTAGATGTAGTGGTTTCTTGAAGGAACACAACCACTTTATGTGGCTGTCTTAAAAATATATTTCCTTCATTTTGAATTTGGTGATTATTTTGATCCATACTCTGTCATTTGATCATCATTGGTTAATTGGCTATGCATGTATTACTTTACATAATTTTTTAGCTACTGAAAACCTAAGTATACAGACCATATCTATCAATTTTTATTATTATTTTGCAAAACGCTATTTTGAAAAATAACATGCTATTAGCGCGCTATAACTTGCGTAGCGTTTGGAGAGAGGCGGCGCTAAAGTAAATAGCGCGCTATTTTTTTCATTGGTTCTTTTCCTAAACCACATGGATCCACTTATGGCATTGTTAGTGTGTTTTTTTCCTAAACGACCTTGATCCACTGGAGTCATTGCATGTGTGTTCTTTTCCTAAACCACATTGATACACTAGAGTCATTGCATGTGTTTTCCTAAACCACATGGATCCACTTGTGAAATTGTATGTGTTTTCTTTTCTTAAACCACATGGATCCACTAGTGACATTGCATGTGTGTTCTTTTCCTAAACCACATTGATCCACTAGAGTCATTGCATGTGTGTTCTTTTCCTAAACCACATTGATCCACTAGAGTCATTGCATGTGTGTTATTTTCCTAAACCACATGGATCCACTTGTGACATTCCATGTGTGTTCTTTTCCTAAAGCACATTGATCCACTAGAGTCGTTGCATGTGGGTTCTTTTCCTAAATCACATTGATCCACTAGAGTCATTGCATGTGTGTCTTTTCCTAAACCACATGGATCCACTTGTGACATGGCATGCGTGTTTTTTCTTAAACCACATGGATCCACTAGTGATATTGCATGTGTGTTCTATTCCTAAACTACATGGATCCACTGGTCACATTGCATGTGTGTTCTTTTCCTAAACCACATTGATACACTAGAGTCATTGCATGTGTGTTATTTTCCTAAACCACATGGATCCACTAGAGTCAGTGGATGTGTGTTCTTTTCCTAAACAACACGTATCCATTGGTGATATTTGCATGTGTGTTCTTTTCCTACACCAGATTGATCTACTTGTGACATTGCGTGTGTGTGTTTTTCGTAAACCACATTGATCCAGTAGTGTCTTTACATGTGTATTATTTTCCTGAACCACATGGATCCACGGGTGTCATTGCATGTGTGTTCTTTTCCTAATCCAGATGGATCCACATGAGGCATTGCATGTGTGTTCATTTCCTAAACAACATTGATCCACTAGTGACATTTGCATGTGTGTTCTTTTCATAAACCACATGGATCCACTGGTGACATTGCATGTGTGTTCTTTTCCTAAACCATATGGATCCACTGGTGACATTGCATGTGTGTTCTTTTCCTAAACCACATGGATCCACTCGTGACATTGCATGTGTGTTCTTTTCCTAAACCACATGGATCCACTTGAGTCATTGCATGTGTGTTCTATTCCTAAACCACATTGTTCTACTTGTGCCATTGCATATCTTTGTTTTTCGTAAACCACATAGATCCACTAGTGTCATTGCATGTGTGTTCTTTTCCTGAACCACATGGATCCACTGGTCTCATTGCATGTGTGTTCTTTTCCTAAACCACATGGATCCACTTGAGGCATTGCATGTGTGTTCTTTTCCTATACCACATGGATCCACTGGTGACATTGCATGTGTGTTCTTTTTATAAACCAGATGGATCCACTAGTGACATTGCATGTGTGTTCTTTCCCTAAACCACATGGATCCACTAGTGACATTTCATGTGTGGTATTTTCCTGAACCACATGGATCCACTAGAGTCATTGAATGTGTGTTCTTTTCCTAAACCACATTGATCCACTAGACTCATTGCACGTGTGTTATTTTCCTAAACTACATTGATACACTAGAGTCATTGCATGTGTGTTCTTTTCCTAAACCAGTTGGATCCACTTGTGACATTGCATGTGTGCTCTTTTCCTAAACCACATGGATCCACGGGTGACATTGCAAGTGTGTTCTTTTCGAAACAACATGGATCCACTAGAGACATTGCATGTGTGTTCTTTTCTTGAACCAGATGGATTCACTAGAGTCATTGCATGTGTGTAATTTTCCTAAACTACATGGATCCACTGGTGTCATTGCATGTGTGTTCATTGGTAAAGCACATTGAGCCACTAGAGTCATTGGATGTGTGTTCTTTTCCTAAACAACATGGATCCACTAGAGTCATTGCATGTGTGTTGTTTTCCTAAACCACTTGTATCCACTGGTGAAATTTTCATGTGTGTTCTTTTCCTAAACCACATTTATCTACTTGTGACATTGCATGTGTGTTCTTTTCCTATACCACATTGATCCACTAGTGCCATTGCATTTGTGTTCTTTTCCTGAACCACATGGATCCACTAGTGTCATTATATGTGTGTTTTTCCGAAACCACATGGTTCCACTTGAGGCATTGCATGCGTGTTCTTTTCCTAAACCAGATTGATCCACTAGAGTCATTTGCATGTGTGTTCTTTTCCTGAACCATATCCTGGTGAGGGGTTTGGACGGTACTTCTGGTGACTACTGGATCTAGACTACTGCATCATATGACGCTTGCGGTTGTCGTTTGCCTGGTTAATCTTCCCTTCCATCTGAATGGCAGAGTCGACTATCTCTTCGAGATCATCGAAACGGATGTTGACGAGGACAGTCTGCATCTCATCATGCAGTCCGTTTAAGAATCTCTCCTTCTTCTTGGCCTCCGTGTTGATCTCATCCGCTGCATATATGGCAAGTGACAAGAATCTGTCATGGTACTCCACCATAGTCATTAATCCTTGCTTCAATTCGCGGAATTCATCTCTCATCCTATTGACTAGACCTTGCGGCACGTGGGTGCGGCTGAACTTGACCTTGAATGCGGATGCTATTCCACCAAGCTCTTGCATCTCCTGCCAGATAGTGGGTGGCGAAGAGAACTTTCTCATTCTCATCAACTCTGGCAACCTCTAAGTTGTTTTCCATGGTCCATAACCAGTCATCAGCATCTAATGGGTTTTCAGATTGGTTAAAGATTGGGGGATTGGTGTTCTAAAAGTTTTTGAGTTTGGATCCTTGGTGATCCTAATTTCCATGTCCTTGGTTGTTGAGAGCCATTTGGGCGATCTGCTGCAATGTTGCTAGGTTGGCTTGACGCTCGGCCCTGCTTGCTTCACGGTCCGCGATGAGATTCTGCAAGATCTGCAGCATTGGGTCCTGCGACGAGCTGCTCCCTCCTTGGTTTCCACAAGTCATCTAAAGATTGAGATAGATATAGGGGTAAGAGGGAAATTCTAAGGTTCATGGTTTTGGGTTTTTCAAATCTAAAACTTTGTGCTAAACTCAGGTTTTTCAACTAACTTCCTTTTCATTCATGCAAGCAAGCACACGATACAACACACACCACAACAATCAAAGGGAAAACAGATGGCTTGAAGAACCATTCTGCAAGCTACGATACAATGAGATGATACATCTCATGCTACGACAGTGCTCTAGTGCATCTACTCATCGTCGAAGAAGTCGGAGTCTTCATCATCAGTGTAGAAGTCCACAGCATCCTCCTCCAGAAAGTCATCATCGTTGCTGAGGTAAGAATCCATATCTCCCTGGATGTCTTCACCCTCATCTTCTTCTTCCTTGGCGGCAAGCTGAGCTTCCTACTCCTTGATGGTCTTCTCGAGGTCGGCCGCCTTCTTGCGAAGATGGGCGATGGTGCGATCCTTCTTTGCATGCTGGCGGCGAAGAGACTGTTGATCTTGGACTAGCAGTGTGAAAGTCTGGGCCTTCTGGTCGGCGATGGCACGGTTCTGGTTAGCTAACTCCCTGGCATTGTCCAGTTCCTGCTGTCTGTCATGAAGCAAGAAGTCAAGGTTCTCCACTTGACGCCACAACTCTGGGTGACTTGGCGTCTCCATCGGCATTCCCATGAAGTCACGTCTTGCATAGTGGGCAAAACGGGTTCCTTGGATCTTGTTGACGCTGAGGGCACATAGACGTGCGAGAGCTTCATGCATTGCCCTGGCTAATCCATCTAGCCAGTTGTTCTCTCTCACGAAGAACTGAATTCTCCCGGAAGTTGGTGCTTCGATGCTTGCTCGAAGATCCGCGGTGACTAGCCACTGTAGGTCTCCTCCTGGGGGTCCTGGAAGTTGAGCTCCAAGAAACTCCGGATGTGGGCGTCCCAGTAACTCCGATAGTGAATCCAGATCCCTCTCGAAGATCAGCTGACCTCCGTTTCCCAACTAGTAAAATTTGCTGAACTGAGTCTCCATCAACAAGGATTAAGGATGAGGAAGTTAGTGAAGTGATCAGGTGTGTCAAATTTTAGGGAGTAATGTAAGAATTTTGAGGAACATGAATTTTTGAGAAAGAATGAGTTCACAAGGGTAAGAGGGGAAATAGTTTTTTCATAAATACTCACTTTGGTTTTGAAGCTAAGTTTTTGGTTTGGACGTCCATTCTAACTAGGGTCTCCTATGGTCAGGAAGGCTCTGATACCAACTTGTCAAGACCCGGATTTTTAATCCCAGATGCCCGTTATGCCATACCTCGCAATCCCAGGATTACCATTTTTGCGAGACATAACGGATTGGACATCACAGTACATCATCCATTACATACCATACATAAGGTTTTACACAAATAAGGATCTCATGATCCAGTCTTAATACAACAAGCAGCGGAAATAAAAAGATAAGCGTAGCGGTGGGGTGCATCTTCCGGGGCACATGCAATGCTGACGAAAGGCAGATAGTCCTAGTTATCATAGCCGTCCTGCTGACCATCATCTTGATAATCTCCTTCATAGTCTGGCCATGATAATAGCCACAGACAAAAGCCATGAGTACTCTTTAAGTACTCGCAAACTACCACTAACAAGTAGTATAAATCTAAGTTAAAGTTCTAGAGCTAAGTTTAACTATAAAGTTAAGTTTGAAACTTAAGCTGAGTTCTGAAGCAAAGAAAGATAAAGTAAGGTTCTAGAATCACTTAAGTTGGGAAGCTATTATCATAAACACAACCCTGTTGTGGTCAAGTCAAAGTTCATCATTCATTTCAAGTTATTTAGAAAACATCTGACAACGAAACATTATGGCCATTCCAACTATTCATAACCGCGGACGCGGCTATTCGAATAGTTTGACACTCTGCAGAGGTGGTACACTTTCACCACAAGATTCGATACATCTGTCAGGGGTAACCCTGAATCATCATACTTAGTATGCAGATAATCAAACATAACCTTCCCTTTACACACCCTAGTATAAGCACCTCTCCTACGAGCATGGCCTCCCAACCATGACCATCAGTCATCTTGGGCACTGCATAGGTGGACAACATTGAGAGGTAGCCTCAGCTCAAACCTCTCCCGTGAGGGAACTAATACTAATGCATATAAATTTCCAGCTAAGCCTTACCCAATTCAGGTAGTGTGGTTGGACGGTAAATTTGGAATGGTATCGCATCCGAATCCAACCATCAGTTTTATAAAAGGGTTAAGGCTCATGCCTCGTCATTTTCATCATCATAAACCAATTGTGTTTCTCAACACATGTAAAAACATCTCAATAGAATGACTCATCATTTCAAGGTTTTCACAATTCATTTTCACCCATTTGTTCCCATCTAAAGTGACTCAAGTTTTGGATCTACTCTAAAATACTAAGTTAAGAGTGTTCACTAAGGTGGAAGGATGGGATCAATCTCATGCCATAGAATGACATCTAAAGGTTTCTAAGTAGGTCAAGTTTTATACTTTTTATGCTACCTTCAGAACAAGAAAAGAACTTGGTGTAAACTAAGGGAGGTAAAAACTTGTAAACAAAGACTTGAGGTAACTACTAGTTAAAAGGGGTGTGATCAAAGCATGCTTAAGGCATCTTTGCTAAATCATCTAGTTTGATTCTAGTTTGCTAAGTACTAAACTTGCAAGGGTTAATCTTGGGTATTGCTAGTTTTATAAGGGTAGCTTCTACTGTTAATGGTGGCTTGCCTTGGTTGGTGCAGTGGTTGAAGATTTCTTCGTCTTCGTCTTGATAGCACTCCTCCTCCTCGTAAGCTTGGTCGGTACTATCTTCTATAACAATACATACGGAGTAGACAATCACCAAACAATACTTAACTAGGCTAGATAGCATTCGAAGACACACCATTGATGATCTATTATCATCACAAGCATCACAAGTTTAATTCAATAGTTTCTTTCTTTTTATTTTAGAAAAGTAATTTGTACTCATTGAAAAATTTAACTAAGATTTAATATTCACCACTTAAAATATGGGATAATGTTGACACATGTCATCACCACATACTCTAACATGTGGGAATGAGATTTAAAAGGTTGGATCAATATTACTTTGGTTTAAGTTCATTATTTAATGATTTAAAGTGACTAGAAATGCCTATATAACATTATTTTGGTACTAGTCCAAAGTCACTACATGTAAACCTTAATATTATTACATATTTAGATAGATATGATGAAATGTGATTTTTGAGAGTTGGAATCAACTCAAAAGCTAACTTGGTTGATTTTATAAAAATGTTGCAAGTTGCAAAAGCTTCTTTCTTCTTATTTTTATTTGGAGAGATCTATAACTCTAATTGAATTAAATCCAATGGGCTTGGATAGATCATTTTAGTACCTTTCAGACAAAATTGGTTTCATGCAATTTAGATTTCTAAAACTCTCTAAATTGATTTTCAAACTAGGGGACAGAAACTAGATTTAACTAAAAAAATCCAGATTTGCATGGGTGGGCTAGCGCGGGAAAAGAAATGGGCCGGCCCAGTAGCACTCCCACGTGTCAGCGGCACTTAAAACACGAAACGGTATGCGGGCTGTGGGCCGTGCCATTAGAATAGGAATCTACGGTTGAGGGTCGTCGTCGACGACGAACAGGTCGCCGGCGAGCTCGAACCCTAGCGGCTCGGTGGGGGTCTACTAGGGGCGTACAAGGGTTCCAGCGGGGTCAGCGAGCCGGGCAAACGACGTGGAAGACGACGGCGAGGCAAGGCGCGGTTGCAGTGGAGCTTGGGGTGGTCGCAATCAACGACGCCCTTCTCCTCCTGTCATGGCTGCTCCGGCTCCAATTCCGGCGAGGCAGAGCTCGACTTGCTCCGGCTAGAGGTGGGTGAGGTTCAAAGAGGTGAGGTTAGTGGAATGTTGTGGAGAGAAGAGGCTGGGGTGGGCTCCTTTTATAGGCCCGACGGTGAGACCGAGCGTGATGGGCAGTCGACGGTGGCGACATGGCTACGACGGGGTAGAGGCATGGCTGGGGGTGGCGATCTATGGGCGGTTCCCTGGCGGTGCTCTAGAACTTGAATGCGAGCGTAGGGGCGGTGGCACGCGGTCTGGGCGAGGTGGCGCTCTGAGAAGCAGAGGCGGCGGTGTCCACGGCGAGCGGTGGCTATGATGCGTTGGGCGACCAACGGGGGTGTCTGGGGTGTTCTCCAGCTCGCGGCGGAGCGGCGGGCGAGGGCTGTTGCCAAGGGGCGGTCTGTGCGAGCGGGGACCGAGCGCGCTCTAGGGGCAGCACTGGCATGGTGCGGTGGCACTGGGCGTGGTTTGTGCTTGGTGGTCCACTGCTGCTCTGGGCTCAGGCAAGGGACAGGGGGTGGCGGTGAGCTCCTGGCTACCTCCTAGACATGGCGAGGGAAGAGGGAATGGTCTGCTGCAGCAGGGCAAGGGTTTGCCGGCGAGGCATGGCTCGGCGAGGCATGGCCTGGTTTGGTTAGATCAAGAGGGGACAGAGGAGATAAATGAAGGTCATTTGGCGGCAAAACCCTGTAGTAAACAGTGAGCTAGGATTAGAGTAGAGATTATGCATGCCAAGTGTTTGATTAAATGGCCGCATGAAAGAAAGTTTTGAATTTTGGTTTCAAAATTTTTGAGTGATCTCCACTAGTGATAGGTAGTCTCTGGTTGCAAGGGTTTTGAAAGTGGAGCTCAAAAATATGTTTTTTGAAATAGAGGTGATCTATGCATATGCATTAGATTCAATTTTAAACTGTCATTTAAAATAGTTAATATAATGTTTTTAGCAGATCCAAGCGTGGGCCTTGGTACATCATTATGTGTACTAGCAAGGGGTGCAAAGATCAAGAATTGTTTCTGTTAAGTTTTGAGTACTAGGAATAGCAAAAGTAGGCATGGGAGTTAAATTTGCCAAAATGACCATTCCTCCTTTTTAATTCTTTTTGATTTGATTTTCCTTAGGAAAAGTTTGGGAATGATATAGATGATGTTTAAATCACCTAAGAAACATTTTACAAGCATTGGATCAATCAATCATGGCAATTCAAACAACTCCTATTTTAAATGCACACATATATGAATGCTTTCATTTTAAATTTGAAAAAGTTTTTGTTAACCCTATTTTTGGATGATTTGATCTTGATAACCTTGGATTAAAGTTTTGGGATGTTACAGTCATTGCATGTGTGTTCTTTTCCTGAACCACGTGGATCAACTAGTGTCATTGCATGTGTCTTCTTTTCCTAAACCACATGGATCCACTTGAGGCATTGCATGTGTGCTCATTTCCTAAACCATATTGATCCACTCATGACATTTGCATGTGTGTTCTTTTCCTAAACCACACTGATCTACTTGTGACATTGCATGTGTGTTCTTTTCCTATACCACATTGATCCACTAGTGTCATTGCATGTGTGTTCATTTCATAAACAACATTGATCCACTAGTGACATTTGCATGTCTGTTCGTTAACTAAACCACATGGATCCACTAGTGACATTGCATGTTTGTTCTTTTCCTAAACCAGATGTGTCACATCCTAAGTTTTTAGAAATTGGGACAATAAAAAAATATATTTTTACATGTCATTCAGAAGCATTGCATTGCATCCATGCAAAAATTTCCAAGAATTGAATTTGAAATCCCAAACCCTAATAGAAATATGCTAATTTATTACTATAAGGAATTAAATGGAACTTATAAAATCCATTATACTTAGAACAACAACTATTGCTAAATATTACATTAATATAATCTACAGGATTTTAGAAAAAAATTAGAAACAAATTTTAGCTTATTTGGAGTTAGTATGCAAAAGTTATTAAAAAATTAGAAAACAGAAAAGAATAAAGAGTAAAGAAAAAAAGTAAACTAAACCTACCAGCTACCTACCTATCGCGCACACACGCACGCCGAGCAGCGCATAGCGCAACAACGCACTAGGCCAGCCCAATTCTTCTACAGCGACCCAACACACGCAGCCCGCTCCTCCTCCCCGCTCACTGACGCCGGGACCCACCTTGTGGGGCCCCGGATTAATTCTTCGAGAATCCCTGTTATGCATACAACCACGATCCCATGATCAGTTAGTCGTGGCACATAACCGACAAGTATCATTACAACATCCGAGACATACCGAATTTACAAGACTTACATAAATTGCGTTATGGCTACATCAATAATCATCAGCAGAACTTCATCAAGCGTAGAGCCCAATCCATGCCTTAACCTACAGGCAACTGACTAGGAGAACGTCCTAGCTCGCATAGGCGCCAATGTCCTCTTCTTCTTGATATCTGACAAAGTTAATAGCCAGGGACAATGCCAGTGAGTACTTTGAATGTACTCGCAAACTACCTTAAGATAACAATATTAACAACAGGATATGCAGTATGGCTATGGTAGTAGGCGGGCCTCGAGAGAGGTTCTTTTCTCAAATAGTTTCTCTTGTAGATATAGCATCTACATATCGCTGTTGAAAACTTTTGTAAACATTTTGGAAATCTTTTGAAAAGTTTGGAAAACATTAGGACTGGGTCACCCATTTGTTCCTCCTTCCGGTCATCCCCTGACCAAACTCCTTCCATTCCGTTCTGACCATCCCATATTCAAAACCGGAATCCTTTCCGACCATCCCATGGTCAAAACCTTTTTAAAGACTTTGCTTTTCCGAAAATCCTTTTTGAAAACAAAAACCAGCACCGCTCTACAGAAGTTTGTCCAACCCGTCCTTAACCGCGGACACGGCTATTCGAATAGATTTTATCGTCTGCAGAGGTTGTACACTTTACCCACAAGATCCGATACATCCGCCGTGAACTGTCGCGGATCCTCATACATCAGTATGCGGGTTTCAGATAACTGGATAAGACCTTCAGGATAATCCCCTCTTAATACCACCACCTACCCTATGGGTGTTCTTCCCCTCAAAACCGGGACGTCAGGCGAGGACCAACCGGAGCGCTTTTTCCACTTCCCGAGTGTGCGCTTTCAATGAGGGGCCCATAGTAACGCGTGGAGGCCTGCCGACCGTTTGTTCCTTCTCCAGGTCGATGTCTCGCATGGACCTTTATCGGAGAAGGCCCACCCTCCAAGGATCCCCGATCCCCTGTAGTAGTTGCGAGGCACCGGTATTAGAGAGAACCACTTTCGGGTCAAGCCCCTTCCCATATAGGAGTAGTGTGGTTGCACGGGTTTAAGTTGTTATAGCTAGACTGCAAAGAACCAGGTGCGTTTTCGTAAACCTTTTTCCTCCACCTTTCCTTCAGCATTTTGTAAAGCAAAACCTTTTTCTTTCTCAACATCTCTTGGGAGGTCCCACCTCACCGAGGTTTTATCATAAAACATTTTGTCAAAAAATTTCCGAGGTCTTCCCATCCTGTAGCTTTTGCTTCGGCTAAATCGGGGTCTCCAAAGGGGTATGGTGGATATGCACCATCTACTCTACTAGGGACAATTAGGTATCACCAAGGGGGTTGTACTTAGTAGTACCAAAGTGTAATAGTTTGGAGGAGCCAAAGAACTACCATATATATATATATATATCAACATATAGTAAAACAATGCAGTTTTTAACAAACAGTAGATAAAACATGTATAAGTAAAACAGTAGGACAAGGCTTATGAGCAAGAAGGTGGCTTGCCTATGACCAGCAATATGGCATAAATGTCGCTGGACTTCTTCTTAGAAAACCATAATAACCAATATAAACCATCTTCTTCTGCTCTCCGATATAATCGCAACTATCATCGATAAGGAACACATGCAGACAAACAAAGGGCACAATCAATACAAGGCATACAATCACCAATACAATACAGCAGGCAAACATACCACACATTACTCAATTCAGTAGGTTTTGAGAGGATTGGATTTAGGAGATCAAGATGGCTTTGGAGAAGGGGGATGAAAATCCCTTAGGATTTATAGTGTAGAAACTACCTATTAGATGGGTTTTTGGAACAAGACCATATTCTGTATGATACCATCTATTATATATTAAAAGTACATGACGGGTCAACCAAAAAAAAGAGAAATATGCTAGAAATTCCCACAATAATCAGAAACATCTAACCATCCATTTACTAATGTAACAAAACAAAGCCAACGGATTATAGAAAAAAACTTATTGACAATCAAGTTAAAAGAAATTACCCACCAATGCCATGACTTAAAAGATCCCGTACCTCTTCAATCTTAAAAGATCCCGTGCGTGGTCATCTATTTAAAAAACAAGGGTCCGTGGTCTAATATCAAGGTTGCATCTTCTCCATCCTCACCCCGCCGCCATGTCCTCTTTGGATGTCGTCCTACCGTAGGTCCTTCTCCATGAGCTTGATTTGCTCCTCTCATGTGCCGTCAGGGATCCTCACGCTCAGCTTTACGCCTGTCTCCTGATCTAGAGCTACCAAATCTGATTGACTAGATCAAGTCGAGCAAGAGCTCCGCACAGCCGGCCACACAATTAGGACGACCAGTGGCCAGACGATCCCAACACCGACGACCATCTCTTGCATGATAATGCAACCTGCGCTCCAAGCAACGATCAAGTACCGGTAACCTGGTATTGTATGCATGTGCTTTCCTGATATCTGATGCTCGCAATCAGCTTAGTTCCCGCGTCTTTCTTGGTTGTAGCTCCGAGATCTTGTCCATGGAAATAAGGGACATACACGGTTAGAAAAATTAGAAGATGCAGCAAGATTGCTTTGTTCCTATGTAATTAATCAATTCCTAGGTCGAAGCCGCCGAAGTCGACATACAAGGTGAAGCCGAAGTCTGCTTTGGTGCAATGGCCTGTGTGAATCCCAATTGCCTCCCGTTCAGCCAGCGATCTCCCATGCTCTATCTACCTATACTGATTACGAGAATACAAGCATGCCTTAGTTGTCCTTAATGAGAGAGGATCATGAGTCCATCAACTGATGAGACTGAAGAGGCAAAACATAGTGTTTGTCTAGGTGACAAATAACTCTGTCTCGGTACTTCCTCCCAGCTCCTCTCGGTAATCAAGTGCACTACAGTTCTTTGGCGGCGAGCAGTGTTGTAGTACCAGTGAGATCAAGATAAATGGCTGACTATTACTCGGAGTAAGGCGTGCATAAGTGGTTTGACGAGCTATAGCTGCAGGAGAAGACCAATGATGCACATCGGCTAGCAGCGAACGTGCCTCATGTGTTCTGTGATAGTCGGTGCAAAGAACTCCAATGACATGTCAGCTAATATAATGTAACTTCGAAACTCGGATGACCTTCTACATGCTGCTAATATCTTCCCAAAATATGCTTGGGGCAAGAAGACAAAGATGCTCCCTAGCACTGGGAACCATGATTACAGTTTTAATTTCTATCTCTTTGAGTTTGGCAATACAGTGTTAGTATCTGCCAGATAATAGCTAACAGATATTTCATTCTGCATGTGGACTTGGGAGGTAAAAAATTACTAAACGTTAGAACATATGAAATATTTTCATAGGGATTTATTTGCCTTCTATATTTTGGTATGGTTTCTTTCATAGTCGTTTCCTGTTGGCTCTAAAGTGTCTAGGAATTTGCCTAGAAAAGTACTAATTAATGTTTCCTCTTCGTTTGTTGGATTTCATTTTTAACCAAAGGTACAAGTATGGCGATAACATACCATGGTTTCATTGGTAACGTGAGCACTCTGGAGTCTGGAGTTTGGACCTGCCAATAAATCTCCATGTCATTCAATTGCTTCTTCACTAGGTATGCAAAGTATCACCATGTCCATTCATGGTTACTAGAGACATCACATTTTTTTCATGATAAAATATCATAACTAAGCTGTGAGGGTATTCTTTGCTCTGTGATTACTCCTAGCAAACGCATGTGCTTATAGTTTTGTCTTCTTTCTACCAGATTTTGTGTCGTAACATTTAATTAGCAACAAAGATTATGTCTTCTGATGAGCCATACCTGAAACATATATATTAGATGCGTGTATTGATTCTCTTCCTACAGTTCTATCCATTTGGGAACTATCCAGTATTCATCCCGCTTTACTAACTCGGCAGACAAACTTTACCACAACAGTGCATATTATAACCTCTCCAATGGATTCATTAATTACCTCCTGATGTATGCAAGGTTCTATTACTTCATGTAATATGATATATATTCCTCCACCAGGAGGTTCTTTCATCATTCATCACTAGCTGTGTTCAGCCGTGATTTCTCTTTATCGTCTCATTTGGTACTAATCTCTTCCGATATTACTCGCAGGGGGGCACATAAGAGAAGTGGCATAGCAATAAGACTGATGCCTTCCAATGGATATTGTCTCCACGATAGTACTGCAATTCAATTGAAGTACTCCCTCCGGTAAAAAGTACTTGTCGTGGTTTTATCCTGATGTGATTACTTCCAACCTTCTAGCTTGGACCATATCAAACCACACACGTACACCGTCCGTGATCGACACATATACATGGGACGGACAAGAGTAAGTATCGTTGGGCCTAGCTTTGAGATTTGATACTTGTAAATATAAGTGTGCTTGCCCAGTGTTTCTGGACATAAAAATCGATGCCATAAAGAACTAACTGTTTTTTCTTCAAAAAAGGGTAAGCCCCGGCCTCTCCATCAATCGATGCCATAAATAAGAAATTGATGTCTCGCTCAAAATAAAAGAAGTAAATACCGTCTGCTGATATCTATCAATGATGTGTACGTGAGTTGGTTATCAAAAGGTGTATGAATAAATTAATAGTGTGGTGCCGAGACAACTAGCAAAATAAGGTTAAGCCTATGAGTATTCATACCTTCACAAATTGTTGATCCCATGCACCTGATATTAAAATTGGTTTTCTTTTCACAGGTAGATGCAAAGGATAGGTCTACCAATGTACGTTATTCAAATGCGGAGCTTTAAAAGAGGACTATTATCAGTATGCATACATATACTTGATTCATTTTTTAAGAAACACTAGGTAAGACATGCATAAAAGAGAGATATGCGTACATATATTGATGTATGCTAACGAGCGCACGAGAATTTATATAGCATGTGTCGTTAACTCTGTTGGTGTGCTTGGAAAAACACTTCTATTTGCGTAAAAACTTACTAAGAGAAAAAAACTTATTAAGAGAAATTATAACAGTTGTAATTTGAATTTTTCATAAACACCCTTTATTACTTCTTAGCAGTATAATCACATATAAAGTAAAGGTCCAAGTTACATACATACAAATTTATACGTATCTATAATGTTGTGGAACAAATGGAGAGTTAACAGGTGAAAAAATATACAACGTAAAAATAAGTAACTTCTATGATACACTAAATATGATGCCCTCGCTTTTGCGAGGGCCACTGTGCTAGTTGTATACAAATGATACCTACAGGTAGATGTTGATAAAATGAAACTAAGAAAAGTGGTTTCACTAATTTATCACTTTTCTTTAAATAGTTATGAATATTCTAGTGATGAAAGCTCTAGTTTTAGGAGATAATTCACCAGAAAAGTTTTGGAGCTCCAAAAATTAATTCCTTGGATGGTCAGGTAGAGTTTGATGTACTTGTTCACTGGGAGTTGGAATCATGCCAAAGTAATTACCAGAATGCCCTCAGGAAATTCCAAAAGGATGTTCTGTAGACAACTTGTGTTTTTCACCAGATTAAATCTACAGAGGATTTTCATATGAGGTAAAGGGCAATGGATATGTATTGAAAATACCTTCCAGTACCAACTGGAATCATTATTTTTGGAGTTGCAGAGCTACTGTGGTCAAATTATTGGTGAACTAACCATGCACAGAATGGATTAATTCACAATAAATCAAATGGGGCATAGAAAATTAGGGGCTCCTGGGTTTTGGTAGTATCTGATGGTACACTACTCTGGGAGTTGGAATTAGCCTAATAGGTGGTGTAGATAAGCCTAGGGAATTTTCCAAAGTCAGATATGGAGGGATTTTGTGAATTTCACCAATGTTGAAACGCAATTCACCTTGGTACGAGATAAATGTTGGATGTAAGGTCTATGAATATGCTTTCAAAAGAACTTGGTTTCATCCATTTTGGAGATGTGGATGTCAGTGAGGAATTTATTTACTAAACAGGAAATATTTTAGTAAATATATTTTTCTAAATTCAAAGGAATTTATTTCTGGAGAGGGGTTGGCTCTACATGTTGGGCAAAACATGTGCTTATAGGTCTATAATTTTATTTGAACGAAACATGGCAGTTTTCATTTAAAAACCTAATTAAACCAACATGCCACTAAACAGATATGAGGTAAAGTGTTTTAAAAAAGAAAAAGGGGAAAGGAGATACTGGGCTTAGGAAACCAGAGGGAGTTGGGCTGTACTGTGGGTCGGCCCAATAGGCGGTGCCCGGGAGGCACGCACTGGGCATTTGAAACGGCCGCGTGGGGCCCGCCCGTCAGCGAGAGCCGGCGCCTGAAGAGGTATTGGACGCCCAGGGCCGTTAGATCAAAGGGAGATCGACACTGGGGAATTCGTTGTCTCCAGCGGGAAGGGCCTGGCGGCGGCCAAACCCTAGGATTATCAGGGCGGCGCCGTAGCTCACCTAAGGGCACAGAGAAGACGCTGAGGAAGCTCCAGGGCGATGCGACGAATGACGACGGTCCCAACGAGGGGCGGCAGGGGCGGGTTCGACATCGGGACCTCACTCGCCCAAGCGCGCCCGGCGGAGCTTGCTTCGGTGCTCGTTGGAGCAGCCTCGGGGGTGCATGCATGATGCAGAGGAGGTGTCGAGCGGGCGCGACGCATGAAACTGACTCCGACAGGGGGCACCAACCACAGGTTCCCCTTCAGGTAGTGCATCGCGCGGAGGTGGCCGAGGGGAGTTCGCCGGAGCTTGCCGATGCGTCGGTAGCGACGGTCCTGGAGGAGAAAAGGGTTAGGGTTAGTTGCAGGGGAATAGGGAGCTTCCAGAAATGCGACAAGCCGCAGGAGAGAGGCAGGGGGTTGGGTTCTTAGCTCGGCGGGGGGTAGGAGGCCGAATTCGTGTTCACTGTCGTACGGGCAGGGAAGCTCAGGAGAGAGGCTGGGAAGCTCAGGGATGAGAGATCCGGGGTTTGGGATGCCATTGGGGCCACATGCAGGGGAGAGGGAGATCGGGAGAGGGTTGCTCGAGCTCGGGCTAATTCATGACCGAGAGGGAGTTCTTCTCTCTTCCTAGCTGTGGAAGGACAGGGGAGAGGAAGTGGGATGCAGGGGAGGTGGGTGGGAGGGATTTGGGGGCAAATGAGGGAGTAGGAGTGGGGTGGAGGCCTCTGGTCCATTTAAAGGCAATGGGGAGGTTCATCGTGTACATGGCCTATGGAGCAAGGGTGAGGGTGAAACCAGGGCTGATATTGTTGTGGGCTAAGGGAGGTGGTTTTCTGGTCAAGTTGCAGGGCATAGGAGAGGTGGTATGGAGTGCTGCAAGAATTAAAGATGTGACCAATGTGTGTATCCCTCCTTCCTCCAAGCACTAAAGACAAGAGGAAGAGGGTTTCTATAGTGTATCTCGACCAGAGGGATGAGAGGTGTGTTGTGAAAGTTTGTTTGACCAGAATGGTGAAGGTTTGGTGGGCTTTTGATTTGACGATTGGCTTACTTGGCAATTTTGATCAAATAGGTGGTTATGAAGAAAGTCCAAAAACTTGCATTGGACAAGAAGGGGAAATGGTACTGGTGGGTAGTTGAGGTCAAGACACACCTCCAGGAATTATTTGGGATTTTTTTTAAGGATTTTAAGTCGTTTACTCAAAAAGTACAGAAGTCGTTTCTAGAAGATCATTTGATAAATTTACATTGGACAAGTGGAGTTTTTGATGTGAGATGGTACCAAATAGGAATACACACTTAGTAGAATTTTCCCAAGATTTATTGTGACTTAAAAGTATTTAAAACAATTATTATTCCATTTTAGCCATTTAAGAAAATGGGCAAAAATAAATAATAAAGCTCTTAAAAAATATTTATTTTTGAAGTAGGAATATGGGGTATGATGTGTGGACCTGAATTGATCCAAAAGTTGGGGAAGTGTTTTGGCAAAAACCAAACTTTCTTTTATGGGAGAGGTTTTGCCTATTAAGGGAATTAAATAGTTTTGGTCCATAATAAATATGGATAATTATTTATAAATCTTGATGATCAAGTTAGATGATATAGACAAGGTGTAGCAAGCATTTGCGACCTTGGGATTGGAGAATCCAAGTTGATTTTGGTGGAATACCCTAGATTAAGGATCTAAGGTGATGTTAATTTCATACCATCAAAACATGGTTGTATCATGGAGCTCAGAGCTCCCCTTGGGGCATGGGATAGATGGATGGATACACCAAGTGATGTAAAACAACATGGTACAGAGGTTTGAGCTTGATCTTGCTTGGGCTCACCAAGACAAGCTTTCAAACTGTGAATAAAATAAGCCTGCCAGAGCAGATTATTAACTAGCCTTCAAAACCTTGTGGGTTTAAACAGCTCAAGGATCCAATTGGGACAAGTGAAGTAGGTAATGATAGAACTATATGAGTAGAACACAACCATGCAGAGAGTTTGTCCAAAGAAGGTTGGATGGTGGTGCGAGCTTCTACCAAAGTAGGCATGCTGACTAGATTTGCAGGAAAAGTTATTTTCTTGCCTGCAAAACCATCAAGAACAAGTGGGTATGAGGATGATCTAACCAAGGTCAACAGTTGTCCTTTGTAGTCCTTAGGATGGTTAACAATATGGTATAGATGCATTTCCAAAAATGCACAAGGGTTGATAAAGGGAGGCATTCAAAAAGGTGATGTTTGAAACAGATTTCCAAACTTGGCCAAATTTGGCAGATTTAGGTTTTTTGACTAGAATGTGGGTGGTGATGATTTTGATGGGTTGCAAGGTACCAAAGCATCATCAAGTGGGTGATGTTGAAGTGTAGATGGAGTAGAAAGGATCCATGCTTGATATTAGTCTTCATGGACTTGGAAGCTTCTAGAAGGGATATCTTCAGAGGTGGTATAGTTAAGGGTTTTAGATGATCACTTAGTAACTAGGGATCATATCCAGATTGTATTCTTGCTTAGGGTGGGATGATTTGGAGACATCTTGATCCTAGTGATGATCTCCTAGAGTAGCTCATACTATCTCCTAAGCAGACAATTCAAACAGCAGATCAAGGCAACTCATCTTACAAACAAATCAACCACTACTGGGGGGTTACCACCAAGCTTAGCTTGAGGTAAGGATGGGTATTTTGAAATAGGTTGGAGTTTGAACTAGGTAAGGTCCTTGGTATCTCTACCAAGAGTATAATTCAAAAGCTTACAAAAAGGTTTTGGAGATCCTAGAGGTAAGAGTAGTTGAAGATTCTGTGTTGAAAACATAAGGAGATTATATTATATAACTCTCCATAGTTTTGTCAATAGAAGTTACAAAAATAGTTTTGGGTACATAAGCATTGTGGCTCATGTTTTGAAATGCCAGAACATTTGAGAATATGAAAATTAAGCCAAGACTGTGTTGGGAAGTATCTTTTGTCAACTGGTGTTAAGGTAAGGAGTATATCATCTAATACACATTCAGTATTAAACAAGAAAAAGTTTTTGTTCCCCCTGATTTTTGCATTTTGGACACTAATCAGGGTTGCTGAAATTGGGATGTTACACACCTACTTGTCTCCTTCCTCACGCGAGGAGACCGTGTCCCGCACGGTTCCGATCTCTCGAACAAAAATCCTCCAAATTCGGAGTAGCCCCTGTCCCCTCCATCACGGAACTAGCCCCATATAAACCCCAAACCCCATCCTCGTGTCAACGTTTGCAGAAAATCGAGACCCTAACCGCATATATGGAGCTTTTACAATCTCGTGTCGCGCCACCGCCATTGGAGTCCCAGCCATGGTCGTGATCAATGCTTACAAGCACCCCGAGCCTTCTATTAGCACTAGATGCCTTCTCCTTGTTTCACCGCTTCTCCTTGACCGTTTTCGCCTTGAAACGCAGCCATCGCCGTCCAATCCCATCTCCACGGCCCACATCGTGTCCAGCTGAGCCCGAGCTCAAGCCGACAGCGAGCCAGAACTCAAGCCAAGCCTCCACAACCTCGTCCGTCAGATCGAGATCTAGCGGCCCAGGACGATCCGCTTAAGCGAAGAGGTACCAACCAGTAAGAAGCCGCCACATGGCATGTTGACTGTGTAATTCAAATTATTAGTATTTAAAATAGCCAAAAATGTATCCAATATTGTAATATTCATATAAAATTGAATATAAGTCCAAAATTAACATATATGTACTGTATTTATTTAAATGATTTAATGGCCTTTTTGGAGTAATTAAACCATAGTAAATTATTTAAACATCCTAAAAATACAAATAAGATATCTATGGAATCCGTGAGTCATGTATGACATTAATATGGCCTTACATATAATTTTTGATGAATAAAAGATTTTAAATGATTTAAAGCCTTTTAATTAGTATTTAAATCATAAGAAATTATCCAAAACCTCAAATTGAGTGAATCCAATTTCCACGTGTTTGTTTCAGTAATACCCATCTAAAGAAAATATAAGCAAAACTATTTGTCACGGTTTTAATAGATGATATTACAGAAAGCTATAAACCCAATTACATAGTAATTAAATCATAAAACAATATTTGTAAATGATTTTTAGGTGATTCCAATTGCTACTGTCTTTAAATTGAACTACATATGCATCGGTATTTAATATACAATTTATTACGACATAAACATCAGAAGTTGAATTAAAGTGAGTTAAACCCTATTAAATCATTATATCTTTATTAATAATTTGTCTTATGCATTAAATAATTTTCCATATGCATCATGGGACATATTAATCTTCAGAGAACTAAATACAACCATTATGACATATTAAATCATCGTTCATGCATTTTTTCATCATCGGTTTATTGTATTGTGCATAATTGCAATGTTTTGAATGGTGTGTTTGTTGTGTTTTGCTTCAAACGCTAGATTGCGAGGAGTGCAACTATTGTGATTGTGACGAGAGAAATCTTTTATATTGTGATGATTATCTAAACGACTACATCTACAACAAAGGCAAGTAGAGCTATCATAAATGTCCTACTATTTTCCGATGCATGTAGTATGATTTTTAGTAGTGATGCATGTGTAGGTGTTTTTACTACTATGCTATATTATGACACTCAGGCATGATTGCCATATTTCCATGACTTGAGTTCCTTTGAGCCATCGTATTATAGTTGCTTAGCCATGCTTATTAGATGCGGAATGGGAATTCATTATTGATTCTATTATGGAAAGATATGTTTTGTTATAATGAAAACAACTAGAAAGTAATGAATCTCCTGGGTGTGATGGGATTGATATTTTTTGGTGGTTTCAATGCGGAAAGGCACCCAGGAGACTGAGATTGGACAGGTTTCTTGTGTAGTAGCTTCTAGTACAACCGCATGTCATTATGTCTTGACTAAGTGGGTTGTGGGAACCTGACCCGACGTGACCAGCAGATGTAGGGGTTGTAGGTTGGTATGGGTCCGTCCTGAGGGCTCATGGTTCTGCTTCTGAAAGGTTTCGTCTTGGTTTTCTCCCTACCATGGCACAAAATGAGTGTAGTGGTATGAGCGGGTGGACTGGGTCGTGCGGGTAAAATGTATGAACCTCTCGAGAGTGATATAATCTAAGTACTTAGCTGTGTCCCTGGTTATGGACAACTATGAGCAACTAGGCCTGGAACTGTTTGGAAGATCTCACTCATCCCAATTTCTCGATTATTAAAACTTGATGGGAGAACAAGGGTTTAGGAGCATACAAAGCTAAATTGTCTTGTTTCTACATGGGTTTATGCTGGTATGTCCTTAGAAGAATTGTTTTAGAGAAATAAAAGTATTTCAAAAGTAGGAAAAAGTTATATTGCTTTATGCAAATGAGCCTAAGATCCACCTAGACAAATATGCATTTAATTGATAGGTTCCATTATATATCCTCCTACTTGCCAATACATTCAAAGTATTGATGATTCGTGGCTGCAACCTTTCATTTTGCAGGTTATTCTATTTCTGAGTAATCGTTCATAGGTCGCGAGACTCCACTCAACAATTGTTCGCCTGTGGCACATTTGAAGGATGGAGATCTATCTTGTATTTGTTTTTGCTATGTACTTGACTAATCTAATGTAAATTCTGGATCATATTCATTGTATTTATGATGGACAGTTATATTTGATATCATTTTTGTACTATGTGTGTGTGCTAGTGAACCGATCCACGGATTAGCACTATACACAAGAACTCATCCTTATCAGGAGAGGGTGTTAAAAGATGGATCCACTTGTGACATTGCATGTGTGTTCTTTTCCTAAACCACATTGATCCACTAGAGTCATTGCATGTGTGTTATTTTCTTAAACCACATGGATCCACTAGTGACATTGCATGTGTGTTCTTTTCCTAAACTACATGGATCCACTTGTGACATTACATGTGTGTTCTTTTCATAAACCACATTGATCCACTAGAGTCATTGCATGTGTGTTCTTTTCCTAATCCACATGGATCCACTAGAGCCATTGGATGTGTGTTCTTTTCCTAAACGACATGTATCCACTGGTGACATTACCATGTGTGTTCTTTTCCTAAACCACATTGATCTACTTGTGACATTGCATGTGTGTGTTTTGCGTAAACCACATTGATCCACTAGTGTCATTACATGTGTGTTCTTTTCCTGAACCACATGGATCCACTAGTGTCCTCGCATATGTGTTCTTTTCCTAAACCACATGGATCCACTTGTGACATTGCATGTGTGTTCTTTTCTTAAACCACATGGATCCACTCATGACATTGCATGTGTGTTCTTTTCCTAAACTACATGGATCCACTGCTGCCATTGCATGTGTGTTCTTTTCCTAAACCACATTGATCCCCTAGAGTCATTGCATGTGTGTTCTTTTCCTAAACCACATGGATCCACTAGTTTAATTGGACATGTGTTCTTTTCCTAAACGACATGTATCCACTCGTGACATTTGCACGTGTGTTGTTTTGCTAAATCACATTGATCTACTTGTGATATTGCATGTGTGTGTTTTTCATAAACCACATTGATCCACTAGTGTCATTGCATGTGTGTTCTTTTCCGGAACCACATGGATCCACTAGTGTCATTGCATGTGTGTTCTTTTCCTAAACCACATGGATCCACTTGAGGCATTGTGTGTGTGTTCATTTCCAAAACCACATTAATCCACTAGAGCAACACCCTCAAATCGGCCCTATGCAAGTTTTAGCCCTTTCCGCCAAACCCTCATAGAAACGATTCAAGGACGCCCACCAGGCACGTTCGTGCGGGTGGAAAACGAAGTAATAGCATTACACAACAGTCCTCGATGGGACCCACAGAACAAATATATATACAACAGCGACTCAAAGAGTCAAGAATACAGATATACAATACAAAGATCCAAATCACCTTGAAACGATAGAGCGTCCGACTATGGACAAGATGCAAATGGGGCTAAGAGCCCTGAAGAATAACCAATAGCGTCCATAACCCTGACCAGGCCAAGCCGGAAGGGTAACCCTGCTAACGACATCGATCTCAAACCTGCTGAAACAAAAGGGGGTGCTGACAAAGGGCGAAGGAAAAGAGGAGTGTCAGTATTGATGCCAGTACACGGCGAGGCTAGAATTCGGTGGCTCTCGCCTACATAGGTATGGTGGACTGAAGCGGCAGCGGAGCTTGCACTAAACAACCTATAGAGACTTAATAAAACTGACGGCTATTAGAGAGGGATAAGAAAGACCTATCTGGATCCAACCTGATAGTAACACCAAACATACCCATCCTAGTATTCCCCCTCGAGACCAAAAGAGGAAGTCAAACCAAGGAACTCACACAGTTGGCAGTTTTATTCATTCAATTATAGTTGAAGCACTTACTAGCCAAATATAGATAGCATGAGTCATCCTGAAGCATAAGTAGTGGCCAGTTTTAATTAACCATTCTGTGGTAGTTGGAACATTTACTAGTCAGATATAATTGTCCTGAGGAATCCCAAAACCCAGCAGTTGTTGGCACTTTTATCACATTCCATTGGAGTTGCAATACTTACTAGGAAGGTATAGTATGACAGAGATCACCACAGATCCACCAGTTGTTGGCATTTTTATTATCCATTCCATTGTAGTGAAGTTGAATTATTAGTCACATATTAAGTCAAATTTATAACACTACTTTAGTTATGCTTATCTATGATCGAGATATTGTGCTCCAAGTCGTCCATAACCATGGACACGGCTTTCAGAAAGATTTACCCTGCAGGGGTGCACAAATAGCAACACACACACGATCAACCTCGGAAAAACCAAATCAAAACCCAACGAGGCTTTCACGACAAAGCAATCACACGATTCATAAAAAATTTCAGGGGGCCACCCCACGAAGCTACCCGCAACGAAGTTGGCCGGCTCCGAGACGGACCCAGGGTTTGTGTCAATGGCTGTAAACGACTGGGAACCCAAAAGTGTGACTGGGCTTGTCGATACCGCGAAAACATTCCATGATCCAAAATAGTACAGGTGCTCCACGCACAATCTTAAATAAAGAAGTAAAGCATGGCATAAGTACAAGATAGTAATAAAGCCCTAAACTACTTTGTGGCCCCAAGAAATAAGAACGAATCAAGACCTGGCTAAGGGGATTCATGGTCCCATATGCGGATAGTGTGATAGTCAAGGAACAGGTATCAAGTACTCGGGGTCCTACGGGACACAAGTGAGCATGGAAGAACCAAATAACATATATTGCCCACCGATGCCTCTACATTAGTTATATCTAGCATTTTAATAGTTGTATTTAAAGTCATGATCCTCTCCACCATAAACATCTGCCAACATTCCAATAACGTGGTACTTGACAACACGAGATCGCACCTGAGCAAGCAACTATGACTCGCAAGGCCAGCTATCTACCAAGCACAAGTAATAGGATGTGTCGAAGGCAATATAGAGGCTACACGAGATATAACTAGCGTACGGAAACTAAAGCATCACGACACGGATAGCAATAGATCAACAGGAGTAAACAAAGACTATAAATGCAAAATAGGAAGAAGGGGAAGGGATGCTCGCCTGGGAAAACACTGCCGACGGATCATATCCGGAGAACTTGTCGATACTCGCATCAACTCATCGGCCTAATCCGCGAAGAAGCAAACACTAGAACAAACACCGGATGCACTATTTAATACTACGACAGAAGTTCCGTCATGCTTATGTTATGATGCATGGCATGGCACAGATGAGGTGCAATTAGGCAATATTAAGCGGAACCAGGGTCCCGACAATTAAATATAAGGTTCATGTTGTTTAACTACCCCGCAAATTAAATGTGGAATTAACAGGGCAAAGCATGGCATCGGTTCGCTACACAAATTTAAATGGAGTCCGGAATAAGACTAGAATAGCCCGCATATAGACTCCATATTTAATTATTAGGTGAATCGGCATAATACCCCCAAATCACAATATGTATGCGACATGAACAATTCAATATGCACAAATGATAATGTCATATTATAAAAATAGGGGTCTCAGATATAGGTCATACATAGGGGACTCGGCGATCTTGGTCTCCGAGGTTGTTTGGGTTCGGTCTCGGCGAGATCGGGATCGGGTTCGGTCTTCGGGTCCATTGTCGATGGCGATCTTGTTTTGATGTCAGGGCATTTAGGAAGATCTTGGTGTGGTTCTTGTACAACTTATCGCTTTGGTCGACCTTGTCCAGTAGGAGATCTTGCTTGCCGAAAGGGTCGCAGACAAAGACGTCAACAAGGGATCATCACCAAACAACAACACCATGTTCCTGTGTCGCAAGACTGAAGTAGTCCGGGTAGCAACACCACGCTCAATCTTCACACGCTATATGTTATAACGTAATAGCGCGCTATAAAAAACTTGAAAATATCGGCAGTCCATCTGGCCCATTCAACCCACACGAGTCACCAAACCTATCTCACCTAACTCGCGCTCCATGTCGCATCCAATTCCCCACCACCCGACTGTGGTGGCGGTTGCAAGCTGTAGCATCTCCCTTCATCTCCTCCAGCTCTGTCCGGCCGACCGCCTCCATCCGGCACGTCCCCGACCAAAAGGAGTGCAGCTAGCAACGCCACAGCAAGCGACGTCCGCCTAGCTTCAGCCCCGTGGATGTCCAGTTATCCTCCATCTTGGACAGCATGGGGCACGATGTTTGCCTCGCCCCAAAGAAGCCAGCCATTGGGTAAGTTACTAAGTTTGGAATTTCCTCCTCATCGTCTAGCATTTAGTATTGTAGGTGTACTGATGTACTGATGCAGTAATTACTAATTAGCTGAATTAGTGATGTAGATGCAACGCTATGTAGATGTAGTGGTTTCTTGAAGGCACACAACCACTTTATGTGACTGTCTTAAAAATATATTTCCTTCATTTTGAATTTGGTGATTATTTTGATCCATACTCTGTCATTTGATCATCATTGGTTAATTGGCTATGCATGTATTACTTTACATAATTTTTTAGCTACTGAAAACCTAAGTATACAGACTATATCTATCAATTTTTATTATTATTTTGCAAAACGCTATTTTGAAAAATAACACGCTATTAGTGCGCTATAACTTGCGTAGCGTTTGGAGAGAGGCGGCGCTAAAGTAAATAGCGCGCTATTTTTTTCATTGGTTCTTTTCCTAAACCACATGGATCCACTTATGGCATTGTTAGTGTGTTCTTTTCCTAAACGACCTTGATCCACTGGAGTCATTGCATGTGTGTTCTTTTCCTAAACCACATTGATACACTAGAGTCATTGCATGTGTTTTCCTAAACCACATGGATCCACTTGTGAAATTGTATGTGTGTTCTTTTCTTAAACCACATGGATCCACTAGTGACATTGCATGTGTGTTCTTTTCCTAAACCACATTGATCCACTAGAGTCATTGCATGTGTGTTCTTTTCCTAAACCACATTGATCCACTAGAGTCATTGCATGTGTGTTATTTTCCTAAACCACATGGATCCACTTGTGACATTCCATGTGTGTTCTTTTCCTAAAGCACATTGATCCACTAGAGTCGTTGCATGTGGGTTCTTTTCCTAAATCACATTGATCCACTAGAGTCATTGCATGTGTGTCTTTTCCTAAACCACATGGATCCACTTGTGACATTGCATGCGTGTTTTTTCTTAAACCACATGGATCCACTAGTGACATTGCATGTGTGTTCTATTCCTAAACTACATGGATCCACTGGTGACATTGCATGTGTGTTCTTTTCCTAAACCACATTGATACACTAGAGTCATTGCATGTGTGTTATTTTCCTAAACCACATGGATCCACTAGAGTCAGTGGATGTGTGTTCTTTTCCTAAACAACACGTATCCATTGGTGATATTTGCATGTGTGTTATTTTCCTACACCAGATTGATCTACTTGTGACATTGCGTGTGTGTTTTTCGTAAACCACATTGATCCAGTAGTGTCTTTACATGTGTATTATTTTCCTGAACCACATGGATCCACTGGTGTCATTGCATGTGTGTTCTTTTCCTAATCCACATGGATCCACATGAGGCATTGCATGTGTGTTCATTTCCTAAACAACATTGATCCACTAGTGACATTTGCATCTGTGTTCTTTTCATAAACCACATGGATCCACTGGTGACATTGCATGTGTGTTCTTTTCCTAAACCATATGGATCCACTGGTGACATTGCATGTGTGTTTTTTTCCTAAACCACATGGATCCACTCGTGACATTGCATGTGTGTTCTTTTCCTAAACCACATGGATCCACTTGAGTCATTGCATGTGTGTTCTATTCCTAAACCACATTGATCTACTTGTGCCATTGCATATCTTTGTTTTTCGTAAACCACGTTGATCCACTAGTGTCATTGCATGTGTGTTCTTTTCCTGAACCACATGGATCCACTGGTCTCATTGCATGTGTGTTCTTTTCCTAAACCACATGGATCCACTTGAGGCATTGCATGTGTGTTCTTTTCCTAAACCACATGGATCCACTGGTGACATTGCATGTGTGTTCTTTTTATAAACCAGATGGATCCACTAGTGACATTGCATGTATGTTCTTTCCCTAAGCCACATGGATCCACAAGTGACATTTCATGTGTGGTATTTTCCTGAACCACATGGATCCACTAGAGTCATTGAATGTGTGTTCTTTTCCTAAACCACATTGATCCACTAGACTCATTGCACGTGTGTTATTTTCCTAAACTACATTGATACACTAGAGTCATTGCATGTGTGTTCTTTTCCTAAACCAGTTGGATCCACTTGTGACATTGCATGTGTGCTCTTTTCCTAAACCACATGGATCCACGGGTGACATTGCAAGTGTGTTCTTTTCGAAACAACATGGATCCACTAGAGACATTGCATGTGTGTTCTTTTCTTGAACCAGGTGGATTCACTAGAGTCATTGCATGTGTGTAATTTTCCTAAACTACATGGATCCACTGGTGTCATTACATGTGTGTTCTTTGGTAAACCACATTGAGCCACTAGAGTCATTGGATGTGTGTTCTTTTCCTAAACAACATGGATCCACTAGAGTCATTGCATGTGTGTTGTTTTCCTAAACCACTTGTATCCACTGGTGTAATTTTCATGTGTGTTCTTTTCCTAAACCACATTTATCTACTTGTGACATTGCATGTGTGTTCTTTTCCTGTACCACATTGATCCACTAGTGCCATTGCATTTGTGTTCTTTTCCTGAACCACATGGATCCACTAGTGTCATTACATGTGTGTTTTTCCGAAACCACATGGTTCCACTTGAGGCATTGCATGTGTGTTCTTTTCCTAAACCACATTGATCCACTAGTCATTTGCATGTGTGTTCTTTTCATAAACCACATTGATCCACTAGAGTCATTTGCATGTGTGTTCTTTTCCTAAACCACATTGATCCACTAGAGTCATTGCATGTGTGTTATTTTCCTAAACCACATGGATCCACTTGTGACATTCCATGTGTGTTCTTTTCCTAAAGCACATTGATCCACTAGAGTCGTTGCATGTGGGTTCTTTTCCTAAATCACATTGATCCACTAGAGTCATTGCATGTGTGTCTTTTCCTAAACCACATGGATCCACTTGTGACATTGCATGCGTGTTTTTTCTTAAACCACATGGATCCACTAGTGACATTGCATGTGTGTTCTATTCCTAAACTACATGGATCCACTGGTGACATTGCATGTGTGTTCTTTTCCTAAACCACATTGATACACTAGAGTCATTGCATGTGTGTTATTTTCCTAAACCACATGGATCCACTAGAGTCAGTGGATGTGTGTTCTTTTCCTAAACAACACGTATCCATTGGTGATATTTGCATGTGTGTTATTTTCCTACACCAGATTGATCTACTTGTGACATTGCGTGTGTGTTTTTCGTAAACCACATTGATCCAGTAGTGTCTTTACATGTGTATTATTTTCCTGAACCACATGGATCCACTGGTGTCATTGCATGTGTGTTCTTTTCCTAATCCACATGGATCCACATGAGGCATTGCATGTGTGTTCATTTCCTAAACAACATTGATCCACTAGTGACATTTGCATCTGTGTTCTTTTCATAAACCACATGGATCCACTGGTGACATTGCATGTGTGTTCTTTTCCTAAACCATATGGATCCACTGGTGACATTGCATGTGTGTTTTTTCCTAAACCACATGGATCCACTCGTGACATTGCATGTGTGTTCTTTTCCTAAACCACATGGATCCACTTGAGTCATTGCATGTGTGTTCTATTCCTAAACCACATTGATCTACTTGTGCCATTGCATATCTTTGTTTTTCGTAAACCACGTTGATCCACTAGTGTCATTGCATGTGTGTTCTTTTCCTGAACCACATGGATCCACTGGTCTCATTGCATGTGTGTTCTTTTCCTAAACCACATGGATCCACTTGAGGCATTGCATGTGTGTTCTTTTCCTAAACCACATGGATCCACTGGTGACATTGCATGTGTGTTCTTTTTATAAACCAGATGGATCCACTAGTGACATTGCATGTATGTTCTTTCCCTAAGCCACATGGATCCACAAGTGACATTTCATGTGTGGTATTTTCCTGAACCACATGGATCCACTAGAGTCATTGAATGTGTGTTCTTTTCCTAAACCACATTGATCCACTAGACTCATTGCACGTGTGTTATTTTCCTAAACTACATTGATACACTAGAGTCATTGCATGTGTGTTCTTTTCCTAAACCAGTTGGATCCACTTGTGACATTGCATGTGTGCTCTTTTCCTAAACCACATGGATCCACGGGTGACATTGCAAGTGTGTTCTTTTCGAAACAACATGGATCCACTAGAGACATTGCATGTGTGTTCTTTTCTTGAACCAGATGGATTCACTAGAGTCATTGCATGTGTGTAATTTTCCTAAACTACATGGATCCACTGGTGTCATTACATGTGTGTTCTTTGGTAAACCACATTGAGCCACTAGAGTCATTGGATGTGTGTTCTTTTCCTAAACAACATGGATCCACTAGAGTCATTGCATGTGTGTTGTTTTCCTAAACCACTTGTATCCACTGGTGAAATTTTCATGTGTGTTCTTTTCCTAAACCACATTTATCTACTTGTGACATTGCATGTGTGTTCTTTTCCTGTACCACATTGATCCACTAGTGCCATTGCATTTGTGTTCTTTTCCTGAACCACATGGATCCACTAGTGTCATTACATGTGTGTTTTTCCGAAACCACATGGTTCCACTTGAGGCATTGCATGCGTGTTCTTTTCCTAAACCAGATTGATCCACTAGAGTCATTTGCATGTGTGTTCTTTTCCTGAACCATATCCTGGTGAGGGGTTGGGACGGTACTTCTGGTGACTACTGGATCTAGACTACTGCATCATACGACGCTTGCAGTTGTCGTTTGCCTGGTTAATCTTCCCTTCCATCTGAATGGCAGAGTCGACTATCTCTTCGAGATCATCGAAACGGATGTTGACGAGGACAGTCTGCATCTCATCATGCAGTCCGTTTAAGAATCTCTCCTTCTTCTTGGCCTCCGTGTTGATCTCATCCGGTGCATATATGGCAAGTGACAAGAATCTGTCATGGTACTCCACCATAGTCATTCATCCTTGATTCAATTCGCGGAATTCATCTCTCATCCTATTGACAAGACCTTGCGGCACGTGGGTGCGGCTGAACTTGACCTTGAATGCGGATGCTATTCCACCAAGCTCTTGCATCTCCTGCCAGATAGTGGGTGGCGAAGAGAACTTTCTCATTCTCATCAACTCTGGCAACCTCTAAGTTGTTTTCCATGGTCTGTAACCAGTCATCAGCATCTAATGGGTTTTCAGATTGGTTAAAGATTGGGGGATTGGTGTTCTAAAAGTTTTTGAGTTTGGATCCTTGGTGATCCTGATTTCCATGTCCTTGGTTGTTGAGAGCCATTTGGGTGATCTGCTGCAATGTTGCTAGGTTGGCTTGACGCTCGGCCCTGCTTGCTTCACGGTCCGCGATGAGATTCTGCAAGATCTGCAGTATTGGGTCCTGCGACGAGCTGCTCCCTCCTTGGTTTCCACAAGTCATCTAAAGATTGAGATAGATATAGGGGTAAGAGGGAAATTCTAAGGTTCATGGTTTTGGGTTTTTCAAATCTAAAACTTTGTGCTAAACTCAGGTTTTTCAACTAACTTCCTTTTCATTCATGCAAGCAAGCACACGATACAACACACACCACAACAATCAAAGGGAAAACAAATGGCTTGAAGAACCATTCTGCAAGCTACGATACAATGAGATGATACATCTCATGCTACGACAGTGCTCTAGTGCATCTACTCATCATCGAAGAAGTCGGAGTCTTCATCATCAGTGTAGAAGTCCACAGCATCCTCCTCCAGAAAGTCATCATTGTTGTTGAGGTAAGAATCCATATCTCCCTGGATGTCTTCACCCTCATCTTCTTCTTCCTTGGCAGCAAGCTGAGCTTCCTGCTCCTTGATGGTCTTCTCGAGGTCGGCCGCCTTCTTGCAAAGACGGGCGATGGTGCGATCCTTCTTTGCATGCTGGCGGCAAAGAGACTGTTGATCTTGGACTAGCAGTGTGAAAGTCTGGGCCTTCTGGTCGGCGATGGCACTGTTCTGGTTAGCTAACTCCCTGGCATTGTCCAGTTCCTGCTGTCTGTCATGAAGCAAGAAGTCAAGGTTCTCCACTTGACGCCACAACTCTGGGTGACTTGGCATCTTCATCGGCATTCCCATGAAGTCACGTCTTGCATAGTGGGCAAAACGGGTTCCTTGGATCTTGTTGACGCTGAGGGCACATAGACGTGCGAGAGCTTCATGCATTTCCCTGGCTAATCCATCTAGCCAGTTGTTCTCTCTCACGAAGAACTGAATTCTCCCGGAAGTTGGTGCTTCGATGCTTCCTCGAAGATCCGCGGTGACTAGCCACTGTAGGTCTCCTCCTGGGGTTCCTGGAAGTTGAGCTCCAAGAAACCCCGGATGTGGGCGTCCCAGTAACTCCGACAGTGAATCCAGATCCCTCTCGAAGATCAGCTGACCTCCGTTTCCCAACTGGTAAAATTTGCTGAACTGAGTCTCCATCGACAAGGATTAAGGATGAGGAAGTTAGTGAAGTGATCAGGTGTGTCAAATTTTAGGGAGTAATGTAAGAATTTTGAGGAACATGAATTTTTGAGAAAGAATGAGTTCACAAGGGTAAGAGGGGAAATAGTTTTTTCATAAATACTCACTTTGGTTTTGAAGATAAGTTTTTGGTTTGGACATCCATTCTAACTAGGGTCTCCTATGGTCAGGAAGGCTCTGATACCAACTTGTCAACACCCGGATTTTTAATCCCAGATGCCCATTATGCCATACCTCGTAATCCCAGGATTACCATTTTTGCGAGACATAACGGATTGGACATCACAGTACATCATCCATTACATACCATACATAAGGTTTTACACAAATAAGGATCTCATGATCTAGTCTTAATACAACAAGCAGCAGAAATAAAAAGATAAGCGTAGCGGTGGGGTGCATCTTCAGGGGCACATGCAATGCTGACGAAGGCAGATAGTCCTAGTTATCATAGCCGTCCTGCTGACCATCATCTTGATAATATCCTTCATAGTCTGGCCATGATAATAGCCATAGACAAAAGCCATGAGTACTCTTTAAGTACTCGCAAACTACCACTAACAAGTAGTATAAATCTAAGTTAAAGTGCTAGAGCTAAGTTTAACTATAAAGTTAAGTTTGAAACTTAAGCTGAGTTCTGAAGCAAAGAAAGATAAAGTAAGGTTCTAGAATCACTTAAGTTGGGAAGCTATTATCATAAACACAACCCTGTTGTGGTCAAGTCAAAGTTCATCATTCATTTCAAGTTATTTAGAAAACATCTGACAACGAAACATTATGGCCATTCCAACTGTTCATAACTGCGGACGCGGCTATTCGAATAGTTTGACACTCTGCAGAGGTGGTACACTTTCACCACAAGATTCGATACATCTGTCAGGGGTAACCCTGAATCATCATACTTAGTATGCAGATAATCAAACATAACCTTCCCTTTACACACCCTAGTATAAGCACCTCTCCTACGAGCATGGCCTCCCAACCATGACCATCAGTCATCTTCGGCACTGCATAGGTGGACAACATTGAGAGGTATCCTCAGCTCAAACCTCTCGCGTGAGGGAACTAATACTAATGCATATAAATTTCCAGCTAAGCCTTACCCAATTCAGGTAGTGTGGTTGGACGGTAAATTTGGAATGGTATCGCATCCGAATCCAACCGTCAGTTTTATAAAAGGGTTAAGGCTCATGCCTCGTCATTTTCATCATCATAAACCAATTGTGTTTCTCAACACATGTCAAAACATCTCAACAGAATGACTCATCATTTCAAGGTTTTCACAATTCATTTTCACCCATTTGTTCCCATCTAAAGTGACTCAAGTTTTGGATCTACTCTAAAATACTAAGTTAAGAGTGTTCACTAAGGTGGAAGGATGGGATCACTCTCATGCCATAGAATGACATCTAAAGGTTTCTAAGTAGGTCAAGTTTTATACTTTTTATGCTACCTTCAAAACAAGTAAAGAACTTTGTGTACTAAGGGGAGTAAAACTTGTAAGTAATACTTGGGGTACTAATAGTCAAAAGGGTGTGATCAAAGCATGCTTAAGGCATCTTTGCTAAATCATCTAGTTTGATTCTAGTTTGCTAAGTACTAAACTTGCAAGGGTTAATCTTGGGTATTGCTAGTTTTATAAGGGTAGCTTCTACTGTTAATGGTGGCTTGCCTTGGTTGGTGCAGTGGTTGAAGATTTCTTCGTCTTCGTCTTGATAGCACTCCTCCTCCTCGTAAGCTTGGTCGGTACTATCTTCTATAACTATACATACGGAGTAGACAATCACCAAACAATACTTAACTAGGCTAGATAGCATTCGAAGACACACCATTGATGATCTATTATCATCACAAGCATCACAAGTTTAATTCAATAGTTTCTTTCTTTTTATTTTAGAAAAGTAATTTGTACTCATTGAAAAATTTAACTAAGATTTAATATTCACCACTTAAAATATGGGATAATGTTGACACATGTCATCACCACATACTCTAACATGTGGGAATGAGATTTAAAAGGTTGGATCAATATTACTTTGGTTTAAGTTCATTATTTAATGATTTAAAGTGACTAGAAATGCCTATATAACATTATTTTGGTACTAGTCCAAAGTCACTACATGTAAACCTTAATATTATTACATATTTAGATAGATATGATGAAATGTGATTTTTGAGAGTTGGAATCAACTCAAAAGCTAACTTGGTTGATTTTATAAAAATGTTGCAAGTTGCAAAAGCTTCTGTCTTCTTATTTTTATTAGGAGAGATCTATAACTCTAATTGAATTAAATCCAATGGGCTTGGATAGATCATTTTAGTACCTTTCAGACAAAATTGGTTTCATGCAATTTAGATTTCTAAAACTCTCTAAATTGATTTTCAAACTAGGGGACAGAAACTAGATTTAACTAAAAAAAATCCAGATTTGCATGGGTGGGCTAGCGCGGGAAAAGAAATGGGCCGGCCCAGTAGCGCTCCCACGTGTCAGCGGCACTTAAAACACGAAACGGTATGCGTGCTGTGGGCCGTGCGATTAGAATAGGAATCTACGGTTGAGGGTCGTCGTCGACGACGAACAGGTCACCGGCGAGCTCGAACCCTAGCGGCTCGTTGGGGGTCTACTAGGGCGTACAAGGGTTCCAGCGGGGTCAGCGAGCCGGGCAAACGGCATGGAAGACGACGGCGAGGCAAGGCGCGGTTGCAGTGGAGCTTGGGGTGGTCGCAATCAACAGCGCCCTTCTCCTCCTGTCATGGCTGCTCCGGCTCCAATTCCGGCGAGGCAGAGCTCGACTTGCTCCGGCTAGAGGTGGGTGAGGTTCAAAGAGGTGAGGGTGGTGGAATGTTTTGGAGAGAAGAGGCTGGGGAGGGCTCCTTTTATAGGCCCGATGGTGAGACCGAGCGTGATGGGCAGTCGACGATGGCGACATGGCTACGACGGGGTAGAGGCATGGCTGGGGGTGGCGATCTATGGGCGGTTCCCTGGCGGTGCTCTAGAACTTGAATGCGAGCGTAGGGGCGGTGGCACGCGGTCTGGGCGAGGTGGCGCTCTGAGAGGCAGAGGCGGCGGTGTCCACGACGAGCGGTGGCTATGATGCGTTGGGCGACCAACGGGGGTGTCTGGGGTGTTCTCCAGATCGCGGCGGAGCGGCGGGCGAGGGTTGTTGCCAAGGGGCGGTCTGTGCGAGCGGGGACCGAGCGCGCTCTAGGGGCGGCACTGGCATGGTGCGGTGGCACTGGGCGTGGTTTGTGCTTGGTGGTCCACTGCTGCTCTGGGCTCAGGCAAGGGACAGGGGGTGGCGGTGAGCTCCTGGCTACCTCCTAGACATGGCGAGGGAAGAGGGAATGGTCTGCTGCAGCGGGGCAAGGGTTGGCCGGCGAGGCATGGCCTGGTTTGGTTAGATCAAGAGGGGAAAGAGGAGATAAATTAAGGTCATTTGGCGGCAAAACCCTGTAGTAAACAGTGAGCTAGGATTAGAGTAGAGATTATGCATGCCAAGTGTTTGATTAAATGGCCGCATGAAAGAAAGTTTTGAATTTTGGTTTCAAAATTTTTGAGTGATCTCCACTAGTGATAGGTAGTCTCTGGTTGCAAGGGTTTTGAAAGTGGAGCTCAAATAGATGGTTTTTGAAATAGAGGTGATCTATGCATATGCATTAGATTCAATTTTAAGCTGTCATTTAAAATAGTTAACATAATGTTTTTAGCAGATCCAAGCGTGGGCCTTGGTACATCATTATGTGTACTAGCAAGGGGTGCAAAGATCAAGAATTGTTTCTGTTAAGTTTTGAGTACTAGGAATAGCAAAAGTAGGCATGGGAGTTAAATTTGCCAAAATGACCATTCCTCCTTTTTAATTCTTTTTGATTTGATTTTCTTTAGGAAAAGTTTGGGAATGATGTAGATGATGTTTAAATCACCTAAGAAACATTTTACAAGCATTGGATCAATCAATCATGGCAATTCAAACAACTCCTATTTTAAATGCACACATATATGAATGCTTTCATTTTAAATTTGAAAAAGTTTTTGTTAACCCTATTTTTGGATGATTTGATCTTGATAACCTTGGATTAAAGTTTTGGGATGTTACAGTCATTGCATGTGTGTTCTTTTCCTGAACCACGTGGATCAACTAGTGTCATTGCATGTGTCTTCTTTTCCTAAACCACATGGATCCACTTGAGGCATTGCATGTGTGCTCATTTCCTAAACCACATTGATCCACTAATGACATTTGCATGTGTGTTCTTTTCCTAAACCACACTGATCTACTTGTGACATTGCATGTGTGTTCTTTTCCTATACCATATTGATCCACTAGTGTCATTGCATGTGTGTTCATTTCATAAACAACATTCATCCACTAGTGACATTTACATGTCTGTTCTTTAACTAAACCACATGGATCCACTAGTGACATTGCATGTGTGTTCTTTTCCTAAACCAGATGTGTCACATCCTAAGTTTTTAGAAATTGGGACAATAAAAAAATATATTTTTACATGTCATTCAGAAGCATTGCATTGCATCCATGCAAAAATTTCCAAGAATTGAATTTGAAATCCCAAACCCTAATAGAAATATGCTAATTTATTACTATAAGGAATTAAATGGAACTTATAAAATCCATTATACTTAGAACAACAACTATTGCTAAATATTACATTAATATAATCTACAGGATTTTAGAAAAAAATTAGAAACAAATTTTAGCTTATTTGGAGTTAGTATGCAAAAGTTATTAAAAAAATAGAAAACAGAAAAGAATAAAGAGTAAAGAAAAAAAGTAAACTAAACCTACCAGCTACCTACCTATCGCGCACACACGCACGCCGAGCAGCGCATAGCGCAACAACGCACTAGGCCGGCCCAATTCTTCTACAGCGACCCAACACACGCAGCCCGCTCCTCCTCCCCGCTCACTGACGCCGGGACCCACCTTGTGGGGCCCCCGGATTAATTCTCCGAGAATCCCTGTTATGCATACAACCATGATCCCATGATCAGTTAGTCGTGGCACATAACCGACAAGTATCATTACAACATCCGAGACATACCGAATTTACAAGACTTACATAAATTGCGTTATGGATACATCAATAATCATCAGCAGAACTTCATCAAGCGTAGAGCCCAATCCATGCCTTAATCTACAGGCAACTGACTAGGAGAACGTCCTAGCTCGCATAGGCGCCAATGTCCTCTTCTTCTTGATATCTAACAAAGTTAATAGCCAGGGACAATGCCAGTGAGTACTTTGAATGTACTCGCAAACCACCTTAAGATAACAATATTAACAACAGGATATGCAGTATGGCTATGGTAGTAGGCGGGCCTCGAGAGAGGTTCTTTTCTCAAATAGTTTCTCTTGTAGATATAGCATCTACATATCGCTATTGAAAACTTTTGTAAACATTTTGGAAATCTTTTGAAAAGTTTTGAAAACATTAGGACTGGGTCACCCATTTGTTCCTCCTTCCGGTCATCCCCTGACCAAACTCCTTCCATTCCGTTCTGACCATCCCATAGTCAAAACCGGAATCCTTTCCGACCATCCCATGGTCAAAACCTTTTTAAAGACTTTGCTTTTCCAAAAATCCTTTTTGAAAACAAAAACCAGCACCTCTCTACAGAAGTTTGTCCAACCCGTCCTTAACCGCGAACACGGCTATTCGAATAGATTTTATCGTCTGCAGAGGTTGTATACTTTACCCACAAGATCCGATACATCCGCCGTGAACTGTCGCGGATCCTCATACATCAGTATGCGGGTTTCAGATAACTGGATAAGACCTTCAGGATAATCCCCTCTTAATACCACCACCTACCCTATGGGTGTTCTTCCCCTCAAAACCGGGACGTCAGGCGAGGACCAACCGGAGCGCTTTTTCCACTTCCCGAGTGTGCGCTTTCAATGAGGGGCCCATAGTAACGCGTGGAGGCCTGCCGACCGTTTGTTCCTTCTCTAGGTCGATGTCTCGCATGGACCTTTATCGGAGAAGGCCCACCCTCCAGGGATCCCCGATCCCCTGTAGTAGTTGCGAGGCACCGGTATTAGAGAGAACCACTTTCGGGTCAAGCCCCTTCCCATATAGGAGTAGTGTGGTTGCACGGGTTTAAGTTGTTATAGCTAGACTGCAAAGAACCAGGTGCCTTTTCGTAAACCTTTTTCCTCCACCTTTCCTTCAGTATTTTGTAAAGCAAAACCTTTTTCTTTCTCAACATCTCTTGGGAGGTCCCACCTCACCGAGGTTTTATCATAAAACATTTTGTCAAACTTTTTCCGGGGTCTTCCCATCCTGTAGCTTTTGCTTCGGCTAAATCGGGGTCTCCAAAGGGGTATGGTGGATATGCACCATCTACTCTACTAGGGACAATTAGGTATCACCAAGGGGGTTGTACTTAGTAGTACCAAAGTGTAATAGTTTGGAGGAGCCAAAGAACTACCATATATATATATATCAACATATAGTAAAACAATGCAGTTTTTAACAAACAGTAGATAAAACATGTATAAGTAAAACAGTAGGACAAGGCTTATGAGCAAGAAGGTGGCTTGCCTATGACCAGCAATATGGCATAAATGTCGCTGGACTTCTTCTTAGAAAACCATAATAACCAATATAAACCATCTTCTTCTGCTCTCCGATATAATCGCAACTATCATCGATAAGGAACACATGCAGACAAACAAAGGGCACAATCAATACAAGGCATACAATCACCAATACAATACAGCAGGCAAACATACCACACATTACTCAATTCAGTAGGTTTTGAGAGGATTGGATTTAGGAGATCAAGATGGCTTTGGAGAAGGGGGATGAAAATCCTTTAGGATTTATAGTCTAGAAACTACCTATTAGATGGGTTTTTGGAACAAGACCATATTCTGTATGATACCATCTATTATATATTAAAAGTACATGACGGGTCAACCAAAAAAAAGAGAAATATGCTAGAAATTCCCACAATAATCAGAAACATCTAACCATCCATTTACTAATGCAACAAAACACAGCCAACGGATTATAGAAAAAAACTTATTGACAATCAAGTTAAAAGAAATTAACCACCAATGCCATGACTTAAAAGATCCCGTACCTCTTCAATCTTAAAAGATCCCGTGCGTGGTCATCTATTTAAAAAACAAGGGTCCGTGGTCTAATATTAAGGTTGCATCTTCTCCATCCTCACCCCGCCGCCATGTCCTCTATGGATGTCGTCCTACCGTAGGTCCTTCTCCATGAGCTTGATTTGCTCCTCTCATGTGCCGTCAGGGATCCTCACGCTCAGCTTTACGCCTGTCTCCTGATCTAGAGCTACCAAATCTGATTGACTAGATCAAGTCGAGCAAGAGGTCCGCACAGCCGGCCACACAATTAGGACGACCAGTGGCCAGACGATCCCAACACCGACGACCATCTCTTGCATGATAATGCAACCTGCGCCCCAAGCAACGATCAAGTACCGGTAACCTGGTATTGTATGCATGTGCTTTCCTGATATCTGATGCTCGCAATCAGCTTAGTTCCCGCGTCTTTCTTGGTTGTAGCTCCGAGATCTTGTCCATGGAAATAAGGGACATACACGGTTAGAAAAATTAGAAGATGCAGCAAGATTGCTTTGTTCCTATGTAATTAATCAATTCCTAGGTCGAAGCCGCCGAAGTCGACATACAAGGTGAAGCCGAAGTCTGCTTTGGTGCAATGGCCTGTGTGAATCCCAATTGCCTCCCGTTCAGCCAGCGATCTCCCATGCTCTATCTACCTATACTGATTACGAGAATACAAGCATGCCTTAGTTGTCCTTAATGAGAGAGGATCATGGGTCCATCAACTAATGAGACTGAAGAGGCAAAACATAGTGTTTGTCTAGGTGACAAATAACTCTGTCTCGGTACTTCCTCCCAGCTCCTCTCGGTAATCAAGTGCACTACAGTTCTTTGGCGGCGAGCAGTGTTGTAGTACCAGTGAGATCAAGATAAATGGCTGACTATTACTCGGAGTAAGGCGTGCATAAGTGGTTTGACGAGCTATAGCTGCAGGAGAAGACCAATGATGCGCATCGGCTAGCAGCGAACGTGCCTCATGTGTTCTGTGATAGTCGGTGCAAAGAACTCCAATGACATGTCAGCTAATATAATGTAACTTCGAAACTCGGATGACCTTCTACATGCTGCTAATATCTTCCCAAAATATGCTTGGGGCAAGAAGACAAAGATGCTCCCTAGCACTGGGAACCATGATTACAGTTTTAATTTCTATCTCTTTGAGTTTGGCAATACAGTATTAGTATCTGCCAGATAATAGCTAACAGATATTTCATTCTGCATGTGGACTTGGGAGGTAAAAAATTACTAAACGTTAGAACATATGAAATATTTTCATAGGGATTTATTTGCCTTCTATATTTTGGTATGGTTTCTTTCATAGTCGTTTCCTGTTGGCTCTAAAGTGTCTAGGAATTTGCCTAGAAAAGTACTAATTAATGTTTCCTCTTCGTTTGTTGGATTTCATTTTTAACCAAAGGTACAAGTATGGCGATAACATACCATGGTTTCATTGGTAACGTGAGCACTCTGGAGTCTGGAGTTTGGACCTGCCAATAAATCTCCATGTCATTCAATTGCTTCTTCACTAGGTATGCAAAATATCACCATGTCCATTCATGGTTACTAGAGACATCACATTTTTTTCATGATAAAATATCATAACTAAGCTGTGAGGGTATTCTTTGCTCTGTGATTACTCCTAGCAAACGCATGTGCTTATAGTTTTGTCTTCTTTCTACCAGATTTTGTGTCGTAACATTTAATTAGCAACAAAGATTATGTCTTCTGATGAGCCATACCTGAAACATATATATTAGATGCGTGTATTGTTTCTCTTCCTACAGTTCTATCCATTTGGGAACTATCCAGTATTCATCCCGCTTTACTAACTCGGCAGACAAACTTTACCACAACAGTGCATATTATAACCTCTCCAATGGATTCATTAATTACCTCCTGATGTATGCAAGGTTCTATTACTTCATGTAATATGATATATATTCCTCCACCAGGAGGTTCTTTCATCATTCATCACTAGCTGGGTTCAGCCGTGATTTCTCTTTATCGTCTCATTTGGTACTAATCTCTTCCGATATTACTCGCAGGGGGGCACATAAGAGAAGTGGCATAGCAATAAGACTGATGCCTTCCAATGGATATTGTCTCCACGATAGTACTGCAATTCAATTGAAGTACTCCCTCCGGTAAAAAGTACTTGTCGTGGTTTTATCCTGATGTGATTACTTCCAACCTTCTAGCTTGGACCATATCAAACCACACACGTACACCATCCGTGATCGACACATATACATGGGACGGACAAGAGTAAGTATCGTTGGGCCTAGCTTTGAGATTTGATACTTGTAAATATAAGTGTGCTTGCCCAGTGTTTCTGGACATAAAAATCGATGCCATAAAGAACTAACTGTTTTTTCTTCAAAAAAGGGTAAGCCCCGGCCTCTCCATCAATCGATGCCATAAAGAAGAAATTGATGTCTCGCTCAAAATAAAAGAAGTAAATACCGTCTGCTGATATCTATCAATGATGTGTACGTGAGTTGGTTATCAAAAGGTGTATGAATAAATTAATAGTGTGGTGCCGAGACAACTAGCAAAATAAGGTTAAGCCTATGAGTATTCAAATGCGGAGCTTTAAAAGAGGACTATTATCAGTATGCATACATATACTTGATTCATTTTTTAAGAAACACTAGGTAAGACATGCATAAAAGAGAGATATGCGTACATATATTGATGTATGCTAACGAGCGCACGAGAATTTATATAGCATGTGTCGTTAACTCTGTTGGTGTGCTTGGAAATACACTTCTATTTGCGTAAAAACTTACTAAGAGAAAAAAACTTATTAAGAGAAATTATAACCGTTGTAATTTGAATTTTTCATAAACACCCTTTATTACTTCTTAGCAGTATAATCACATATAAAGTAAAGGTCCAAGTTACATACATACAAATTTATACGTATCTATAATGTTGTGGAACAAATGGAGAGTTAACAGGTGAAAAAATATACAACGTAAAAATAAGTAACTTCTATGATACACTAAATATGATGCCCTCGCTTTTGCGAGGGCCACTGTGCTAGTTGTATACAAATGATACCTACAGGTAGATGTTGATAAAATGAAACTAACAAAAGTGGTTTCACTAATTTATCACTTTTCTTTAAATAGTTATGAATATTCTAGTGATGAAAGCTCTAGTTTTAGGAGATAATTCACCAGAAAAGTTTTGGAGCTCCAAAAATTAATTCCTTGGATGGCCAGGTAGAGTTTGATGTACTTGTTCACTGGGAGTTGGAATCATGCCAAAGTAATTAACAGAATGCCCTCAGGAAATTCCAAAAGGATGTTCTGTAGACAACTTGTGTTTTTCACCAGATTAAATCTACAGAGGCTTTTCATATGAGGTAAAGGGCAATGGATATGTATTGAAAATACCTTCCAGTACCAACTGGAATCATTATTTTTGGAGTTGCAGAGCTACTGTGGTCAAATTATTGGTGAACTAACCATGCACAGAATGGATTAATTCACAATAAATCAAATGGGGCATAGAAAATTAGGGGCTCCTGGATTTTGGTAGTATCTGATGGTACACTACTCTGGGAGTTGGAATTAGCCTAATAGGTGGTGTAGATAAGCCTAGGAAATTTTCCAAAGTCAGATATGGAGGGATTTTGTGAATTTCACCAATGTTGAAACGCAATTCACCTTGGTACGAGATAAATGCTGGATGTAAGGTCTATGAATATGCTTTCAAAAGAACTTGGTTTCATCCATTTTGGAGATGTGTATGTCAGTGAGGAATTTATTTACTAAACAGGAAATATTTTAGTAAATATATTTTTCTAAATTCAAAGGAATTTATTTCTGGAGAGGGGTTGGCTCTACATGTTGGGCAAAACATGTGCTTATAGGTCTATAATTTTATTTGAACGAAACCTGGCAGTTTTCATTTAAAAACCTAATTAAACCAACATGCCACTAAACAGATATGAGGTAAAGTGTTTTAAAAAAGAAAAAGGGGAAAGGAGATACTGGGCTTAGGAAACCAGAGGGAGTTGGGCTGTACTGTGGGTCGGCCCAATAGGCGGTGCCCGGGAGGCGCGCGCTGGGCGTTTGAAACGGCCGCGTGGGGCCCGCCCATCAGCGAGAGCTGGCACCTGAAGAGGTATTGGACGCCCAGGGCCGTTAGATCAAAGGGAGATCGACACTGGGGAATTCGTCGTCTCCAGCGGGAAGGGCCTGGCGGCGGCCAAACCCTAGGATTGTCGGGGCGGCGCCGTAGCTCACCTAAGGGCACAGAGCAGACGCTGAGGAGGCTCCAGGGCGACGGGACGAACGACGACGGTCCCAACGAGGGGCGGCAGGGGCGGGTTCGACATCGGGACCTCACTCGCCCAAGCGCGCCCGGCGGAGCTTGCTTCGGTGCTCGCTGGAGCAGCCTCGGGGGTGCATGCATGATGCAGAGGAGGTGTCGAGCGGGCGCGACGCATGAAACTGACTCCGACACGGGGCACCAACCACAGGTTCCCCTTCAGGTAGTGCATCGCGCGGAGGTGGCCGAGGGGAGTTCGCCGGAGCTCGCCGGCGCGTCGGTAGCGACGGTCCTGGAGGAGAAAAGGGTTAGGGTTAGTTGCAGGGGAATAGGGAGCTTCCAGAAATGCGACGAGCCGCAGGAGAGAGGCAGGGGGTTGGGTTCTTAGCTCGGCGGGGGTTAGGAGGCCGAATTCGTGTTCACTGTCGTACGGGCAGGGAAGCTCAGGAGAGAGGCTGGGAAGCTCAGGGATGAGAGATCCGGGGTTTGGGATGCCGTTGGGGCCACATGTAGGGGAGAGGGAGATCGGGAGAGGGTTGCTCGAGCTCGGGCTCATTCATGGCCGAGAGGGAGTTCTTCTCTCTTCCTAGCTGTGGAAGGACAGGGGAGAGGAAGTGGGATGTAGGGGAGGTGGGTGGGAGGGATTTGGGGGAAAATGAGGGAGTAGGAGTGGGGTGGAGGCCTCTGGTCCATTTAAAGGCAATGGGGAGGTTCATCGTGTACATGGCCTATGGAGCAAGGGTGAGGGTGAAACCAGGGTTGATATTGTTGTGGGCTAAGGGAGGTGGTTTTCTGGTCGAGTTGCAGGGCAGAGGAGAGGTGGGATGGAGTGCTGCAAGAATTAAAGATGTGACCAATGTGTGTATCCCTCCTTCCTCCAAGCACTAAAGACAAGAGGAAGAGGGTTTCTATAGTGTATCTCGACCAGAGGGATGAGAGTTGTGTTGTGAAAGTTTGTTTGACCAGAATGGTGAAGGTTTGGTGGGTTTTTGATTTGAGGATTGCCTTACTTGGCAATTTTGATCAAATAGGTGGTTATGAAGAAAGTCCAAAAACTTGCATTGGACAAGAAGGGGAAATGGTACTGGTGGGTAGTTGAGGTCAAGACACACCTCCAGGAATTATTTGGGATTTTTTTAAAGGATTTTAAGTCCCCTTAAAATCATTTACTCAAAAAGTACAGAAGTCGTTTCTAGAAGATCATTTGATAAATTTACATTGGACAAGTGGAGTTTTTGATGTGAGATGGTACCAAATAGGAATACACACTTAGTAGAATTTTCCAAGATTTATTGTGACTTAAAAGTATTTAAAACAATTATTATTCCATTTTAGCCATTTAAGAAAATGGGCAAAAAGAAATAATAAAGCTCTTAAAAAAATATTTATTTGAAGTAGGAATATGGGGTATGATGTGTGGACCTGAATTGATCCAAAAGTTGGGGAAGTGTTTTGGCAAAAACCAAACTTTCTTTTATGGGAGAGGTTTTGCCTATTAAGGGAATTAAATAGTTTTGGTCCATAATAAATATGGATAATTATTGATAAATCTTGATGATCAAGTTAGATGATATAGACAAGGTGTAGCAAGCATTTGCGACCTTGGGATTGGAGAATCCAAGTTGATTTTGGTGGAATACCATAGATTAAGGATCTAAGGTGATGTTAATTTCATACCATCAAAACATGGTTGTATCATGGAGCTCAGAGCTCCCCTTGGGGCATGGGATAGATGGATGGATAGACCAAGTGATGTAAAACAACATGGTACAGAGGTTTGAGCTTGATCTTGCTTGGGCTCACCAAGACAAGTTTTCCAACTGTGAATAAAATAAGCCTGCCAGAGCAGATTATTAAGTAGCCTTCAAAACCTTGTGGGTTTAAACAGCTCAAGGATCCAATTGGGACAAGTGAAGTAGGTAATGATAGAACTATATGAGTAGAACACAACCATGCAGAGAGTTTGTCCAAAGAAGGTTGGATGGTGGTGTGAGCTTCTACCAAAGTAGGCATGCTGACTAGATTTGCAGGAAAAGTTATTTTCTTGCCTGCAAAACCATCAAGAACAAGTGGGTATGAGGATGATCTAACCAAGGTCAACAGTTGTCCTTTGTAGTCCTTAGGATGGTTACAATATGGTATAGATGCATTTCCAAAAATGCACAAGGGTTGATAAAGGGAGGCATTCAAAAAGGTGATGTTGGAAACAGATTTCCAAACTTGGCCAAATTTGGTAGATTTAGGTTTTTTGACTAGAATGTGGGTGGTGATGATTTTGATGGGTTGCAAGGTACCAAAGCATCATCAAGTGGGTGATGTTGAAGTGTATATGGAGTAGAAAGGATCCATGCTTGATATTAGTCTTCATGGACTTGGAAGCTTCTAGAAGGGATATCTTCAGAGGTGGTATAGTTAAGGGTTTTAGATGATCACTTAGTAACTAGGGATCAGATCCAGATTGTATTCTTGCTTAGGTTGGGATGATTTGGAGACATCTTGATCCTAGTGATGATCTCCTAGAGTAGCTCATACTATCTCCTAAGAAAACAATTCAAACAGCAGATCAGGGCAACTCATCTTACAAACAAATCAACCACTACTGGGGGGTTACCACCAAGCTTAGCTTGAGGTAAGGATGGGTATTTTGAAATAGGTTGGAGTTTGAACTAGGTAAGGTCCTTGGTATCTCTACCAAGAGTATAATTCGAAAGCTTACAAAAAGGTTTTGGAGATCCTAGAGGTAAGAGTAGTTGAAGATTCTGTCTTGAAAACATAAGGAGATTATATTATATAACTCTCCATAGTTTTGTCAATAGAAGTTACAAAAATAGTTTTGGGTACATAAGCATTGTGGCTCATGTTTTGAAATGCCAGAACATTTGAGAATATGAAAATTAAGCCAAGACTGTGTTGGGAAGTATCTTTTGTCAACTAGTGTTAAGGTAAGGAGTATATCATCTAATACACATTCATGTGCATCAGCATATCCAAACAACAAGCAAACACTTCAGTATTAAACAAGAAAAAGTTTTTGTACCCCCTGATTTTTGCATTTTGGACACTAATCAGGGTTGCTGAAATTGGGATGTTACACACCTACTTGTCTCCTTGCTCACGCGAGGAGACCGTGTCCCGCACGGTTCCGACCTCTCGAACAAAAATCCTCCAAATTCGGAGTAGCCCCTGTCCCCTCCATCACGGAACTAGCCCCATATAAACCCCAAACCCCATCCTCGTGTCAACGTTTGCAGAAAATCGAGACCCTAACCGCATATATGGAGCTTTTACAATCTTGCGTCGCGCCGCCGCCATTGGAGTCCCAGCCATGGTCGTGATCAATGCTTACAAGCACCCCGAGCCTTCTATTCGCACTAGATGCCTTCTCCTTGTTTCACCGCTTCTCCTTGACCGTTTTCGCCTTGAAACGCAGCCATCGCCGTCCGATCCCATCTCCACGGCCCACATCATGTCCAGCTGAGCCCGAGCTCAAGCCGACAGCGAGCCAGAACTCAAGCCAAGCCTCCACAACCTCGTCCGTCAGATCGAGATCTAGCGGCCCAGGACGATCCGCTTAAGCGAAGAGGTACCAACCAGTAAGAAGCCGCCACATGGCATGTTGACTGTGTAATTCAAATTATTAGTATTTAAAATAGCCAAAAATGTATCCAATATTGTAATATTCATATAAAATCGAATATAAGTCCAAAATTAACATATATGTATTGTCTTTATTTAAATGATTTAATGGCCAATTTGGAGTAATTAAACCATAGTAAATTATTTAAACATCCTAAAAATACAAATAAGATATCTATGGAATCCGTGAGTCATGTATGACATTAATATGGCCTTACATATAATTTTTGACGAATAAAAGATTTTAAATGATTTAAACCCGTTTAATTAGTATTTAAATCATAAGAAATTATCCAAAACCTCAAATTGAGTGAATCCAATTTCCACGTGTTTGTTTCAGTAATACCCATCGGAAGAAAATATAAGCAAAACTATTTGTCACGGTTTTAATAGATGATATTACAGAAAGCTATAAACCCAATTACATAGTAATTAAATCATAAAACAATATTTGTAAATGATTTTTAGGTGATTCCAATTGCTACTGTCTTTAAATTGAACTACCTATGCATCAGTATTTAATATACAATTTATTACGACATAAACATCAGAAGTTGAATTAAAGTGAGTTAAACCCTATTAAATCATTATATCTTTATTAATAATTTGTCTTATGCATTAAATAATTTTCCATATGCATCATGGGACATATTAATCTTCAGAGGACTAAATACAACCATTATGACATATTAAATCATCGTTCATGCATTTTTTCATCATCGGTTTATTGTATTGTGCATAATTTCAAATGTTTTGAATGGTGTGTTTGTTGTGTTTTGCTTCAAACGCTAGATTGCGAGGAGTGCAACTATTGTGATTGTGAAGAGAGAAATCTTTTATATTGTGATGATTATCTAAACGACTACATCTACAACAAAGGAAAGTAGAGCTATCATAAATGTCCTACTATTTTCCGATGCATGTAGTATGATTTTTAGTAGTGATGCATGTGTAGGTGTTTTTACTACTATGCTATATTATGACACTCAGGCATGATTGCCATATTTCCATGACTTGAGTTCCTTTGAGCCATCGTATTGTAGTTGCTTAGCCATGCTTATTAGATGCGGAATGGGAATTCATTATTGATTCTATTATGGAAAGATATGTTTTGTTATAATGAAAACAACTAGAAAGTAATGAATCTCCTGGGTGTGATGGGATTGATATTTTTTGGTGGTTTCAATGCGGAAAGGCACCCAGGAGACTGAGATTGGACAGGTTTCTTGTGTAGTAGCTTATAGTACAACCGCATGTCATTATGTCTTGACTAAGTGGGTTGTGGGAACCTGACCCGACGTGACCAGCAGATGTAGGGGTTGTAGGTTGGTATGGGTCCGTCCTGAGGGCTCAGGGTTCTGCTTCTGAAAGGTTTCGTCTTGGTTTTCTCCCTGCCATGGCACAAAATGAGTGTAGTGGTATGAGCGGGTGGACTGGGTCGTGCGGGTAAAGTGTATGAACCTCTCGAGAGTGATATAATCTAAGTACTTAGCTGTGTCCCTGGTTATGGACAACTATGAGCAACTAGGCATGGAACTGTTTGGAATATCTCACTCATCCCAATTTCTCGATTATTAAAACTTGATGGGAGAACAAGGGTTTAGGAGCATACAAAGCTAAATTGTCTTGTTTCTACATGGGTTTATGCTGGTATGTCCTTAGAAGAATTGTTTTAAAGAAATAAAAGTATTTCAAAAGTAGGAAAAAGTTATATTGCTTTATGCAAATGAGCCTGAGATCCACCTAGACAAATATGCATTTAATTGATAGATTCCATTATATATCCTCCACCTTGCCAATACATTCAAAGTATTGATGATTCGTGGCTGCAACCTTTCATGTTGCAGGTTATTCTATTTCTTAGTAATCGTTCATAGGTCGCGAGACTCCACTCAACAATTGTTCGCCTGTGGCGCATTTGAAGGATGGAGATCTATCTTGTATTTGTTTTTGCTATGTACTTGACTAATCTAATGTAAATTCTGGATCATATTCGTTGTATTTATGATGGACAGTTATATTTGATATCATTTTTGTACTATGTGTGTGTGCTAGTGAACCGATCCACGGATTAGCACTATACACAGGAACTCATCCTTATCAGGAGAGGGTGTTAAAAGATGGATCCACTTGTGACATTGCATGTGTGTTCTTTTCCTAAACCACATTGATCCACTGGAGTCATTGCATGTGTGTTATTTTCTTAAACCACATGGATCCACTAGTGACATTGCATGTGTGTTCTTTTCCTAAACTACATGGATCCACTTGTGACATTACATGTGTGTTCTTTTCATAAACCACATTGATCCACTAGAGTCATTGCATGTGTGTTCTTTTCCTAATCCACATGGATCCACTAGAGCCATTGGATGTGTGTTCTTTTCCTAAACGACATGTATCCACTGGTGACATTACCATGTGTGTTGTTTCCTAAACCACATTGATCTACTTGTGACATTGCATGTGTGTGTTTTTCGTAAACCACATTGATCCACTAGTGTCATTACATGTGTGTTATTTTCCTGAACCACATGGATCCACTAGTGTCCTCGCATATGTGTTCTTTTCCTAAACCACATGGATCCACTTGTGACATTGCATGTGTGTTCTTTTCTTAAACCACATGGATCCACTCATGACATTGCATGTGTGTTCTTTTCCTAAACTACATGGATCCACTGCTGACATTGCATGTGTGTTCTTTTCCTAAACCACATTGATCCCCTAGAGTCATTGCATGTGTGTTCTTTTCCTAAACCACATGGATCCACTAGTTTAATTGGATATGTGTTCTTTTCCTAAACGACATGTATCCACTCGTGACATTTGCACGTGTGTTGTTTTGCTAAATCACATTGATCTACTTGTGATATTGCATGTGTGTGTTTTTCATAAACCACATTGATCCACTAGTGTCATTGCATGTGTGTTCTTTTCCGGAACCACATGGATCCACTAGTGTCATTGCATGTGTGTTCTTTTCCTAAACCACATGGATCCACTTGAGGCATTGCGTGTGTGTTCATTTCCAAAACCACATTAATCCACTAGTGTAACACCCTCAAATCGGCCCTATGCAAGTTTTAGCCCTTTCCGCCAAACCCTCATAGAAACGATTCAAGGACGCCTACCAGGCACTTTCGTGCGGGTGGAAAACGAAGTAATAGCATTACACAACAGTCCTCGATGGGACCCACAGAACAAATATATATACAACAGCGACTCAAAGAGTCAAGAATACAGATATACAATACAAAGATCCAAATCACCTTGAAACGATAGAGCGTCCGACTACGGACAAGATGCAAATGGGGCTAAGAGCCCTGAAGAATAACCAATGGCGTCCATAACCCTGACCAGGCCAAGCCGGAAGGGTAACCCTGCTAACAACGTCGATCTCAAACCTACTGAAACAAAAGGGGGTGCCGACAAAGGGCGAAGGAAAAGAGGAGCGTCAGTATTGATGCCAGTACACGGCGAGGCTAGAATTCGGTGGCTCTCGCCTACATAGGTATGGTGGACTGAAGCGGCAGCAGAGCTTGCACTAAACAACCTATAGAGACTCAATAAAACTGACGGCTATTAGAGAGGGATAAGAAATACCTATCCGGATCCAACCTGGTAGTAACACCAAACATACCCATCCTAGTATTCCCCCTCGAGACCAAAAGAGGAAGTCAAACCGAGGAACTCACACAGTTGGCATTTTTATTCATTCAATTATAGTTGAAGCACTTACTAGCCAAATATAGATAGCATGAGTCATCCTGAAGAATAAGTAGTGGCCAGTTTTAATTAACCATTCTGTGGTAGTTGGAACATTTACTAGTCAGATATAATTGTCCTGAGGAATCCCAAAACCCAGCAGTTGTTGGCACTTTTATCACATTCCATTGGAGTTGCAATACTTACTAGGAAGGTATAGTATGACACCGATCACCACAGATCCACCAGTTGTTGGCATTTTTATTATCCATTCCATTGTAGTGAAGCTAAATTACTAGTCACATATTAAGTCAAATTTATAACACTACTTTAGTTATGCTTATATATGATCAAGATACTGTGCTCCAAGTCGTCCATAACCATGGACACGGCTTTCAGAAAGATTTACCCTGCAGGGGTGCACAAATAGCAACACACACACGATCAACCTCGGAAAAACCAAATCAAAACCCAACAAGGCTTTCACGACAAAGCAATCACATGATTCATAAAATATTTCAGGGGGCCACCCCACGAAGCTACCCGCAACGAAGTTGCCCGGCTCCGAGACGGACCCAGGGTTTGTGTCAATGGCTGTGAACGACTGGGAACCCGAAAGTGTGACTGGGCTTGTCGATACCGCGAAAACATTCCACGATCCAAAACAGTACAGGTGCTCCACGCACAATCTTAAATAAAGCAGTAAAGCATGGCATAAGTACAAGATAGTAATAAAGCCCTAAAGTACTTTGTGGCCCCAAGAAATAAGAACGAATCAAGATCTGGCTAAGGGGATTCATGGTCCCATATGCGGATAGTGTGATAGTCAAGGAACAGGTATCAAGTACTCGGGGTCCTACGGGACACAAGTGAGCGTGGAAGAACCAAATAACATCTATTGCCCACCGATGCCTCTACATTTGTTATATCTAGCATTTTAATAGTTGTATTTAAAGTCATGATCCTCTCCACCATAAACATCTGCCAACATTCCAACAACTGTGGTACTTGACAACACGAGATCGCACCTGAGCAAGTAACTATGACTCGCAAGGCCAGCTATCTACCAAGCACAAGTAATAGGATGTGTCGAAGGCAATATAGAGGCTACACGGGATATAACAAGTGTACGGAAACTAAAGCATCGCGACACGGATAGCAATAGATCAACAGGAGGAAACAAAGACTATAAATGCAAAATAGGAAGAAGGGGAAGGGATGCTCGCCTGGGAAAACACTGCCGACGGATCATATCCGGAGAACTTGTCGATACTCGCATCAACTCATCGGCCTAATCCGCGAAGAAGCAAACACTAGAACAAACACCGGATGCACTATTTAATACTACGACAGAAGTTCCGGCATGCTTATGTTATGATGCATGGCATGGCACAGATGAGGTGCAATTAGGCAATATTAAGCGGAACCAGGGTCCCGACAATTAAATATAAGGTTCATGTTGTTTAACTACCCCGCAAATTAAATGTGGAATTAATAGGGCAAAGCATGGCATCGGTTCGCTACACAAATTTAAATGGAGTCCGGAATAACACTAGAATAGCCCGCATATAGACTCCATATTTAATTATTAGGTGAATCGGCATAATACCCCCAAATCACAATATGTGTGCGACATGAACAATTCAATATGCACAAATGATAATGTCATATTATAAAAATAGGGGTCTCAGATATAGGTCATACATAGGGGACTCGGCGATCTTGGTCTCCGAGGTTGTTTGGGTTTGGTCTCGGCGGGATCGGGATCGGGTTCGGTCTTCGGGTCCATTGTCGATGGCGATCTTGTTTTGATGTCAGGGCATTTAGGAAGATCTTGGTGTGGTTCTTGTACAACTTATCGCTTTGGTCGATCTTGTCCAGCAGGAGATCTTGCTTGCCGAAAGGGTCGCGTACAAAGACGTCAACAAGGGATCATCACCAAACAACAACACCATGTTCCTGTGTCGCAAGACTGAAGTAGTCCGGGTAGCAACACCACGCTCAATCTTCACATGGTTGCAGCTGAAATACACCACACCCCATCTTCTCTTGATTAGTACCAATACACAACACATAGATACAACCCACTTGTACTAGAGAAACCAACATAAAAGATCCGAACCACATCGACAGCAGGCAGGTGTTGGACAGAACGACTCGGTGCTACGCGCTGCGGGGAAGTGCGGGAAGGCAGAGGACGAAGGGGCCGAAGATTCTCGGGAGGAGGGCCTGGTAGCGGCGACGCTAGACGCGGCGGAGGCAGGCACGGTTGGTGACCAGGCTTGCTGTCGGGCGGGGCGGCGCGCTCTGTGGAGCCAGAGAAGGGCCCGCAGGTGCAGGCGCTGCAAGGACGGCGAGGAACCGAAGCTACGTGACGGTGCGGTGAAGAGCTCGCAGGGCGTCCTCGCGTGACGGGGAGGAGGGCGGCCGCGGGGTCCTGGCAATGGGAACGACCGCGCTGCCGGGTGGCCGGAGCAGAGGCGAGAGGGGTGGCCCTGGCGGGATCGGCGAGGTGGCGTGGGATCGAGGCGACCGTCGAGGTAGGGAAGGTCGGCGAGGCAGGGGCCCGCGGCGGTGCTACCGGACTGGAGAGACGGCGCCAGGGGAGGTGGCGACATGGCCGCGCAGGGCCATTGCCCCGGCGAGACAAGGTGCCGGCCGCCGGGTGGGCTCGGCAGCGGGAGTAGGGCACCGGGGAAGCCGGTGGAGGCGCAGGGCACCCTGGTTGCAGATGGCGGCTGCGGGGCTCGCCGAGAGGTGGCTCGGACTCGGTGGAGAGGGGTCGCGGGGCGGCGGGGCGTCGTGCTGGGAGGCGAGGTGGAGGCGGCGACGGGAGATGCTCCCTGGGATGGCGCGGCGCTGGCTCGGGATCGAGGGCACGTGGGGTTAGGTGGGGAGCGACGAGGCGATGGGGTGGGGATCGCTTGGATCGACGAGAGGAGGCGTGGTGCATGACAGCACAGGAGTGGGACCAGGCGGTTGGTGGCCCTGGGGAGACGCGGGAGTGCTTGGTGTGCGTGTGTTTGCGTGTGTGCCTGTGGGGGTTGGCGTGGGTGTGCGGGCAGGTGGCGGCAGATGGGGAGATGGAGTGGGGGACGCGCCCAGGTGGGGCTTGGACGGTAGCAGGTGGGAGGGAGAGCGCGCCCAGGAGGCGTTGGGGGGAAACGAGAGGAGGGGAGAGAGCGTGGCGACGGACAGGAGGGAAAGGGTGGGGAGTGGGTCGGCTGGGTGAGAGGGATTAGGATTTGGGTTTGGGAGGTTAGTTTTTAAATTTTGGGTCGTAGGCTGGCTGGCTGGGCCTTTGGGCCTGGCCGGCTGCCTCCCTGAAAAATATTGTAATTATTTATTTTAGTTTTAAAAGTGTTTCGTAAATAGTTTTTATGGAAATAAAAGGAATCCGAAAACACAGGGGTTTGATTTGGATAAAGAGAGAGGATACTTAGAAAACAAAGATAGACATTTCGAAAAATAGTTTTAGGCAAACATATGCATGATGACACGACGATGCTCAAATGCAATGTGGCATGATGACATGAGCATGCAGTCATCATGATGCAATGCACAAAAACACAGTGATTTTCTAGTAGTGGGTTTAGCGGGATGCCACAATTCGACACCACTAACAATGGATCTCGCCCTCGAGATCCGCCTCATGGTACGGGGAAGAAGATCGACGATCAGATTCTTCATGCTTTGTGTAGATCCTCGCGACACCGCTAACAAAGATTCTTTCTCCATATTGAAATCAGCGACACCACCAACAAGGGTCGTTGCTCACGTTCGTCGAGAGAACTCTCCGGAGAACAAAGGACGAAGGTAAAGGCATCAGAAGATAAGGCCACCTCTAACTTCTAGGGAAGGAGTAAAATTGCTTGATCCACCGATTCGATGCACAAGAGCGAATGATAAGAGTAGTCAGATGGTGATCAGTCCATCGTGCACCCAGAGCATTACTTTGTACATGAATAGGAGAATTATGCAACCAACTCTTGGAATCAGACTGAAGATCTCGACAAGCGAGGTTCAGGAACAAAAGAGTGATCCAGGCTCTGCATCGGATCTGGCGTAGACGATGTCGTCGCGTCAGAAACCACCGGAAGGCACAAAGGAGGAACAACGAGAAGTCCAACAAATGAAGGGTTCCTCAGATAGCATGAAGACCAGATGTCGAAACACCGTTACCAAAGGAGGAGGCGAGACCTTGAAGGTATGCCGGAAACCCAACCACGAGAATTCCTGGACTCGAAGAAAGGTAAGAGAGCAGATCCAAAACAAGCAGAGGTAAGAGGAGAATAGCAGAGGGATAAGGAGTAAAAGCACACCTAATCAGATCTATCCAACCGAGTTTCCAAAATAGTTTTGACACTCTACTTCGGCCGTTAGCTAGGTTATCCTACAGGCTGGACTTGTGGGGTATCGCAACTGCTGAGCTCTGATACCACTCTGTAACACCCTCAAATCGTCCCTATGCAAGTTTTAGCCCTTTCCGCCAAACCCGCATAGAAACGATTCAAGGACGCCCACCAGGCACTTTCGTGCGGGTGGAAAACGAAGTAATACCATTACACAACAGTCCTCGATGGGACCCACAGAACAGATATGTATACAACAGCGACTCAAAGAGTCAAGAATACAGATATACAATACAAAGATCCAAATCACCTTGAAACGATAGAGCGTCCGACTACGGACAAGATGCAAATGGGGCTAAGAGCCCTCAAGAATAACCAATGGCGTCCATAACCCTGCCTAGGCCAAGACGAAAGGGTAACCCTGCTAACAACATCGATCTCAAACCTTCTGAAACAAAAGGGGGTGCCGACAAAGGGCAAAGGAAAAGAGGAGCGTCAGTACTAAGGCCAGTACACGGCGAGGCTAGAATTCGGCGGCTCTTGCCTACATAGGTATGGTGGACTGAAGCGGCAGCGCAACTTGCACTAAATAACCTATTGAGACTCAATAAAACTGACAGCTATTAGAGAGGGATAAGAAAGACCTATCCGGATCCAACCTGATAGTAACACCAAACATACCCATCCTGGTATTCCCCCTCGAGACCAAACGAGGAAGTCAAACCGAGGAACTCACACAGTTGGCAGTTTTATTCATTCAATTATAGTTGAAGCACTTACTAGTCAAATATAGATAGTATGTATCCACATTTCCTAAACAGTGTGTTCTTTTCCTAAACATGTATCCACTAGTGACATTTCCATGTGTGTTCTTTTCCTAAACAACACTGATCTACTTGTGAAATTGCTTGTGTGTGTTTTTCGTAAACCACATTGATCCACTAGTGTCATCCCATGTGTGTTCTTTTCCTGAACCACATGGATCCACGTGTGACATTGCATGTGTGTTCTTTTCCTAAACCACATGGATCCACTTGTGACATTGCTTGTGTGTTCTTTTCCTAAACTACATGGATCCACTAGTGACATTGCATCTGTGTTCTTTTCCTAAACCACATTGATCCACTAGGGTCATTGCATGTGTGTTCTTTTCCTAATCCACATGGATCCACTAGAGTCATTGGATGTGTGTTCTTTTCCTAAACGACATGTATCCACTAGTCACATTCCCATGTGGGTTCTTTTCCTAAACCACATTGATCTACTTGTGACATTACATGTGTGTGTTTTTTGTAAACCACATTGATCCACTAGTGTCATTGCATGCATGTTCTTTTCTTAAACCACATGGATCCACTAGTGACATTGCATGTGTGTTCTTTTCCTAAACTACATGGATCCACTGGTGACATTGCATGTGTGTGCTGGCTCGTGGTTGATGTCGAGCTCGTTGGGGAACCCCAAGAGGAAGGTATGATGAGCACAACAGTAAGTTTCCCTCAGTTATGAAACCAAGTTTATCAATCCTATAGGAGCAAGGAAACACCCCAAAGGTGTAGCTAGCTGAACGTTGGCAGGGCGCACTACCGGTGCCAGCAGCAACGTGGAGACCTGCATAACACACCCACAGAACTCTGTCCCCAACTTGCGACGAGGTTGTCAATCTCACCGGTTTTTTTGAAACAAAGGATGAAATGTATTGAATGGAAGGAAGTAATAGTTTGTAGAAAGTAAACACAAAGCAGTAAACAGTTTGTAGATTGTATGTAAAAGAAAGGACCGGGGTCCATAGTTCACTAGAGGTGGCTCTCCTTAAGATAGATAACATGCTGGGTGAACAAATTACAGCGGGGCAATGGACAAACATCGAGAAAGCATACAAGCATATACTAATCATATTGACTCCTTTGAGACTTGATTAGGTATTACAACATTATACATAGACCGCCATCCAACTGCATCTATGACTAATAATCCACCTTCAGGTTACCATCCAAACCCCCTCCAGTATAAAGTTGCAATCAATAGATTATTGCTTTACGAATTGCGTGTAAAGTAAACAATATGATTGTTCTATGAACAAAGGATTGTTGTTTTCTCCCTAGTAGCAACAACACATCTAGTACCTTAGAGATTTCTATCACTTCCCCAGATTACCAGAGGCATGAACCCACTATCGAGCATAAATACTAACTCTTGGAGTTGCTAGCATCTACTTGGCCAAGATAGCTACTAACAATGGAAAGCATGCAAGATCACAAATAATAAAGACATGATAGAATCAATAATCAATCTGAAATAGCATCTCAATATCCATCAGATCCCCGCAAACACAACATGTAGAATTACAAATAGATGATCTTGATCATGAACGGAGCTCACAAGATCTAGACATGAAAGAACAAAGGAGGAGAACCAGCCATCTAGCAACTACATGGAACCGTAGTTCAGAGATGAACTACTCACGCATCACACCGGAGGCTTGCATGGTGATGAAGAAGGCCTCTAGGGTGAATTCCCCTCTCCGGAAGGGTGCCGGGAAGAGCTTCAGATCCCTCCCGATATAGGGATGGAGATGACGGCGGCTACAAACTCTTTCGTGGATTTTTGGTCGGGTACTTAGGGTTTTGGTATCAGAGGCAATATATAGGCGGAATGAGAGGCCGAGGAGGTGCTGGTGTCGGCCAGACTACCCCCTGGCGCGGGCCAGGCCTGGCCACGCGGCCAGATGGTGTGGCCAGGCCCCAACCCTTCTTCATCTCGTATTCTGGCTCCAGATGTCTTCCGGTAAAATAGCAACTTTGGCTTTTCTCTCGTCCAATTCCGAGAATATTCATTTTCTGACTTCCTGGAACCAAAAACAGCAGAAAACAGGCAGCTGGCACTGTGGCTCTTGTTAATAGGTTAGTCCAAGAAATCATATGAAAAGTACTCCAAAGTGTGGACAAAACACAAGAAAGTAGATAAAACCAAGCATGGAACATCAAAAATTATAGATACATTTGCAATGTATTAGTGTGTTCTTTTACTAAACCACATTGATCCACTTGTGACAATGCATGTGTGTTATTTTCGTAAACCACATGGATCCACCAGAGTCATTTCATGTGTGTTCTTTTCCTAAACGACATGTATCCACTAGTGACATTTCCATCTGTGTTCTTTTCCTAAACAACGTTGATCTACTTGTGACATTGCATGTGTGTGTTTTTCGTAAACCACATTGATCCACTATTGTCATTACATGTGTGTTCTTTTCCTGAACCACATGGATCCACTTGTGACATTGCATGTGTGTTCTTTCCCGAAACCACATGGATCCACTTGTGACATTGCATGTGTGTTCTTTTCTTAAACTACATGGATCCAGTCATGGCATTGCATGTGTGTTCTTTTCCTAAACTACATGGATCCACTAGTGACATTGCTTGTCTGTTCTTTTCCTAAACCACATTGATCCCCTAGAGTCATTGCAGTGTGTTCTTTTCCTAAACCACATGGATCCACTAGTGTCATTGGATGTGTGTTCTTTTCCTAAACGACATGTATCCACTGGTGACATTTGCACCTGTGTTCTTTTCCTAAACCACATTGATCTACTTATGACATTGCATGTGTGTTCTTTTCCTAAACCACATGGATCCACTAGTGACATTGCATGTGTGTTCTTTTCCAAAACCACATGGATCCACTTATGACAATGCATGTGTGTTATTTTCCTAAACCACATGGATCCACCAGTGACATTGAATGTGTGTTCTTTTCCTAAACCACATGGATCCACTTGTGACATTGCATGTGTGTTCTTTTCCTAAACCACATTGATCCACTAGAGTCATTGCATGTGTGTTCTTTTCCTAAACCACATTGATCCACTAGAGTCATTACATGTGTGTTCTTTTCCTAAACCACATGGATCCACTTGTGACATTGCATGTGTGTTCTTTTCCTAAACCACATTGATCCACTAGGGTCATTGCATGTATGATATTTTCCTAAATCACATTGATCCACTAGAGTCATTGCATGTGTGTTATTTTCCTAAACCACATGGATCCACTTGTGACATTGCATGTGTATTCTTTTCTTAAACCACATGGATCCACTAGTGACATTGCATGTGTCTTCTTTTCCTAAACTACATGGATCCACTGGTGACATTGCATGTGTGTTCTTTTACTAAACCACATTGATCCACTTGTGACAATTCATGTGTGTTATTTTCCTAAACCACATGGATCCACTAGAGTCATTGGATGTGTGTTCTTTTCCTAAACGACATGTATCCACTGGTGACATTTCCATGTGTGTTCTTTTCCTAAACGACATTGATCTACTTGTGACATTGCATGTGTGTTTTTTTCGCAAACCACATTGATCCACTAGTGTCATTACATGTGTATTCTTTTCCTGAACCACATGGATCCACTAGTGTAATTGAATGTGTGTTCTTTTCCTAAACTACATGGATCCACTTGTGACATTGCATGTGTGTTCTTTTCCTAAACTACATGGATCCACTGTTGACATTGCATGTGTGTTCTTTTCCTAAACTACATTAATCCCCTAGAGTCATTGCATTTGTGTTCTTTTCCTAAACCACATGGATCCACTAGTGTCATTGGATGTGTGTTCTTTTCCTAAATGACATGTATCCACTGGTGACATTTGCACGTGTTTTCTTTTCCTAAACCACATTGATCTACTTGTGACATTACATGTGTGTGTTTTCTGTAAACCACATTGATCACTAGTGTTATTGCATGTGTGTTCTTTTCCTGAACCACATGGATCCACTAGTGTCATTGCATGTGTGTTCTTTTCCTAAACCACATGGATCCACTTAAGGCATTGCGTGTGTGTTCATTTACAAAACCACATTGATCCACTAGTGTCATTGCATTTGTGTTCTTTTCCTAAACCACATGGTTCTACTTTGTGACAATGCATGTGTGTTATTTTCCTAAACCACATGGATCCACTGGTGACATTGAATGTGTGTTCTTTTCCTAAACCACATGGTACTTGTGACATTGCATGTGTGTTCTTTTCCTAAACCACATTGATCCATTAGAGTCATTGCATGTGTAACATCCCAATTTCAGCAACCCTGACTTGTTGACCAGAATGCAAAAATCAGGGGGAACAAAAACTTTTTCTTGTTCTTTAGTGTAGCATTTCTTGATTGTTTTCTTGTGTTGTGCATGTGAGTATATACTATATGATACTCCTTACCTCACCCTCAGTTGACAAATCCTATTTACCAAAACTATCCTGGCTCCACTTACATATTCTCAAACGTTCTGGCATTTCAAAACATGAGCTAAGATGCTTATGCAACCAAAACTATTTTGGTAGCTTCTATTGACAAAACTATGGAGATATATACAATACAATCTCCTTATGTTTTCAAGACAGAATCGTCAACTAACCTTATCTCAAGTTTTCCCAAAACCTCCTTTCAAAGATTTTGATTTCTACTCTTGGTAGAGATACCAAGGACTCTTACCTCATTCAAACTCCAACCTTTCAAAACTACCCCTTCTTACCTCAAGCTAAGCTTGATGATAGCCCTAGTAGTAGTTGATTAGTTTATAAGATGAGTTGCCTTGATCTGCTGTCTGATGAATTGCCTTGATCTGTTGTTTGTCTTGTTTGCTTAGGAAGTAGTATGAGCTACTCTAGGAGATCATAACTAGGATCAAGATGTTTCCAAATCATCAATCCCTCAAGAAATAATACCAACCTGGATCTGATCCCTAGCTACTAGGTGATCATCTAAAACCCTTAGCCAGATCAATTCTGCAGTGATCCATTCTAGAAGCTTCCAAGTCAACAAAGACCAATATCAAGCATGGATCCCTTCTACTGAATCTACACTTAAACATCATCCCCTTCATGATGCTTTGGTACCTTGCAACCCCTCCAAAAACTTTCCCTCTCATACTCTAGTCAAAATCCTCAAAACTGCCAAATCTGACAAAGTCTGGAAACTATTTCAACATCACCTTTTCGAATGCCTCTCTTTGTCAACCCTTGTGCATTTTTGGAATTTCATCTGAACCACCTTTTTAACCATCCTAAGGAATACCAAGGCCCAATTTTTCCCTTGGTTAGATCCTCCTCCAACCCACTTGTTCTTGATGGTTTTGAAGGCAAGAAAATAACTTTTCCTGCAAATCTAGTCATCATGCCTACTTTGGCAGAAGCTCCCACCCTCATCCAACCTTCTATGGACCAAATCATTTCATGGTCGTGATCTACTCATATAGGTCTATCAACATCTGCTTCACTAGTTCCAAGTGAATCTCTGTGCTGCTTAAACTCACTTGGTTTATAAGGCATCATGACTCATTTTGGTATGGCCGCCTTATTTTCAACAAAGTTTGCCACCATCCCCACATCACCTAATAAGAAATTAATCCAAACTTCCTCTGCCATGAGAATCTATATGACTTGGTCTACCTATCCATCCAACCCTGGCATCAAGGTGAGGTCTGAACTCCAAGATGCAACCATGTTTTGATGGTATGAAATTAACACCACCCTAGATCCCTAATCTAGGGTATTCCACCAAAATCAACTTGGATTCTCCAATCCCCAGGTTGCAAAGGCTTGCTACACCTTGTCTACACCCTCTAACTTGATCATCAAGATTTATCAATACTCCCCCTAATTATTGTGGACCAAAACTATTCAAATCCCTTTAATAGTCAAAATCTCCAAAACTCCTTTCCCAAAGGAAAGTTTGGTTTTTGCCAAAACACTTCTCCAAATTTTGGCTCAAGTGAGTTTCATATATCATACCCTATCTTCCCCTCTCAAAAACAAATATTTTTGAGAAGCCTTATTATTTCTTTTTGCCCATTTTCTTAAATGGCTGAATTGGAATAATAATTGTTTTAAATACTTCTATGCCTCAATAAATCTTGGGAAAATTCCGCTAAGTGTGTATTCACATTTGGGACCATCTCAAATCAAATTCCCCCCTTGTCGAATGTAAATTTATCAAATGATAATCTAGAAACCACTTCTGCCCTTTTTGAATAAATGGAGTTATGAGGACTAAAACCCCATATAAAAATCCCAAATGAATCCTAGGAGTCTACCTTGACCTCATCTATCTACCAGTACCATTTCCTCGTCTTGTCTAATGCAAGTTTCTGAACTTCCTTCACAACCACCTATTTACTCAATTTAGCAAATCTAACTATTAGTGAGTTAAAACAAGGTCCAACCACCACCAATCTTGCAAAGCCATACACCACAGCATTCACCCCTCCTCTGGTCGACCAGCACTGTAGCTAAGCTACTATAGAACTGCCCATTTTACCCTTGTACTAATAGAAAGAGAGAGAGAGAGACAACCCCAAATCTTATAAGGATTGCCACAATTAATTACCACAGCTGCCACCCCCTCCCTCTCTGATCCAACACGACCAAATACTCTTCATACCCCTCCCCACCGTCCACTGGACCAATCCCTGGCCAGCATTCTCCCTCCCCCATGTCTAAATGGGACATTTACTCCATTTACCCCTCCTCCATTGTAGCACCCCGGTAAAACCACTACTAGAAAATCGTTGTGTTTTTGTTTTGTGTATCATCATGACCGCATGCTCATGTGATCATGCCACATTGCATTTGAGCATCGTCATCATCATGCATATGTTTGTCTAAATCTAATTTACTAAAAGCCCTATTTTGTTTTCTACATTAATCCCCTCTCTTTTATTTCAAATCAAACTCGGGTCTCTTCTAGATATTTTGTTTGTCTAAAAAATATTTGCAAAAGTGTTTAAATAAAAATAAATAAATAAAACTACTTTTTATCGGGGAAGGCAGCAGCAGGCGAAGTCAAAAGCCTAGCCTGCAGCTACCTACTACCCACTTCAAATCCAAAACCTTAATCCTATCTATCTCAAACCCTAGCCCCACCTACCCAGCTACCACCACCCACACCTGCCGCCGCCACCTAGACCCATCTGCGCGCAGCGCACCCAGCCGCACCACACCTGACCCTCTGCTTCAGATTGACACAGCACGGGGATGCACACACCGCGCGAGCGTGAGCCCAACCCTGCCATGCTGCCGATTGACCCCGTCCTGCCAGCAACGCACGACCACGCCCGCCTGGCCCCACCACCCCATCGTGACGCGTCCCTTTCGCATTGCTGCTCCACCTGGTTCCGTCGTACCATCCCTGGCCCCACCACTCGATGCGCTCACCCACGATCCCCAGCTCTCTTGTCTCGATCTCCCTGTCCCGTGAGGTTGTTCCCCTTGCTTAGCACCAACCGCCGCCAGGTGTGGGCCTTCTGCCTCCTGCCGTCCCTAATGGTTCCCACGCCGCCAGCGACCATCCCCAGCTCGCGACTCTCCTCCCCGGTCGCCCTTGCCTCCCTGCACCAGGAGCTCTCCTTCCTCTGCACGTGGTTTCGTTGCCATGGTCGTCACGCCCACTCCTTCCCGTCCGTCAGGCTGTCGCCCTGCCTCTGCATCCAGCCGGCGGTGCCGCTCACCAAGCTCGTCGAGCCTCCTCTCGAGCTCCGTCGACCATCCTCCGCCGCCGGGTGGCCCAACCTTCTCTGCTTTGTCCTGCAGGATCTGCACGGATGCTGGCGTCGTTCAGCACACGTGTACCGCCGCCGGCGACCTCGCCGTCTTCCACCACCTCGACCTAGGCACTGCCCCTCACCCCGAGCCCCATCGTCGACCCTGCCTCCTCTGCTCGAGCCCTGCTCGACCTCGATGCCAGCAGGCAGGGCGCCGTGCGCAGCGTCCGCGCCACTCGCTCGTCCTTGTAGTGCTAGCTGCCTCTACCTCTCGCCGGCCTCCCGCGTCGTTCCGCAACCGCCTCGCCCCGTCCTCCAGCCCCCATCTCGACCTGGCATGCCCAGTACTGTGCCATCCCAAGCTCGCCAGATCGTTCTGCCCCAGGTGCCCTCAAGCTGTTTGACGCAGTGCTCTTTTGGTCTCTTGGTGCAACCCGTGTTTCCTTGCAGTTCAGCCAAGATAGAGAAAAGCACTACCGATTGAGTGCTGGATAACCACTAACGTCTGTGAAGTATCAGGAACCGAAGCAGTTGCCAATATTACCCAAGCACAGCGGTTAACCGAAGCACTGAAAAGACGCATCAAGATCTCCCTACTATATGCTGATGATATCGAGGAATGTACATGGCGCCACTCGAAGACCCTGACGTTGATCCCAAGTTCGCAACCAATACACAAGATGGTACACTAAGGTCATCGACATGGAACCATGAGTTCCGCTTCCTAGATCCGGTGACTCGAAGCCCTATCTCGGAACGGCAAGTTCTCCATCTCAAAGACCCGATCCTCGAACCCGAAGACCCCTGAAGACCGATCCCGAACACCGTCGAACCCTCCGAGACCCAAGATCGTCGAACACCCAATGTGTGAACCATATCCGAGCCCCTATTTTATTAAATGCTATATACATGTTGCGTATTAAATTGCTCATGCTCGCATACATATTCATTTCTTCGGGGTATTTAGTCGATTCACCTCATAATTAAATATGGAGCACATATGCGGGCTATTCTAGTCTTATATCGCCTCCATTTAAATTTGCGTAGAAAACCGATGCCATGTTTTGCCTTGTTCACACAACATTTAAATTGCGGGGTATCTAAACAACATAAACAACCTAAGTAATTGTCGGGAGCCCGGTTCCGCTTAATATTGCCTAGTTGCATCGCATCTTTGCCATATCATGCATCATGCCGATCTTCTGCCGTAGTATTAAATAGTGCATCTGCTGTTTCTTTTAGTGATTCTTCTTCGTGGATTAGGCCGTTGAGTTGATGCGAGTATTGACAAGTTCTTCGGATATCAACCGTTGGCTATGTTTTCCAGACAAGCATTCTTCCCCTTTCTACCTATTTTGCATTTATAGTCTTTACTTCCTCCTGTTGATCTATTGCTATCCGTATTGCGATGCTTTAGTTTCCGTACACCATTTGTATTCCTTGCAGCCTCTATATTGCCTTGGACACATCCTATTGCTTGTTGTTTGATAGATAGTCAGCCTTGTGAGTCGTAGTTGCTTGCTCAGGTGCTGCTACGCGTCGTTGTCGTTCCACCGTTGACGGCAAGTTGGCACATGATACATGGTGGAGATGTTTAATGGTGGAGATGATCATGGCTTTAATGGCAACTTGATATTAAAATGGGGGTAATAGATATAACTAATGCAGAGGCACCGGTGGGCAATAGATAATATTTGGTTCTTCCACGCTCACTTGTGTCCCGTAGGCCCCGAGTACTTGATACCTGTTCCCTGCATATTGCACTATCCGCATGTGGGACCATGAATCCCCTTAGCCAGAGCTTGATTCATTTCTTATTTCTTGGGGCCACAAACTAGTTTGGGGCTTTATTACTATCCTGTACTTATGCCATGCTTTACTGCTTTATTTACGATTGTGCATGGAGCACCTCTACTGTTTAGGAATTGCGGAGTGTTTTCGCGGTATCGACAAGCCCAATCACACTTTTGGGTTCCTAGTCGTTTACAACCATTGGCGCCAACCTTGGGTCCGTCTCGGAGCCGGCCAACTTCGTTGCGGGTAGCCTAATGGGGTGGCCCCCTGAAATAATTTATGAATCCTATGATTGCTTTGTCGTGAAAGCCTTGTTGGGTTTTGATTTGGTTTTTCTGAGGTTGATCGTATGTGTGTTGCTATTTGTGCACCCCTGTAGGGTAAATCTTTCTGAAAGCCGTGTCCGCGGTTATGGACGACTTGGAGCACAGTATCTCGATCATAGACAAGCATAACTAAACTAGTGCTATAAATTTGACTTAATATATGACTAGTAATCAACTTCACTACAATGGAATGGATAATAGAAGTGCCATCAACTGGTGTAACTGGGGTGTATCGTGTCTTGTTATACCTACCTAGTAAGTATCGCAACTCCAATGGAATGAAATAGAAGTGCCAACAACTACTGGGTTTGGGATGTCACATGCTAATTGTATCTGACTAGTAAGCACTTCAACTACAACTGAATGGTTAACTAAAACTGCCCACTACTTATGCTATCAGGATGACTCAGGCTATCTATATCTGACTAGTAAGTGCTGTAACTATAATGGAATGAGTAAAACGGCCAACTGTGTGAGTTTCTCGGTTTGACTTCCTCGTTTGGTCTCGAGGGGGAATACCAGGATGGGTATGATTGGTGTTAGTATCAGGTTGGTCCCGAATAGGTATTTCTTACCCCTCTCTAATAGCTGACAGTTATATCGAGTCTCTATAGGTTGTATAGTGCATGCTTCTTTGCCGCATCAGTCCACCATACCAATGTAGGCAAGAGCCGTCGAATTCTAGCCTCGCCGTGTACTGGCCTCAATACTGACACTCCTCTTTTTGCTTTGCCCTTTGTCGGCACCCCTTTTGTTTAGCAGGTATAAGTTCGACGTCATTAGCAGGGTTACCCTTCCGGCTTGGCCTGGGCAGGGTTATGGACACTATTGGTTATTCTTTAGGGCTCTTAGCCCCATTTGCATCTTATCCGTAGTCGGATGTTGTATCGTTTTCGTGGTGATTGGATCTTTGTACTGTATATTTGTATTCTTGACTCATGGAGTCATTATTCTATATATATGTTCTGTGGGTCCCATCATGGACTATTGTGTAATGATATTACTTTGTTTTCCACCCGCACGCAAGTGCCTGGTGGGGATCTTTGAATTCTTTCTATGCGGGTTTGGCGGGAATCGCTAAAACTTGCATAGGGCCGATTCAAGGGCGTTACATCCATGGTATAAAGGCCAGAGGGCACCCCAGCACACCCCTGCCCCTCATTTGCTTCCCTTCCTCCCCACTTACCTCCCCCAGCACTCCCTCTTCCTCCTCTGCTCTGTGCTGTCCAGGAGAAGAAGAAGGAGTAGCTTCAGCCTCCAACAAAAATCGAGCAAGGCTATCTCCTCCTTGCTCCCCCTCCTCTGCATGTCGCATGGTCGACTCCCCTACCTCTCCTCTATCTGACCCTAGGCTTATTTTTGCCCAGGACCAACTCCTCCGTCCTTGCCAGTGAGCTCCGACGAGGTCATCCTCGGCCACCATCGCGCGAGCTACTTCCCGTGGACCACTGCCACCGTGCCGCCCCTCGATCTGCTCAGCGTCGTCGATCGCGACGCCTTGCCGCCTCCACATCCTCTCCCGATCCCTCTGGTGAGCTCCCCACCCCGCACCGTCCTCTACTAGGGTTAGCTCTCGTCGCCCGCGAGCCCAGGTGGACGACGATGTTGCGATGTCCATCTCCACTTAAACTAATAGCCAGATCTGTGCGATACCGCTTCGGCCGCCCCCTCTCACTGACCACCGGGGCTCGCCTGGCAGGTTCAAGCCACGGCCTCCCGCGCGTCACCCGCTCGCCGCTGGGCTGATTTCCCCTCTACGGCCCACCTCCTCACACAAATCAAGCCCAGACACCCCAGTTTGCCTTTTTCTTTTGTTTTTCCACCAGATCTGCTAGAAAGTTGTTTGGTTTAAATCCAAATAAAAATGGAAATCACAATATTTTGTCCAGATCCAAATTTCTAAGGGTTCCTTCATGTTTTGTGCAACATGCAAAACTAGTCCCTTGCCAAAATTAATCTAATTTATTTATTGGCAATTAATCCACAAAAATGCATCGGGTGCACTAAATAATTTTCCCCCGTGAGCTAACCTTACTCATTTGAGATGGAACAAAGCTCTACTGGAAGGTATTGAACATACCTGTCATCTAGCATAGGTCCTACGCCAAGGTGAACAGAAGTGTGTCTTTAACAAAAATAACAAAAACAACAACTTTCTGCCTTGGATAAATTCTCCAGGTCAAACCAAATGTGGTATTGACCTGATTCCACCTCTCAGTACATAATAACATCAACATCTATCAAACCCTAGTAGCTCAGATTTTATTGAGCTTTTGTTGAATTTCAGTGATTTAAATACTTATGTAAGGGGTATTTTCACTAAATACATCACTCCAAGAGTTTGACAACTGCAAAAAGAGTGAATCCAATTCCTACAGAAAGGTATTATAAATTCCTACCACATACCCTTGGAATCAACTCAATAGCTTCTGTAGAATTAATCTGGTGAAAAAGATAAAAACCTTATAGTACTGCCTTTGGGATTTTCCTGAGGGCATTCTGGTAACCTTTTGACAAGATTCTAACTCTAGGTGGTTCAGTACATCAAACACTACCTAACCACCCAAGGAAATAATTTTTGGAGCTCCAGATAAATTCTGGTGAATTATCCCCTCAAACTAGAGATATTACCACTATAAAAATCATATTTAAATCTAGGTAATTGATAATCAAGTTAAACTACTTGTGTTGGTTTTGTTTTGTCAAGACCTACCTGAGGATACCATTGTCACACCTTGATACCCTACAGACCATAGAACCCTGCTCCAAGTTCATGATATTTATCCTAGGCAACCCTCTTCCAAATAGCAAAACACCTCAATGGCAATCTAGTAATTCCCCTATCAATACCCAACTTCTCCAAAACTTGCTAAGTTAAATAGGATTCAGTATGTTTGTTTGCTGTATGGTTTGATGCATGAATTCCTTGTATTGATTGTGGACCTGTCTACTTGCATGCATACTCGATGACGACGATAGTATGAGTGTTTGACGACAAGAAGGAAGGGACTTCTTATTATTATTATTGGGTATTCTTGGTTATCTAAAGAAGTACAGGGAGTTATTGATGATCACAGGCAATCCACCATTTCCCTAACTTTGATACTTGTCCTACTCCTTTTATTACCTATTTTGTATCATCTTTATAAACTGCATCATTCATCTGCATGTCTTGTTTTATAAATACTGCGATAGTAACTTGGCTCCTCCAAGTTATGACTCTGTGTCCTTCGTGGCACCACCTTGATGTACCTACCATTTTATCCCTTTAGATCGAGAGTATGATGGCTAGCATCCTACCTCTTTGGAAACTCCGGTTTTGAGAAAATGGACTATTTTCGGGATTTATCCTCCTACAAATGTTTCAAAACGGCTTTGTAAAACCATTGGGAAGAGGCATCGTTCCAAGCGGATATTTTAACGAAAGAAATGGTGATGATGAGAAATGTGAAAGTGAAGGGATGTTCTACGCCTTTACTGGAACAATTTTATCAGTGCAACCACATTACCCTAGGTGCTAGGGCTTAGCTTGTAGTTTGTCTGCATTAGCCGAGGCAGCTTGTACCATGCTTATAGGGAGAGATCCCTTGAATTCCGGGCAGGCGCTAACAGATCTTGGATCTGAAGCCTGTTGCTTGCTTCGGCAAGAGTGAGCCTTTTCTGGCAGGAGGCCGGTGCAACAATTGGGTCTCCCGCAGACGGTATGACTTAGGTGGTACGGAAGGAAGTGGAGTCACCAGATTAAGGTATAGGCCAAGTTGCGGCTTGGGTATACATGTGTACGGAAGGCAGGACTATGGCTGGGAGCCACATACTCGTTGCCGGGGAGAACAAACCCAAAAGGAAAAGCAGCCTTTGCTAGGGTCGGTAAACAAAAGCTTAGGTTTGATTATCCGGACCCCCATCTACAGTGGTAGTGGGCTGTGGTTGTATCCCGGCAGATGTATTGATTCTTGTGGGGAAAGTGCAGAAACTCTACAGAGTATAATCTATTCGAATAGCCGTGTCCACGGTCAAGGACGGTTGTAAAGGTGTTGTCTAGGAGTACCCAAACGGTGTTTGTTTGGAAGGAATGGATGAAAGAATGAAGGTTCTAGGGGAACCTGAGTTCAAAAGCTTTGCTTTGACCAGAGGTGGTCAAAGATGTTTAAAAAGGGTTTTTACTCCAAAACTATTTTCAAAACTCTTTTTCAACAAAGATATGGAGATGCCATTACTACAAGAGGTAGTCTAGGCTTTTAAAAAACAACCCTAGATAGAGCTATCTCGCCACAGCCAGACTTGCATTTCCTTATTTCATTTATCCTGGTGGTTTGCGAGTACATTCAAAAGTACTCACGGCTTTTTCCCTGGCTATTTACTTGGCTAGACTTTTAGAGGTTCGACTTCGGAAGATTAAGGTCACGTCCAGCGAGCTAGGCTGTCTTTCTAGTTAGCTGCCTATAGGTTGAGGCACGATTGGGCTCTGCGCATGTGGTTGTTCCACTGCTAAGGATGGTGTAGCCATAATGGCATTTATGTAAATCTTGTAATTCGTTATGTTTCGGATGTTGTCATGATACTTGTCGGTTATGTTCCATGGCTCACTGCTCATGGGAACGTGCAGATATGCATAACAGGGATTTCTCGGATGAATAATGTGTGTTCTTTTCCTGAACCACATTGATCCACTAGAGTCATTGCATGTGTGTTCTTTTCCTAAACCACATTGATCCACTAGAGTCATTGCATGTGTGTTATTTTCCTAAATCACATTGATCCACTAGAGTCATTGCATGTGTATTACTTTCCTAAACCAAATGGATCCACTTGTGACATTGCATGTGTGTTCTTTCCTTAAACCACAAGGATCCATAAATGACATTGCATGTGTGTTCTTTTCCTAAACTACATGGATCCACTAGTGACATTGCATGTCTGTTCTTTTACTAAACCATATTGATCCACTTGTGAGAATGCATGTGTGTTATTTTCCTAAACCACATGGATCCACTAGAGTCATTGCATGTGTGTTATTTTCCTAAACCACATGGATCCACTAGAGTCATTGCATGTGTGTTCTTTTCCTAAATGACATGTATCCACTAGTGACATTTCCATGTGTGTTCTTTTCCTAAACAACATTGATCTACTTGTGACATTGCATGTGTTTTTTTTTCATAAACCACATTGATCCACTAGTGTCATTACATGTGTGTTCTTTTCCTGAACCATATGGACCCACTTGTGAAATTGCATGTGTGTTCTTTTCCTAAACCACATGGATCCACTTGTGACATTGCATGTGTGTTCTTTTCCTAAACCACATGGATCCGCTGGTGACATTGCATGTGTGTTCTTTTCCTAAACCACATTGATCCACTAGAGTCATTGCATGTGTGTTCTTTTCCTAGTCCACATGGATCCACTAGAGTCATTGGATGTTTGTTCTTTTCCTAAACAACATGTATCCATTGGTGACATTTCCATGTGTGTTCTTTTCCTAAACCACATTGATCTACTTGTGACATTGCATGTGTGTGTTTTTTGTAAACCACATTGATCCACTAGTGTCATTACATGTGTGTTCTTTTCCTGAACCACATGGATCCACTAGTGTCATTTCATGTGTGTTCTTTTCCTAAACCACATGGATCAACCTGTGACATTGCATGTGTGTTCTTTTCTTAAATCACATGGATCCACTCCTGACATTGCATGTGTGTTCTTTCCTAAACTACATGGATCCACTGTTGACATTGCATGTGTGTTCCTTTCCTAAACCACATTGATCCCCTAGAGTCATTGCATGTGTGTTCTTTTCCTAAACCACATGGATCCACTAGTGTCATTGGATATGTGTTCTTTTCCTAAACGACATGTATCCACCTATGACATTTGCATGTGTGTTGTTTTCCTAAACCACATTGATCTACTTGTGACATTGCATGTGTGTGTTTTTTGTAGACCACATTGATCCACTAGTGTCATTGCATGTGTGTTGGTTTCCTGAACCACAAGGATCCACTAGTGTCATTGCATGTGTGTTCTTTTCCTAAACCACATGGATCTACTTGAGGCATTGCGTGTGTGTTCATTTCCAAAACCACATTGATCCACTAGTGACATTTGCATCTGTGTTCTTTTCCTAAACCACATGGATCCACTGGTGACATTGCATGTGCGTTCTTTTCCTAAACCAGATGGATCCACTGGTGACATTGCATGCGTGTTCTTTTCCTAAACCACATGGATCCACTAGTGACATTGCATGTGTGTTCTTTTCCTAAACCACATGGATCTACTAGAGTCATCGCGTGTGTGTTCTTTTCCTAAACCACATCGATCCACTAGACTCATTGCATGTGTGTTCTTTTCCTAAACAACATTGATCCACTAGAGTCATTGCATGTGTGTTCTTTTTTAAACCACATGGACCCACTTGTGACATTGCATGTGTGCTCTTTTTCTAAACCACATGGATCCACCGGTGACATTGCAAGTGTGTTCTTTTCTAAACAATATGGATCCACTGGTGACATTGCATGTGTGTTCTTTTCCTGAACTAGATGGACCCACTAGAGTCATTGCATGTGTGTTCTTTTCCTAAACTAAATGGATCCACTGGTGACATTGCATGTGTGTTCTTTTCCTAAACCACATTGATCCACTAGAGTCATTGCATGTGTGTTCTATTCCTAAACCACATGGATTCACTAGAGTCATTGCATGTGTGTTGTTTTCCTAATCCATATGTATCCACTGGTCACCTTTTTATGTGTGTTCTTTTCCAAAACCACATTTATCTACTTGTCACATTGCATGTGTGTTCTTTTCGTGTACCACATTTATCCACTAGTGCCATTGCATGTGTGTACTTTTCCTGAACCACATGGATCCACTAGTGTCATTGCATGTGTGTTTTTTCCTAAACCACATGGATCCACTTGAGGCATTGCATGTGTGTTCTTTTCCTAAACCACATGGATCCAGCGGTGACATTTGCATATGTGTTCTTTTCCTGAACCATATGGATCCACTAGGGACATTGCATGTGTGTTCATTTCCTCAACCACATGGATCCACTAGAGTAATTGCATGTGTGTTCTTTTCCTAAACCACATTGATCCAGTATAGTCATTGCATGTGTGTTCTTTTCGTAAATGACATGTATCCACTTGTGACATTTGCATGTGTGTTCTTTTCCTAAACCACATTGATCTACTTGTGACATTGCATCTGTATTTTTTTTGTAAACTACATTGATCCACTAGTGTCATTGCATGTATGTTCTTTTCCTAAACCACATGTATCCACTAGAGTCATTACATGTGTGTTCTTTTTGTAAACCACATTTATCCACTAGAGTCATTGCATGTGTGTTCTTTTTCTAAACCACATGGATCAACTTGTGACATTGCATGTGTGTTCTTTTCTTAAAGCACATGGATCCACTCCTGACATTGCATGTGTGTTCTTTTCCTAAACTACATGGATCCACTGTTGACATTGCATGTGTGTTCCTTTCCTAAACCACATTGATCCCCTAGAGTCATTGCATGTGTGTTCTTTTCCTAAACCACATGGATCCACTAGTGTCATTGGATATGTGTTCTTTTCCTAAACGACATGTATCCACTTGTGACATTTGCACGTGTGTTGTTTTCCTAAACCACATTGATCTACTTGTGACATTGCATGTGTGTGTTTTTTGTAGACCACATTGATCCATAGTGTCATTATATGTGTGTTCTTTTCCTGAACCACATGGATCCACTTGTGACATTGCATGTGTGTTCATTTCTGAAACCACATGGATCCACTTGTGACATTGCATGTGTGTACTTTTATTAAACAACATGGATCAACTCATGACTTTTCATGTGTGTTCTTTTCCTAAACTACATGGATCCACTGGTGACATTGCATGTGTGTTGTTTTCCTAAACCACATTGATCCACTAGAGTCATTGCATGTGTGTTCTTTTCCTAAACCACATGGGTCCACTAGTGTCATTGGATGTGTGTCCTTTTCCTAAACGACATGTATCCACTGGTGACATTTGCACGTGTGTTCTTTTCCTAAACCACATTGATCTACTTGTAACATTGCATGTCTGTGTTTTTCGTAAACCACATTGATCCACTAGTGTCATTGCATGTGTGTTCTTTTCCTGAACCACATGGAGCCACTAGTGTCATTACATGTGTGTTCTTTTGCGAAACCACATGGATCCACTTGAGGCATTGCGTGTGTGTTCATTTCCAAAACCAGATTGATCCACTAGTGACATTTGCATGTGTGTTCTTTTCCTAAACCACATGGATCCACTGGTGACACTGCATGTGCGTTCTTTTCCTAAACCAGATGGATCCACTTGTGACATTGCATGTGTGTTCTTTTCCTAAACCACATGGATCAACTAGTGACATTCCATGTGTGTTCTTTTCCTGAACCACATGGATCCACTAGTGTCATTTCATGTGTGTTCTTTTCCTAAACCACATGGATCAACCTGTGACATTGCATGTGTGTTCTTTTCTTAAATCACATGGATCCACTCCTGACATTGTATGTGTGTTCTTTTCCTAAACTACATGGATCCACTGTTGACAATGCATGTGTGTTCCTTTCCTAAACCACATTGATCCCCTAGAGTCATTGCATGTGTGTTCTTTTCCTAAACCACATGGATCCACTAGTGTCATTGGATATGTGTTCTTTTACTAAACGACATGTATCCACCTGTGACATTTGCACGTGTGTTGTTTTCCTAAACCACATTGATCTACTTGTGACATTGCATGTGTGTGTTTTTTGTAGACCACATTGATCCACTAGTGTCATTGCATGTGTGTTGTTTTCCTGAACCACATGGATCCACTAGTGTCATTGCATGTGTGTTCTTTTCCTAAACCACATGGATCTACTTGAGGCATTGCGTGTGTGTTCATTTCGAAAACCACATTGATCCACTAGTGATATTTGCATGTGTGTTCTTTTCCTAGACCACATGGATCCACTGGTGACATTGCATGTGCGTTCTTTTCCTAAACCAGATGGATCCACTGGTGACATTGCATGCGTGTTCTTTTCGTAAACCACATGGATCCACTAGTGACATTGCATGTGTGTTCTTTTCCTAAACCACATGGATCTACTAGAGTCATTGCGTGTGTGTTCTTTTCCTAAACCACATCGATCCACTAGACTCATTGCATCTGTGTTCTTTTCCTAAACAACATTGATCCACTAGAGTCATTGCATGTGTGTTCTTTTTTAAACCACATGGATCCACTTGTGACATTGCATGTGTGCTCTTTTTCTAAACCACATGGATCCACCGGTGACATTGCATGTGTGTTCTTTTCTAAACAATATGGATCCACTGGTGACATTGCATGTGTGTTCTTTTCCTGAACTAGATGGATCCACTAGAGTCATTGCATGTGTGTTCTTTTCCTAAACTAAATGGATCCACTGGTGACATTGCATGTGTGTTCTTTTCCTAAACCACATTGATCCAATAGAGTCATTGCATGTGTGTTCTATTCCTAAACCACATGGATTCACTAGAGTCATTGCATGTGTGTTGTTTTCCTAATCCATATGTATCCACTGGTCACCTTTTTATGTGTGTTCTTTTCCTAAACCACATTTATCTACTTGTCACATTGCATGTGTGTTCTTTTCGTGTACCACATTTATCCACTAGTGCCATTGCATGTGTGTTCTTTTCCTGAACCACATGGATCCACTAGTGTCATTGCATGTGTGTTTTTTCCTAACCCACATGGATCCACTTGAGGCATTGCATGTGTGTTCTTTTCCTAAACCACATGGATCCAGCAGTGACATTTGCATATGTGTTCTTTTCCTGAACCATATGGATCCACTAGGGACATTCCATGTGTGTTTATTTCCTCAACCACATGGATCCACTAGAGTAATTGCATGTGTGTTCTTTTCCTAAACCACATTGATCCAGTATAGTCATTGCATGTGTGTTCCTTTCCTAAATGACATGTATCCACTTGTGACATTTGCATGTGTGTTCTTTTCCTAAACCACATTGATCTACTTGTGACATTGCATCTGTATTTTTTTTGTAAACTACATTGATCCACTAGTGTCATTGCATGTATGTTCTTTTCCTAAACCACATGTATCCACTAGAGTCATTACATGTGTGTTCTTTTGTAAACCACATTTATCCACTAAAGTCACTGCATGTGTGTTCTTTTTCTAAACCACATGGATCAACTTGTGACATTGCATGTGTGTTCTTTTCTTAAAGCACATGGATCCACTCCTGACATTGCATGTGTGTTCTTTTCCTAAACTACATGGATCCACTGTTGACATTGCATGTGTGTTCCTTTCCTAAACCACATTGATCCCCTAGAGTCATTACATGTGTGTTCTTTTCCTAAACCACATGGATCCACTAGTGTCATTGGATATGTGTTCTTTTCCTAAACGACATGTATCCACTTGTGACATTTGCACGTGTGTTGTTTTCCTAAACCACATTGATCTACTTGTGACATTGCATGTGTGTGTTTTTTGTAGACCACATTGATCCATAGTGTCATTATATGTGTGTTCTTTTCCTGAACCACATGGATCCACTTGTGACATTGCATGTGTGTTCATTTCTGAAACCACATGGATCCACTTGTGACATTGCATGTGTGTATTTTTATTAAACAACATGGATCCACTCATGACTTTGCATGTGTGTTCGTTTCCTAAACTACATGGATCCACTGGTGACATTGCATGTGTGTTGTTTTCCTAAACCACATTGATCCACTAGAGTCATTGCATGTGTGTTCTTTTCCTAAACCACATGGGTCCACTAGTGTCATTGGATGTGTGTCCTTTTCCTAAACGACATGTATCCACTGGTGACATTTGCACGTGTGTTCTTTTCCTAAACCAGATTGATCTACTTGTAACATTGCATGTCTGTGTTTTTCGTAAACCACATTGATCCACTAGTGTCATTGCATGTGTGTTCTTTTCCTGAACCACATGGATCCACTAGTGTCATTACATGTGTGTTCTTTTGCTAAACCACATGGATCCACTTGAGGCATTGCGTGTGTGTTCATTTCCAAAACCAGATTGATCCACTAGTGACATTTGCATGTGTGTTCTTTTCCTAAACCACATGGATCCACTGGTGACACTGCATGTGCGTTCTTTTCCTAAACCAGATGGATCCACTTGTGACATTGCATGTGTGTTCTTTTCCTAAACAACATGGATCAACTAGTGACATTCCATGTGTGTTCTTTTCCTGAACCACGTGGATCCACTAGAGTCATTGCGTGTGTGTTCTTTTCCTAAACCACATTGATCCAGTAGACTCATTGCATGTGTGTTCTTTTCCTAAACCACATTGATCCACTAGAGTCATTGCATGCGTGTTCTTTTCCTAAACCACATGGATCCACTTGTGACATTGCATGTGTGCTCTTTTCCTATAACATGCCAATTTCAGCAACCCTGATTAGTTGTCTAGAATGCAAAAATCAGGGGGAACAAAAACTTTTTCTTGTTGAGTGATGAAGTGTTTGCCTGTTGTTTGACTGTGTTTATGATTACGATTGTGTATTAGAAGATATACCCCTTACCTTAACATATGTTGTCAAAAAGCCATTTAACAAAACTATCCCGGCTCATTTTATATATTCTCAAATGTTCTTGCATTTCAAAACATGAGCCAAGATGCTTATGTAACCAAAACTATTTTAGTAGTTTCTAATGACAAAACTATGGAGAGATATATAATAGAATCTCCTTATGTTTTCAAGACAGAGCCTTCAACTACTCTTACCTCTAGGATCACCAAAACCTTTTAGTAAGCTTTTTAATTCTACTCTTGGTAGAGATACCAAGGACCTTACCTTGTTCAAACTCCAACCTATTCAAAACACCCATCCTTACCTCAAGCTAAGCTTGATGGTAACGCTAGTAGTAATTGATTTGTTTGTAAGATGAGTTGCCTTGATCTGTTGTTTGACTTGATTGCTTAGAAGTAATATGAGCTACTATAGGAGCTCATCAATAGGATCAATATATTTCAAATCATCACACCCTAAGCGAGAGTAGAAACCCTAAACAACATGGATCCAATGGTGACATTGCATGTGTGTTGTTTTCCTGAACCAGATGGATCCACTAGAGTCATTGCATGTGTGTTCTTTTCCTAAACTACATGGATCCACTGGTGATATTGCATGTGTGTTCTTTTCCTAAAGCACATTGATCCACTACAGTCATTGTATGTGTGTTATTTTCCTAAACCACATGAATTCACTAGAGTCATTGCATGTGTGTTGTTTTCCTAAACCACATGTATCCACTGGTGACCTTTTCATGTGTGTTCTTTTCCTAAACAACATTTATCTACTTGTGACATTGCATGTGTGTTCTTTTCGTGTACCACATTTATCCACTACTGCCATTGCATGTGTGTTATTTTCCTGAACCACATGGATCCACTAGTGTCATGGCATGTGTGTTTTTTCCTAAACAACATGGATCCACTTGAGGCATTGCATGTGTGTTCTTTTCCTAAACCACGTTGATCCGCTGGTGACATTTGCATGTGTTTTCATTTCCTGAACCATATGGATCCACTATGGACATTACACGTGTGTTCAGTTCCTGAACCACATGGATCCACTAGGGACATTGCATATGTGTTCTTTTCCTAAACCACATTGATCCAATATAGTCATTGCATGTGTGTTCTTTTCCTAAATGACATTTATCCACTTGTGACATTTGCATGTGTGTTCTTTTCCTAAACCACATTGATCTACTTGTGACATTGCATCTGTATTTTTTTCTTAAACCACATTGATCCACTAGTGTCATTCCATGTGTGTTCTTTTCCTAAACCACATGTATCCACTAGAGTCATTGCATGTGTGTTCTTTTCCTAAACCAAATTGATCCACTAGAGTCATTTAATGTGTGTTCTTTTACTAAACCACATGGATCCACTTGTGACATTGCATGTTTGTTCTTTTCCTAAACCACATGGATCCACTAGTGACATTGCAGGTGTGCTCTTTTCCTAAACCATGTGGATCCACTTGTGACAATGAATGTGTGTTATTTTCCTAAACCACATGGATCCACCGGTGACATTGCATGTGTGTTCTTTTCCTAAACCACATGGATCCACTTGTGACATTGCGTGTGTTTTCTTTTCCTAAACCACATTGATCCACTAGAGTCATTACATGTGGGTTCTTTTCCTAAACCATATTGATCCACTAGAGTCATTGCATGTGTTTTTTTCCTAAACCATTTGGATCCACTTGTGACATTGCATGTGTGTTCTTTTCCTAAACCACATTAATCCACTAGAGTCATTGCATGTGTGTTATTTTAATAAATCACATGGATCCACTTGAGGCATTGCGTGTGTGTTCATTTCCAAAACCACATTGATCTACTATTGACATTTGCCTGTGTGTTCTTTTTCTAAACCACATAGATCCACTGGTGACACTGCATGTGTGTTCTTTTCCTAAACCATATGGATCCACTAGTGACATTGTATGTGTGTTCTTTTCCTAAACCACATGGATCCACTAGTGACATTGCATGTGTGTTCTTTTCCTGAACCACATGGACCCACTAGAGTCATTGCATGTTTGTTCTTTTCCTAAACCACATTGATCCACTAGACTCATTGCATGTGTGTTATTTTCCTAAACCACATTGATCCCCTATCGTCATTGCACGTGTGTTCTTTTCCTAACCCAATTTGATCCACTAGAGTCATTTCATGTGTGTTCTTTTACTAAACCACATGGATCCACTTGTGACATTGCATGTTTGTTCTTTTCCTAAACCACATGGATCCACTAGTGACATTGCAGGTGTGCTCTTTTCCTAAACCACGTGGATCCACTTCTGACAATGAATGTGTGTTATTTTTCTTAACCACATGGATCCACCGGTGACATTGCATGTGTGTTCTTTCAGTAAACCACATGGATCCAGTTGTGACTATGCATGTGTGTTATTTTCCTAAACCACATGGATCCACCGGTGACATTGCATGTGTGTTCTTTTCCTAAACCACATGGATCCACTTGTGACATTGCATTTGTGTACTTTTCCTAAACCACATTGATCCACTAGAGTCATTGCATGTGTGTTCTTTTCCTAAATCACATTGATCCACTAGAGTCATTGCATGGGTGTTCTTTTCCTAAACCACATGGATCCACATTTGACATTGCATGTGTGTTCTTTTCCTAAACCACATTGATCCACTAGAGTCATTCCATGTGTGTTATTTTCCTAAATCACATTGATCCACTAGAGTGATTGCATGTGTGTTATTTTCCTAAACCACATGGATCCACTTGTGACATTGCATGTATGTTCTTTTCTTAAACTACATGGGTCCACTTGTGACATTGCATGTGTGTTCTTTCCCTAAACTACATGGATCCACTGGTGACATTGCATGTGTGTTCTTTTCCTAAACCACAATGATCCACTAGAGTCATTGCATGTGTGTTCTTTTCCTAAACCACATGGATCCACTAGAGTCATTGGATGTGTGCTCTTTTCCTAAACAACATTGATCTACTTGTGACATTGCATGTGTGTGTTTTTCGTAAACCACACTGATCCACTAGTGTCATTACATGTGTGTTCTTTTCCTGAACCACATGGATCCACTAGTGTCATTGCATGTGTGTTCTTTTCCTAAACCACACAGATCCACTTGTGACATTTCATGTGTGTTCTTTTCTTAAACCACATGGATCCACTCATGACATTGCATTTATGTTCTTTTCCTAAACTACATGGATCCATTGGTGACATTGCATCTATGTTGTTTTCCTAAACCACATTGATCCCCTAGAGTCATTGCATGTGTGTTCTTTTCCTAAACCACATGGATCCACTAGTGTCATTGGATGTGTGTTCTTTTCCTAAACGACATGTATCCACTAGTGACATTTGCATGTGTGTTCTTTTCCTAAACCACATTCATCTACTTGTGACATTGCATGTGTATTTTTTGTAAACCACATTGATCAACTAGTGTGATTGCATGTGTGTTCTTTTCCTAAACCACATGGATCCACTAGCGTCATTGCATGTGTGTTCTTTTCCTAAACCACACGGATCCACTTGAGGCATTGCGTGTGTGTTCATTTCCAAAACCACATTGATCTACTAGTGACATTTGCTTGTGTGTTCTTTTCCTAAACCACATGGATCCACTGGTGACATTGCATGTGCGTTCTTTTCCTAAACCAGATGGATCCACTGGTGACATTGCATGTGTGTTCTTTTCCTAAACCACATGGATCCACTAGTGACATTGCATGTGTGTTCTTTTCCTAAACCACATGGACCCACTAGAGTCATTGCATGTGTGTTATTTTCCTAAACCACATTGATCCACTAGACTCATTGCATGTGTGTTATTTTCCTAAACCACATTGATCCACTATCGTCATTCCATGTGTGTTCTTTTCCAAAACCACATGGATCCACTGGTGACATTCCATGTGTGCTCTTTTCCTAAACCACATGGATCCACCGGTGACATTGCAAGTGTTTTCTTTTCTAAACAACATGGATCCACTAGTGACATTGCATGTGTGTTCTTTTCCTGAACCAGATGGATCCACTAGAGTCATTGCATGTGTGTTCTTTTCCTAAACCACATGGATCCACTTGTGACATTGCGTGTGTGTTATTTTCCTAAACCACATTGATCCACTAGAGTCATTGCATCTGTGTTCTTTTCCTAAACCACATTGATCCACTAGATTCATTGCATGTGTGTTCTTTTCCTAAACCACATTGATCCACTAGGGTCATTGCATGTGTGTTATTTTCCTAACTCACATTTATCCACTAGATTCATTGCATGTGTGTTATTTTCCTAAACCACATGGATCCAGTGGTGTCATTGCATGTGTGTTTTTTCCTAAACCACATGGATCCACTTGTGACATTGCATGTGTGTTCTTTTCTTAAACTACATGGATCCACTTGTGACATTGCATGTGTGTTCTTTTCCTAAACTACATGGATCCACTGGTGACATTGCATGTGTGTTCTTTTCCTATACCACAGTGATCCACTAGAGTCATTGCATGTGTGTTCTTTTCCTAAACCACATGGATCCACTAGAATCATTGGATGTGTGCTCTTTTCCTAAACAACATGTATCCACTGGTGACATTTCCATGTGTGTTCTTTTCCTAGAAAACATTGATTTACTTGTGACATTGCATGTGTGTGTTTTTCACACACCACATTGATCCACTAGTGTCATTACATGTGTGTTCTTTTCCTGAACCACATGGATCCACTAGTGTCAATGCATGTGTGCTCTTTTCCTAAACCACATAGATCCACTTGGTGACATTTCATGTGTGTTCTTTTCCCAAACCACATAGAACCACTTGTGACATTACATGTGTGTTCTTTTCTTAAACCACATGGATCCACTCATGACATTCCATGTGTGTTCTTTTCCTAAACTACATGGATCCACTGGTGACATTGCATCTATGTTCTTTTCCTAAACCACATTGATCCCCTAGAGTCATTGCATGTGTGTTCTTTTCCTAAAGCACATGGATCCACTAGTGTCATTGGATGTGTGTTATTTTCCTAGACGACATGGATCCACTAATGACATTTGCACGTGTGTTCTGTCCCTAAACCACATTAATCTACTTGTGACATTGCATGTGTATTTTTTGTAAACCACATTGATCCACTAGTGTGATTGCAAGTGTGTTCTTTTCCTGAACCACATGGATCCACTAGTGTCATTGCATGTGCGTTCTTTTCCTAAACCACATGGATCCACTTGAGGCATTGCGTGTGTGTTCATTTCCAAAACCACATTGATCTACTAATGACATTTGCCTGTGTGTTCTTTTCCTAAACCACATGGATCCACTGGTGACATTGCATGCGCGTTCTTTTCCTAAACCAGATGGATCCACTGGTGACATTGCATGTGTGTTCTTTTCCTAAACCACATGGATCAACTAGTGACATTGTATGTGTGTTCTTTTCCTGAACCACATGGATCCACTAGAGTCATTGCATGTGTGTTCTTTTCCTAAACCACATTGATCCACTAGACTCATTGCATGTGTGTTATTTTCCTAAACCACATTGATCCACTATTGTCATTGCATGTGTGTTCTTTTCCTAAACCACATGGATCCACTGGTGACATTTGCACGTGTGTTCTTTCCCTAAACCACATTCATCTACTTGTGACATTGCATGTGTATTTTTTGTAAACCACATTGATCCACTAGTGTGATTGCATGTGTGTTCTTTTCCTGAACCACATGGATCCACAAGTGTCATTGCATGTGTGTTCTTTTCCTAAACCACATGGATCCACTTGAGGCATTACGTGTGTGTTCATTTCCAAAACCACATTGATCTACTAGTGACATTTGCCTGTGTGTTCTTTTCCTAAACCACATGGATCCACTTGTGACATTGCATGTGCGTTCTTTTCCTAAACCAGATGGATCCACTGGTGACATTGCATGTGTGTTCTTTTCCTAAACCACATTGATCCACTAGGGTCATTGCATGTGAGTTATTTTCCCAAATCACATTTATCCACTAGATTCATTGCATGTGTGTTATTTTCCTAAACCACATGGATCCAGGGGTGTCATTGCATGTGTGTTTTTTCCTAAACCACATGGATCCACTTGTGACATTGCTTGTGTGTTCTTTTCTTAAACTACATAGATCCACTTGTGACATTTCACGTGTGTTCTTTTCTTAAACCACATGGATCCACTCATGACATTGCATGTGTGTTCTTTTCCTAAACTACATGGATCCACTGGTGACCTTGCATCTATGTTCTTTTCCTAAACCACATTGATCCCCTAGAGTCATTGCATGTGTGTTCTTTTCCTAAACCACATGGATCCACTAGTGTCATTGGATGTGTGTTATTTTCCTAGACGACATGGATCCACTAGTGACATTTGCACGTGTGTTCTTTCCCTAAACCACATTCATCTACTTGTGACATTGCATGTGTATTTTTTGTAAACCCCATTGATCCACTAGTGTGATTGCATGTGTGTTCTTTTCCTGAACCACATGGATCCACTAGTGTCATTGCATGTGTGTTCTTTTCCTAAACCACATGGATCCACTTGAGGCATTGCGTGTGTGTTTATTTCCAAAACCACATTTATCTACTACTGACATTTGCCTGTGTGTTCTTTTCCTAAACCACATGGATCCACTGGTGACATTGCATGTGCGTTCTTTTCCAAAACCAGATGGATCCACTGGTGACATTGCATGTGTGTTATTTTCCTAAACCACATGGATCCACTTGTGTCATTGCATGTGTGCTCTTTTCCTAAACCACATGGATCAACCGGTGACATTGTGAGTGTGTTCTTTTCCTAAACCGCATTGATCCACTAGACTCATTGCATGTGTGTTATTTTCCTAAACCACATTGATCCACTATCGTCATTGCATGTGTGTTCTTTTCCTAAACCACATGGATCCACTTGTGACATTGCATGTGTGCTCTTTTCCTAAACCACATGGATCCACCGGTGACATTGCAAGTGTTTTCTTTTCTAAACAACATGGATCCACGGGTGACATTGCATGTGTGTCCTTTTCTTAAACTACATGGGTCCACTTGTGACATTGCATGTGTGTTCTTTTCCTGAACCAGATGGATCCACTAGAGTCATTGCATGTGTGTTCTTTTCCTAAATCACATGGATCCACTTGTGACATTGCGTGTGTGTTATTTTCCTAAACCACATTGATCCACTAGAGTCATTGCATGTGTGTTCTTTTCCTAAACCACATTGATCCCCTAGAGTCATTGCATGTGTGTTCTTTTCCTAAACCACATGGATCCACTAGTGTCATTGGATGTGTGTTATTTTTCTAGACTACATGGATCCACTAGTGACATTTGCACGTGTGTTCTTTCCCTAAACCACATTCATCTACTTGTGACATTGCATGTGTATTTTTTGTAAACCCCATTGATCCACTAGTGTGATTGCATGTGTGTTCTTTTCCTGAACCACATGGATCCACTAGTGTCATTGCATGTGTGTTCTTTTCCTAAACCACATGGATCCACTTGAGGCATTGCGTGTGTGTTTATTTCCAAAACCACATTGATCTACTAGTGACATTTGCCTGTGTGTTCTTTTCCTAAACCACATGGATCCACTGGTGACATTGCATGTGCGTTCTTTTCCAAAACCAGATGGATCCACTGGTGACATTGCATGTGTGTTCTTTTCCTAAACCACATGGATCCACTTGTGTCATTGCATGTGTGCTCTTTTCCTAAACCACATGGATCAACCGGTGACATTGTGAGTGTGTTCTTTTCCTAAACCGCATTGATCCACTAGACTCATTGCATGTGTGTTATTTTCCTAAACCACATTGATCCACTATCGTCATTGCATGTGTGTTCTTTTCCTAAACCACATGGATCCACTTGTGACATTGCATGTGTGCTCTTTTCCTAAACCACATGGATCCACCGGTGACATTGCATGTGTTTTCTTTTCTAAACAACATGGATCCACGGGTGACATTGCATGTGTGTCCTTTTCTTAAACTACATGGGTCCACTTGTGACATTGCATGTGTGTTCTTTTCCTGAACCAGATGGATCCACTAGAGTCATTGCATGTGTGTTCTTTTCCTAAATCACATGGATCCACTTGTGACATTGCGTGTGTGTTCTTTTCGTAAACCACATTGATCCACTAGAGTCATTGCATGTGTGTTCTTTTCCTAAACCACATTGATCCACTAGGGTCATTGCATGTGTGTTCTTTTCCTAAACCACATTGATCCACTAGGGTCATTGCATGTGAGTTATTTTCCCAAATCACATTTATCCACTAGATTCATTGCATGTGTGTTATTTCCTAAACCACATGGATCCAGGGGTGTCATTGCATGTGTGTTTTTTCCTAAACCACATGGATCCACTTGTGACATTGCTTGTGTGTTCTTTTCTTAAACTACATAGATCCACTTGTGACATTTCATGTGTGTTCTTTTCTTAAACCACATGGATCCACTCATGACATTGCATGTGTGTTCTTTTCCTAAACTACATGGATCCACCGGTGACCTTGCATCTATGTTCTTTTCCTAAACCACATTGATCCCCTAGAGTCATTGCATGTGTGTTCTTTTCCTAAACCACATGGATCCACTAGTGTCATTGGATGTGTGTTATTTTCCTAGACGACATGGATCCACTAGTGACATTTGCACGATTGTTCTTTCCCTAAACCACATTCATCTACTTGTGACATTGCATGTGTATTTTTTGTAAACCCCATTGATCCACTAGTGTGATTGCATGTGTGTTCTTTTCCTGAACCACATGGATCCACTAGTGTCATTGCATGTGTGTTCTTTTCCTAAACCACATGGATCCACTTGAGGCATTGCGTGTGTGTTTATTTCCAAAACCACATTGATCTACTAGTGACATTTGCCTGTGTGTTCTTTTCCTAAACCACATGGATCCACTGGTGACATTGCATGTGCGTTCTTTTCCTAAACCAGATGGATCCACTGGTGACATTGCATGTGTGTTCTTTTCCTAAACCACATGGATCCACTTGTGTCATTGCATGTGTGCTCTTTTCCTAAACCACATGGATCCACTGGTGACATTGTGAGTGTGTTCTTTTCCTAAACCGCATTGATCCACTAGACTCATTGCATGTGTGTTATTTTCCTAAACCACATTGATCCACTATCGTCATTGCATGTGTGTTCTTTTCCTAAACCACATGGATCCACTTGTGACATTGCATGTGCGCTCTTTTCCTAAACCACATGGATCCACCGGTGACATTGCAAGTGTTTTCTTTTCTAAACAACATGGATCCACGGGTGACATTGCATGTGTGTCCTTTTCTTAAACTACATGGGTCCACTTGTGAAACTGCATGTGTGTTCTTTTCCTGAACCAGATGGATCCACTAGAGTCATTGCATGTGTGTTCTTTTCCTAAGTCACATGGATCCACTTGTGACATTGCGTATGTGTTCTTTTCCTAAACCACATTGGTCCACTAGAGTCATTGCATGTGTGTTCTTTTCCTAAACCACATTGATCCACTAGAGTCATTGCATGTGTGTTCTTTTCCTAAACCACATTGATCCACTAGGGTCATTGCATGTGTGTTATTTTCCAAAATCACATTTATCCACTAGATTCATTGCATGTGTGTTATTTTCCTAAACCACATGGATCCAGTGGTGTCATTGCATGTGTGTTTTTTCCTAAACCACATGGATCCACTTGTGACATTGCATGTGTGTTCTTTTCTTAAACTACATGGATCCACTTGTGACATTGCATGTGTGTTCTTTTCCTAAACCACAGTGATCCACTAGAGTCATTGCATGTGTGTTCTTTTCCTAAACCACATGGATCCACTAGAGTCATTGGATGTGTGCTCTTTCCCTAAACGACATGTATCCACTGCTGACATTTCCATGTGTGTTCTTTTCCTAAACAACATTGATTTACTTGTGACATTGCATGTGTGTCATTGATCACCTAGAGTCATTGCATGTGTGTTCTTTTCCTAAACCACATGGATCCACTAGTGTCATTGGATGTGTGTTATTTTGCTAGACGACATGGATCCACTAGTGACATTTGCACGTGTGTTCTTTCCCTAGACCACATTCATCTACTTGTGACATTGCATGTGTGTTCTTTCCCTAAACCACATTCATCTACTTGTGACATTGCATGTGTGTTCTTTTCCTGAACCACATGGATCCACTAGTGTCATTGCATGTGTGTTCTTTTCCTAAACCACATGGATCCACTTGAGGCATTGCGTGTGTGTTCTTTTCCAAAACCACATTGATCTACTAGTGACATTTGCCTGTGTGTTCTTTTCCTAAACCACATGGATCCAGTGGTGACATTGCATGTGCGTTCTTTTCCTAAACCAGATGGATCCACTGGTGACCTTGCATGTGTGTTCTTTTCCTAAACCACATGGATCCACTTGTGTCATTGCATGTGTGCTCTTTTCCTAAACCACATGGATCCACCAGTGACATTGTGAGTGTGTTCTTTTCCTAAACCGCACTGATCCACTAGACTCATTGCATGTGTGTTATTTTCCTAAACCGCACTGATCCACTATCGTCATTGCATGTGTGCTCTTTTCCTAAACCACATTGATCCACTATCGTCATTGCATGTGTGTTCTTTTCCTAAACCACATGGATCCACTTGTGACATTGCATGTGTGCTCTTTTCCTAAACCACATGGATCCACCGGTGACATTGCAAGTGTTTTCTTTTCTAAACAACATGGATCCACGGGTGACATTGCATGTGTGTCCTTTTCTTAAACTACATGGGTCCACTTGTGACATTGCATGTGTGTTCTTTTCCTGAACCAGATGGATCCACTAGAGTCATTGCATGTGTGTTCTTTTCCCAAATCACATGGATCCACTTGTGACATTGCGTGTGTGTTCTTTTCCTAAACCACATTGATCCACTAGAGTCATTGCATGTGTGTTCTTTTCCTAAACCACATTGATCCACTAGAGTCATTGCATGTGTGTTCTTTTCCTAAACCACATTGATCCACTAGGGTCATTGCATGTGTGTTATTTTCCCAAATCACATTTATCCACTAGATTCATTGCATGTGTGTTATTTTCCTAAACCACATGGATCCAGTGGTGTCATTGCATGTGTGTTTTTCCTAAACCACATGGATCCACTTGTGACATTGCATGTGTGTTCTTTTCTTAAACTACATGGATCCACTTGTGACATTGCATGTGTGTTATTTTACTAAACTACATGGATCCACTGGTGACATTGCATGTGTGTTCTTTTCCTAAACCAGAGTGATCCACTAGAGTCATTGCATGTGTGTTCTTTTCCTAAACCACATGGATCCACTAGAGTCATTGGATGTGTGCTCTTTTCCTAAACGACATGTATCCACTGGTGGCATTTCCATGTGTGTTCTTTTCCTAAACAACATTGATTTACTTGTGACATTGCATGTGTGTGTTTTTCACAAACCACATTGATCCACTAGTGTCATTACATGTGTGTTCTTTTCCTGAACCACATGGATCCACTAGTGTCAATGCATGTGTGTTCTTTTCCTAAACCACATAGATCCACCTGTGACATTTCATGTGTGTTCTTTTCCTAAACCACATATATCCACTTGTGACATTTCATGTGTGTTCTTTTCTTAAACCACATGGATCCACTCATGACATTGCATGTGTGTTCTTTTCCTAAACTACATGGATACACTGGTGACATTGCATCTATGTTCTTTTCCTAAACCACATTGATCCCCTAGAGTCATTGCATGTGTGTTCTTTTCCTAAACCACATGGATCCACTAGTGTCATTGGATGTGTGTTATTTTCCTAAACGACATGGATCCACTAGTGACATTTGCACGTGTGTTCTTTCCCTAAACCACATTCATCTACTTGTGACATTGCATGTGTATTTTTTGTAAACCACATTGATCCACTAGTGTGATTGCATGTGTGTTCTTTTCCTGAACCACATGGATCCACTAGTGTCATTGCATGTGTGTTCTTTTCCTAAACCACATGGATCCACTTGGGGCATTGCGTGTGTGTTCATTTCCAAAACCACATTGATCTACTAGTGACATTTGCCTGTGTGTTCTTTTCCTAAACCACATGGATCCACTGGTGACATTGCATGTGCGTTCTTTTCCTAAACCATATGGATCCACTGGTGACATTGCATGTGTCTTCTTTTCCTAAACCATATGGATCCACTAGTGAGATTTCTTGTGTGTTCTTTTCCTGAACCACATGGATCCACTAGAGTCATTGCATGTGTGTTCTTTTCCTAAACCACATTGATCCACTAGACTCATTGCATGTGTGTTATTTTCCTAAACCACATTGATCCACTATTGTCATTGCATGTGTGTTCTTTTCCTAATCCACATGGATCCACTTGTGACATTGCATGTGTGCTCTTTTCCTAAACCACATGGATCCACCGGTGACACTGCAAGTGTTTTCTTTTCTAAACAACATGGATGCACTGCTGACATTGCATGTGTGTCCTTTTCTTAAACTACATGGGTCCACTTGTCACATTGCATGTGTGTTCTTTTCCTGAACCAGATGGATCCACTAGAGTCATTGCATGTGTGTTCTTTTCCTAAATCACATGGATCCACTTGTGACATTGCGTGTGTGTTCTTTTCCTAAACCACATTGATCCACTAGAGTCATTGAATGTGTGTTCTTTCCTAAACCACATTGATCCACTAGAGTCATTGCATGTGTGTTCTTTTCCTAAACCACATTGATCCACTAGGGTCATTGCATGTGTGTTATTTTCCCAAATCACATTTATCCACTAGATTCATTGCATCTGTGTTATTTTCCTAAACCACATGGATCTAGTGGTGACATTGCATGTGTGTTCTTTCCTAAACCACATGGATCCACTTGTGACATTGCATGTGTGTTCTTTTCTTAAACTACATGGATCCACTTGTGACATTGCATGTGTGTTCTTTTCCTAAACTACATGGATCCACTGGTGACATTGCATGTGTGTTCTTTTCCTAAACCACAACGATCCACTAGAGTCATTGCATGTGTGTTCTTTTTCTAAACCACATGGATCCACTAGAGTCATTGGATGTGTGCTCTTTTCCTAAACGACATGTATCCACTGGTGACATTTCCATGTGTGTTCTTTTCCTAAACAACATTGATTTACTTGTGACATTGCATGTGTGTGTTTTTCACAAACCACATTGATCCACTAGTGTCATTACATGTGTGTTCTTTTCCTGAACCACATGGATCCACTAGTGTCAATGCATGTGTGTTCTTTTCCAAAACCACATAGATCCACTTGTGACATTTCATGTGTGTTCTTTTCCTAAACCACATAGATCCACTTGTGACATTTCATGTGTGTTCTTTTCTTAAACCACATGGATCCACTCATGACATTGCATGTGTGTTCTTTTCCTAAACTACATGGATCCACTGGTGACATTGCATCTATGTTCTTTTCCTAAACCACATTGATCCCCTAGAGTCATTGCATGTGTGTTCTTTTCCTAAACCACATGGATCCACTAGTGTCATTGGATGTGTGTTATTTTCCTAAACGACATGGATCCACTAGTGACAATTGCAGGTGTGTTCTTTCCCTAAACCACATTGATCTACTTGTGACATTGCATGTGTATTTTTTGTAAACCACATTGATCCACTAGTGTGATTGCATGTGTGTTCTTTTCCTGAACCACTGGATCCACTAGTGTCATTGCATGTGTGTTCTTTTCCTGAACCACATGGATCCACTAGTGTCATTGCATGTGTGTTCTTTTCCTAAACCACATGGATCCACTTGGGGCATTGCGTGTGTGTTCATTTCCAAAACCACATTGATCTACTAGTGACATTTGCCTGTGTGTTCTTTTCCTAAACCACATGGATCCACTGGTGACATTGCATGTGCGTTCTTTTCCTAAACCATATGGATCCACTGGTGACATTGCATGTGTCTTCTTTTCACATGGATCCACTGGTGACATTGCAGGTGCGTTCTTTTCCTAAACCATATGGATCCACTGGTGACATTGCATGTGTCTTCTTTTCCTAAACCACATGGATCCACTAGTGAGATTGCTTGTGTGTTCTTTTCCTGAACCACATGGATCCACTAGAGTCATTGCATGTGTGTTCTTTTCCTAAACCACATTGATCCACTAGACTCATTGCATGTGTGTTATTTTCCTAAACCACATTGATCCACTATCGTCATTGCATGTGTGTTCTTTTCCTAATCCACATGGATCCACTTGTGACATTGCATGTGTGCTCTTTTCCTAAACCACATGGATCCACCGGTGACACTGCAAGTGTTTTCTTTTCTAAACAACATGGATGCACTGCTGACATTGCATGTGTGTCCTTTTCTTAAACTACATGGGTCCACTTGTCACATTGCATGTGTGTTATTTTCCTAAACCAGATGGATCCACTAGAGTCATTGCATGTGTGTTCTTTTCCTAAATCACATGGATCCACTTGTGACATTGCGTGTGTGTTCTTTTCCTAAACCACATTGATCCACTAGAGTCATTGAATGTGTGTTCTTTCCTAAACCACATTGATCCACTAGAGTCATTGCATGTGTGTTCTTTTCCTAAACCACATTGATCCACTAGGGTCATTGCATGTGTGTTATTTTCCCAAATCACATTTATCCACTAGATTCATTGCATCTGTGTTATTTTCCTAAACCACATGGATCCAGTGGTGACATTGCATGTGTGTTCTTTCCTAAACCACATGGATCCACTTGTGACATTGCATGTGTGTTCTTTTCTTAAACTACATGGATCCACTTGTGACATTGCATGTGTGTTCTTTTCCTAAACTACATGGATCCACTGGTGACATTGCATGTGTGTTCTTTTCCTAAACCACAGCGATCCACTAGAGTCATTGCATGTGTGTTCTTTTCCTAAACCACATGGGTCCACTAGAGTCATTGGATGTGTGCTCTTTTCCTAAACGACATGTATCCAATGGTGACATTTCCATGTGTGTTCTTTTCCTAAACAACATTGATTTACTTGTGACATTGCATGTGTGTGTTTTTCACAAACCACATTGATCCACTAGTGTCATTACATGTGTGTTCTTTTCCTGAACCACATGGATCCACTAGTGTCAATGCATGTGTGTTCTTTTCCAAAACCACATAGATCCACTTGTGACATTTCATGTGTGTTCTTTTCCTAAACCACATAGATCCACTTGTGACATTTCATGTGTGTTCTTTTCTTAAACCACATGGATCCACTCATGACATTGCATGTGTGTTCTTTTCCTAAACTACATGGATCCACTGGTGACATTGCATCTATGTTCTTTTCCTAAACCACATTGAGCCCCTAGAGTCATTGCATGTGTGTTCTTTTCCTAAACCACATGGATCCACTAGTGTCATTGGATGTGTGTTATTTTCCTAAACTACATGGATCCACTAGTGACATTTGCACGTGTGTTCTTTCCCTAAACCACATTCATCTACTTGTGACATTGCATGTGTATTTTTTGTAAACCACATTGATCCACTAGTGTGATTGCATGTGTGTTCTTTTCCTGAACCACATGGATCCACTAGTGTCATTGCATGTGTGTTCTTTTCCTAAACCACATGGATCCACTAGACTCATTGCATTTGTGTTATTTTCCTAAACCACATTGATCCACTATCGTCATTGCATGTGTGTTCTTTTCCTAAACCACATGGATCCACTTGTGACATTGCATGTGTGCTCTTTTCCTAAACCACATGGATCCACCGGTGACATTGCAAGTTTTTTCTTTTCTAAACAACATGGATCCACTGGTGACATTGCATGTGTGTCCTTTTCTTAAACTACATGGGTCCACTTGTGACATTGCATGTGTGTTCTTTTCCTGAACCAGATGGATCCACTAGAGTCATTGCATGCGTGTTCTTTTCCTAAATCACATGGATCCACTTATGACATTGCGTTTGTGTTCTTTTCCTAAACCACATTGATCCACTAGAGTCATTACATGTGTGTTCTTTTCCTAAACCACATTGATCCACTAGAGTCATTGCATGTGTATTCTTTTCCTAAACCACATTGATCCACTAGGGTCATTGCATGTGTGTTATTTTCCTAAATCACATTTATCCACTAGATTCATTGCCTGTGTGTTATTTTCCTAAACCACATGGATCCAGTGGTGTCATTGCATGTGTTTTTTTCCTAAACCACATGGATCCACTTGTGACATTGCATGTGTGTTCTTTTCTTAAACTACATGGATCCACTTGTGACATTGCATGTGTTTTCTTTTCCTAAACTACATGGATCCACTAGTGACATTGCATGTGTGTTCTTTTCCTAAACCACATGGATCCACTAAAGTCATTGGATGTGTGCTCTTTTCCTAAACGACATGTATCCACTGGTGACATTTCCATGTGTGTTCTTTTCCTAAACAACATTGATCTACTTGTGACATTGCATGTGTGTGTTTTTCATAAACCACATTGATCCACTAGTGTCATTACATGTGTGTTCTTTTCCTGAACCACATGGATCCACTAGTGTCAATGCATGTGTGTTCTTTTCCTAAACCACATAGATCCACTTGTGACATTTCATGTGTGTTCTTTTCTTAAACCACATGGATCCACTCATGACATTGCATGTGTGTTCTTTTCCTAAACTACATGGATCCACTGGTGACATTGCATCTATGTTCTTTTCCTAAACCACATTGATCCCCTAGAGTCATTACATGTGTGTTCTTTTCCTAAACCACATGGATCCACTAGTGTCATTGGATGTGTGTTATTTTCCTAAACGACATGTATCCACTAGTGACATTTGCACGTGTGTTCTTTCCCTAAACCACATTCAAGTACTTGTGACATTTCATGTGTATTTTTTGTAAACCACATTGATCCACTAGTGTGATTGCATGTGTGTTCTTTTCCTGAACCACATGGATCCACTAGTGTCATTGCATGTGTGTTCTTTTCCTAAACCACATCGATCCACTTGAGGCATTGCGTGTATGTTCATTTCCAAAACCACATTGATCTACTAGTGCCATTGGCCTGCGTGTTCTTTTCCTAAACCACATGGATCCACTGGTGACATTGCATGTGCGTTCTTTTCATAAACCAGATGGATCCACTGTGACATTGCATGTGTGTTCTTTTCCTAAACCACAGTGATCCACTAGAGTCATTGCATGTGTGTTCTTTTTCTAAACCACATGGATCCACTAGTGACATTGCATGTGTGTTCTTTTCCTAAACCACATGGATCCACTAGAGTCATTGCATGTGTGTTCTTTTCCTAAACCACATTGATCCACTAGACTCATTGCATGTGTGTTATTTTGCTAAACCACATTGATCCACTATCGTCATTGCATGTGTGTTCTTTTCCTAAACCACATGGATCCACTTGTGACATTGCATGTGTGCTCTTTTCCTAAACCACATGGATCCACCGGTGACATTGCAAGTGTTTTGTTTTCTAAACAACATGGATCCACTGGTGACATTGCATGTGTGTCCTTTTTTTAAACTACATGGGTCCACTTGTGACATTGCATGTCTGTTATTTTCCTGAATCAGATGGATCCACTAGAGTCATTGCATGTGTGTTCTTTTCCTAAATCACATGGATCCACTTGTGATATTGCGTGTGTGTTCTTTTCCTAAACCACATTGATCCACTAGAGTCATTGCATGTGTGTTCTTTACCTAAACCACATTGATCCACTAGAGTCATTGCATGTGTGTTCTTTTCCTAAACCACATTGATCCACTAGGGTCATTGCATGTGTGTTATTTTCCTAAATCACATTTATCCACTAGATTCATTGCATGTGTGTTATTTTCCTAAACCACATGGATCCAGTGGTGTCATTGCATGTGTGTTTTTCCTAAACCACATGGATCCACTTGTGACATTGCATGTGTGTTCTTTTCTTAAACTACATGGATCCACTTATGACATTGCATGTGTTTTCTTTTCCTAAACTACATGGATCCAGTAGTGACATTGCATGTGTGTTCTTTTCCTAAACCACAGTGATACACTAGAGTCATTGCATGTGTGTTCTTTTCCTAAACCACAACGATCCACTAGAGTCATTGCATGTGTGTTCTTTTTCTAAACCACATGGATCCACTAGAGTCATTGGATGTGTGCTCTTTTCCTAAACGACATGTATCCACTGGTGACATTTCCATGTGTGTTCTTTTCCTAAACAACATTGATTTACTTGTGACATTGCATGTGTGTGTTTTTCACAAACCACATTGATCCACTAGTGTCATTACATGTGTGTTCTTTTCCTGAACCACATGGATCCACTAGTGTCAATGCATGTGTGTTCTTTTCCAAAACCACATAGATCCACTTGTGACATTTCATGTGTGTTCTTTTCCTAAACCACATAGATCCACTTGTGACATTTCATGTGTGTTCTTTTCTTAAACCACATGGATCCACTCATGACATTGCATGTGTGTTCTTTTCCTAAACTACATGGATCCACTGGTGACATTGCATCTATGTTCTTTTCCTAAACCACATTGATCCCCTAGAGTCATTGCATGTGTGTTCTTTTCCTAAACCACATGGATCCACTAGTGTCATTGGATGTGTGTTATTTTCCTAAACGACATGGATCCACTAGTGACAATTGCAGGTGTGTTCTTTCCCTAAACCACATTGATCTACTTGTGACATTGCATGTGTATTTTTTGTAAACCACATTGATCCACTAGTGTGATTGCATGTGTGTTCTTTTCCTGAACCACTGGATCCACTAGTGTCATTGCATGTGTGTTCTTTTCCTGAACCACATGGATCCACTAGTGTCATTGCATGTGTGTTCTTTTCCTAAACCACATGGATCCACTTGGGGCATTGCGTGTGTGTTCATTTCCAAAACCACATTGATCTACTAGTGACATTTGCCTGTGTGTTCTTTTCCTAAACCACATGGATCCACTGGTGACATTGCATGTGCGTTCTTTTCCTAAACCATATGGATCCACTGGTGACATTGCATGTGTCTTCTTTTCACATGGATCCACTGGTGACATTGCATGTGCGTTCTTTTCCTAAACCATATGGATCCACTGGTGACATTGCATGTGTCTTCTTTTCCTAAACCACATGGATCCACTAGTGAGATTGCTTGTGTGTTCTTTTCCTGAACCACATGGATCCACTAGAGTCATTGCATGTGTGTTCTTTTCCTAAACCACATTGATCCACTAGACTCATTGCATGTGTGTTATTTTCCTAAACCACATTGATCCACTATCGTCATTGCATGTGTGTTCTTTTCCTAATCCACATGGATCCACTTGTGACATTGCATGTGTGCTCTTTTCCTAAACCACATGGATCCACCGGTGACACTGCAAGTGTTTTCTTTTCTAAACAACATGGATGCACTGCTGACATTGCATGTGTGTCCTTTTCTTAAACTACATGGGTCCACTTGTCACATTGCATGTGTGTTATTTTCCTAAACCAGATGGATCCACTAGAGTCATTGCATGTGTGTTCTTTTCCTAAATCACATGGATCCACTTGTGACATTGCGTGTGTGTTCTTTTCCTAAACCACATTGATCCACTAGAGTCATTGAATGTGTGTTCTTTCCTAAACCACATTGATCCACTAGAGTCATTGCATGTGTGTTCTTTTCCTAAACCACATTGATCCACTAGGGTCATTGCATGTGTGTTATTTTCCCAAATCACATTTATCCACTAGATTCATTGCATCTGTGTTATTTTCCTAAACCACATGGATCCAGTGGTGACATTGCATGTGTGTTCTTTCCTAAACCACATGGATCCACTTGTGACATTGCATGTGTGTTCTTTTCTTAAACTACATGGATCCACTTGTGACATTGCATGTGTGTTCTTTTCCTAAACTACATGGATCCACTGGTGACATTGCATGTGTGTTCTTTTCCTAAACCACAGCGATCCACTAGAGTCATTGCATGTGTGTTCTTTTCCTAAACCACATGGGTCCACTAGAGTCATTGGATGTGTGCTCTTTTCCTAAACGACATGTATCCAATGGTGACATTTCCATGTGTGTTCTTTTCCTAAACAACATTGATTTACTTGTGACATTGCATGTGTGTGTTTTTCACAAACCACATTGATCCACTAGTGTCATTACATGTGTGTTCTTTTCCTGAACCACATGGATCCACTAGTGTCAATGCATGTGTGTTCTTTTCCAAAACCACATAGATCCACTTGTGACATTTCATGTGTGTTCTTTTCCTAAACCACATAGATCCACTTGTGACATTTCATGTGTGTTCTTTTCTTAAACCACATGGATCCACTCATGACATTGCATGTGTGTTCTTTTCCTAAACTACATGGATCCACTGGTGACATTGCATCTATGTTCTTTTCCTAAACCACATTGAGCCCCTAGAGTCATTGCATGTGTGTTCTTTTCCTAAACCACATGGATCCACTAGTGTCATTGGATGTGTGTTATTTTCCTAAACTACATGGATCCACTAGTGACATTTGCACGTGTGTTCTTTCCCTAAACCACATTCATCTACTTGTGACATTGCATGTGTATTTTTTGTAAACCACATTGATCCACTAGTGTGATTGCATGTGTGTTCTTTTCCTGAACCACATGGATCCACTAGTGTCATTGCATGTGTGTTCTTTTCCTAAACCACATGGATCCACTAGACTCATTGCATTTGTGTTATTTTCCTAAACCACATTGATCCACTATCGTCATTGCATGTGTGTTCTTTTCCTAAACCACATGGATCCACTTGTGACATTGCATGTGTGCTCTTTTCCTAAACCACATGGATCCACCGGTGACATTGCAAGTTTTTTCTTTTCTAAACAACATGGATCCACTGGTGACATTGCATGTGTGTCCTTTTCTTAAACTACATGGGTCCACTTGTGACATTGCATGTGTGTTCTTTTCCTGAACCAGATGGATCCACTAGAGTCATTGCATGCGTGTTCTTTTCCTAAATCACATGGATCCACTTATGACATTGCGTTTGTGTTCTTTTCCTAAACCACATTGATCCACTAGAGTCATTACATGTGTGTTCTTTTCCTAAACCACATTGATCCACTAGAGTCATTGCATGTGTATTCTTTTCCTAAACCACATTGATCCACTAGGGTCATTGCATGTGTGTTATTTTCCTAAATCACATTTATCCACTAGATTCATTGCCTGTGTGTTATTTTCCTAAACCACATGGATCCAGTGGTGTCATTGCATGTGTTTTTTTCCTAAACCACATGGATCCACTTGTGACATTGCATGTGTGTTCTTTTCTTAAACTACATGGATCCACTTGTGACATTGCATGTGTTTTCTTTTCCTAAACTACATGGATCCACTAGTGACATTGCATGTGTGTTCTTTTCCTAAACCACATGGATCCACTAAAGTCATTGGATGTGTGCTCTTTTCCTAAACGACATGTATCCACTGGTGACATTTCCATGTGTGTTCTTTTCCTAAACAACATTGATCTACTTGTGACATTGCATGTGTGTGTTTTTCATAAACCACATTGATCCACTAGTGTCATTACATGTGTGTTCTTTTCCTGAACCACATGGATCCACTAGTGTCAATGCATGTGTGTTCTTTTCCTAAACCACATAGATCCACTTGTGACATTTCATGTGTGTTCTTTTCTTAAACCACATGGATCCACTCATGACATTGCATGTGTGTTCTTTTCCTAAACTACATGGATCCACTGGTGACATTGCATCTATGTTCTTTTCCCAAACCACATTGATCCCCTAGAGTCATTACATGTGTGTTCTTTTCCTAAACCACATGGATCCACTAGTGTCATTGGATGTGTGTTATTTTCCTAAACGACATGTATCCACTAGTGACATTTGCACGTGTGTTCTTTCCCTAAACCACATTCAAGTACTTGTGACATTTCATGTGTATTTTTTGTAAACCACATTGATCCACTAGTGTGATTGCATGTGTGTTCTTTTCCTGAACCACATGGATCCACTAGTGTCATTGCATGTGTGTTCTTTTCCTAAACCACATCGATCCACTTGAGGCATTGCGTGTATGTTCATTTCCAAAACCACATTGATCTACTAGTGCCATTGGCCTGCGTGTTCTTTTCCTAAACCACATGGATCCACTGGTGACATTGCATGTGCGTTCTTTTCATAAACCAGATGGATCCACTGTGACATTGCATGTGTGTTCTTTTCCTAAACCACAGTGATCCACTAGAGTCATTGCATGTGTGTTCTTTTTCTAAACCACATGGATCCACTAGTGACATTGCATGTGTGTTCTTTTCCTAAACCACATGGATCCACTAGAGTCATTGCATGTGTGTTCTTTTCCTAAACCACATTGATCCACTAGACTCATTGCATGTGTGTTATTTTGCTAAACCACATTGATCCACTATCGTCATTGCATGTGTGTTCTTTTCCTAAACCACATGGATCCACTTGTGACATTGCATGTGTGCTCTTTTCCTAAACCACATGGATCCACCGGTGACATTGCAAGTGTTTTGTTTTCTAAACAACATGGATCCACTGGTGACATTGCATGTGTGTCCTTTTTTTAAACTACATGGGTCCACTTGTGACATTGCATGTCTGTTATTTTCCTGAATCAGATGGATCCACTAGAGTCATTGCATGTGTGTTCTTTTCCTAAATCACATGGATCCACTTGTGATATTGCGTGTGTGTTCTTTTCCTAAACCACATTGATCCACTAGAGTCATTGCATGTGTGTTCTTTACCTAAACCACATTGATCCACTAGAGTCATTGCATGTGTGTTCTTTTCCTAAACCACATTGATCCACTAGGGTCATTGCATGTGTGTTATTTTCCTAAATCACATTTATCCACTAGATTCATTGCATGTGTGTTATTTTCCTAAACCACATGGATCCAGTGGTGTCATTGCATGTGTGTTTTTTCCTAAACCACATGGATCCACTTGTGACATTGCATGTGTGTTCTTTTCTTAAACTACATGGATCCACTTATGACATTGCATGTGTTTTCTTTTCCTAAACTACATGGATCCAGTAGTGACATTGCATGTGTGTTCTTTTCCTAAACCACAGTGATACACTAGAGTCATTGCATGTGTGTTCTTTTCCTAAACCACATGGATCCACTAAAGTCATTGGATGTGTGCTCTTTTCCTAAACGACATGTATCCACTGGTGACATTTCCATGTGTGTTCTTTTCCTAAACAAAATTGATCTACTTGTGACATTGCATGTGTGTGTTTTTCATAAACCACATTGATCCACTAGTGTCATTACATGTGTGTTCTTTTCCTGAACCACATGGATCCACTAGTGTCAATGCATGTGTGTTCTTTTCCTAAACCACATAGATCCACTTGTGACATTTCATGTGTGTTCTTTTCTTAAACCACATGGATCCACTCATGACATTGCATGTGTGTTCTTTTCCTAAACTACATGGATCCACTGGTGACATTGCATCTATGTTCTTTTCCTAAACCACATTGATCCCCTAGAGTCATTACATGTGTGTTCTTTTCCTAAACCACATGGATCCACTAGTGTCATTGGATGTGTGTTATTTTCCTAAACGACATGTATCCACTAGTGACATTTGCACGTGTGTTCTTTCCCTAAACCACATTCAAGTACTTGTGACATTGCATGTGTATTTTTTGTAAACCACATTGATCCACTAGTGTGATTGCATGTGTGTTCTTTTCCTAAACCACATGGATCCACTAGTGTCATTGCATGTGTGTTCTTTTCCTAAACCACATCGATCCACTTGAGGCATTGCGTGTATGTTCATTTCCAAAACCACATTGATCTACTAGTGCCATTGGCCTGTGTGTTCTTTTCCTAAACCACATGGATCCACTGGTGACATTGCATGTGCGTTCTTTTCCTAGACCAGATGGATCCACTGTGACATTGCATGTGTGTTCTTTTCCTAAACCACATGGATCCACTTGTGACATTGCATGTGTGCTCTTTTCCTAAACCACATGGATCCACCGGTGACATTGCAAGTGTTTTCTTTTCTAAACAACATGGATCCACTGGTGACATTGCATGTGTGTCCTTTTCTTAAACTACATGGGTCCACTTGTGACATTGCATGTGTGTTATTTTCCTGAATCAGATGGATCCACTAGAGTCATTGCATGTGTGTTCTTTTCCTAAATCACATGGATCCACTTGTGACAATGCGTGTGTGTTCTTTTCCTAAACCACATTGATCCACTAGAGTCATTGCATGTGTGTTCTTTACCTAAACCACATTGATCCACTAGAGTCATTGCATGTGTGTTCTTTTCCTAAACCACATTGATCCACTAGGGTCATTACATGTGTGTTATTTTCCTAAATCACATTTATCCACTAGATTCATTGCATGTGTGTTATTTTCCTAAACCACATGGATCCAGTGGTGTCATTGCATGTGTGTTTTTTCCTAAACCACATGGATCCACTTGTGACATTGCATGTGTGTTCTTTTCTTAAACTAAATGGATCCACTTGGGACATTGCATGTGTTTTCTTTTCCTAAACTACATGGATCCACTAGTGACATTGCATGTGTGTTCTTTTCCTAAACCATAGTGATCCACTAGAGTCATTGCATGTGTGTTCTTTTCCTAAACCACATGGATCCACTAAAGTCATTGGATGTGTGCTCTTTTCCTAAACGACATGTATCCACTAGTGACATTTCCATGTGTGTTCTTTTCCTAAACAACATTGATCTACTTGTCACATTGCATGTGTGTGTTTTTCATAAACCACTTTGATCCACTAGTGTCATTACATGTGTGTTCTTTTCCTGAACCACATGGATCCACTAGTGTCAATGCATGTGTGTTCTTTTCCTAAACCACATAGATCCACTTGTGACATTTCATGTGTGTTCTTTTCTTAAACCACATGGATCCACTCATGACATTTCATGTGTGTTCTTTTCCTAAACTACATGGATCCACTGGTGACATTGCATCTATGTTCTTTTCCTAAACCACATTGATCCCCTAGAGTCATTACATGTGTGTTCTTTTCCTAAACCACATGGATCCACTAGTGTCATTGGATGTGTGTTATTTTCCTAAACGACATGTATCCACTAGTGACATTTGCACGTGTGTTCTTTCCCTAAACCACATTGAAGTACTTGTGACATTGCATGTGTATTTTTTGTAAACCACATTGATCCACTAGTGTGATTGCATGTGTGTTCTTTTCCTGAACCACATGGATCCACTAGTGTCATTGCATGTGTGTTCTTTTCCTAAACCACATCGATCCACTTGAGGCATTGCGTGTATGTTCATTTCCAAAACCACATTGATCTACTAGTGCCATTGGCCTGTGTGTTCTTTTCCTAAACCACATGGATCCACTGGTGACATTGCATGTGCGTTCTTTTCCTAAACCAGATGGATCCACTGTGACATTGCATGTGTGTTCTTTTCCTAAACCACATGGATCCACTAGTGACATTGCATGTGTGTTCTTTTCCTAAACCACATGGATCCACTAGAGTCATTGCATGTGTGTTCTTTTCCTAAACCACATTGATCCACTAGACTCATTGCATGTGTGTCATTTTGCTAAACCACATTGATCCACTATCGTCATTGCATGTGTGTTCTTTTCCTAAACCACATGGATCCACTTGTGACATTGCATGTGTGCTCTTTTCCTAAACCACAGTGATCCACTAGAGTCATTGCATGTGTGTTCTTTTCCTAAACCACATGGATCCACTAAAGTCATTGGATGTGTGCTCTTTTCCTAAACGACATGTATCCACTAGTGACATTTCCATGTGTGTTCTTTTCCTAAACAACATTGATCTACTTGTGACATTGCATGTGTGTGTTTTTCATAAACCACATTGATCCACTAGTGTCATTACATGTGTGTTCTTTTCCTGAACCACATGGATCCACTAGTGTAATTGCATATGTGTTCTTTTCCTAAACCACATAGATCCACTTGTGACATTTCATGTGTGTTCTTTTCTTAAACCACATGGATCCACTCATGACATTGCATGTGTGTTCTTTTCCTAAACTACATGGATCCACTGGTGACATTGCATCTATGTTCTTTTCCTAAACCACATTGATCCCCTAGAGTCATTGCATGTGTGTGCTTTTCCTAAACCACATGGATCCACTTGTGTCATTGGATGTGTGTTCTTTTCCTAAACCACATGGATCCACTTGTGACATTGCGTGTGTGTTCTTTTCCTAAACCACAGTGATGCACTAGAGTCATTGCATGTGTATCTTTTCCTAAACCACATTGATCCACTAGAGTCATTGCATGTGTGTTCTTTTCCTAAACAACATTGATCCACTAGGGTCATTGCATGTGTGTTAGTTTCCTAACTCACATTTATCCACTAGATTCATTGCATGTGTGTTATTTTCCTAAACCACATGGATCCAGTGGTGTCATTGCATGTATGTTTTTCCTAAACCACATGGATCCACTTGTGACATTGCATGTGTGTTCTTTTCTAAAACTACATGGATCCACTTGTGACTTTGCATGTGTGTTCTTTTCCTCAACTATATGGATCCACTGGTGACATTGCATGTGTGTTCTTTTCCTAAACCACAGTGATCCACTAGAGTCATTGCATGTGTGTTCTTTTCCTAAACCACATGGATCCACTAGAGTCATTGGATGTGTGCTCTTTTCCTAAACGACATGTATCCACTTGTGACATTTCCATGTGTGTTCTTTTCCTAAACAACATTGATTTACTTGTGACATTGCATGTGTGTGTTTTTCATAAACCAAATTGATCCACTAGTGTCATTACATGTGTGTTCTTTTCCTGAACCACATGGATCCACTAGTGTCATTGCATGTGTGTTCTTTTCCTAAACCACATAGATCCACTTGTGACATTTCATGTGTGTTCTTTTCCTAAACCACATAGATCCACTTGTGACATTTCATGTGTGTTCTTTTCTTAAACCACTTGGATCCACTCATGACATTGCATGTCTGTTCTTTTCCTAAACTACATGGATCCACTGGTGACATTGCATCTATGTTCTTTTCCTAGACCACATTGATCCCCTAGAGTCATTGCATGTGTGTTCTTTTCCTAAACCACATGGATCCACTAGTGTCATTGGATGTGTGTTATTTTCCTAAACGACATGTATCCACTAGTGACATTTGCACGTGTGTTCTTTCCATTAACCACATTCATCTACTTGTGACATTGCATGTGTATTTTTTGTAAACCACATTGATCCACTAGTGTGATTGCATGTGTGTTCTTTTCCTGAACCACATGGATCCACTAGTGTCATTGCATGTGTGTTCTTTTCCTAAACCACATGGATCCACTTGAGGCATTGCGTGTGTGTTCATTTCCAAAACCACATTGATATTGCATGTGTTTTCTTTTCCTAAACTACATGGATCCACTTGTGACATTGCATGTGTGTTCTTTTCCTAAACCATAGTGATCCACTAGAGTCATTGCATGTGTGTTATTTTCCTAAACCACATGGATCCACTAGAGTCATTGGATGTGTGCTCTTTTCCTAAACGACATGTATCCACTGGTGACATTTCCATGTGTGTTCTTTTCCTAAACAACATTGATCTACTTGTGACATTGCATGTGTGTGTTTTTCATAAACCACATTGATCCACTAGTGTCATTACATGTGTGTTCTTTTCCTGAACCACTTGGATCCACTAGTGTCAATGCATGTGTGTTCTTTTCCTAAACCACATAGATCCACTTGTGACATTTCATGTGTGTTCTTTTCTTAAACCACATCGATCCACTCATGACATTGCATGTGTGTTCTTTTCCTAAACTACATGCATCCACTGGTGACATTGCATCTATGTTCTTTTCCTAAACCGCATTGATCACCTAGAGTCATTGCATGTGTGTGCTTTTCCTAAACCACATGGATCCACTTGTGTCATTGGATGTGTGTTCTTTTCCTAAACGACATGTATCCACTAGTGCCATTTGCACGTGTGTTCTTTTCCTAAACCACATTGATCTACTTGTGTCATTGCATGTGTATTTTTTGTAAACCACATTGATCCACTAGTGTGATTGCATGTGTGTTCTTTTCCTAAACCACATAGATCCACTTGAGGCATTGCGTGTGTGTTCATTTCCAAAACCACATTGACCCACTAGTGACATTTGCCTGTTTGTTCTTTTCCTAAACCACAAGGATCCACTTGTGACATTGCATGTGTGTTCTTTTCCTAAACAACATTGATCCACTAGAGTCATTGCATGTGTGTTATTTTCCTAAATCACATTTATCCACTAGAGTCATTGCATGTGTTCTCTTTTCTTAAACCACATGGATCCACTAGTGACATTGCATGTGTGTTCTTTTCCTAAACTACATAGATCCACTAGTGACATTGCATGTGTGTTCTTTTCCTAGACCACATTTATCCACTAGAGTCATTGCATGTGTGTTCTTTTCCTAAACCACATGGATCCACTAGAGTCATTGGATCTGTGTTCTTTTCCTAAATGACATGTATCCACTGGTGACATTAACATGTGTTTTCTTTTTCTAAACAACATTGATCTACTTGTGACATTGCATGTGTGTGTTTTTCCTAAACCACATGGATCCACTTGTGACATTGCATGTGTGTTCTTTTCTAAAACTACATGGATCCACTTGTGACTTTGCATGTGTGTTCTTTTCCTCAACTATATGGATCCACTGGTGACATTGCATGTGTGTTCTTTTCCTAAACCACAGTGATCCACTAGAGTCATTGCATGTGTGTTCTTTTCCTAAACCACATGGATCCACTAGAGTCATTGGATGTGTGCTCTTTTCCTAAACGACATGTATCCACTTGTGACATTTCCAGGTGTGTTCTTTTCCTAAACAACATTGATTTACTTGTGACATTGCATGTGTGTGTTTTTCATAAACCAAATTGATCCACTAGTGTCATTACATGTGTGTTCTTTTCCTGAACCACATGGATCCACTAGTGTCATTGCATGTGTGTTCTTTTCCTAAACCACATAGATCCACTTGTGACATTTCATGTGTGTTCTTTTCCTAAACCACATAGATCCACTTGTGACATTTCATGTGTGTTCTTTTCTTAAACCACTTGGATCCACTCATGACATTGCATGTCTGTTCTTTTCCTAAACTACATGGATCCACTGGTGACATTGCATCTATGTTCTTTTCCTAGACCACATTGATCCCCTAGAGTCATTGCATGTGTGTTCTTTTCCTAAACCACATGGATCCACTAGTGTCATTGGATGTGTGTTATTTTCCTAAACGACATGTATCCACTAGTGACATTTGCACGTGTGTTCTTTCCATTAACCACATTCATCTACTTGTGACATTGCATGTGTATTTTTTGTAAACCACATTGATCCACTAGTGTGATTGCATGTGTGTTCTTTTCCTGAACCACATGGATCCACTAGTGTCATTGCATGTGTGTTCTTTTCCTAAACCACATGGATCCACTTGAGGCATTGCGTGTGTGTTCATTTCCAAAACCACATTATATTGCATGTGTTTTCTTTTCCTAAACTACATGGATCCACTTGTGACATTGCATGTGTGTTCTTTTCCTAAACCATAGTGATCCACTAGAGTCATTGCATGTGTGTTATTTTCCTAAACCACATGGATCCACTAGAGTCATTGGATGTGTGCTCTTTTCCTAAACGACATGTATCCACTGGTGAAATTTCCATGTGTGTTCTTTTCCTAAACAACATTGATCTACTTGTGACATTGCATGTGTGTGTTTTTCATAAACCACATTGATCCACTAGTGTCATTACATGTGTGTTCTTTTCCTGAACCACTTGGATCCACTAGTGTCAATGCATGTGTGTTCTTTTCCTAAACCACATAGATCCACTTGTGACATTTCATGTGTGTTCTTTTCTTAAACCACATCGATCCACTCATGACATTGCATGTGTGTTCTTTTCCTAAACTACATGCATCCACTGGTGACATTGCATCTATGTTCTTTTCCTAAACCGCATTGATCACCTAGAGTCATTGCATGTGTGTGCTTTTCCTAAACCACATGGATCCACTTGTGTCATTGGATGTGTGTTCTTTTCCTAAACGACATGTATCCACTAGTGCCATTTGCACGTGTGTTCTTTTCCTAAACCACATTGATCTACTTGTGTCATTGCATGTGTATTTTTTGTAAACCACATTGATCCACTAGTGTGATTGCATGTGTGTTCTTTTCCTAAACCATATAGATCCACTTGAGGCATTGCGTGTGTGTTCATTTCCAAAACCACATTGACCCACTAGTGACATTTGCCTGTTTGTTCTTTTCCTAAACCACAAGGATCCACTTGTGACATTGCATGTGTGTTCTTTTCCTAAACAACATTGATCCACTAGAGTCATTGCATGTGTGTTATTTTCCTAAATCACATTTATCCACTAGAGTCATTGCATGTGTTCTCTTTTCTTAAACCACATGGATCCACTAGTGACATTGCATGTGTGTTCTTTTCCTAAACTACATAGATCCACTAGTGACATTGCATGTGTGTTCTTTTCCTAGACCACATTTATCCACTAGAGTCATTGCATGTGTGTTCTTTTCCTAAACCACATGGATCCACTAGAGTCATTGGATCTGTGTTCTTTTCCTAAATGACATGTATCCACTGGTGACATTAACATGTGTTTTCTTTTTCTAAACAACATTGATCTACTTGTGACATTGCATGTGTGTGTTTTTCGTAAACCACATTGATCCACTAGTGTCATTACATGTGTGTTCTTTTCCTGAACCACATGGATCCACTAGTGTCATTGCATGTGTGTTCTTTTCCTAAACCACATGGATCCACTCATGACATTGCGTGTGTGTTATTTTCCTAAACTACATGGATCCACTGGTGACATTGCATGTGTGTTCTTTTCCTAAACCACATTGATCCCCTAGGGTCATTGCATGTGTGTTGTTTTCCTAAACGACATGTATCCACTGGTGACATTTGCACATGTGTTCTTTTCCTAAACCACATTGATCTACTTGTGACATTGCATGTGTGTGTTTTTCATAAACCACATTGATCCACTAGTGTCATTACATGTGTGTTCTTTTCCAAAACCACATGGATCCACTAGTGTCAATGCATGTGTGTTCTTTTCCTAAAACACATAGATCCACTTGTGACATTTCATGTGTGTTCTTTTCCTAAACCACATAGATCCACTTGTGACATTTCATGTGTGTTCTTTTCTTAAACCACATGGATCCACTCATGACATTGCATGTCTGTTCTTTTCCTAAACTACATGGATCCACTGGTGACATTGCATCTATGTTCTTTTCCTAGACCACATTGATCCCCTAGAGTCATTGCATGTGTGTTCTTTTCCTAAACCACATGGATCAACTAGTGTCATTGGATGTGTGTTATTTTCCTAAACGACATGTATCCACTAGTGACATTTGCACGTGTGTTCTTTCCCTAAACCACATTCATCTACTTGTGACATTGCATGTGTATTTTTTGTAAACCACATTGATCCACTAGTGTGATTGCATGTGTGTTCTTTTCCTGAACCACATGGATCCACTAGTGTCATTGCATGTGTGTTCTTTTCCTAAACCACATGGATCCACTTGAGGCATTGCGTGTGTGTTCATTTCCAAAACCACATTGATATTGCATGTGTTTTCTTTTCCTAAACTACATGGATCCACTTGTGACATTGCATGTGTGTTCTTTTCCTAAACCATAGTGATCCACTAGAGTCATTGCATGTGTGTTATTTTCCTAAACCACATGGATCCACTAGAGTCATTGGATGTGTGCTCTTTTCCTAAACGACATGTATCCACTGGTGACATTTCCATGTGTGTTCTTTTCCTAAACAACATTGATCTACTTGTGACATTGCATGTGTGTGTTTTTCATAAACCACATTGATCCACTAGGGTCATTACATGTGTGTTCTTTTCCTGAACCACTTGGATCCACTAGTGTCAATGCATGTGTGTTCTTTTCCTAAACCACATAGATCCACTTGTGACATTTCATGTGTGTTCTTTTCTTAAACCACATCGATCCACTCATGACATTGCATGTGTGTTCTTTTCCTAAACTACATGCATCCACTGGTGACATTGCATCTATGTTCTTTTCCTAAACCGCATTGATCACCTAGAGTCATTGCATGTGTGTGCTTTTCCTAAACCACATGGATCCACTTGTGTCATTGGATGTGTGTTCTTTTCCTAAACGACATGTATCCACTAGTGCCATTTGCACGTGTGTTCTTTTCCTAAACCACATTGATCTACTTGTGTCATTGCATGTGTATTTTTTGTAAACCACATTGATCCACTAGTGTGATTGCATGTGTGTTCTTTTCCTAAACCACATAGATCCACTTGAGGCATTGCGTGTGTGTTCATTTCCAAAACCACATTGACCCACTAGTGACATTTGCATGTTTGTTCTTTTCCTAAACCACAAGGATCCACTTGTGACATTGCATGTGTGTTCTTTTCCTAAACAACATTGATCCACTAGAGTCATTGCATGTGTGTTATTTTCCTAAATCACATTTATCCACTAGAGTCATTGCATGTGTTCTCTTTTCTTAAACCACATGGATCCACTAGTGACATTGCATGTGTGTTCTTTTCCTAAACTACATAGATCCACTAGTGACATTGCATGTGTGTTCTTTTCCTAGACCACATTTATCCACTAGAGTCATTGCATGTGTGTTCTTTTCCTAAACCACATGGATCCACTAGAGTCATTGGATCTGTGTTCTTTTCCTAAATGACATGTATCCACTGGTGACATTAACATGTGTTTTCTTTTTCTAAACAACATTGATCTACTTGTGACATTGCATGTGTGTGTTTTTCGTAAACCACATTGATCCACTAGTGTCATTACATGTGTGTTCTTTTCCTGAACCACATGGATCCACTAGTGTCATTGCATGTGTGTTCTTTTCCTAAACCACATGGATCCACTCATGACATTGCGTGTGTGTTATTTTCCTAAACTACATGGATCCACTGGTGACATTGCATGTGTGTTCTTTTCCTAAACCACATTGATCCCCTAGGGTCATTGCATGTGTGTTGTTTTCCTAAACGACATGTATCCACTGGTGACATTTGCACATGTGTTCTTTTCCTAAACCACATTGATCTACTTGTGACATTGCATGTGTGTGTTTTTCATAAACCACATTGATCCACTAGTGTCATTACATGTGTGTTCTTTTCCTGAACCACATGGATCCACTAGTGTCAATGCATGTGTGTTCTTTTCCTAAAACACATAGATCCACTTGTGACATTTCATGTGTGTTCTTTTCCTAAACCACATAGATCCACTTGTGACATTTCATGTGTGTTCTTTTATTAAACCACATGGATCCACTCATGACATTGCATGTCTGTTCTTTTCCTAAACTACATGGATCCACTGGTGACATTGCATCTATGTTCTTTTCCTAGACCACATTGATCCCCTAGAGTCATTGCATGTGTGTTCTTTTCCTAAACCACATGGATCAACTAGTGTCATTGGATGTGTGTTATTTTCCTAAACGACATGTATCCACTAGTGACATTTGCACGTGTGTTCTTTCCCTAAACCACATTCATCTACTTGTGACATTGCATGTGTATTTTTTGTAAACCACATTGATCCACTAGTGTGATTGCATGTGTGTTCTTTTCCTGAACCACATGGATCCACTAGTGTCATTGCATGTGTGTTCTTTTCCTAAACCACATGGATCCACTTGAGGCATTGCGTGTGTGTTCATTTCCAAAACCACATTGATCTACTAGTGACATTTGCCTGTGTGTTCTTTTCCTAAACCACATGGATGCACTGGTGACATTGCATGTGCGTTCTTTTCCTAAACCAGATGGATCCACTGGTGACATTGCATGTGTGTTCTTTCCCTAAACCACATGGATCCACTAGTGACATTGCATGTGTGTTCTTTTCCTAAACCACATGGATCCACTAGTGACATTGCATGTGTGTTCATTTCTAAAACCACATTGATCCACTAGTGACATTTACATGTGTGTTCTTTTCCTAAATCCCATTGATCCACTAGAGTCATTGCATGTGTGTTCTTTTCCTAAACCACATGGATCCACTAGAGTCATTGGATGTGTGTTCTTTTCCTAAACGACATGTATCCACTGGTGACATTAACATGTGTTTTCGTTTCCTAAACAACATTGATCTACTTGTGACATTGCATGTGTGTGTTTTTTGTAAACCACATTGATCCACTAGTGTCATTACATGTGTGTTCTTTTCCTGAACCACATGGATCCACTAGTGTCATTGCATGTGTGTTCTTTTCCTAAACCACATGGATCCACTCATGACATTGCGTGTGTGTTCTTTTCCGAAACTACATGGATCCACTGGTGACATTGCATGTGTGTTCTTTTCCTAAACCACATTGATCCCCTAGGGTCATTGCATGTGTGTTCTTTTCCAAAACCACATGGATCTACTAGTGTCATTGGATGTGTGTTCTTTTCCTAAACGACATGTATCCACTGGTGACATTTGCACGTGTGTTCTTTTCCTAAACCACATTGATCTACTTGTGACATTGCATGTGTGTGTTTTTCGTAAACCACATTGATCCACTAGTGTCATTGCATGTGTGTTCTTTTCCTGAACCACATGGATCCACTACTGTCATTGCATGTGTGTTCTTTTCCTAAACCACATGGATCCACTTGAGGCATTGCATGTGTGTTCATTTATAAAACCACATTGATCCACTAGTGACATTTACATGTGTGTTCTTTTCCTAAACCACATGGATCCACTGGTAACATTGCACGTGTGTTCTTTTCCTAAACCAGATGGATCCACTAGTGACATTTCATGTGTGTTCTTTCCCTAAACCACATGGATCCACTAGACTCATTGCATGTGTGTTCTTTTCCTAAACCACATCGATCCAATAGAGTCATTGCATGCGTGTTCTTTTCCTAAACCACATGGATCCACTTGTGTCATTGCATGTGTGCTCTTTTCCTAAACCACATGGATCCACCGGTGACATTGCGGGTGTGTTCTTTTCCTAAACCAGATTGATCCACTAGACTCATTGCATGTGTGTTCTTTTCCTAAACCACATTGATCCACTAGAGTCATTGCATGTGTGTTCTTTTCCTAAACCACATGGATCCACTTGTGTCATTGCATGTGTTCTATTTTCCTAGACCACATGGATCCACCGGTGACATTGCAAGTGTGTTCTTTTCTAAATAACATGGATCCACTGGTGACATTGCATGTGTGTTCTTTTCCTAAACCAGATGGATCCACTTGAGTAATTGCATGTGTGTTCTTTTCCTAAACTACATGGATCCATAGGTGACATTGCATGTGTGTTTTTTCCTAAACCACATTGATCCACTACAGCCATTGCATGTGTATTCTTTTCCTAAACCACATGGATTCACTAGAGTCATTGCATGTGTGTTGTTTTCCTAAACCACATGTATCCACTGGTGACCTTTTCATGTGTGTTCTTTTCCTAAACCACATTTATCTACTTGTGACATTGCATGTGTTGTTTTCGTGTACCACATTTATCCACTAGTGCCATTGCATGTGTTTTCTTTTCCTGAACCACATGGATCCACTAGTGTCGTTGCATGTGTGTTTTTCCGAAACCACATGGATCCACATGAGGCATCGCATGTGTGTTCTTTTCCTGAACCACATTGATCTACTTGTGACATTGTATGTGTGTGTTTTTCGTAAACCACATTGATCCACTAGTGTCGTTGCATGTGTGTTCTTTTCCTGAACCACATGGATCCACTAGTGTCATTGCATGTCTGTTCTTTTCGTAAACCACATGGATCCACTTGAGGCATTACGTGTGTGTTCATTTCCAAAACCACATTGATCCACTAGTGACATTTTCATGTGTGTTCATTTCCTAAACCACATGGATCCACTATTGACATTTCATGTGCGTTCTTTTCCTAAACCAGATGGATCCACTGATGACATTGCATGTGTGTTCTTTTCCTAAACCACATGGATCCACTAGTGACATTGCATGCGTGTTCTTTTCCTAGACCACATGGCTGGAGTCTTTACGTGTGTGTTCTTTTCCTAAACCACATTAATCCACTAGACTCATTGCATGTGTGTTCTTTTCGTAAACCACATTGATCCACCGGTGTCATTGCATGTGTGTTCTTTTCCTAAACCAGATGGATCCACTGGTGACATTGCATGTGTGTTCTTTCCCTAAACCACATGGATCCACTAGTGACATTGCATGTGTGTTCTTTATGCTAAACCACATGGATCCACTAGTGACATTGCATGTGTTTTTTCCTAAACCACATTGATCCACTAGTGTCATTGCATGTTTGTTATTTTCCTAAACCACATGTATTCACTAGAGTCATTGCATGTGTGTTGTTTTACTAAACCACATGTATGCACTTGTGAGATTTTCATGTGTGTTCTTTTCCTAAACCACATGTATCTACTTGTGACATTGCATGTGTGTTCTTTTCCTGTACCACATTTATCCACTAGTGACATTTGCATGAGTGTTCTTTTCCTGAACCACATGTATCCACTAGAGTCATTGCCTGTGTGTTCTTTTCCTAAATCACATGGATCCATTTGTGACATTGCGTGTGTGTTCTTTTCCTAAACCACATTAATCCACTAGAGTCATTGCATGTGTGTTGTTTTCCCAAACCACATTGATCCACTAGAGTCATTGCATGTGTGTTCTTTTCCTAAACCACATTGATCCACTAGGGTCATTGCATGTGTGTTATTTTCCTAAATCACATTTATCCACTAGATTCATTGCATGTGTGTTATTTTCCTAAACCACATGGATCCAGTGGTGTCATTGCATGTGTGTCTTTTCCTAAACCACATGGATCCACTTGTGACATTGCATGTGTGTTCTTTTCTTAAACTACATGGATCCACTTGTGACATTGCATGTGTTTTCTTTTCCTAAACTACATGGATCCACTAGTGACATTGCATGTGTGTTCTTTTCCTAAACCCTAGTGATCCACTAGAGTCATTGCATGTGTGTTCTTTTCCTAAACCACATGGATCCACTAAAGTCATTGGATGTGTGCTCTTTTCCTAAATGACATGTATCCACTAGTGACATTTCCATGTGTGTTCTTTTCCTAAACAACATTGCTCTACTTGTGACATTGCATGTGTGTGTTTTTCATAAACCACATTGATCCACTAGTGTCATTACATGTGTGTTCTTTTCCTGAACCACATGGATCCACTAGTGTCAATGCATGTGTGTTCTTTTCCTAAACCACATAGATCCACTTGTGACATTTCATGTGTGTTCTTTTCTTAAACCACATCGATCCACTCATGACATTGCATGTGTGTTCTTTTCCTAAACTACATGGATCCACTGGTGACATTGCATATATGTTCTTTTCCTAAACCACATTGATCCCCTAGAGTCATTGCATGTGTGTGCTTTTCCTAAACCACATGGATCCACTTGTGTCATTGGATGTGTGTTCTTTTCCTAAACCACATGGATCCACTTGTGACATTGCGTGTGTGTTCTTTTCCTAAACCACATTGATGCACTAGAGTCATTGCATGTGTGTTATTTTCCTAAACCACATTGATCCACTAGAGTCATTGCATGTGTGTTCTTTTCCTAAACAACATTGATCCACTAGGGTCATTGCATGTGTGTTAGTTTCCTAACTCACATTTATCCACTAGATTCATTGCATGTGTGTTATTTTCCTAAACCACATGGATCCAGTGGTGTCATTGCATCTATGTTTTTCCTAAACCACATGGATCCACTTGTGACATTCATGTGTGTTCTTTTCTAAAACTACATGTATCCACTTGTGAATTTGCATGTGTGTTCTTTTCCTAAACTATATGGATCCACTGGTGACATTGCATGTGTGTTCTTTTCCTAAACCATAGTGATCCACTAGAGTCATTGCATGTGTGTTCTTTTCCTAAACCACATGGATCCACTAGAGTCATTGGATGTGTGCTCTTTTCCTAAACGACATGTATCCACTTGTGACATTTCCATGTGTGTTCTTTTCCTAAACAACATTGATTTACTTGTGACATTGCATGTGTGTGTTTTTTGTAAACCACATTGATCCACTAGTGTCATTACATGTGTGTTCTTTTCCTGAACCACATGGATCCACTAGTGTCATTGCATGTGTGTTCTTTTCCTAAACCACATGGATCCACTCATGACATTGCGTGTGTGTTCTTTTCCGAAACTACATGGATCCACTGGTGACATTGCATGTGTGTTCTTTTCCTAAACCACATTGATCCCCTAGGGTCATTGCATGTGTGTTCTTTTCCAAAACCACATGGATCTACTAGTGTCATTGGATGTGTGTTCTTTTCCTAAACGACATGTATCCACTGGTGACATTTGCACGTGTGTTCTTTTCCTAAACCACATTGATCTACTTGTGACATTGCATGTGTGTGTTTTTCGTAAACCACATTGATCCACTAGTGTCATTGCATGTGTGTTCTTTTCCTGAACCACATGGATCCACTACTGTCATTGCATGTGTGTTCTTTTCCTAAACCACATGGATCCACTTGAGGCATTGCATGTGTGTTCATTTATAAAACCACATTGATCCACTAGTGACATTTACATGTGTGTTCTTTTCCTAAACCACATGGATCCACTGGTAACATTGCACGTGTGTTCTTTTCCTAAACCAGATGGATCCACTAGTGACATTTCATGTGTGTTCTTTCCCTAAACCACATGGATCCACTAGACTCATTGCATGTGTGTTCTTTTCCTAAACCACATCGATCCAATAGAGTCATTGCATGCGTGTTCTTTTCCTAAACCACATGGATCCACTTGTGTCATTGCATGTGTGCTCTTTTCCTAAACCACATGGATCCACCGGTGACATTGCGGGTGTGTTCTTTTCCTAAACCAGATTGATCCACTAGACTCATTGCATGTGTGTTCTTTTCCTAAACCACATTGATCCACTAGAGTCATTGCATGTGTGTTCTTTTCCTAAACCACATGGATCCACTTGTGTCATTGCATGTGTTCTATTTTCCTAGACCACATGGATCCACCGGTGACATTGCAAGTGTGTTCTTTTCTAAATAACATGGATCCACTGGTGACATTGCATGTGTGTTCTTTTCCTAAACCAGATGGATCCACTTGAGTAATTGCATGTGTGTTCTTTTCCTAAACTACATGGATCCATAGGTGACATTGCATGTGTGTTTTTTCCTAAACCACATTGATCCACTACAGCCATTGCATGTGTATTCTTTTCCTAAACCACATGGATTCACTAGAGTCATTGCATGTGTGTTGTTTTCCTAAACCACATGTATCCACTGGTGACCTTTTCATGTGTGTTCTTTTCCTAAACCACATTTATCTACTTGTGACATTGCATGTGTTGTTTTCGTGTACCACATTTATCCACTAGTGCCATTGCATGTGTTTTCTTTTCCTGAACCACATGGATCCACTAGTGTCGTTGCATGTGTGTTTTTCCGAAACCACATGGATCCACATGAGGCATCGCATGTGTGTTCTTTTCCTGAACCACATTGATCTACTTGTGACATTGTATGTGTGTGTTTTTCGTAAACCACATTGATCCACTAGTGTCGTTGCATGTGTGTTCTTTTCCTGAACCACATGGATCCACTAGTGTCATTGCATGTCTGTTCTTTTCGTAAACCACATGGATCCACTTGAGGCATTACGTGTGTGTTCATTTCCAAAACCACATTGATCCACTAGTGACATTTTCATGTGTGTTCATTTCCTAAACCACATGGATCCACTATTGACATTTCATGTGCGTTCTTTTCCTAAACCAGATGGATCCACTGATGACATTGCATGTGTGTTCTTTTCCTAAACCACATGGATCCACTAGTGACATTGCATGCGTGTTCTTTTCCTAGACCACATGGCTGGAGTCTTTACGTGTGTGTTCTTTTCCTAAACCACATTAATCCACTAGACTCATTGCATGTGTGTTCTTTTCGTAAACCACATTGATCCACCGGTGTCATTGCATGTGTGTTCTTTTCCTAAACCAGATGGATCCACTGGTGACATTGCATGTGTGTTCTTTCCCTAAACCACATGGATCCACTAGTGACATTGCATGTGTGTTCTTTATGCTAAACCACATGGATCCACTAGTGACATTGCATGTGTTTTTTCCTAAACCACATTGATCCACTAGAGTCATTGCATGTTTGTTATTTTCCTAAACCACATGTATTCACTAGAGTCATTGCATGTGTGTTGTTTTACTAAACCACATGTATGCACTTGTGAGATTTTCATGTGTGTTCTTTTCCTAAACCACATGTATCTACTTGTGACATTGCATGTGTGTTCTTTTCCTGTACCACATTTATCCACTAGTGACATTTGCATGAGTGTTCTTTTCCTGAACCACATGTATCCACTAGAGTCATTGCCTGTGTGTTCTTTTCCTAAATCACATGGATCCATTTGTGACATTGCGTGTGTGTTCTTTTCCTAAACCACATTAATCCACTAGAGTCATTGCATGTGTGTTGTTTTCCCAAACCACATTGATCCACTAGAGTCATTGCATGTGTGTTCTTTTCCTAAACCACATTGATCCACTAGGGTCATTGCATGTGTGTTATTTTCCTAAATCACATTTATCCACTAGATTCATTGCATGTGTGTTATTTTCCTAAACCACATGGATCCAGTGGTGTCATTGCATGTGTGTCTTTTCCTAAACCACATGGATCCACTTGTGACATTGCATGTGTGTTCTTTTCTTAAACTACATGGATCCACTTGTGACATTGCATGTGTTTTCTTTTCCTAAACTACATGGATCCACTAGTGACATTGCATGTGTGTTCTTTTCCTAAACCCTAGTGATCCACTAGAGTCATTGCATGTGTGTTCTTTTCCTAAACCACATGGATCCACTAAAGTCATTGGATGTGTGCTCTTTTCCTAAATGACATGTATCCACTAGTGACATTTCCATGTGTGTTCTTTTCCTAAACAACATTGATCTACTTGTGACATTGCATGTGTGTGTTTTTCATAAACCACATTGATCCACTAGTGTCATTACATGTGTGTTCTTTTCCTGAACCACATGGATCCACTAGTGTCAATGCATGTGTGTTCTTTTCCTAAACCACATAGATCCACTTGTGACATTTCATGTGTGTTCTTTTCTTAAACCACATCGATCCACTCATGACATTGCATGTGTGTTCTTTTCCTAAACTACATGGATCCACTGGTGACATTGCATATATGTTCTTTTCCTAAACCACATTGATCCCCTAGAGTCATTGCATGTGTGTGCTTTTCCTAAACCACATGGATCCACTTGTGTCATTGGATGTGTGTTCTTTTCCTAAACCACATGGATCCACTTGTGACATTGCGTGTGTGTTCTTTTCCTAAACCACATTGATGCACTAGAGTCATTGCATGTGTGTTATTTTCCTAAACCACATTGATCCACTAGAGTCATTGCATGTGTGTTCTTTTCCTAAACAACATTGATCCACTAGGGTCATTGCATGTGTGTTAGTTTCCTAACTCACATTTATCCACTAGATTCATTGCATGTGTGTTATTTTCCTAAACCACATGGATCCAGTGGTGTCATTGCATCTATGTTTTTCCTAAACCACATGGATCCACTTGTGACATTCATGTGTGTTCTTTTCTAAAACTACATGTATCCACTTGTGAATTTGCATGTGTGTTCTTTTCCTAAACTATATGGATCCACTGGTGACATTGCATGTGTGTTCTTTTCCTAAACCATAGTGATCCACTAGAGTCATTGCATGTGTGTTCTTTTCCTAAACCACATGGATCCACTAGAGTCATTGGATGTGTGCTCTTTTCCTAAACGACATGTATCCACTTGTGACATTTCCATGTGTGTTCTTTTCCTAAACAACATTGATTTACTTGTGACATTGCATGTGTGTGTTTTTTGTAAACCACATTTATCCACTAGTGTCATTACATGTGTGTTCTTTTCCTGAACCACATGGATCCACTAGTGTCATTGCATGTGTGTTCTTTTCCTAAACCACATGGATCCACTCATGACATTGCGTGTGTGTTCTTTTCCGAAACTACATGGATCCACTGGTGACATTGCATGTGTGTTCTTTTCCTAAACCACATTGATCCCCTAGGGTCATTGCATGTGTGTTCTTTTCCAAAACCACATGGATCTACTAGTGTCATTGGATGTGTGTTCTTTTCCTAAACGACATGTATCCACTGGTGACATTTGCACGTGTGTTCTTTTCCTAAACCACATTGATCTACTTGTGACATTGCATGTGTGTGTTTTTCGTAAACCACATTGATCCACTAGTGTCATTGCATGTGTGTTCTTTTCCTGAACCACATGGATCCACTACTGTCATTGCATGTGTGTTCTTTTCCTAAACCACATGGATCCACTTGAGGCATTGCATGTGTGTTCATTTATAAAACCACATTGATCCACTAGTGACATTTACATGTGTGTTCTTTTCCTAAACCACATGGATCCACTGGTAACATTGCACGTGTGTTCTTTTCCTAAACCAGATGGATCCACTAGTGACATTTCATGTGTGTTCTTTCCCTAAACCACATGGATCCACTAGACTCATTGCATGTGTGTTCTTTTCCTAAACCACATCGATCCAATAGAGTCATTGCATGCGTGTTCTTTTCCTAAACCACATGGATCCACTTGTGTCATTGCATGTGTGCTCTTTTCCTAAACCACATGGATCCACCGGTGACATTGCGGGTGTGTTCTTTTCCTAAACCAGATTGATCCACTAGACTCATTGCATGTGTGTTCTTTTCCTAAACCACATTGATCCACTAGAGTCATTGCATGTGTGTTCTTTTCCTAAACCACATGGATCCACTTGTGTCATTGCATGTGTTCTATTTTCCTAGACCACATGGATCCACCGGTGACATTGCAAGTGTGTTCTTTTCTAAATAACATGGATCCACTGGTGACATTGCATGTGTGTTCTTTTCCTAAACCAGATGGATCCACTTGAGTAATTGCATGTGTGTTCTTTTCCTAAACTACATGGATCCATAGGTGACATTGCATGTGTGTTTTTTCCTAAACCACATTGATCCACTACAGCCATTGCATGTGTATTCTTTTCCTAAACCACATGGATTCACTAGAGTCATTGCATGTGTGTTGTTTTCCTAAACCACATGTATCCACTGGTGACCTTTTCATGTGTGTTCTTTTCCTAAACCACATTTATCTACTTGTGACATTGCATGTGTTGTTTTCGTGTACCACATTTATCCACTAGTGCCATTGCATGTGTTTTCTTTTCCTGAACCACATGGATCCACTAGTGTCGTTGCATGTGTGTTTTTCCGAAACCACATGGATCCACATGAGGCATCGCATGTGTGTTCTTTTCCTGAACCACATTGATCTACTTGTGACATTGTATGTGTGTGTTTTTCGTAAACCACATTGATCCACTAGTGTCGTTGCATGTGTGTTCTTTTCCTGAACCACATGGATCCACTATCGTCATTGCATGTGTGTTCTTTTCGTAAACCACATGGATCCACTTGAGGCATTACGTGTGTGTTCATTTCCAAAACCACATTGATCCACTAGTGACATTTTCATGTGTGTTCATTTCCTAAACCACATGGATCCACTATTGACATTTCATGTGCGTTCTTTTCCTAAACCAGATGGATCCACTGATGACATTGCATGTGTGTTCTTTTCCTAAACCACATGGATCCACTAGTGACATTGCATGCGTGTTCTTTTCCTAGACCACATGGCTGGAGTCTTTACGTGTGTGTTCTTTTCCTAAACCACATTAATCCACTAGACTCATTGCATGTGTGTTCTTTTCGTAAACCACATTGATCCACCGGTGTCATTGCATGTGTGTTCTTTTCCTAAACCAGATGGATCCACTGGTGACATTGCATGTGTGTTCTTTCCCTAAACCACATGGATCCACTAGTGACATTGCATGTGTGTTCTTTACGCTAAACCACATGGATCCACTAGTGACATTGCATGTGTTTTTTCCTAAACCACATTGATCCACTAGAGTCATTGCATGTTTGTTATTTTCCTAAACCACATGTATTCACTAGAGTCATTGCATGTGTGTTGTTTTACTAAACCACATGTATGCACTTGTGAGATTTTCATGTGTGTTCTTTTCCTAAACCACATGTATCTACTTGTGACATTGCATGTGTGTTCTTTTCCTGTACCACATTTATCCACTAGTGACATTTGCATGAGTGTTCTTTTCCTGAACCACATGTATCCACTAGAGTCATTGCCTGTGTGTTCTTTTCCTAAATCACATGGATCCATTTGTGACATTGCGTGTGTGTTCTTTTCCTAAACCACATTAATCCACTAGAGTCATTGCATGTGTGTTGTTTTCCCAAACCACATTGATCCACTAGAGTCATTGCATGTGTGTTCTTTTCCTAAACCACATTGATCCACTAGGGTCATTGCATGTGTGTTATTTTCCTAAATCACATTTATCCACTAGATTCATTGCATGTGTGTTATTTTCCTAAACCACATGGATCCAGTGGTGTCATTGCATGTGTGTCTTTTCCTAAACCACATGGATCCACTTGTGACATTGCATGTGTGTTCTTTTCTTAAACTACATGGATCCACTTGTGACATTGCATGTGTGTTCTTTTCCTAAACTACATGGATCCACTAGTGACATTGCATGTGTGTTCTTTTCCTAAACCCCAGTGATCCACTAGAGTCATTGCATGTGTGTTCTTTTCCTAAACCACATGGATCCACTAAAGTCATTGGATGTGTGCTCTTTTCCTAAACGACATGTATCCACTAGTGACATTTCCATGTGTGTTCTTTTCCTAAACAACATTGATCTACTTGTGACATTGCATGTGTGTGTTTTTCATAAACCACATTGATCCACTAGTGTCATTACATGTGTGTTCTTTTCCTGAACCACATGGATCCACTAGTGTCAATGCATGTGTGTTCTTTTCCTAAACCACATAGATCCACTTGTGACATTTCATGTGTGTTCTTTTCTTAAACCACATCGATCCACTCATGACATTGCATGTGTGTTCTTTTCCTAAACTACATGGATCCACTGGTGACATTGCATATATGTTCTTTTCCTAAACCACATTGATCCCCTAGAGTCATTGCATGTGTGTGCTTTTCCTAAACCACATGGATCCACTTGTGTCATTGGATGTGTGTTCTTTTCCTAAACCACATGGATCCACTTGTGACATTGCGTGTGTGTTCTTTTCCTAAACCACATTGATGCACTAGAGTCATTGCATGTGTGTTATTTTCCTAAACCACATTGATCCACTAGAGTCATTGCATGTGTGTTCTTTTCCTAAACAACATTGATCCACTAGGGTCATTGCATGTGTGTTAGTTTCCTAACTCACATTTATCCACTAGATTCATTGCATGTGTGTTATTTTCCTAAACCACATGGATCCAGTGGTGTCATTGCATCTATGTTTTTCCTAAACCACATGGATCCACTTGTGACATTCATGTGTGTTCTTTTCTAAAACTACATGTATCCACTTGTGAATTTGCATGTGTGTTCTTTTCCTAAACTATATGGATCCACTGGTGACATTGCATGTGTGTTCTTTTCCTAAACCATAGTGATCCACTAGAGTCATTGCATGTGTGTTCTTTTCCTAAACCACATGGATCCACTAGAGTCATTGGATGTGTGCTCTTTTCCTAAACGACATGTATCCACTGGTGACATTTCCATGTGTGTTCTTTTCCTAAACCACATTGATCTACTTGTGACATTGCATGTGTGTGTTTTTCATAAACCACATTGATCCACTAGTGTCATTACATGTGTGTTCTTTTCCTGAACCACATGGATCCACTAGTGTCAATGCATGTGTGTTCTTTTCCTAAACCACATAGATCCACTTGTGACATTTCATGTGTGTTCTTTTCCTAAACCATATAGATCCACTTGTGACATTTCATGTGTGTTCTTTTCTTAAACCACATGGATCCACTCATGACATTGCATGTCTGTTCTTTTCCTAAACTACATGGATCCACTGGTGACATTGCATCTATGTTCTTTTCCTAGACCACATTGATCCCCTAGAGTCATTGCATGTGTGTTCTTTTCCTAAACCACATGGATCAACTAGTGTCATTGGATGTGTGTTATTTTCCTAAACGACATGTATCCACTAGAGACATTTTCACGTGTGTTCTTTCCCTAAACCACATTCATCTACTTGTGACATTGCATGTTTATTTTTTGTAAACCACATTGATCCACTAGTGTGATTGCATGTGTGTTCTTTTCCTGAACCACATGGATCCACTAGTGTCATTGCATGTGTGTTCTTTTCATAAACCACATGGATCCACTTGAGGCATTGCGTGTGTGTTCATTTCCAAAACCACATTGATCTACTAGTGACATTTGCCTGTGTGTTCTTTTCCTAAACCACATGGATGCACTGGTGACATTGCATGTGCGTTCTTTTCCTAAACTAGATGGATCCACTGGTGACATTGCATGTGTGTTCTTTTCCTAAACCACATGGATCCACTAGTGACATTGCATGTGTGTTCTTTTCCTAAACCACATGGATCCACTAGTGACATTGCATGTGTGTTCATTTCTAAAACCACATTGATCCACTAGTGACATTTACATGTGTGTTCTTTTCCTAAATCCCATTGATCCACTAGAGTCATTGCATGTGTGTTCTTTTCCTAAACCACATGGATCCACTAGAGTCATTGGATGTGTGTTCTTTTCCTAAACGACATGTATCCACTGGTGACATTAACATGTGTTTTCGTTTCCTAAACAACATTGATCTACTTGTGACATTGCATGTGTGTGTTTTTCGTAAACCACATTGATCCACTAGTGTCATTACATGTGTGTTCTTTTCCTGAACCACATGGATCCACTAGTGTCATTGCATGTGTGTTCTTTTCCTAAACCACATGGATCCACTCATGACATTGCGTGTGTGTTCTTTTCCTAAACTACATGGATCCACTGGTGACATTGCATGTGTGTTCTTTTCCTAAACCACATTGATCCCCTAGGGTCATTGCATGTGTGTTCTTTTCCTAAACCACATGGATCTACTAGTGTCATTGGATGTGTGTTCTTTTCCTAAACGACATGTATCCACTAGTGACATTTGCACGTGTGTTCTTTTCCTAAACCACATTGATCTACTTGTGACATTGCATGTGTGTGTTTTTCGTAAACCACATTGATCCACTAGTGTCATTGCATGTGTGTTCTTTTCCTGAACCACATGGATCCACTACTGTCATTGCATGTGTGTTCTTTTCCTAAACCACATGGATCCACTTGAGGCATTGCATGTGTGTTCATTTATAAAACCACATTGATCCACTAGTGACATTTACATGTGTGTTCTTTTCCTAAACCACATGGATCCACTGGTAACATTGCACGTGTGTTCTTTTCCTAAACCAGATGGATCCACTAGTGACATTTCATGTGTGTTCTTTCCCTAAACCACATGGATCCACTAGACTCATTGCATGTGTGTTCTTTTCCTAAACCACATCGATCCAATAGAGTCATTGCATGTGTGTTCTTTTCCTAAACCACATGGATCCACCTGTGTCATTGCATGTGTGCTCTTTTCCTAAACCACATGGATCCACCGGTGACATTGCGGGTGTGTTCTTTTCCTAAACCATATTGATCCACTAGACTCATTGCATGTGTGTTCTTTTCCTAAACCACATTGATCCACTAGAGTCATTGCATGTGTGTTCTTTTCCTAAACCACATGGATCCACTTGTGTCATTGCATGTGTTCTCTTTTCCTAGACCACATGGATCCACCGGTGACATTGCAAGTGTGTTCTTTTCTAAATAACATGGATCCACTGGTGACATTGCATGTGTGTTCTTTTCCTAAACTAGATGGATCCACTTGAGTAATTGCATGTGTGTTCTTTTCCTAAACTACATGGATCCATAGGTGACATTGCATGTGTGTTTTTTCCAAAACCACATTGATCCACTACAGCCATTGCATGTGTATTCTTTTCCTAAACCACATGGATTCACTAGAGTCATTGCATGTGTGTTGTTTTCGTAAACCACATGTATCCACTGGTGACCTTTTCATGTGTGTTCTTTTCCTAAACCACATTTATCTACTTGTGACATTGCATGTGTTGTTTTCGTGTACCACATTTATCCACTAGTGCCATTGCATGTGTTTTCTTTTCCTGAACCACGTGAATCCACTAGTGTCATTGCATGTGTGTTTTTCCGAAACCACATGGATCCACATGAGGCATCGCATGTGTGTTCTTTTCCTGAACCACATTGATCTACTTGTGACATTGTATGTGTGTGTTTTTCGTAAACCACATTGATCCACTAGTGTCGTTGCATGTGTGTTCTTTTCCTGAACCACATGGATCCACTAGTGTCATTGCATGTCTGTTCTTTTCGTAAACCACATGGATCCACTTGAGGCATTACGTGTGTGTTCATTTCCAAAACCACATTGATCCACTAGTGACATTTTCATGTGTGTTCATTTCCTAAACCACATGGATCCACTATTGACATTTCATGTGCGTTCTTTTCCTAAACCAGATGGATCCACTGATGACATTGCATGTGTGTTCTTTTCCTAAACCACATGGATCCACTAGTGACATTGCATGCGTGTTCTTTTCCTAGACCACATGGCTGGAGTCTTTACGTGTGTGTTCTTTTCCTAAACCACATTGATCCACTAGACTCATTGCATGTGTGTTCTTTTCGTAAACCACATTGATCCACCGGTGTCATTGCATGTGTGTTCTTTTCCTAAACCAGATGGATCCACTGGTGACATTGCATGTGTGTTCTTTCCCTAAACCACATGGATCCACCGGTGACATTGCATGTGTGTTCTTTATGCTAAACCACATGGATCCACTAGTGACATTGCATGTGTTTTTTCCTAAACTACATTGATCCACTAGAGTCATTGCATGTTTGTTATTTTCCTAAACCACATGTATTCACTAGAGTCATTGCATGTGTGTTGTTTTACTAAACCACATGTATGCACTTGTGAGATTTTCATGTGTGTTCTTTTCCTAAACCACATGTATCAACTTGTGACATTGCATGTGTGTTCTTTTCCTGTACCACATTTATCCACTAGTGACATTTGCATGAGTGTTCTTTTCCTGAACCACATGTATCCACTAGAGTCATTGCCTGTGTGTTCTTTTCCTAAATCACATGGATCCATTTGTGACATTGCGTGTGTGTTCTTTTCCTAAACCACATTAATCCACTAGAGTCATTGCATGTGTGTTGTTTTCCTAAACCACATTGATCCACTAGAGTCATTGCATGTGTGTTCTTTTCCTAAACCACATTGATCCACTAGGGTCATTGCATGTGTGTTATTTTTCTAAATCACATTTATCCACTAGATTCATTGCATGTGTGTTATTTTCCTAAACCACATGGATCCAGTGGTGTCATTGCATGTGTGTCTTTTCCTAAACCACATGGATCCACTTGTGACATTGCATGTGTGTTCTTTTCTTAAACTACATGGATCCACTTGTGACATTGCATGTGTTTTCTTTTCCTAAACTACATGGATCCACTAGTGACATTGCATGTGTGTTCTTTTCCTAAACCCCAGTGATCCACTAGAGTCATTGCATGTGTGTTCTTTTCCTAAACCACATGGATCCACTAAAGTCATTGGATGTGTGCTCTTTTCCTAAACGACATGTATCCACTAGTGACATTTCCATGTGTGTTCTTTTCCTAAACAACATTGATCTACTTGTGACATTGCATGTGTGTGTTTTTCATAAACCACATTGATCCACTAGTGTCATTACATGTGTGTTCTTTTCCTGAACCACATGGATCCACTAGTGTCAATGCATGTGTGTTCTTTTCCTAAACCACATAGATCCACTTGTGACATTTCATGTGTGTTCTTTTCTTAAACCACATCGATCCACTCATGACATTGCATGTGTGTTCTTTTCCTAAACTACATGGATCCACTGGTGACATTGCATATATGTTCTTTTCATAAACCACATTGATCCCCTAGAGTCATTGCATGTGTGTGCTTTTCCTAAACCACATGGATCCACTTGTGTCATTGGATGTGTGTTCTTTTCCTAAACCACATGGATCCACTTGTGACATTGCGTGTGTGTTCTTTTCCTAAACCACATTGATGCACTAGAGTCATTGCATGTGTGTTATTTTCCTAAACCACATTGATCCACTAGAGTCATTGCATGTGTGTTCTTTTCCTAAACAACATTGATCCACTAGGGTCATTGCATGTGTGTTAGTTTCCTAACTCATATTTATCCACTAGATTCATTGCATGTGTGTTATTTTCCTAAACCACATGGATCCAGTGGTGTCATTGCATGTATGTTTTTCCTAAACCACATGGATCCACTTGTGACATTCATGTGTGTTCTTTTCTAAAACTACATGTATCCACTTGTGACTTTGCATGTGTGTTCTTTTCCTAAACTATATGGATCCACTGGTGACATTGCATGTGTGTTCTTTTCCTAAACCATAGTGATCCACTAGAGTCATTGCATGTGTGTTCTTTTCCTAAACCACATGGATCCACTAGAGTCATTGGATGTGTGCTCTTTTCCTAAACGACATGTATCCACTGGTGACATTTCCATGTGTGTTCTTTTCCTAAACCACATTGATCTACTTGTGACATTGCATGTGTGTGTTTTTCATAAACCACATTGATCCACTAGTGTCATTACATGTGTGTTCTTTTCCTGAACCACATGGATCCACTAGTGTCAATGCATGTGTGTTCTTTTCCTAAACCACATAGATCCACTTGTGACATTTCATGTGTGTTCTTTTCCTAAACCATATAGATCCACTTGTGACATTTCATGTGTGTTCTTTTCTTAAACCACATGGATCCACTCATGACATTGCATGTCTGTTCTTTTCCTAAACTACATGGATCCACTGGTGACATTGCATCTATGTTCTTTTCCTAGACCACATTGATCCCCTAGAGTCATTGCATGTGAATTCTTTTCCTAAACCACATGGATCAACTAGTGTCATTGGATGTGTGTTATTTTCCTAAACGACATGTATCCACTAGAGACATTTTCACGTGTGTTCTTTCCCTAAACCACATTCATCTACTTGTGACATTGCATGTTTATTTTTTGTAAACCACATTGATCCACTAGTGTGATTGCATGTGTGTTCTTTTCCTGAACCACATGGATCCACTAGTGTCATTGCATGTGTGTTCTTTTCCTAAACCACATGGATCCACTTGAGGCATTGCGTGTGTGTTCATTTCCAAAACCACATTGATCTACTAGTGACATTTGCCTGTGTGTTCTTTTCCTAAACCACATGGATGCACTGGTGACATTGCATGTGCGTTCTTTTCCTAAACTAGATGGATCCACTGGTGACATTGCATGTGTGTTCTTTTCCTAAACCACATGGATCCACTAGTGACATTGCATGTGTGTTCTTTTCCTAAACCACATGGATCCACTAGTGACATTGCATGTGTGTTCATTTCTAAAACCACATTGATCCACTAGTGACATTTACATGTGTGTTCTTTTCCTAAATCCCATTGATCCACTAGAGTCATTGCATGTGTGTTCTTTTCCTAAACCACATGGATCCACTAGAGTCATTGGATGTGTGTTCTTTTCCTAAACGACATGTATCCACTGGTGACATTAACATGTGTTTTCGTTTCCTAAACAACATTGATCTACTTGTGACATTGCATGTGTGTGTTTTTCGTAAACCACATTGATCCACTAGTGTCATTACATGTGTGTTCTTTTCCTGAACCACATGGATCCACTAGTGTCATTGCATGTGTGTTCTTTTCCTAAACCACATGGATCCACTCATGACATTGCGTGTGTGTTCTTTTCCTAAACTACATGGATCCACTGGTGACATTGCATGTGTGTTCTTTTCCTAAACCACATTGATCCCCTAGGGTCATTGCATGTGTGTTCTTTTCCTAAACCACATGGATCTACTAGTGTCATTGGATGTGTGTTCTTTTCCTAAACGACATGTATGCACTAGTGACATTTGCACGTGTGTTCTTTTCCTAAACCACATTGATCTACTTGTGACATTGCATGTGTGTGTTTTTCGTAAACCACATTGATCCACTAGTGTCATTGCATGTGTGTTCTTTTCCTGAACCACATGGATCCACTACTGTGATTGCATGTGTGTTCTTTTCCTAAACCACATGGATCCACTTGAGGCATTGCATGTGTGTTCATTTATAAAACCACATTGATCCACTAGTGACATTTACATGTGTGTTCTTTTCCTAAACCAGATGGATCCACTGGTAACATTGCACGTGTGTTCTTTCCCTAAACCACATGGATCCACTAGACTCATTGCATGTGTGTTCTTTTCCTAAACCACATCGATCCAATAGAGTCATTGCATGTGTGTTCTTTTCCTAAACCACATGGATCCACCTGTGTCATTGCATGTGTGCTCTTTTCCTAAACCACATGGATCCACCGGTGACATTGCGGGTGTGTTCTTTTCCTAAACCATATTGATCCACTAGACTCATTGCATGTGTGTTCTTTTCCTAAACCACATTGATCCACTAGAGTCATTGCATGTGTGTTCTTTTCCTAAACCACATGGATCCACTTGTGTCATTGCATGTGTTCTCTTTTCCTAGACCACATGGATCCACCGGTGACATTGCAAGTGTGTTCTTTTCTAAATAACATGGATCCACTGGTGACATTGCATGTGTGTTCTTTTCCTAAACTAGATGGATCCACTTGAGTAATTGCATGTGTGTTCTTTTCCTAAACTACATGGATCCATAGGTGACATTGCATGTGTGTTTTTTCCAAAACCACATTGATCCACTACAGCCATTGCATGTGTATTCTTTTCCTAAACCACATGGATTCACTAGAGTCATTGCATGTGTGTTGTTTTCGTAAACCACATGTATCCACTGGTGACCTTTTCATGTGTGTTCTTTTCCTAAACCACATTTATCTACTTGTGACATTGCATGTGTTGTTTTCGTGTACCACATTTATCCACTAGTGCCATTGCATGTGTTTTCTTTTCCTGAACCACATGAATCCACTAGTGTCATTGCATGTGTGTTTTTCCGAAACCACATGGATCCACATGAGGCATCGCATGTGTGTTCTTTTCCTGAACCACATTGATCTACTTGTGACATTGTATGTGTGTGTTTTTCGTAAACCACATTGATCCACTAGTGTCGTTGCATGTGTGTTCTTTTCCTGAACCACATGGATCCACTAGTGTCATTGCATGTCTGTTCTTTTCGTAAACCACATGGATCCACTTGAGGCATTACGTGTGTGTTCATTTCCAAAACCACATTGATCCACTAGTGACATTTTCATGTGTGTTCATTTCCTAAACCACATGGATCCACTATTGACATTTCATGTGCGTTCTTTTCCTAAACCAGATGGATCCACTGATGACATTGCATGTGTGTTCTTTTCCTAAACCACATGGATCCACTAGTGACATTGCATGCGTGTTCTTTTCCTAGACCACATGGCTGGAGTCTTTACGTGTGTGTTCTTTTCCTAAACCACATTGATCCACTAGACTCATTGCATGTGTGTTCTTTTCGTAAACCACATTGATCCACCGGTGTCATTGCATGTGTGTTCTTTTCCTAAACCAGATGGATCCACTGGTGACATTGCATGTGTGTTCTTTCCCTAAACCACATGGATCCACTAGTGACATTGCATGTGTGTTCTTTATGCTAAACCACATGGATCCACTAGTGACATTGCATGTGTTTTTTCCTAAACCACATTGATCCACTAGAGTCATTGCATGTTTGTTATTTTCCTAAACCACATGTATTCACTAGAGTCATTGCATGTGTGTTGTTTTACTAAACCACATGTATGCACTTGTGAGATTTTCATGTGTGTTCTTTTCCTAAACCACATGTATCTACTTGTGACATTGCATGTGTGTTCTTTTCCTGTACCACATTTATCCACTAGTGACATTTGCATGAGTGTTCTTTTCCTGAACCACATGTATCCACTAGAGTCATTGCCTGTGTGTTCTTTTCCTAAATCACATGGATCCATTTGTGACATTGCGTGTGTGTTCTTTTCCTAAACCACATTAATCCACTAGAGTCATTGCATGTGTGTTGTTTTCCTAAACCACATTGATCCACTAGAGTCATTGCATGTGTGTTCTTTTCCTAAACCACATTGATCCACTAGGGTCATTGCATGTGTGTTATTTTCCTAAATCACATTTATCCACTAGATTCATTGCATGTGTGTTATTTTCCTAAACCACATGGATCCAGTGGTGTCATTGCATGTGTGTCTTTTCCTAAACCACATGGATCCACTTGTGACATTGCATGTGTGTTCTTTTCTTAAACTACATGGATCCACTTGTGACATTGCATGTGTTTTCTTTTCCTAAACTACATGGATCCACTAGTGACATTGCATGTGTGTTCTTTTCCTAAACCCCAGTGATCCACTAGAGTCATTGCATGTGTGTTCTTTTCCTAAACCACATGGATCCACTAAAGTCATTGGATGTGTGCTCTTTTCCTAAACGACATGTATCCACTAGTGACATTTCCATGTGTGTTCTTTTCCTAAACAACATTGATCTACTTGTGACATTGCATGTGTGTGTTTTTCATAAACCACATTGATCCACTAGTGTCATTACATGTGTGTTCTTTTCCTGAACCACATGGATCCACTAGTGTCAATGCATGTGTGTTCTTTTCCTAAACCACATAGATCCACTTGTGACATTTCATGTGTGTTCTTTTCTTAAACCACATCGATCCACTCATGACATTGCATGTGTGTTCTTTTCCTAAACTACATGGATCCACTGGTGACATTGCATATATGTTCTTTTCATAAACCACATTGATCCCCTAGAGTCATTGCATGTGTGTGCTTTTCCTAAACCACATGGATCCACTTGTGTCATTGGATGTGTGTTCTTTTCCTAAACCACATGGATCCACTTGTGACATTGCGTGTGTGTTCTTTTCCTAAACCACATTGATGCACTAGAGTCATTGCATGTGTGTTATTTTCCTAAACCACATTGATCCACTAGAGTCATTGCATGTGTGTTCTTTTCCTAAACAACATTGATCCACTAGGGTCATTGCATGTGTGTTAGTTTCCTAACTCATATTTATCCACTAGATTCATTGCATGTGTGTTATTTTCCTAAACCACATGGATCCAGTGGTGTCATTGCATGTATGTTTTTCCTAAACCACATGGATCCACTTGTGACATTCATGTGTGTTCTTTTCTAAAACTACATGTATCCACTTGTGACTTTGCATGTGTGTTCTTTTCCTAAACTATATGGATCCACTGGTGACATTGCATGTGTGTTCTTTTCCTAAACCATAGTGATCCACTAGAGTCATTGCATGTGTGTTCTTTTCCTAAACCACATGGATCCACTAGAGTCATTGGATGTGTGCTCTTTTCCTAAACGACATGTATCCACTGGTGACATTTCCATGTGTGTTCTTTTCCTAAACCACATTGATCTACTTGTGACATTGCATGTGTGTGTTTTTCATAAACCACATTGATCCACTAGTGTCATTACATGTGTGTTCTTTTCCTGAACCACATGGATCCACTAGTGTCAATGCATGTGTGTTCTTTTCCTAAACCACATAGATCCACTTGTGACATTTCATGTGTGTTCTTTTCCTAAACCATATAGATCCACTTGTGACATTTCATGTGTGTTCTTTTCTTAAACCACATGGATCCACTCATGACATTGCATGTCTGTTCTTTTCCTAAACTACATGGATCCACTGGTGACATTGCATCTATGTTCTTTTCCTAGACCACATTGATCCCCTAGAGTCATTGCATGTGAATTCTTTTCCTAAACCACATGGATCAACTAGTGTCATTGGATGTGTGTTATTTTCCTAAACGACATGTATCCACTAGAGACATTTTCACGTGTGTTCTTTCCCTAAACCACATTCATCTACTTGTGACATTGCATGTTTATTTTTTGTAAACCACATTGATCCACTAGTGTGATTGCATGTGTGTTCTTTTCCTGAACCACATGGATCCACTAGTGTCATTGCATGTGTGTTCTTTTCCTAAACCACATGGATCCACTTGAGGCATTGTGTGTGTGTTCATTTCCAAAACCACATTGATCTACTAGTGACATTTGCCTGTGTGTTCTTTTCCTAAACCACATGGATGCACTGGTGACATTGCATGTGCGTTCTTTTCCTAAACTAGATGGATCCACTGGTGACATTGCATGTGTGTTCTTTCCCTAAACCACATGGATCCACTAGTGACATTGCATGTGTGTTCTTTTCCTAAACCACATGGATCCACTAGTGACATTGCATGTGTGTTCATTTCTAAAACCGCATTGATCCACTAGTGACATTTACATGTGTGTTCTTTTCCTAAATCCCATTGATCCACTAGAGTCATTGCATGTGTGTTCTTTTCCTAAACCACATGGATCCACTAGAGTCATTGGATGTGTGTTCTTTTCCTAAACGACATGTATCCAGTGGTGACATTAACATGTGTTTTCGTTTCCTAAACAACATTGATCTACTTGTGACATTGCATGTGTGTGTTTTTCGTAAACCACATTGATCCACTAGTGTCATTACATGTGTGTTCTTTTCCTGAACCACATGGATCCACTAGTGTCATTGCATGTGTGTTATTTTCCTAAACCACATGGATCCACTCATGACATTGCGTGTGTGTTCTTTTCCTAAACTACATGGATCCACTGGTGACATTGCATGTGTGTTCTTTTCCTAAACCACATTGATCCCCTAGGGTCATTGCATGTGTGTTCTTTTCCTAAACCACATGGATCTACTAGTGTCATTGGATGTGTGTTCTTTTCCTAAACGACATGTATCCACTAGTGACATTTGCACGTGTGTTCTTTTCCTAAACCACATTGATCTACTTGTGACATTGCATGTGTGTGTTTTTCGTAAACCACATTGATCCACTAGTGTCATTGCATGTGTGTTCTTTTCCTGAACCACATGGATCCACTACTGTCATTGCATGTGTGTTCTTTTCCTAAACCACATGGATCCACTTGAGGCATTGCATGTGTGTTCATTTATAAAACCACATTGATCCACTAGTGACATTTACATGTGTGTTCTTTTCCTAAACCACATGGATCCACTGGTAACATTGCACGTGTGTTCTTTTCCTAAACCAGATGGATCCACTAGTGACATTTCATGTGTGTTCTTTCCCTAAACCACATGGATCCACTAGACTCATTGCATGTGTGTTCTTTTCCTAAACCACATCGATCCAATAGAGTCATTGCATGTGTGTTCTTTTCCTAAACCACATGGATCCACCTGTGTCATTGCATGTGTGCTCTTTTCCTAAACCACATGGATCCACCGGTGACATTGTGGGTGTGTTCTTTTCCTAAACCATATTGATCCACTAGACTCATTGCATGTGTGTTCTTTTCCTAAACCACATTGATCCACTAGAGTCATTGCATGTGTGTTCTTTTCCTAAACCACATGGATCCACTTGTGTCATTGCATGTGTTCTCTTTTCCTAGACCACATGGATCCACCGGTGACATTGCAAGTGTGTTCTTTTCTAAATAACATGGATCCACTGGTGACATTGCATGTGTGTTCTTTTCCTAAACTAGATGGATCCACTTGAGTAATTGCATGTGTGTTCTTTTCCTAAACTACATGGATCCATAGGTGACATTGCATGTGTGTTTTTTCCAAAACCACATTGATCCACTACAGCCATTGCATGTGTATTCTTTTCCTAAACCACATGGATTCACTAGAGTCATTGCATGTGTGTTGTTTTCGTAAACCACATGTATCCACTGGTGACCTTTTCATGTGTGTTCTTTTCCTAAACCACATTTATCTACTTGTGACATTGCATGTGTTGTTTTCGTGTACCACATTTATCCACTAGTGCCATTGCATGTGTTTTCTTTTCCTGAACCACATGAATCCACTAGTGTCATTGCATGTGTGTTTTTCCGAAACCACATGGATCCACATGAGGCATCGCATGTGTGTTCTTTTCCTGAACCACATTGATCTACTTGTGACATTGTATGTGTGTGTTTTTCGTAAACCACATTGATCCACTAGTGTCGTTGCATGTGTGTTCTTTTCCTGAACCACATGGATCCACTAGTGTCATTGCATGTCTGTTCTTTTCGTAAACCACATGGATCCACTTGAGGCATTACGTGTGTGTTCATTTCCAAAACCACATTGATCCACTAGTGACATTTTCATGTGTGTTCATTTCCTAAACCACATGGATCCACTATTGACATTTCATGTGCGTTCTTTTCCTAAACCAGATGGATCCACTGATGACATTGCATGTGTGTTCTTTTCCTAAACCACATGGATCCACTAGTGACATTGCATGCGTGTTCTTTTCCTAGACCACATGGCTGGAGTCTTTACGTGTGTGTTCTTTTCCTAAACCACATTGATCCACTAGACTCATTGCATGTGTGTTCTTTTCGTAAACCACATTGATCCACCGGTGTCATTGCATGTGTGTTCTTTTCCTAAACCAGATGGATCCACTGGTGACATTGCATGTGTGTTCTTTCCCTAAACCACATGGATCCACTAGTGACATTGCATGTGTGTTCTTTATGCTAAACCACATGGATCCACTAGTGACATTGCATGTGTTTTTTCCTAAACCACATTGATCCACTAGAGTCATTGCATGTTTGTTATTTTCCTAAACCACATGTATTCACTAGAGTCATTGCATGTGTGTTGTTTTACTAAACCACATGTATGCACTTGTGAGATTTTCATGTGTGTTCTTTTCCTAAACCACATGTATCTACTTGTGACATTGCATGTGTGTTCTTTTCCTGTACCACATTTATCCACTAGTGACATTTGCATGAGTGTTCTTTTCCTGAACCACATGTATCCACTAGAGTCATTGCCTGTGTGTTCTTTTCCTAAATCACATGGATCCATTTGTGACATTGCGTGTGTGTTCTTTTCCTAAACCACATTAATCCACTAGAGTCATTGAATGTGTGTTGTTTTCCTAAACCACATTGATCCACTAGAGTCATTGCATGTGTGTTCTTTTCCTAAACCACATTGATCCACTAGGGTCATTGCATGTGTGTTATTTTCCTAAATCACATTTATCCACTAGATTCATTGCATGTGTGTTATTTTCCTAAACCACATGGATCCAGTGGTGTCATTGCATGTGTGTCTTTTCCTAAACCACATGGATCCACTTGTGACATTGCATGTGTGTTCTTTTCTTAAACTACATGGATCCACTTGTGACATTGCATGTGTTTTCTTTTCCTAAACTACATGGATCCACTAGTGACATTGCATGTGTGTTCTTTTCCTAAACCCCAGTGATCCACTAGAGTCATTGCATGTGTGTTCTTTTCCTAAACCACATGGATCCACTAAAGTCATTGGATGTGTGCTCTTTTCCTAAACGACATGTATCCACTAGTGACATTTCCATGTGTGTTCTTTTCCTAAACAACATTGATCTACTTGTGACATTGCATGTGTGTGTTTTTCATAAACCACATTGATCCACTAGTGTCATTACATGTGTGTTCTTTTCCTGAACCACATGGATCCACTAGTGTCAATGCATGTGTGTTCTTTTCCTAAACCACATAGATCCACTTGTGACATTTAATGTGTGTTCTTTTCTTAAACCACATCGATCCACTCATGACATTGCATGTGTGTTCTTTTCCTAAACTACATGGATCCACTGGTGACATTGCATATATGTTCTTTTCCTAAACCACATTGATCCCCTAGAGTCATTGCATGTGTGTGCTTTTCCTAAACCACATGGATCCACTTGTGTCATTGGATGTGTGTTCTTTTCCTAAACCACATGGATCCACTTGTGACATTGCGTGTGTGTTCTTTTCCTAAACCACATTGATGCACTAGAGTCATTGCATGTGTGTTATTTTCCTAAACCACATTGATCCACTAGAGTCATTGCATGTGTGTTCTTTTCCTAAACAACATTGATCCACTAGGGTCATTGCATGTGTGTTAGTTTCCTAACTCACATTTATCCACTAGATTCATTGCATGTGTGTTATTTTCCTAAACCACATGGATCCAGTGGTGTCATTGCATGTATGTTTTTCCTAAACCACATGGATCCACTTGTGACATTCATGTGTGTTCTTTTCTAAAACTACATGTATCCACTTGTGACTTTGCATGTGTGTTCTTTTCCTAAACTATATGGATCCACTGGTGACATTGCATGTGTGTTCTTTTCCTAAACCATAGTGATCCACTAGAGTCATTGCATGTGTGTTCTTTTCCTAAACCACATGGATCCACTAGAGTCATTGGATGTGTGCTCTTTTCCTAAACGACATGTATCCACTGGTGACATTTCCATGTGTGTTCTTTTCCTAAACCACATTGATCTACTTGTGACATTGCATGTGTGTGTTTTTCATAAACCACATTGATCCACTAGTGTCATTACATGTGTGTTCTTTTCCTGAACCACATGGATCCACTAGTGTCAATGCATGTGTGTTCTTTTCCTAAACCACATAGATCCACTTGTGACATTTCATGTGTGTTCTTTTCCTAAACCATATAGATCCACTTGTGACATTTCATGTGTGTTCTTTTCTTAAACCACATGGATCCACTCATGACATTGCATGTCTGTTCTTTTCCTAAACTACATGGATCCACTGGTGACATTGCATCTATGTTCTTTTCCTAGACCACATTGATCCCCTAGAGTCATTGCATGTGAATTCTTTTCCTAAACCACATGGATCAACTAGTGTCATTGGATGTGTGTTATTTTCCTAAACGACATGTATCCACTAGAGACATTTTCACGTGTGTTCTTTCCCTAAACCACATTCATCTACTTGTGACATTGCATGTTTATTTTTTGTAAACCACATTGATCCACTAGTGTGATTGCATGTGTGTTCTTTTCCTGAACCACATGGATCCACTAGTGTCATTGCATGTGTGTTCTTTTCCTAAACCACATGGATCCACTTGAGGCATTGTGTGTGTGTTCATTTCCAAAACCACATTGATCTACTAGTGACATTTGCCTGTGTGTTCTTTTCCTAAACCACATGGATGCACTGGTGACATTGCATGTGCGTTCTTTTCCTAAACTAGATGGATCCACTGGTGACATTGCATGTGTGTTCTTTCCCTAAACCACATGGATCCACTAGTGACATTGCATGTGTGTTCTTTTCCTAAACCACATGGATCCACTAGTGACATTGCATGTGTGTTCATTTCTAAAACCGCATTGATCCACTAGTGACATTTACATGTGTGTTCTTTTCCTAAATCCCATTGATCCACTAGAGTCATTGCATGTGTGTTCTTTTCCTAAACCACATGGATCCACTAGAGTCATTGGATGTGTGTTCTTTTCCTAAACGACATGTATCCACTGGTGACATTAACATGTGTTTTCGTTTCCTAAACAACATTGATCTACTTGTGACATTGCATGTGTGTGTTTTTCGTAAACCACATTGATCCACTAGTGTCATTACATGTGTGTTCTTTTCCTGAACCACATGGATCCACTAGTGTCATTGCATGTGTGTTATTTTCCTAAACCACATGGATCCACTCATGACATTGCGTGTGTGTTCTTTTCCTAAACTACATGGATCCACTGGTGACATTGCATGTGTGTTCTTTTCCTAAACCACATTGATCCCCTAGGGTCATTGCATGTGTGTTCTTTTCCTAAACCACATGGATCTACTAGTGTCATTGGATGTGTGTTCTTTTCCTAAACGACATGTATCCACTAGTGACATTTGCACGTGTGTTCTTTTCCTAAACCACATTGATCTACTTGTGACATTGCATGTGTGTGTTTTTCGTAAACCACATTGATCCACTAGTGTCATTGCATGTGTGTTCTTTTCCTGAACCACATGGATCCACTACTGTCATTGCATGTGTGTTCTTTTCCTAAACCACATGGATCCACTTGAGGCATTGCATGTGTGTTCATTTATAAAACCACATTGATCCACTAGTGACATTTACATGTGTGTTCTTTTCCTAAACCACATGGATCCACTGGTAACATTGCACGTGTGTTCTTTCCCTAAACCACATGGATCCACTAGACTCATTGCATGTGTGTTCTTTTCCTAAACCACATCGATCCAATAGAGTCATTGCATGTGTGTTCTTTTCCTAAACCACATGGATCCACCTGTGTCATTGCATGTGTGCTCTTTTCCTAAACCACATGGATCCACCGGTGACATTGCGGGTGTGTTCTTTTCCTAAACCAGATTGATCCACTAGACTCATTGCATGTGTGTTCTTTTCCTAAACCACATTGATCCACTAGAGTCATTGCATGTGTGTTCTTTTCCTAAACCACATGGATCCACTTGTGTCATTGCATGTGTTCTCTTTTCCTAGACCACATGGATCCACCGGTGACATTGCAAGTGTGTTCTTTTCTAAATAACATGGATCCACTGGTGACATTGCATGTGTGTTCTTTTCCTAAACTAGATGGATCCACTTGAGTAATTGCATGTGTGTTCTTTTCCTAAACTACATGGATCCATAGGTGACATTGCATGTGTGTTTTTTCCTAAACCACATTGATCCACTACAGCCATTGCATGTGTATTCTTTTCCTAAACCACATGGATTCACTAGAGTCATTGCATGTGTGTTGTTTTCGTAAACCACATGTATCCACTGGTGACCTTTTCATGTGTGTTCTTTTCCTAAACCACATTTATCTACTTGTGACATTGCATGTGTTGTTTTCGTGTACCACATTTATCCACTAGTGCCATTGCATGTGTTTTCTTTTCCTGAACCACATGAATCCACTAGTGTCATTGCATGTGTGTTTTTCCGAAACCACATGGATCCACATGAGGCATCGCATGTGTGTTCTTTTCCTGAACCACATTGATCTACTTGTGACATTGTATGTGTGTGTTTTTCGTAAACCACATTGATCCACTAGTGTCGTTGCATGTGTGTTCTTTTCCTGAACCACATGGATCCACTAGTGTCATTGCATGTTTGTTCTTTTCCTAAACCACATGGATCCACTTGAGGCATTACGTGTGTGTTCATTTCCAAAACCACATTGATCCACTAGTGACATTTTCATGTGTGTTCATTTCCTAAACCACATGGATCCACTAGTGACATTTCATGTGCGTTCTTTTCCTAAACCAGATGGATCCACTGATGACATTGCATGTGTGTTCTTTTCCTAAACCACATGGATCCACTAGTGACATTGCACGCGTGTTCTTTTCCTAGACCACATGGCTGGAGTCTTTACGTGTGTGTTCTTTTCCTAAACCACATTGATCCACTAGACTCATTGCATGTGTGTTCTTTTCGTAAACCACATTGATCCACTAGAGTCATTGCATGTGTGTTATTTTCCTAAACCACATGGATCCACTTGTGACATTGCATGTGTGCTCTTTTCCTAAACCACATGGATCCACCGGTGTCATTGCAAGTGTTCTCTTTTCTAAACAACATGGATCCACTAGTGACATTGCATGTGTGTTCTTTTCCTGAAACAGATGGATCCACTGGAGTCATTACATGTGTGTTCTTTTCCTAAACTACATGGATCCACAGGTGACATTGCATGTGTTTTTTCCTAAACCACATTGATCCACTAGAGTCATTGCATGTTTGTTATTTTCCTAAACCACATGTATTCACTAGAGTCATTGCATGTGTGTTGTTTTACTAAACCACATGTATGCACTTGTGAGAGTTTCATGTGTGTTCTTTTCCTAAACCACATGTATCTACTTGTGACATTGCATGTGTGTTCTTTTCCTGTACCACATTTATCCACTAGTGACATTTGCATGAGTGTTCTTTTCCTGAACCACATGTATCCACTAGAGTCATTCCCTGTGTGTTCTTTTCCTAAATGACATGTATCCACTGGTGACATTTGCATGTGTGTTCTTTTCCTAAACCAAATTGATCTACTTGTGACATTGCATTTGTATTTTTATCGTAAACCACATTCAACCACTAGTGTCATTGCATGTGTGTTCTTTTCCTAAACCACATGGATCCACTAGAGACATTGCATGTGTGTTCTTTTCCTAAACCACATTGATCCACTAGAGTCATTGCATGTGTGTTCTTTTCCTAAACCACATGTATCCACTTGTGACATTGCATGTGTGTTCTTTTCCTAAACCACATGGATCCACTAGTGACATTGCATGTTTGTTCTTTTCCTAAACCACATGGATCCACTTGTGACAATGCATGTGTGTTATTTTCCTAAACCACATGGATCCACCAATGACATTACATGTGCGTCTTTTCCTAAACCACATGGACCCACTTGTGACATTGCATGTGTGTTCTTTTCCTAAACCACATTGATCCACTAGTGTCATTAAATGTATGTTCTTTTCCTAAACCACATTGATCCACTAGAGTCATTACATGTGTGTTCTTTTCCTAAACCACATTGATCCACTAGAGTCATTGCCTGTGTGTTCTTTTCCTAAACCAGATGGATCCACGTGTGACATTGCATGTGTGTTCTTTTCCTAAACCACATTGATCCACTAGAGTCATTGCATGTGTGTTCTTTTCCTAAATCACATTGATCCACTAGAATCATTGCATGTGTGTTCTTTTCGTAAACCACATGGATCCACTTGTGACATTGCATGTGTGTTCTTTTCTTAAACCACATGGATCCACTAGTGACATTGCATGTGTGTTCTTTTCCTAAACTACATGGATCCACTGGTGACATTTGCATGTGTGTTGTTTTCCTAAACCACATTGTTTTACTTGTGACATTGCATGTATGTGTTTTTCGTAAACCACATTGATCCACTAGTGTCATTACATGTGTGTTGTTTTCCTCAACCACATGGATGCACTGGTGTCATTGCATGGGTTTTCTTTTCCTAAACCACATGGATCCACTTGTGGCATTGCATGTGTGTTAATTTCATAAACCACATTGATCCAGTAGAGTCATTGCATGTGTGTTTTTTCTAAACCACATGGATCCACCGGTGACATTGCATGTGTGTTCTTTTCGTAAACCACATTGATCCACTAGAGTCATTGCATGTGTGTTCTTTTCCTAAACCACATGGATCCACTTGTGATATTGCATGTGTGCTGTTTTCCAAAACCATATGGATCCGCCGGTGACATTGCAAGTTTGTTCTTTTCTAAACAACATGGATCCACTGGTGACATTGCATGTGTGTTCATTTCCTTAACCAGATGGATCCACTGGAGTCATTGCATGTGTGTTCTTTTCCTAAACAACATGGATCCACTTGTGACATTGCATTTGTTTTTTCCTAAACCACATTGATCCACTAGAGTCATTGCATGTGTGTTGTTTTCCTAAACCACAAGGATTCAGTAGAGTCATTGCATGTGTGTTGTTTTCCTAAACCACATGTATCCACTAGTGAGATTTTCATGTGTGTTCTTTTCCTAAACCACATGTATCTACTTGTGACATTGCATGTGTGTTCTTTTCCTGTACCACATTTATCCACTAGTGCCATTGCATGTGTATTCTTTTCTTGAACCACGTGGATCCACTTGTGTCATTGCATGTGTGTTTTTTCCTAAACCACATTTATCCACTAGTGCCATTGCATGTGTGTTCTTTTCCTAAACAACATTGATCCACTAGTGACATTGCATGTGTGTTCATTTCCTTAACCACATGTATCCACTAGAGTCATTGCATGTGTGTTCTTTTCCTAAACAAGATTGATCCACTATAGTCATTGCATGTGTGTTCTTTTCCTAAATGACATGTATCCACTGGTGACATTTGCATGTGTGTTCTTTTCCTAAAGCACATTGATCTACTTGTGACATTGTATGTGTATTTTTTTTGTAAACCACATTGATCCACTAGAGTCATTGCATGTGTGTTCTTTTCCTAAACCACATTGATCCACTAGAGTCAGTGCATGTGTGTTCTTTTCCTGAACCACATGGATCCACTAGTGACATTGCATGTGTGTTCTTTTCCTAAACCACATGGATCCACTAGTGACATTGCATGTGTGTTCTTTTCCTAAACCACATGTATCCACTTGTGACAATGGATGTGTGTTATTTTCCTAAACCTCATGGATCCACCAGTGACATTGCATGTGTGTTCTTTTCCTAAACCACATGGATCCACCTGTGACATTTCATGTGTGTTCTTTTCCTAAGCCACATTGATCCACTAGTGACTTTTGCATGTGTGCTCTTTTCCTAAACCACATGGGTCCACTAGAGTCATTAAATGTGTGTTCTTTTCCTAAACCACATTGGTCCACTAGAGTCATTGCATGTGTGTTCTTTTCCTAAACCAGATGGATCCACTTGTGACATTGCATATGTGTTCTTTTCCTAAACCACATTGATCCACTAGAGTCATTGCATGTGTGTTCTTTTCCTAAACCACATTGATCCACTAGAGTCATTGCATGTGTGTTCTTTTCCTAAATCACATTGATCCACTAGAGTCATTGCATGTGTGTTCTTTTCGTAAACCACATGGTTCCACTTGTGACATTGCATGTGTGTTCTTTTCTTTACCACATGGATCCACTAGTGACATTGCATGTGTGTTCTTTTCCTAAACTACGTGGGTCCACTAGTGACATTGCATGTTTGTTCTTCTTCTAAACCACATTATTCCACTAGAGTCATTGCATGTGTGTTCTTTTCCTAAACCACATGGATCCACTGGTGACATTTGCATGTGTGTTGTTTTCCTAAACCACATTAATCTACTTGTGACATTGCCTGTGTGTGTTTTTGATAAACCACATCGATCCACTAGTGACATTTGCATGTGTGTTCATTTCCTAAACCACATGGATCCACTGGTGACATTGCATGTGCGTTCTTTTCCTAAACCAGATGGATCCAGTGATGTCATTACATGTGTGTTCTTTTCCTGAACCACATGGATGCACTGGTGTCATTGCATGGGTGTTCTTTTCCTAAACCACATGGATCCACTTGTGGCATTGCATGTGTGTTAATTTCATAAACCACATTGATCCACTAGACTCATTGCATGTGTGTTCTTTTCCTAAACCACATTGATCCACTAGAGTCATTGCATGTGTGTTCTTTCCTAAACCACATGGATCCACCGGTGACATTGCAAGTGTGCTCTTTTCTAAACAACATGGATCCACTGGTGACATTGCATATGTGTTCTTTTCCTGAACCATATGGATCCACTGGAGTCATTACATGTGTGTTCTTTTCCTAAACTACATGGATCCACTGGTGACATTGCATGTGTTTTTTTCCTAAACCACATTGATCCATTAGAGTCATTGCATGTGTGTTCTTTTCCTAAACCACATGGATTCACTAGAGTCATTGCATGTGTGTTGTTTCCTAAACCACATGTATCCACTGGTGAGATTTTCATGTGTGTTCTTTTCCTAAACCACATGTATCTACTTATGACATTGCATGTGTGTTCTTTTCCTGTAAAACATTTATCCACTAGTGACATTTGCATGAGTGTTCTTTTCCTGAACCACATATATCCACTAGAGTCATTGCTTGTGTGTTCTTTTCCTAAACCACATTGATCAACTATAGTCGTTGGATGTGTGTTCTTTTCCTAAATGACATGTATCCACTGGTGACATTTGCATGTGTGTTCTTTTCCTAAACCAAATTGATCTACTTGTGACATTGCATCAATATTTTTAACATAAACCACATTGATCCACTAGTGTCATTGCATGTTTGTTCTTTTCCTAAACCACATGGATCCACTAGATTCATTGCATGTGTGTTCTTTTCCTACACCACATTGATCCACTAGAGTCATTGCATGTGTGTTCTTTTTCTAAACCACATGGATCCACTTGTGACATTGCATGTGTGTTCTTTTCCTAAACCACATGGATCCACTTGTGACATTGCATGTGTGTTCTTTTCCTAAACCACATGGATCCACTTATGACAATGCATGTGTGTTATTTTCCTAAACAACATGGATCCACCGATGACATTGCATGTGTGTTCTTTTCCTATACCACATGGATCCACTTGTGACATTGCATGTGTGTTCTTTTCCTAAACCACATTGATCCACTAGAGTCATTGCCTGTGTGTTCTTTTCCTAAACCAGATGGATCCACTTGTGACATTGCATGTGTGTTCTTTTCCTAAACCACATTGATCCACTAGAGTCATTGCATGTGTGTTCTTTTCCTAAATCACATTGATCCACTAGAATCATTGCATGTGTGTTCTTTTCATAAACCATATGGATCCACTTGTGACATTGCATGTGTGTTGTTTTCTTAAACCACATGGATCCACAAGTGTCATTGCATGTGTGTTCTTTTCCGAAACTACATGGATCCACTGGTGACATTTGCATGTGTGTTGTTTTCCTAAACCACATTGATTTACTTGTGACATTGCATGTGTGTGTTTTTCGTAAACCACATTGATCCACTAGTGTCATTACATGTGTGTTCTTTGCCTGAACCACATGGATGCACTGGTGTCATTGCATGGGTGTTCTTTTACTAAACCACATGGATCCACTTGTGGCATTGCATGTGTGTTAATTTCATAAACCACATTGATCCACTAGACTCATTGCATGTGTGTTCTTTTCCTAAACCACATTGATCCACTAGAGTCATTGCATGTGTGTTCTTTTCCTAAACCACATGGATCCACTTGTGACATTGCATGTGTGCTCTTTTCCTAAACCACATGGATCCACCGGTGACATTGCAAGTGTGCTCTTTTCTAAACAACATGGATCCACTGGTGACATTGCATGTGTGTTCTTTTCCTGAACCATATGGATCCACTGGAGTCATTACATGTGTGTTGTTTTCCTCAACCACATTGATCTACTTGTGACAATGCCTGTGTGTTTTTCGTAAACCACATTTATCCACTAGTGTCATTGCATGTGTGTTCTTTTCCTAAACCACATGGATTCACTAGAGTCATTGCATGTGTGTTGTTTTCCTAAACCACATGTATCCACTAGTGAGATTTTCATGTGTGTTCTTTTCCTAAACCACATGTATCTACTTATGACATTGCATGTGTGTTCTTTTCCTGTACAACATTTATCCACTAGTGACATTTGCATGAGTGTTCTTTTCCTGAACCACATATATCCACTAGAGTCATTGCTTGTGTGTTCTTTTCCTAAACCACATTGATCAACTATAGTCGTTGGATGTGTGTTCTTTTCCTAAATGACATGTATCCACTGGTGACATTTGCATGTGTGTTCTTTTCCTAAACCAAATTGATCTACTTGTGACATTGCATCAATATTTTTTTCATAAACCACATTGATCCACTAGTGTCATTGCATGTTTGTTCTTTTCCTAAACCACATGGATCCACTAGATTCATTGCATGTGTGTTCTTTTCCTACACCACATTGATCCACTAGAGTCATTGCATGTGTGTTCTTTTTCTAAACCACATGGATCCACTTGTGACATTGCATGTGTGTTCTTTTCCTAAACCACATGTATCCACTTGTGACATTGCATGTGTGTTCTTTTCCTAAACCACATGGATCCACTTATGACAATGCATGTGTGTTATTTTCCTAAACAACATGGATCCACCGATGACATTGCATGTGTGTTCTTTTCCTATACCACATGGATCCACTTGTGACATTGCATGTGTGTTCTTTTCCTAAACCACATTGATCCACTAGAGTCATTGCCTGTGTGTTCTTTTCCTAAACCAGATGGATCCACTTGTGACATTGCATGTGTGTTCTTTTCCTAAACCACATTGATCCAATAGAGTCATTGCATGTGTGTTCTTTTCCTAAATCACATTGATCCACTAGAATCATTGCATGTGTGTTCTTTTCATAAACCATATGGATCCACTTGTGACATTGCATGTGTGTTCTTTTCTTAAACCACATGGATCCACTAGTGTCATTGCATGTGTGTTCTTTTCTGAAACTACATGGATCCACTGGTGACATTTGCATGTGTGTTGTTTTCCTAAACCACATTGATTTACTTGTGACATTGCATGTGTGTTTTTTTCGTAAACCACATTGATCCACTAGTGTCATTACATGTGTGTTCTTTGCCTGAACCACATGGATGCACTGGTGTCATTGCATGGGTGTTCTTTTCCTAAACCACATGGATCCACTTGTGGCATTGCATGTGTGTTAATTTCATAAACCACATTGATCCACTAGACTCATTGCATGTGTGTTCTTTTCCTAAACCACATTGATCCACTAGAGTCATTGCATGTGTGTTCTTTTCCTAAACCACATGGATCCACTTGTGACATTGCATGTGTGCTCTTTTCCTAAACCACATGGATCCACCGGTGACATTGCAAGTGTGCTCTTTTCTAAACAACATGGATCCACTGGTGACATTGCATGTGTGTTCTTTTCCTGAACCATATGGATCCACTGGAGTCATTACATGTGTGTTCTTTTCCTAAACTACATGGATCCACTGGTGACATTGCATGTGTTTTTTCCTATACCACATTGATCCATTAGAGTCATTGCATGTGTGTTCTTTTCCTAAACCACATGGATTCACTAGAGTCATTGCATGTGTGTTGTTTTCCTAAACCACATGTATCCACTGGTGAGATTTACATGTGTGTTCTTTTCCTAAACCACATGTATCTACTTATGATATTGCATGTGTGTTCTTTTCCTGTACAACATTTATCCACTAGTGACATTTGCATGAGTGTTCTTTTCCTGAACCACATATATCCACTAGAGTCATTGCTTGTGTGTTCTTTTCCTAAACTACATTGATCAACTATAGTCGTTGGATGTGTGTTCTTTTCCTAAATGACATGTATCCACTGGTGACATTTGCATGTGTGTTCTTTTCCTAAACCAAATTGATCTACTTGTGACATTGCATCAATATTTTTTTCATAAACCACATTGATCCACTAGTGTCATTTCATGTTTGTTCTTTTCCTAAACCACATGGATCCACTAGATTCATTGCATGTGTGTTCTTTTCCTACACCACATTGATCCACTAGAGTCATTGCATGTGTGTTCTTTTTCTAAACCACATGGATCCACTTGTGACATTGCATGTGTGTTCTCTTCCTAAACCACATGGATCCACTTGTGACATTGCATGTGTGTTCTTTTCCTAAACCACATGGATCCACTTATGACAATGCATGTGTGTTATTTTCCTAAACAACATGGATCCACCGATGACATTGCATGTGTGTTCTTTTCCTATACCACATGGATCCACTTGTGACATTGCATGTGTGTTCTTTTCCTAAACCACATTGATCCACTAGAGTCATTGCCTATGTGTTCTTTTCCTAAACCAGATGGATCCACTTGTGACATTGCATGTGTGTTCTTTTCCTAAACCACATTGATCCACTAGAGTCATTGCATGTGTGTTCTTTTCCTAAATCACATTGATCCACTAGAATCATTGCATGTGTGTTCTTTTCATAAACCATATGGATCCACTTGTGACATTGCATGTGTGTTCTTTTCTTAAACCACATGGATACACTAGTGTCATTGCATGTGTGTTCTTTTCCGAAACTACATGGATCCACTGGTGACATTTGCATGTGTGTTGTTTTCCTAAACCACATTGATTTACTTGTGACATTTCATGTGTGTGTTTTTCATAAACCACATTGATCCACTAGTGACATTTGCATGTGTGTTAATTTCCTAAACCACATGGATCCACTGGTGACATTGCATGTGCGTTCTTTTCCTAAACCAGATGGATCCACTGATGTCATTACATGTGTGTTCTTTTCCTGAACCACATGGATGCACTGGTGTCATTGCATGAGTGTTCTTTTCCTAAACCACATGGATCCACTTGTGGCATTGCATGTGTGTTAATTTCATAAACCACATTGATCCACTAGACTCATTGCATGTGTGTTCTTTTCCTAAACCACATTGATCCACTAGAGTCATTGCATGTGTGTTGTTTTCCTAAACCACAAGGATTCAGTAGAGTCATTGCATGTGTGTTGTTTTCCTAAACCACATGTATCCACTAGGGAGATTTTCATGTGTGTTCTTTTCCTAAACCACATGTATCTACTTGTGACATTGCATGTGTGTTTTTTCCTGTACCACATTTATCCACTAGTGCCATTGCATGTGTATTCTTATCTTGAACCATGTGGATCCACTTGTGTCATTGCATGTGTGTTTTTTCCTAAACCACATTTATCCACTAGTGCCATTGCATGTGTGTTCTTTTCCTAAACAACATTGATCCACTAGTGACATTGCATGTGTGTTCATTTCCTTAACCACATGTATCCACTAGAGTCATTGCATGTGTGTTCTTTTCCTAAACCACATTGATCCACTATAGTCGTTGCTTGTGTGTTCTTTTCCAAAATGACATGTATCCACTGGTGACATTTGCATGTGTGTTCTTTTCCTAAAGCACATTGATCTACTTGTGACAGTGTATGTGTATTTTTTTTGTAAACCACATTGATCCACTAGTGTCATTGCATGTGTTTTCTTTTCCTAAACCACATGGATCCACTAGAGTCATTGCATGTGTGTTCTTTTCCTAAACCACATTGATCCACTAGAGTCAGTGCATGTGTGTTCTTTTCCTGAACCACATGGATCCACTGGTGACATTGCATGTGTGTTCTTTTGCTAAACCACATGGATCCACTAGTGACATTGCATGTGTGTTCTTTTCCTAAACCACATGTATCCACTTGTGACAATGGATGTGTGTTATTTTCCTAAACCACATGGATCCACCGGTGACATTGGATGTGTGTTCTTTTCCTAAACCACATGTATCCACCTGTGACATTGCATGTGTGTTCTTTTCCTAAGCCACATTGATCCACTAGTGACTTTTGCATGTGTGCTCTTTTCCTAAACCACATGGATCCACTAGAGTCATTAAATGTGTGTTCTTTTCCTAAACCACATTGGTCCACTGGAGTCATTGCATGTGTGTTCTTTTCCTAAACCAGATGGATCCACTTGTGACATTGCATATGTGTTCTTTTCCTAAACCACATTGATCCACTAGAGTCATTGCATGTGTGTTCTTTTCATAAACCACATTGATCCACTAGAGTCATTGCATGTGTGTTCTTTTCCTAAATCACATTGATCCCCTAGAGTCATTGCATGTGTGTTCTTTTCGTAAACCACATGGTTCCACTTGTGACATTGCATGTGTGTTCTTTTCTTTACCACATGGATCCATTAGTGACATTGCATGTGTGTTCTTTTCCTAAACTACGTGGATCCACTGGGGACATTGCATGTTTGTTCTTCTTCTAAACCACATTGTTCCACTAGAGTCATTGCATGTGTGTTCTTTTCCTAAACCACATGGATCCACTAGTGACATTTGCATGTGTGTTGTTTTCCTAAACCACATTAATCTACTTGTGACATTGCCTATGTGTGTTTTTGTTAAACCACATTGATCCACTAGTGACATTTGCATGTGTGTTAATTTCCTAAACCACATGGATCCACTGGTGACATTGCATGTGCGTTCTTTTCCTAAACCAGATGGATCCACTGATGTCATTACATGTGTGTTCTTTTCCTGAACCACATGGATGCACTGGTGTCATTGCATGGGTGTTCTTTTCCTAAACCACATGGATCCACTTGTGGCATTGCATGTGTGTTAATTTCATAAACCACATTGATCCACTAGACTCATTGCATGTGTGTTCTTTTCCTAAACCACATTGATCCACTAGAGTCATTGCATGTGTGTTCTTTTCCTAAATCACATTGATCCACTAGAATCATTGCATGTGTGTTCTTTTCATAAAACATATGGATCCACTTGTGACATTGCATGTGTGTTCTTTTCTTAAACCACATGGATCCACTAGTGTCATTGCATGTGTGTTCTTTTCCGAAACTACATGGATCCACTGGTGACATTTGCATGTGTGTTGTTTTCCTAAACCACATTGATTTACTTGTGACATTGCATGTGTGTGTTTTTCGTAAACCACATTGATCCACTAGTGTCATTACATGTGTGTTCTTTGCCTGAACCACATGGATGCACTGGTGTCATTGCATGGGTGTTCTTTTCCTAAACCACATGGATCCACTTGTGGCATTGCATGTGTGTTAATTTCATAAACCACATTGATCCACTAGACTCAATGCATGTGTGTTCTTTTCCTAAACCACATTGATCCACTAGAGTCATTGCATGTGTGTTGTTTTCCTAAACCACAAGGATTCAGTAGAGTCATTGCATGTGTGTTGTTTTCCTAAACCACATGTATCCACTAGTGAGATTTTCATGTGTGTTCTTTTCCTAAACCACATGTATCTACTTGTGACATTGCATGTGTGTTTTTTCCTGTACCACATTTATCCACTAGTGCCATTGCATGTGTATTCTTTTCTTAAACCACGTGGATCCACTTGTGTCATTGCATGTGTGTTTTTTCCTAAACCACATTTATCCACTAGTGCCATTGCATGTGTGTTCTTTTCCTAAACAACATTGATCCACTAGTGACATTGCATGTGTGTTCATTTCCTTAACCACATGTATCCACTAGAGTCATTGCATGTGTGTTCTTTTCCTAATCCACATTGATCCACTATAGTCATTGCATGTGTGTTCTTTTCCAAAATGACATGTATCCACTGGTGACATTTGCATGTGTGTTCTTTTCCTAAAGCACATTGATCTACTTGTGACATTGTATGTGTATTTTTTTTGTAAACCACATTGATCCACTAGTGTCATTGCATGTGTTTTCTTTTCCTAAACCACATGGATCCACTAGAGTCATTGCATGTGTGTTCTTTTCCTAAACCACATTGATCCACTAGAGTCAGTGCATGTGTGTTCTTTTCCTGAACCACATGGATCCACTGGTGACATTGCATGTGTGTTCTTTTCCTAAACCACATGTATCCACCTGTGACAATGGATGTGTGTTATTTTACTAAACCACATGGATCCACCGGTGACATTGGATGTGTGTTCTTTTCCTAAACCACATGTATCCACCTGTGACATTGCATGTGTGTTCTTTTCCTAAGCCACATTGATCCACTAGTGACTTTTGCATGTGTGCTCTTTTCCTAAACCACATGGATCCACTAGAGTCATTAAATGTGTGTTCTTTTCCTAAACCACATTGGTCCACTGGAGTCATTGCATGTGTGTTCTTTTCCTAAACCAGATGGATCCACTTGTGACATTGCATATGTGTTCTTTTCCTAAACCACATTGATCCACTAGAGTCATTGCATGTGTGTTCTTTTCATAAACCACATTGATCCACTAGAGTCATTGCATGTGTGTTCTTTTCCTAAATCACATTGATCCCCTAGAGTCATTGCATGTGTGTTCTTTTCGTAAACCACATGGTTCCACTTGTGACATTGCATGTGTGTTCTTTTCTTTACCACATGGATCCATTAGTGACATTGCATGTGTGTTCTTTTCCTAAACTACGTGGATCCACTGGGGACATTGCATGTTTGTTCTTCTTCTAAACCACATTGTTCCACTAGAGTCATTGCATGTGTGTTCTTTTCCTAAACCACATGGATCCACTAGTGACATTTGCATGTGTGTTGTTTTCCTAAACCACATTAATCTACTTGTGACATTGCCTATGTGTGTTTTTGTTAAACCACATTGATCCACTAGTGACATTTGCATGTGTGTTAATTCCCTAAACCACATGGATCCACTGGTGACATTGCATGTGCGTTCTTTTCCTAAACCAGATGGATCCACTGATGTCATTACATGTGTGTTCTTTTCCTGAACCACATGGATGCACTGGTGTCATTGCATGGGTGTTCTTTTCCTAAACCACATGGATCCACTTGTGGCATTGCATGTGTGTTAATTTCATAAACCACATTGATCCACTAGACTCATTGCATGTGTGTTCTTTTCCTAAACCACATTGATCCACTAGAGTCATTGCATGTGTGTTCTTTTCCTAAACCACATGGATCCACTTGTGACATTGCATGTGTGCTCTTTTCCTAAACCACATGGATCCACCGGTGACATTGCAAGTGTGCTCTTTTCTAAACAACATGGATCCACTGGTGACATTGCATGTGTGTTCTTTTCCTGAACCAGATGGATCCACTGGAGTCATTACACGTGTGTTCTTTTCCTAAACTACATGGATCCACTGGTGACATTGCATGTGTATTTTTCCTAAACCACATTGATCCACTAGAGTCATTGCATGTGTGTTCTTTTCCTAAACCACATGGATTCACTAGAGTCATTGCATGTGTGTTGTTTTCCTAAACCACATGTATCCACTGGTGAGATTTTCATGTGTGTTCTTTTCCTAAACCACATGTATCTACTTATGACATTGCATGTGTGTTCTTTTCCTGTACAATATTTATCCACTAGTGACATTTGCATGAGTGTTCTTTTCCTGAACCACATGTATCCACTAGAGTCATTGCTAGTGTGTTCTTTTCCTAAACCACATTGATCATCTATTGTCGTTGGATGTGTGTTCTTTTCCTAAATGTCATGTATCCAGTGGTGACATTTGCATGTGTGTTCTTTTCCTAAACCAAATTGATCTACTTGTGACATTGCATCAATATTTTTTTCATAAACCACATTGATCCACTAGTGTCATTGCATGTGTGTTCTTTTCCTAAACCACATGGATCCACTAGATTCATTCCATGTGTGTTCTTTTCCTACACCACATTGATCCACTAGAGTCATTGCATGTGTGTTCTTTTCCTAAACCACATGGATCCACTTGTGACAGTGCATGTGTGTTCTTTTCCTAAACCACATGGATCCACTAGTGACATTGCATGTGTGTTCTTTTCCTAAACCACATGGATCCACTTATGACAATGCATGTGTGTTATTTTTCTAAACAACATGGATCCACCGATGACATTGCATGTGTGTTCTTTTCCTATACCACATGGATCCACTTGTGACATTGCATGTGTGTTCTTTTCCTAAACCACATTGATCCACTTGAGTCATTGCCTGTGTGTTCTTTTCCTAAACCAGATGGATCCACTTCTGACATTGCAGGTGTGTTCTTTTCCTAAACCACATTGATCCACTAGAGTCATTGCATGTGTGTTCTTTTCCTAAATCACATTGATCCACTAGAATCATTGCATGTGTGTTCTTTTCGTAAACCATATGGATCCACTTGTGACATTGCATGTGTGTTCTTTTCCTAAACTACATGGATCCACTGGTGACATTTGCATGTGTGTTGTTTTCCTAAACCACATTGATTTACTTGTGACATTGCATGTGTGTGTTTTTCGTAAACCACACTGATCCACTAGTGTCATTACATGTGTGTTCTTTGCCTGAACCACATGGATGCACTGGTGTCATTGCATGGGTGTTCTTTTCCTAAACCACATGGATCCACTTGTGGCATTGCATGTGTGTTAATTTCATAAACCACATTGATCCACTAGACTCGTTTCATGTGTGTTCTTTTCCTAAACCACATTGATCCACTAGAGTCATTGCATGTGTGTTCTTTTCCTAAACCACATGGATCCACTTATGACAATGCATGTGTGTTATTTTTCTAAACAACATGGATCCACCGATGACATTGCATGTGTGTTCTTTTCCTATACCACATGGATCCACTTGTGACATTGCATGTGTGTTCTTTTCCTAAACCACATTGATCCACTTGAGTCATTGCCTGTGTGTTCTTTTCCTAAACCAGATGGATCCACTTCTGACATTGCAGGTGTGTTCTTTTCCTAAACCACATTGATCCACTAGAGTCATTGCATGTGTGTTCTTTTCCTAAATCACATTGATCCACTAGAATCATTGCATGTGTGTTCTTTTCGTAAACCATATGGATCCACTTGTGACATTGCATGTGTGTTCTTTTCCTAAACTACATGGATCCACTGGTGACATTTGCATGTGTGTTGTTTTCCTAAACCACATTGATTTACTTGTGACATTGCATGTGTGTGTTTTTCGTAAACCACACTGATCCACTAGTGTCATTACATGTGTGTTCTTTGCCTGAACCACATGGATGCACTGGTGTCATTGCATGGGTGTTCTTTTCCTAAACCACATGGATCCACTTGTGGCATTGCATGTGTGTTAATTTCATAAACCACATTGATCCACTAGACTCGTTTCATGTGTGTTCTTTTCCTAAACCACATTGATCCACTAGAGTCATTGCATGTGTGTTCTTTTCCTAAACCACATGTATCCACTTGTGACATTGCATGTGTGCTCTTTTCCTAAACCACATGGATCCACCTGTGACATTGCAAGTGTGCTCTTTTCTAAACAACATGGATCCACTGGTGACATTGCATGTGTGTTCTTTTCCTGAACCAGATGGATCCACTGGAGTCATTACATGTGTGTTCTTTTCCTAAACTACATGGATCCACTGGTGACATTGCATGTGTTTTTTTCCTAAACCACATTGATCCACTAGAGTCATTGCATGTGTGTTCTTTTCCTAAACCACATGGATTCACTAGAGTCATTGCATGTGTGTTGTTTTACTAACCCACATGTATCCACTGGTGTGATACACATGTGTGTTCTTTTCCTAAACCACATGTATCTACTTATGACATTGTATGTGTGTTCTTTTCCTGTACAACATTTATCCACTAGTGACATTTGCATCAGTGTAGTTTTCCTGAACCACATGTATCCACTAGAGTCATTGCCTCTGTGTTCTTTTCCTAAACCACATTGATCAACTATAGTCGTTGGATGTGTGTTCTTTTCCTAAATGACATGTATCCACTGGTGACATTTGCATGTGTGTTCTTTTCCTAAACCAAATTGATCTACTTGTGACATTCCATCAATATTTTTTTTCATAAACCACATTGATCCACTAGTGTCATTGCATGTGTGTTCTTTTCCTAAACCACATGGATCCACTAGATTCATTGCATGTGTGTTCTTTTCCTACACCACATTGATCCACTAGAGTCATTGCATGTGTGTTCTTTTCCTAAACCACATGGATCCACTTGTGACATTGCATGTGTGTTCTTTTCCTAAACCACATGGATCCACTAGTGACATTGCATGTGTGTTCTTTTCCTAAACCACATGGATCCAGTTATGACAATGCATGTGTGTTATTTTCCTGAACAACATGGATCCACCGATGACATTGCATGTGTGTTCTTTTCCTATACCACATGGATCCACTTGTGACATTGCATGTGTGTTCTTTTCCTAAACCACAGGGATCCACTAGTGACATTGCATGTGTGTTCTCTTTCTAAACCACATGGATCCACTAGTGTCATTGCATGTGTGTTCTTTTCCTAAACCACATGGATCCACTAGAGTCATTGCATGAGTGCTCTTTTCCTAAACCACATTGATCCACTAGAGTCATTGCATGTGTGTTCTTTTCCTAAACCACATGGATCCACTTGTGACATTGCATGTGTGCTCTTTTCCTAAACCACATGGATCCACCGGTGACATTGCAAGTGTGCTCTTTTCTAAATAACATGGATCCACTTGTGACATTGCATGTGTGTTCTTTTCCTGAACCATATGGATCCACTGGAGTCATTACATGTGTGTTCTTTTCCTAAACTATATGGATCCACTGGTGACATGGCATGTGTTTTTTTCCTAAACCACATTGATCCATTAGAGTCATTCCATGTGTGTTCTTTTCCTAAACCACATGGATTCACTAGAGTCATTGCATGTGTGTTGTTTTCCTAAACCACATGTATCCACTGGTGAGATTTTCATGTGGGTTCTTTTCCTAAACCACATGTATCTACTTATGACATTGCATGTGTGTTCTTTTCCTGTACAACATTTATCCACTAGTGACATTTGCATGAGTGTTCTTTTCCTGAACCACATATATCCACTAGAGTCATTGCTTGTGTGTTCTTTTCCTAAACCACATTGATCAACTATAGTCGTTGGATGTGTGTTCTTTTCCTAAATGACATGTATCCACTGGTGACATTTGCATGTGTGTTCTTTTCCTAAACCAAATTGATCTACCTGTGACATTGCATCAATATTTTTTTCATAAACCACATTGATCCACTAGTGTCATTGCATGTTTGTTCTTTTCCTAAACCACATGGATCCACTAGATTCATTGCATGTGTGTTCTTTTCCTACACCACATTGATCCACTAGAGTCATTGCATGTGTGTTCTTTTTCTAAACCACATGGATCCACTTGTGACATTGCATGTGTGTTCTTTTCCTAAACCACATGGATCCACTTGTGACATTGCATGTGTGTTCTTTTCGTAAACCACATGGATCCACTTATGACAATGCATGTGTGTTATTTTCCTAAACAACATGGATCCACCGATGACATTGCATGTGTGTTCTTTTCCTATACCACATGGATCCACTTGTGACATTGCATGTGTGTTCTTTTCCTAAACCACATTGATCCACTAGAGTCATTGCCTGTGTGTTCTTTTCCTAAACCAGATGGATCCACTTGTGACATTGCATGTGTGTTCTTTTCCTAAACCACATTGATCCACTAGAGTCATTGCATGTGTGTTCTTTTCCTAAATCACATTGATCCACTAGAATCATTGCATGTGTGTTCTTTTCATAAACCATATGGATCCACTTGTGACATTGCATGTGTGTTCTTTTCTTAAACCACATGGATCCACTAGTGTCATTGCATGTGTGTTCTTTTCCGAAACTACATGGATCCACTGGTGACATTTGCATGTGTGTTGTTTTCCTAAACCACATTGATTTACTTGTGACATTGCATGTGTGTGTTTTTCGTAAACCACATTGATCCACTAGTGTCATTACATGTGTGTTCTTTGCCTGAACCACATGGATGCACTGGTGTCATTGCATGGGTGTTCTTTTCCTAAACCACATGGATCCACTTGTGGCATTGCATGTGTGTTAATTTCATAAACCACATTGATCCACTAGACTCATTGCATGTGTGTTCTTTTCCTAAACCACATTGATCCACTAGAGTCATTGCATGTGTGTTGTTTTCCTAAACCACAAGGATTCAGTAGAGTCATTGCATGTGTGTTGTTTTCCTAAACCACATGTATCCACTAGTGAGATTTTCATGTGTGTTCTTTTCCTAAACCACATGTATCTACTTGTGACATTGCATGTGTGTTTTTTCCTGTACCACATTTATCCACTAGTGCCATTGCATGTGTATTCTTTTCTTGAACCACGTGGATCCACTTGTGTCAGTGCATGTGTGTTTTTTCCTAAACCACATTTATCCACTAGTGCCATTGCATGTGTGTTCTTTTCCTAAACAACATTGATCCACTAGTGACATTGCATGTGTGTTCATTTCCTTAACCACATGTATCCACTAGAGTCATTGCATGTGTGTTCTTTTCCAAAACCACATTGATCCACTATAGTCATTGCATGTGTGTTCTTTTCCAAAATGACATGTATCCACTTGTGACATTTGCATGTGTGTTCTTTTCCTAAAGCACATTGATCTACTTGTGACATTGTATGTGTATTTTTTTTGTAAACCACATTGATCCACTAGTGTCATTGCATGTGTGTTCTTTTCCTAAACCACATGGATCCACTAGAAGCATTGCATGTGTGTTCTTTTCCTAAACCACATTGATCCACTAGAGTCAGTGCATGTGTGTTCTTTTCCTGAACCACATGGATCCACTGGTGACATTGCATGTGTGTTATTTTCCTAAACCACATGGATCCACTAGTGACATTGCATGTGTGTTCTTTTCCTAAACCACATGTATCCACTTGTGACAATGGATGTGTGTTATTTTCCTAAACCACATGGATCCACCGGTGACATTGGATGTGTGTTCTTTTCCTAAACCACATGGATCCACCTGTGACATTGCATTTGTGTTCTTTTCCTAAGCCACATTGATCCACTAGTGACTTTTGCATGTGTGCTCTTTTCCTAAACCACATGGATCCACTAGAGTCATTAAATGTGTGTTCTTTTCCTAAACCACATTGGTCCACTGGAGTCATTGCATGTGTGTTCTTTTCCTAAACCAGATGGATCCACTTGTGACATTGCATATGTGTTCTTTTACTAAACCACATTGATCCACTAGAGTCATTGCATGTGTGTTCTTTTCATAAACCACATTGATCCACTAGAGTCATTGCATGTGTGTTCTTTTCCTAAATCACATTGATCCCCTAGAGTCATTGCATGTGTGTTCTTTTCGTAAACCACATGGTTCCACTTGTGACATTGCATGTGTGTTCTTTTCTTTACCACATGGATCCATTAGTGACATTGCATGTGTGTTCTTTTCCTAAACTACGTGGATCCACTGGGGACATTGCATGTTTGTTCTTCTTCTAAACCACATTGTTCCACTAGAGTCATTGCATGTGTGTTCTTTTCCTAAACCACATGGATCCACTAGTGACATTTGCATGTGTGTTGTTTTCCTAAACCACATTAATCTACTTGTGACATTGCCTATGTGTGTTTTTGTTAAACCACATTGATCCACTAGTGACATTTGCATGTGTGTTAATTTCCTAAACCACATGGATCCACTGGTGACATTGCATGTGCGTTCTTTTCCTAAACCAGATGGATCCACTGATGTCATTACATGTGTGTTCTTTTCCTGAACCACATGGATGCACTGGTGTCATTGCATGGGTGTTCTTTTCCTAAACCACATGGATCCACTTGTGGCATTGCATGTGTGTTAATTTCATAAACCATATTGATCCACTAGACTCATTGCATGTGTGTTCTTTTCCTAAACCACATTGATCCACTAGAGTCATTGCATGTGTGTTCTTTTCCTAAACCACATGGATCCACTTGTTACATTGCATGTGTGCTCTTTTCCTAAACCACATGGATCCACCTGTGACATTGCAAGTGTGCTCTTTTCTAAACAACATGGATCCACTGGTGACATTGCATGTGTGTTCTTTTCCTGAACCAGATGGATCCACTGGAGTCATTACACGTGTGTTCTTTTCCTAAACTACATGGATCCACTGGTGACATTGCATGTGTATTTTTCCTAAACCACATTGATCCACTAGAGTCATTGCATGTGTGTTCTTTTCCTAAACCACATGGATTCACTAGAGTCATTGCATGTGTGTTGTTTTCCTAAACCACATGTATCCACTGGTGAGATTTTCATGTGTGTTCTTTTCCTAAACCACATGTATCTACTTATGACATTGCATGTGTGTTCTTTTCCTGTACAACATTTATCCACTAGTGACATTTGCATGAGTGTTCTTTTCCTGAACCACATGTATCCACTAGAGTCATTGCCAGTGTGTTCTTTTCCTAAACCACATTGATCATCTATTGTCGTTGGATGTGTGTTCTTTTCCTAAATGTCATGTATCCACTGGTGACATTTGCATGTGTGTTCTTTTCCTAAACCAAATTGATCTACTTGTGACATTGCATCAATATTTTTTTCATAAAGCACATTGATCCACTAGTGTCATTGCATGTGTGTTCTTTTCCTAAACCACATGGATCCACTAGATTCATTCCATGTGTGTTCTTTTCCTACACCACATTGATCCACTAGAGTCATTGCATGTGTGTTCTTTTCCTAAACCACATGGATCCACTTGTGACAGTGCATGTGTGTTCTTTTCCTAAACCACATGGATCCACTAGTGACATTGCATGTGTGTTATTTTCCTAAACCACATGGATCCACTTATGACAATGCATGTGTGTTATTTTCCTAAACAACATGGATCCACCGATGACATTGCATGTGTGTTCTTTTCCTATACCACGTTGATCCACTTGTGACATTGCATGTGTGTTCTTTTCCTAAACCACATTGATCCACTAGAGTCATTGCTTGTGTGTTCTTTCCCTAAACCAGATGGATCCACTTCTGACATTGCATGTGTGTTCTTTTCCTAAACCACATTGATCCACTAGAGTCATTGCATGTGTGTTCTTTTCCTAAATCACATTGATCCACTAGAATCATTGCATGTGTGTTCTTTTCGTAAACCATATGGATCCACTAGTGCCATTGCATGTGTGTTATTTTCCTAAACAACATTGATCCACTAGTGACATTGCATGTGTGTTCATTTCCTTAACCACATGTATCCACTAGAGTCATTGCATGTGTGTTCTTTTCCTAAACCACATTGATCCACTATAGTCATTGCATGTGTGTTCTTTTCCCAAATGACATGTATCCACTTGTGACATTTGCATGTGTGTTCTTTTCCTAAAGCACATTGATCTACTTGTGACATTGTATGTGTATTTTTTTTGTAAACCACATTGATCCACTAGTGTCATTGCATGTGTGTTCTTTTCCTAAACCACATGGATCCACTAGAGTCATTGCATGTGTGTTCTTTTCCTAAACCACATTGATCCACTAGAGTCAGTGCATGTGTGTTCTTTTCCTGAACCACATGGATCCACTGGTGACATTGCATGTGTGTTCTTTTTCTAAACCACATGGATCCACTAGTGACATTGCATGTGTGTTCTTTTCCTAAACCACATGTATCCACTTGTGACAATGGATGTGTGTTATTTTCCTAAACCACATGGATCCACCGGTGACATTGGATGTGTGTTCTTTTCCTAAACCACATGGATCCACCTGTGACATTGCATTTGTGTTCTTTTCCTAAGCCACATTGATCCACTAGTGACTTTTGCATGTGTGCTCTTTTCCTAAACCACATGGATCCACTAGAGTCATTAAATGTGTGTTCTTTTCCTAAACCACATTGGTCCACTGGAGTCATTGCATGTGTGTTCTTTTCCTAAACCAGATGGATCCACTTGTGACATTGCATATGTGTTCTTTTCCTAAACCACATTGATCCACTAGAGTCATTGCATGTGTGTTATTTTCATAAACCACATTGATCCACTAGAGTCATTGCATGTGTGTTCTTTTCCTAAATCACATTGATCCCCTAGAGTCATTGCATGTGTGTTCTTTTCGTAAACCACATGGTTCCACTTGTGACATTGCATGTGTGTTCTTTTCTTTACCACATGGATCCATTAGTGACACTGCATGTGTGTTCTTTTCCTAAACTACGTGGATCCACTGGGACATTGCATGTTTGTTCTTCTTCTAAACCACATTGTTCCACTAGAGTCATTGCATGTGTGTTCTTTTCCTAAACCACATGGATCCACTAGTGACATTTGCATGTGTGTTGTTTTCCTAAACCACATTAATCTACTTGTGACATTGCCTATGTGTGTTTTTGTTAAACCACATTGATCCACTAGTGACATTTGCATGTGTGTTAATTTCCTAAACCACATGGATCCACTGGTGACATTGCATGTGCGTTCTTTTCCTAAACCAGATGGATCCACTGATGTCATTACATGTGTGTTCTTTTCCTGAACCACATGGATGCACTGGTGCCATTGCATGGGTGTTCTTTTCCTAAACCACATGGATCCACTTGTGGCATTGCATGTGTGTTAATTTCGTAAACCACATTGATCCACTAGACTCATTGCATGTGTGTTCTTTTCCTAAACCACATTGATCCACTAGAGTCATTGCATGTGTGTTCTTTTCCTAAACCACATGGATCCACTTGTTACATTGCATGTGTGCTCTTTTCCTAAACCACATGGATCCACCGGTGACATTGCAAGTGTGCTCTTTTCTAAAGAACATGGATCCACTGGTGACATTGCATGTGTGTTCATTTCCTGAACCAGATGGATCCACTGGAGTCATTACACGTGTGTTCTTTTCCTAAACTACATGGATCCACTGGTGACATTGCATGTGTATTTTTCCTAAACCACATTGATCCACTAGAGTCATTGCATGTGTGTTCTTTTCCTAAACCACATGGATTCACTAGAGTCATTGCATGTGTGTTGTTTTCCTAAACCACATGTATCCACTGGTGAGATTTTCATGTGTGTTCTTTTCCTAAACCACATGTATCTACTTATGACATTGCATGTGTGTTCTTTTCCTGTACAACATTTATCCACTAGTGACATTTGCATGAGTGTTCTTTTCCTGAACCACATGTATCCACTAGAGTCATTGCCAGTGTGTTCTTTTCCTAAACCACATTGATCATCTATTGTCGTTGGATGTGTGTTCTTTTCCTAAATGTCATGTATCCACTGGTGACATTTGCATGTGTGTTCTTTTCCTAAACCAAATTGATCTACTTGTGACATTGCATCAATATTTTTTTCATAAACCACATTGATCCACTAGTGTCATTGCATGTGTGTTCTTTTCCTAAACCACATGGATCCACTAGATTCATTCCATGTGTGTTCTTTTCCTACACCACATTGATCCACTAGAGTCATTGCATGTGTGTTCTTTTCCTAAACCACATGGATCCACTTGTGACAGTGCATGTGTGTTCTTTTCCTAAACCACATGGATCCACTAGTGACATTGCATGTGTGTTCTTTTCCTAAACCACATGGATCCACTTATGACAATGCATGTGTGTTATTTTTCTAAACAACATGGATCCACCGATGACATTGCATGTGTGTTCTTTTCCTATACCACGTTGATCCACTTGTGACATTGCATGTGTGTTCTTTTCCTAAACCGCATTGATCCACTAGAGTCATTGCCTGTGTGTTCTTTTCCTAAACCAGATGGATCCACTTCTGACATTGCAGGTGTGTTCTTTTCCTAAACCACATTGATCCACTAGAGTCATTGCATGTGTGTTCTTTTCCTAAATCACATTGATCCACTAGAATCATTGCATGTGTGTTCTTTTCGTAAACCATATGGATCCACTTGTGACATTGCATGTGTGTTCTTTTCCTAAACTACATGGATCCACTGGTGACATTTGCATGTGTGTTGTTTTCCTAAACCACATTGATTTACTTGTGACATTGCATGTGTGTGTTTTTCGTAAACCACACTGATCCACTAGTGTCATTACATGTGTGTTCTTTGCCTGAACCACATGGATGCACTGGTGTCATTGCATGGGTGTTCTTTTCCTAAACCACATGGATCCACTTGTGGCATTGCATGTGTGTTAATTTCATAAACCACATTGATCCACTAGACTCGTTGCATGTGTGTTCTTTTCCTAAACCACATTGATCCACTAGAGTCATTGCATGTGTGTTCTTTTCCTAAACCACATGTATCCACTTGTGACATTGCATGTGTGCTCTTTTCCTAAACCACATGGATCCACCTGTGACATTGCAAGTGTGCTCTTTTCTAAACAACATGGATCCACTGGTGACATTTCATGTGTGTTCTTTTCCTGAACCAGATGGATCCACTGGAGTCATTACATGTGTGTTCTTTTCCTAAACTACATGGATCCACTGGTGACATTGCATGTGTTTTTTTCCTAAACCACATTGATCCACTAGAGTCATTGCATGTGTGTTCTTTTCCTAAACCACATGGATTCACTAGAGTCATTGCATGTGTGTTGTTTTACTAACCCACATGTATCCACTGGTGTGATACACATGTGTGTTCTTTTCCTAAACCACATGTATCTACTTATGACATTGTATGTGTGTTCTTTTCCTGTACAACATTTATCCACTAGTGACATTTGCATCAGTGTAGTTTTCCTGAACCACATGTATCCACTAGAGTCATTGCCTCTGTGTTCTTTTCCTAAACCACATTGATCAACTATAGTCGTTGGATGTGTGTTCTTTTCCTAAATGACATGTATCCACTGGTGACATTTGCATGTGTGTTCTTTTCCTAAACCAAATTGATCTACTTGTGACATTCCATCAATATTTTTTTTCATAAACCACATTGATCCACTAGTGTCATTGCATGTGTGTTCTTTTCCTAAACCACATGGATCCACTAGATTCATTGCATGTGTGTTCTTTTCCTACACCACATTGATCCACTAGAGTCATTGCATGTGTGTTCTTTTCCTAAACCACATGGATCCACTTGTGACATTGCATGTGTGTTCTTTTCCTAAACCACATGGATCCACTAGTGACATTGCATGTGTGTTCTTTTCCTAAACCACATGGATCCAGTTATGACAATGCATGTGTGTTATTTTCCTAAACAACATGGATCCACCGATGACATTGCATGTGTGTTCTTTTCCTATACCACATGGATCCACTTGTGACATTGCATGTGTGTTCTTTTCCTAAACCACAGGGATCCACTAGTGACATTGCATGTATGTTCTCTTTCTAAACCACATGGATCCACTAGTGTCATTGCATGTGTGTTCTTTTCCTAACCACATGGATCCACTAGAGTCATTGCATGAGTGCTCTTTTCCTAAACCACATTGATCCACTAGAGTCATTGCATGTGTGTTCTTTTCCTAAACCACATGGATCCACTTGTGACATTGCATGTGTGCTCTTTTCCTAAACCACATGGATCCACCGGTGACATTGCAAGTGTGCTCTTTTCTAAACAACATGGATCCACTTGTGACATTGCATGTGTGTTCTTTTCCTGAACCATATGGATCCACTGGAGTCATTACATGTGTGTTCTTTTCCTAAACTATATGGATCCACTGGTGACATGGCATGTGTTTTTTTCCTAAACCACATTGATCCATTAGAGTCATTGCATGTGTGTTCTTTTCCTAAACCACATGGATTCACTAGAGTCATTGCATGTGTGTTGTTTTCCTAAACCACATGTATCCACTGGTGAGATTTTCATGTGGGTTCTTTTCCTAAACCACATGTATCTACTTATGACATTGCATGTGTGTTCTTTTCCTGTACAACATTTATCCACTAGTGACATTTGCATGAGTGTTCTTTTCCTGAACCACATATATCCACTAGAGTCATTGCTTGTGTGTTCTTTTCCTAAACCACATTGATCAACTATAGTCGTTGGATGTGTGTTCTTTTCCTAAATGACATGTATCCACTGGTGACATTTGCATGTGTGTTCTTTTCCTAAACCAAATTGATCTACTTGTGACATTGCATCAATATTTTTTTCATAAACCACATTGATCCACTAGTGTCATTGCATGTTTGTTCTTTTCCTAAACCACATGGATCCACTAGATTCATTGCATGTGTGTTCTTTTCCTACACCACATTGATCCACTAGAGTCATTGCATGTGTGTTCTTTTTCTAAACCACATGGATCCACTTGTGACATTGCATGTGTGTTCTTTTCCTAAACCACATGGATCCACTTGTGACATTGCATGTGTGTTCTTTTCCTAAACCACATGGATCCACTTATGACAATGCATGTGTGTTATTTTCCTAAACAACATGGATCCACCGATGACATTGCATGTGTGTTCTTTTCCTATACCACATGGATCCACTTGTGACATTGCATGTGTGTTCTTTTCCTAAACCACATTGATCCACTAGAGTCATTGCCTGTGTGTTCTTTTCCTAAACCAGATGGATCCACTTGTGACATTGCATGTGTGTTCTTTTCCTAAACCACATTGATCCACTAGAGTCATTGCATGTGTGTTCTTTTCCTAAATCACATTGATCCACTAGAATCATTGCATGTGTGTTCTTTTCATAAACCATATGGATCCACTTGTGACATTGCATGTGTGTTCTTTTCTTAAACCACATGGATCCACTAGTGTCATTGCATGTGTGTTCTTTTCCGAAACTACATGGATCCACTGGTGACATTTGCATGTGTGTTGTTTTCCTAAACCACATTGATTTACTTGTGACATTGCATGTGTGTGTTTTTCGTAAACCACATTGATCCACTAGTGTCATTACATGTGTGTTCTTTGCCTGAACCACATGGATGCACTGGTGTCATTGCATGGGTGTTCTTTTCCTAAACCACATGGATCCACTTGTGGCATTGCATGTGTGTTAATTTCATAAACCACATTGATCCACTAGACTCATTGCATGTGTGTTCTTTTCCTAAACCACATTGATCCACTAGAGTCATTGCATGTGTGTTGTTTTCCTAAACCACAAGGATTCAGTAGAGTCATTGCATGTGTGTTGTTTTCCTAAACCACATGTATCCACTAGTGAGATTTTCATGTGTGTTCTTTTCCTAAACCACATGTATCTACTTGTGACATTGCATGTGTGTTTTTTCCTGTACCACATTTATCCACTAGTGCCATTGCATGTGTATTCTTTTCTTGAACCACGTGGATCCACTTGTGTCAGTGCATGTGTGTTTTTTCCTAAACCACATTTATCCACTAGTGCCATTGCATGTGTGTTCTTTTCCTAAACAACATTGATCCACTAGTGACATTGCATGTGTGTTCATTTCCTTAACCACATGTATCCACTAGAGTCATTGCATGTGTGTTCTTTTCCAAAACCACATTGATCCACTATAGTCATTGCATGTGTGTTCTTTTGCAAAATGACATGTATCCACTTGTGACATTTGCATGTGTGTTCTTTTCCTAAAGCACATTGATCTACTTGTGACATTGTATGTGTATTTTTTTTGTAAACCACATTGATCCACTAGTGTCATTGCATGTGTGTTCTTTTCCTAAACCACATGGATCCACTAGAGTCATTGCATGTGTGTTCTTTTCCTAAACCACATTGATCCACTAGAGTCAGTGCATGTGTGTTCTTTTCCTGAACCACATGGATCCACTGGTGACATTGCATGTGTGTTATTTTCCTAAACCACATGGATCCACTAGTGACATTGCATGTGTGTTCTTTTCCTAAACCACATGTATCCACTTGTGACAATGGATGTGTGTTATTTTCCTAAACCACATGGATCCACCGGTGACATTGGATGTGTGTTCTTTTCCTAAACCACATGGATCCACCTGTGACATTGCATTTGTGTTCTTTTCCTAAGCCACATTGATCCACTAGTGACTTTTGCATGTGTGCTCTTTTCCTAAACCACATGGATCCACTAGAGTCATTAAATGTGTGTTCTTTTCCTAAACCACATTGGTCCACTGGAGTCATTGCATGTGTGTTCTTTTCCTAAACCAGATGGATCCACTTGTGACATTGCATATGTGTTCTTTTCCTAAACCACATTGATCCACTAGAGTCATTGCATGTGTGTTCTTTTCATAAACCACATTGATCCACTAGAGTCATTGCATGTGTGTTCTTTTCCTAAATCACATTGATCCCCTAGAGTAATTGCATGTGTGTTCTTTTCGTAAACCACATGGTTCCAGTTGTGACATTGCATGTGTGTTCTTTTCTTTACCACATGGATCCATTAGTGACATTGCATGTGTGTTCTTTTCCTAAACTACGTGGATCCACTGGGGACATTGCATGTTTGTTCTTCTTCTAAACCACATTGTTCCACTAGAGTCATTGCATGTGTGTTCTTTTCCTAAACCACATGGATCCACTAGTGACATTTGCATGTGTGTTGTTTTCCTAAACCACATTAATCTACTTGTGACATTGCCTATGTGTGTTTTTGTTAAACCACATTGATCCACTAGTGACATTTGCATGTGTGTTAATTTCCTAAACCACATGGATCCACTGGTGACATTGCATGTGCGTTCTTTTCCTAAACCAGATGGATCCACTGATGTCATTACATGTGTGTTCTTTTCCTGAACCACATGGATGCACTGGTGTCATTGCATGGGTGTTCTTTTCCTAAACCACATGGATCCACTTGTGGCATTGCATGTGTGTTAATTTCATAAACCATATTGATCCACTAGACTCATTGCATGTGTGTTCTTTTCCTAAACCACATTGATCCACTAGAGTCATTGCATGTGTGTTCTTTTCCTAAACCACATGGATCCACTTGTTACATTGCATGTGTGCTCTTTTCCTAAACCACATGGATCCACCTGTGACATTGCAAGTGTGCTCTTTTCTAAACAACATGGATCCACTGGTGACATTGCATGTGTGTTCTTTTCCTGAACCAGATGGCTCCACTGGAGTCATTACACGTGTGTTCTTTTCCTAAACTACATGGATCCACTGGTGACATTGCATGTGTATTTTTCCTAAACCACATTGATCCACTAGAGTCATTGCATGTGTGTTCTTTTCCTAAACCACATGGATTCACTAGAGTCATTGCATGTGTGTTGTTTTCCTAAACGACATGTATCCACTGGTGAGATTTTCATGTGTGTTCTTTTCCTAAACCACATGTATCTACTTATGACATTGCATGTGTGTTCTTTTCCTGTACAACATTTATCCACTAGTGACATTTGCATGAGTGTTCTTTTCCTGAACCACATGTATCCACTAGAGTCATTGCCAGTGTGTTCTTTTCCTAAACCACATTGATCATCTATTGTCGTTGGATGTGTGTTCTTTTCCTAAATGTCATGTATCCACTGGTGACATTTGCATGTGTGTTCTTTTCCTAAACCAAATTGATCTACTTGTGACATTGCATCAATATTTTTTTCATAAACCACATTGATCCACTAGTGTCATTGCATGTGTGTTCTTTTCCTAAACCACATGGATCCACTAGATTCATTCCATGTGTGTTCTTTTCCTACACCACATTGATCCACTAGAGTCATTGCATGTGTGTTCTTTTCCTAAACCACATGGATCCACTTGTGACAGTGCATGTGTGTTCTTTTCCTAAACCACATGGATCCACTAGTGACATTGCATGTGTGTTCTTTTCCTAAACCACATGGATCCACTTATGACAATGCATGTGTGTTATTTTCCTAAACAACATGGATCCACCGATGACATTGCATGTGTGTTCTTTTCCTATACCACGTTGATCCACTTGTGACATTGCATGTGTGTTCTTTTCCTAAACCACATTGATCCACTAGAGTCATTGCTTGTGTGTTCTTTTCCTAAACCAGATGGATCCACTTCTGACATTGCATGTGTGTTCTTTTCCTAAACCACATTGATCCACTAGAGTCATTGCATGTGTGTTCTTTTCCTAAATCACATTGATCCACTAGAATCATTGCATGTGTGTTCTTTTCGTAAACCATATGGATCCACTAGTGCCATTGCATGTGTGTTCTTTTCCTAAACAACATTGATCCACTAGTGACATTGCATGTGTGTTCATTTCCTTAACCACATGTATCCACTAGAGTCATTGCATGTGTGTTCTTTTTCCTAAACCACATTGATCCACTATAGTCATTGCATGTGTGTTCTTTTCCCAAATAACATGTATCCACTTGTGACATTTGCATGTGCGTTCTTTTCCTAAAGCACATTGATCTACTTGTGACATTGTATGTGTATTTTTTTTGTAAACCACATTGATCCACTAGTGTCATTGCATGTGTGTTCTTTTCCTAAACCACATGGATCCACTAGAGTCATTGCATGTGTGTTCTTTTCCTAAACCACATTGATCCACTAGAGTCAGTGCATGTGTGTTCTTTTCCTGAACCACATGGATCCACTGGTGACATTGCATGTGTGTTCTTTTTCTAAACCACATGGATCCACTAGTGACATTGCATGTGTGTTCTTTTCCTAAACCACATGTATCCACTTGTGACAATGGATGTGTGTTATTTTCCTAAACCACATGGATCCACCGGTGACATTGGATGTGTGTTCTTTTCCTAAACCACATGGATCCACCTGTGACATTGCATTTGTGTTCTTTTCCTAAGCCACATTGATCCACTAGTGACTTTTGCATGTGTGCTCTTTTCCTAAACCACATGGATCCACTAGAGTCATTAAATGTGTGTTCTTTTCCTAAACCACATTGGTCCACTGGAGTCATTGCATGTGTGTTCTTTTCCTAAACCAGATGGATCCACTTGTGACATTGCATATGTGTTCTTTTCCTAAACCACATTGATCCACTAGAGTCATTGCATGTGTGTTATTTTCATAAACCACATTGATCCACTAGAGTCATTGCATGTGTGTTCTTTTCCTAAATCACACTGATCCCCTAGAGTCATTGCATGTGTGTTCTTTTCGTAAACCACATGGTTCCACTTGTGACATTGCATGTGTGTTCTTTTCTTTACCACATGGATCCATTAGTGACACTGCATGTGTGTTCTTTTCCTAAACTACGTGGATCCACTGGGACATTGCATGTTTGTTCTTCTTCTAAACCACATTGTTCCACTAGAGTCATTGCATGTGTGTTCTTTTCCTAAACCACATGGATCCACTAGTGACATTTGCATGTGTGTTGTTTTCCTAAACCACATTAATCTACTTGTGACATTGCCTATGTGTGTTTTTGTTAAACCACATTGATCCACTAGTGACATTTGCATGTGTGTTAATTTCCTAAACCACATGGATCCACTGGTGACATTGCATGTGCGTTCTTTTCCTAAACCAGATGGATCCACTGATGTCATTACATGTGTGTTCTTTTCCTGAACCACATGGATGCACTGGTGTCATTGCATGGGTGTTCTTTTCCTAAACCACATGGATCCACTTGTGGCATTGCATGTGTGTTAATTTCATAAACCACATTGATCCACTAGACTCATTGCATGTGTGTTCTTTTCCTAAACCACATTGATCCACTAGAGTCATTGCATGTGTGTTCTTTTCCTAAACCACATGGATCCACTTGTTACATTGCATGTGTGCTCTTTTCCTAAACCACATGGATCCACCGGTGACATTGCAAGTGTGCTCTTTTCTAAAGAACATGGATCCACTGGTGACATTGCATGTGTGTTCTTTTCCTGAACCAGATGGATCCACTGGAGTCATTACACATGTGTTCTTTTCCTAAACTACATGGATCCACTGGTGACATTGCATGTGTATTTTTCCTAAACCACATTGATCCACTAGAGTCATTGCATGTGTGTTCTTTTCCTAAACCACATGGATTCACTAGAGTCATTGCATGTGTGTTGTTTTCCTAAACCACATGTATCCACTGGTGAGATTTTCATGTGTGTTCTTTTCCTAAACCACATGTATCTACTTATGACATTGCATGTGTGTTCTTTTCCTGTACAACATTTATCCACTAGTGACATTTGCATGAGTGTTCTTTTCCTGAACCACATGTATCCACTAGAGTCATTGCCAGTGTGTTCTTTTCCTAAACCACATTGATCATCTATTGTCGTTGGATGTGTGTTCTTTTCCTAAATGTCATGTATCCACTGGTGACATTTGCATGTGTGTTCTTTTCCTAAACCAAATTGATCTACTTGTGACATTGCATCAATATTTTTTTCATAAACCACATTGATCCACTAGTGTCATTGCATGTGTGTTCTTTTCCTAAACCACATGGATCCACTAGATTCATTCCATGTGTGTTCTTTTCCTACACCACATTGATCCACTAGAGTCATTGCATGTGTGTTCTTTTCCTAAACCACATGGATCCACTTGTGACAGTGCATGTGTGTTCTTTTCCTAAACCACATGGATCCACTAGTGACATTGCATGTGTGTTCTTTTCCTAAACCACATGGATCCACTTATGACAATGCATGTGTGTTATTTTCCTAAACAACATGGATCCACCGATGACATTGCATGTGTGTTCTTTTCCTATACCACGTTGATCCACTTGTTACATTGCATGTGTGTTCTTTTCCTAAACCACATTGATCCACTAGAGTCATTGCCTGTGTGTTCTTTTCCTAAACCAGATGGATCCACTTCTGATATTGCATGTGTGTTCTTTTCCTAAACCACATTGATCCACTAGAGTCATTGCATGTGTGTTCTTTTCCTAAATCACATTGATCCACTAGAATCATTGCATGTGTGTTCTTTTCGTAAACCATATGGATCCACTTGTGACATTGCATGTGTGTTCTTTTCCTAAACTACATGGATCCACTGGTGACATTTGCATGTGTGTTGTTTTCCTAAACCACATTGATTTACTTGTGACATTGCATGTGTGTGTTTTTCGTAAACCACACTGATCCACTAGTGTCATTACATGTGTGTTCTTTGCCTGAACCACATGGATGCACTGGTGTCATTGCATGGGTGTTCTTTTCCTAAACCACATGGATCCACTTGTGGCATTGCATGTGTGTTAATTTCATAAACCACATTGATCCACTAGACTCATTGCATGTGTGTTCTTTTCCTAAACCACATTGATCCACTAGAGTCATTGCATGTGTGTTCTTTTCCTAAACCACATGGATCCACTTGTGACATTGCATGTGTGCTCTTTTCCTAAACCACATGGATCCACCGGTGACATTGCAAGTGTGCTCTTTTCTAAACAACATGGATCCACTGGTGACATTGCATGTGTGTTCTTTTCCTGAACCAGATGGATCCACTGGAGTCATTACATGTGTGTTCTTTTCCTAAACTACATGGATCCACTGGTGACATTGCATGTGTTTTTTTCCTAAACCACATTGATCCACTAGAGTCATTGCATGTGTGTTCTTTTCCTAAACCACATGGATTCACTAGAGTCATTGCATGTGTGTTGTTTTACTAACCCACATGTATCCACTGGTGTGATTTTCATGTGTGTTCTTTTCCTAAACCACATGTATCTACTTATGACATTGCATGTGTGTTCTTTTCCTGTACAACATTTATCCACTAGTGACATTTGCATGAGTGTTCTTTTCCTGAACCACATGTATCCACTAGAGTCATTGCCTCTGTGTTCTTTTCCTAAACCACATTGATCAACTATAGTCGTTGGATGTGTGTTCTTTTCCTAAATGACATGTATCCACTGGTGACATTTGCATGTGTGTTCTTTTCCTAAACCAAATTGATCTACTTGTGACATTCCATCAATATTTTTTTCATAAACCACATTGATCCACTAGTGTCATTGCATGTGTGTTCTTTTCCTAAACCACATGGATCCACTAGATTCATTGCATGTGTGTTCTTTTCCTACACCACATTGATCCACTAGAGTCATTGCATGTGTGTTCTTTTCCTAAACCACATGGATCCACTTGTGACATTGCATGTGTGTTCTTTTCCTAAACCACATGGATCCACTACTGACATTGCATGTGTGTTCTTTTCCTAAACCACATGGATCCAGTTATGACAATGCATGTGTGTTATTTTCCTAAACAACATGGATCCACCGATGATATTGCATGTGTGTTCTTTTCCTATACCACATGGATCCACTTGTGACATTGCATATGTATTCTTTTCCTAAACCACATTGATCCACTACAGTCATTGCCTGTGTGTTCTTTTCCTAAACCAGATGGATCCACTTGTGACATTGCATGTGTGTTCTTTTCCTAAACCACATTGATCCACTAGAGTCATTGCATGCGTGTTCTTTTCCTAAATCACATTGATCCACTAGAATCATTGCATGTGTGTTATTTTCGTAAACAATATGGATCCACTTGTGACATTGCATGTGTGTTCTTTTCTTAAACCACATGGATCCACTAGTGAGATTGCATGTGTGTTCTTTTCCTAAACTACATGGATCCACTGGTGACATTTGCATGTGTGTTGTTTTTGTAAACCACATTGATTTACTTGTGACATTGCATGTGTGTGTTTTTTGTAAACCACATTGATCCACTAGTGTCATTACATGTGTGTTCTTTGCCTGAACCACATGGATGCACTGGTGTCATTGCATGGGTGTTCTTTTCCTAAACCACATGGATCCACTTGTGGCATTGCATGTGTGTTAATTTCATAAACCACATTGATCCACTAGACTCATTGCATGTCGGTTTTTCCTAAACCACATTGATCCACTAGAGTCATTGCATGTGTGTTCTTTTCCTAAACCACATGGATCCACTTGTGAAATTGCATGTGTGCTCTTTTCCTAAACCACATGGATCCACCGGTAACATTGCAAGTGTGCTCTTTTCTAAACAACATGGATCCACTGGTGACATTGCATGTGTGTTCTTTTCCTGAACCAGATGGATCCACTGGAGTCATTACATGTGTGTTCTTTTCCTAAACTACATGGATCCACGGGTGACATTGCATGTGTTTTTTTCCTAAACCACATTGATCCACTAGAATCATTGCATGTGTGTTCTTTTCCTAAACCACATGGATTCACTAGAGTCATTGCATGTGTGTTGTTTTCCTAAACCACATGTATCCACTGGTGAGATTTTCATGTGTGTTCTTTTCCTAAACCACATGTATCTACTTATGACATTGCATGTGTGTTCTTTTCCTGTACAACATTTATCCACTAGTGACATTTGCATGAGCGTTCTTTTCCTGAACCACATGTATCCACTAGAGTCATTGCCTCTGTGTTCTTTTCCTAAACCACATTGATCAACTATAGTCGTTGGATGTGTGTTCTTTTCCTAAATGACATGTATCCACTGGTGACATTTGCATGTGTGTTCTTTTCCTAAACCAAATTGATCTACTTGTGACATTCCATCAATTTTTTTTTCATAAACCACATTGATCCACTAGTGTCATTGCATGTGTGTTCTTTTCCTAAACCACATGGATCCACTTGATTCATTGCATGTGTGTTCTTTTCCTACACCACATTGATCCACTAGAGTCATTGCATGTGTGTTCTTTTCCTAAACCACATGGATCCACTTGTGACATTGCATGTGTGTTCTTTTCCTAAACCACATGGATCCACTAGTGACATTGCATGTGTGTTCTTTTCCTAAACCACATGGATCCAGTTATGACAATGCATGTGTGTTATTTTCCTAAACCACATTGATCCACCAGAGTCATTGCCTGTGTGTTCTATTCCTAAACCAGATGGATCCACTTGTGACATTGCATGTGTGTTCTTTTCCTAAACCACATTGATCCACTAGAGTCATTGCATGTGTGTTCTTTTCCTAAATCACATTGATCCACTAGAATCATTGCATGTGTGTTGTTTTCGTAAACCATATGGATCCACTTGTGACATTGCATGTGTGTTCTTTTCTTAAACCACATGGATCCACTAGTGACATTGCATGTGTGTTCTTTTCCTAAACTACATGGATCCACTGGCGACATTTGCATGTGTGTTGTTTTCCTAAACCACATTGATTTACTTGTGACATTGCATGTGTGTGTTTTTCGTAAACCACATTGATCCACTAGTGTCATTACATGTGTGTTCTTTGCCTGAACCACATGGATGCACTAGTGTCATTGCATGGGTGTTCTTTTCCTAAACCACATGGATCCACTTGTGGCATTGCATGTGTGTTAATTTCATAAACCACATTGATCCACTAGAGACATTGCATGTGTGTTTTTTCCTAAACCACATGGATCCACCGGTGACATTGCATGTGTGTTCTTTTCCTAAACCACATTGATCCACTAGAGTCATTGCATGTGTGTTCTTTTCCTAAACCACATGGATCCACTAGAGTCATTAAGTGTGTGTTCTTTTCCTAAACCACATTGATCCACTAGACTCATTGCATGTGTGTTCTTTTCCTAAACCACATTGATCCACTAGAGTCATTGCATGTGTGTTCTTTTCCTAAACCACATGGATCCACTTGTGACATTGCATGTGTGCTGTTTTCCAAAACCACATGGATCCACCGGTGACATTGCAAGTTTGTTCTTTTCTAAACAACATGGATCCACTGGTGACATTGCATGTGTGTTCATTTCCTGAACCAGATGGATCCACTAGAGTCATTGCATGTGTGTTCTTTTCCTAAATAGTATGGTTCCACTTGTGACATTGCATGTGTTTTTTTCCTAAACCACATTGATCCACTAGAGTCATTGCATGTGTGTTGTTTTCCTAAACCACAAGGATTCACTATAGTCATTGCATGTGTGTTCTTTTCCTAAACCACATGGATTCACTAGAGTCATTGCATGTGTGTTGTTTTACTAACCCACATGTATCCACTGGTGTGATTTTCATGTGTGTTCTTTTCCTAAACCACATGTATCTACTTATGACATTGCATGTGTGTTCTTTTCCTGTACAACATTTATCCACTAGTGACATTTGCATGAGTGTTCTTTTCCTGAACCACATGTATCCACTAGAGTCATTGCCTCTGTGTTCTTTTCCTAAACCACATTGATCAACTATAGTCGTTGGATGTGTGTTCTTTTCCTAAATGACATGTATCCACTGGTGACATTTGCATGTGTGTTCTTTTCCTAAACCAAATTGATCTACTTGTGACATTCCATCAATATTTTTTTCATAAACCACATTGATCCACTAGTGTCATTGCATGTGTGTTCTTTTCCTAAACCACATGGATCCACTAGATTCATTGCATGTGTGTTCTTTTCCTACACCACATTGATCCACTAGAGTCATTGCATGTGTGTTCTTTTCCTAAACCACATGGATCCACTTGTGACATTGCATGTGTGTTCTTTTCCTAAACCACATGGATCCACTACTGACATTGCATGTGTGTTCTTTTCCTAAACCACATGGATCCAGTTATGACAATGCATGTGTGTTATTTTCCTAAACAACATGGATCCACCGATGATATTGCATGTGTGTTCTTTTCCTATACCACATGGATCCACTTGTGACATTGCATATGTATTCTTTTCCTAAACCACATTGATCCACTACAGTCATTGCCTGTGTGTTCTTTTCCTAAACCAGATGGATCCACTTGTGACATTGCATGTGTGTTCTTTTCCTAAACCACATTGATCCACTAGAGTCATTGCATGCGTGTTCTTTTCCTAAATCACATTGATCCACTAGAATCATTGCATGTGTGTTATTTTCGTAAACAATATGGATCCACTTGTGACATTGCATGTGTGTTCTTTTCTTAAACCACATGGATCCACTAGTGAGATTGCATGTGTGTTCTTTTCCTAAACTACATGGATCCACTGGTGACATTTGCATGTGTGTTGTTTTTGTAAACCACATTGATTTACTTGTGACATTGCATGTGTGTGTTTTTTGTAAACCACATTGATCCACTAGTGTCATTACATGTGTGTTCTTTGCCTGAACCACATGGATGCACTGGTGTCATTGCATGGGTGTTCTTTTCCTAAACCACATGGATCCACTTGTGGCATTGCATGTGTGTTAATTTCATAAACCACATTGATCCACTAGACTCATTGCATGTCGGTTTTTCCTAAACCACATTGATCCACTAGAGTCATTGCATGTGTGTTCTTTTCCTAAACCACATGGATCCACTTGTGAAATTGCATGTGTGCTCTTTTCCTAAACCACATGGATCCACCGGTAACATTGCAAGTGTGCTCTTTTCTAAACAACATGGATCCACTGGTGACATTGCATGTGTGTTCTTTTCCTGAACCAGATGGATCCACTGGAGTCATTACATGTGTGTTCTTTTCCTAAACTACATGGATCCACGGGTGACATTGCATGTGTTTTTTTCCTAAACCACATTGATCCACTAGAATCATTGCATGTGTGTTCTTTTCCTAAACCACATGGATTCACTAGAGTCATTGCATGTGTGTTGTTTTCCTAAACCACATGTATCCACTGGTGAGATTTTCATGTGTGTTCTTTTCCTAAACCACATGTATCTACTTATGACATTGCATGTGTGTTCTTTTCCTGTACAACATTTATCCACTAGTGACATTTGCATGAGCGTTCTTTTCCTGAACCACATGTATCCACTAGAGTCATTGCCTCTGTGTTCTTTTCCTAAACCACATTGATCAACTATAGTCGTTGGATGTGTGTTCTTTTCCTAAATGACATGTATCCACTGGTGACATTTGCATGTGTGTTCTTTTCCTAAACCAAATTGATCTACTTGTGACATTCCATCAATTTTTTTTTCATAAACCACATTGATCCACTAGTGTCATTGCATGTGTGTTCTTTTCCTAAACCACATGGATCCACTTGATTCATTGCATGTGTGTTCTTTTCCTACACCACATTGATCCACTAGAGTCATTGCATGTGTGTTCTTTTCCTAAACCACATGGATCCACTTGTGACATTGCATGTGTGTTCTTTTCCTAAACCACATGGATCCACTAGTGACATTGCATGTGTGTTCTTTTCCTAAACCACATGGATCCAGTTATGACAATGCATGTGTGTTATTTTCCTAAACCACATTGATCCACCAGAGTCATTGCCTGTGTGTTCTATTCCTAAACCAGATGGATCCACTTGTGACATTGCATGTGTGTTCTTTTCCTAAACCACATTGATCCACTAGAGTCATTGCATGTGTGTTCTTTTCCTAAATCACATTGATCCACTAGAATCATTGCATGTGTGTTGTTTTCGTAAACCATATGGATCCACTTGTGACATTGCATGTGTGTTCTTTTCTTAAACCACATGGATCCACTAGTGACATTGCATGTGTGTTCTTTTCCTAAACTACATGGATCCACTGGCGACATTTGCATGTGTGTTGTTTTCCTAAACCACATTGATTTACTTGTGACATTGCATGTGTGTGTTTTTCGTAAACCACATTGATCCACTAGTGTCATTACATGTGTGTTCTTTGCCTGAACCACATGGATGCACTAGTGTCATTGCATGGGTGTTCTTTTCCTAAACCACATGGATCCACTTGTGGCATTGCATGTGTGTTAATTTCATAAACCACATTGATCCACTAGAGACATTGCATGTGTGTTTTTTCCTAAACCACATGGATCCACCGGTGACATTGCATGTGTGTTCTTTTCCTAAACCACATTGATCCACTAGAGTCATTGCATGTGTGTTCTTTTCCTAAACCACATGGATCCACTAGAGTCATTAAGTGTGTGTTCTTTTCCTAAACCACATTGATCCACTAGACTCATTGCATGTGTGTTCTTTTCCTAAACCACATTGATCCACTAGAGTCATTGCATGTGTGTTCTTTTCCTAAACCACATGGATCCACTTGTGACATTGCATGTGTGCTGTTTTCCAAAACCACATGGATCCACCGGTGACATTGCAAGTTTGTTCTTTTCTAAACAACATGGATCCACTGGTGACATTGCATGTGTGTTCATTTCCTGAACCAGATGGATCCACTAGAGTCATTGCATGTGTGTTCTTTTCCTAAATAGTATGGTTCCACTTGTGACATTGCATGTGTTTTTTTCCTAAACCACATTGATCCACTAGAGTCATTGCATGTGTGTTGTTTTCCTAAACCACAAGGATTCACTATAGTCATTGCATGTGTGTTGTTTTCCTAAACCACATGTATCCACTAGTGATATTTTCATGTGTGTTCTTTTCCTAAACCACATGTATCTACTTGTCACATTGCATGTGTGTTCTTTTCCTGTACCACATTTATCCACTAGTGCCATTGCATGTGTGTTCTTTTCTTGAACCACATGGATCCACTGGTGTCATTGCATGTGTGTTTTTTCCTAAACCACATTTATCCACTAGTGCCATTGCATGTGTGTTCTTTTCCTAAACAACATTGATCCACTAATGACATTGCATGTGTGTTCATTTCCTTAACCTCATGTATCCACCAGAGTCATTGCATGTGTGTTCTTTTCCTAAACCAAATTGATCCACTGTAGTCATTGCATGTGTGTTCTTTTCCTAAATGACATGTATCCACTGGTGACATTTGCATGTGTGTTCTTTTCCTAAAGCACATTAATCTACTTGTGACATTGCATGTGTTTTTTTTTAAACCACATTGATCCACTAGAGTCATTGCATGTGTGTTCTTTTCCTAAACCACATTTATCCACTAGTGTCATTAAATGTGTGTTCTTTTCCTAAACCACATGGATTCACTAGAGTCATTGCATGTGTGTTGTTTTCCTAAACCACATTTATCCACTGGTGAGATTTTCATAAACTAGTGTCGTTGCATGTGTGTTCTTTTCCTAAATGACATGTATCCACTGGTGACATTTGCATGTGTGTTCTTTTCCTAAACAAAATTGATCTACTTGTGACATTGCATCAATTTTTCTCATAAACCACATTGATCCACTAGTGCCATTGCATGTGTGTTCTTTTCCTAAATCACATGGATCCACTAGATTCATTGCATGTGTGTTCTTTTCCTACACCACATTGATCCACTAGAGTCATTGCATGTGTGTTCTTTTCCTAAACCACATGGATCCACTTGTGACATTGCATGTGTGTTCTTTTCCTAAACCACATGGATCCGCTAGTGACATTGCATGTGTGTTCTTTTCCTAAACCACATGGATCCACTTGTGACAATGCAGGTGTGTTATTTTCCTATACCACATGGATCCACTTGTGACATTGCATGTGTGTTCTTTTCCTAAACCACATTGATCCACTAGTGTCATTAATTGTGTGTTCTTTTCCTATACCACATTGACCCACTAGAGTCATTACATGTGTGTTCTTTTCCTAAACCACATTGATCCACTAGAGTCATTGCATCTGTGTTATTTTCCTAAACCAGGTGGATCCACTTGTGACATTGCATGTGTGTTCTTTTCCTAAACCACATTAATCCACTAGTGTCATTACATGTGTGTTCTTTTCCTAAATCACATTGATCCACTAGAGTCATTGCATGTGTGTTCTTTTCGTAAACCTCATGGATCCACTTGTGACATTGCATGTGTGATCTTTTCTTAAACCACATGGATCCACTTGTGACATTGCATGTGTGTTCTTTTCCTAAACTACATGGATCCACTGGTGACATTGCATGTTTTCTTATTTTTATAAACCACATTGTTCCACTAGAGTCATTACATGTGTGTTCTTTTCCTAAACCACATTGATCCACTAGAGTCATTGCATGCATGTTCTTTTCCTAAATCACATTGATCCACTAGAGTCATTGCATGTGTGTTCTTTTCATAAACCACATGGATCCACTTGTGACATTGCATGTGTGTTCTTTTCTTTACCACGTGGATCCACTAGTGACATTGCATGTGTGTTCTTTTCCTAAAGTACATGGATCCACTGGTGACATTGCATTTTTGTTCTTTTTCTAAACCACAATTTTCCACTAGAGTCATTGCATGTGTGTTCTTTTCCTAAACCACATGGATCCACTGGTGACATTTGCATGTGTGTTGTTTTACTAAACCACATTGATCTACTTGTAACATTGCCTGTGTGTGTTTTTCATAAACCACATTGATCCACTAGTGACATTTGCATGTGTGTTCATTTCCTAATCAACATGGATCTACTGGTGACATTACATGTGCGTTCTTTTCCTAAACCAGATGGATCCACTGATGTCATTACATGTGTGTTCTTTTCCTGAATCACATGGATGCACTGGTGTCATTGCATGGGTGTTATTTTACTAAACCACATGGATCCACTTGTGGCATTGCATGTGTGCTCTTTTCCTAAACCACATGGATCCACCGGTGACACTGCAAGTGTGCTCTTTTCTAAACAACATGGATCCACTAGTGACATTGCATGTGTGTTCTTTTCCTAAACCACATGGATCCACATGTGACATTGCATGTGTGCTCTTTTCCTAAACCACATGGATCCACCGGTGACATTGCAAGTGTGCTCTTTTCTAAACAACATGGATCCACTGGTGACATTGCATGTGAGTTCTTTTCCTGAACCAGATGGATCCACTTGAGTCATAACATGTGTTTCTTTTCCTAAGCCACATTGATCCACTAGAGTCATTGCATGTGTGTTCTTTTCCTAAACCACATGGATTCACTAGAGTCATTGCATGTGTGTTGTTTTCCTAAACCACATGTATCCACTGGTGAGATTTTCATGTGTGTTCTTTTCCTAAACCACATGTATCTACTTTTGACATTGCATGTGTGTTCTTTTCCTGTACCACATTTATCAACTAGTGACATTTGCATGAGTGTTCTTTTCCTGAACCACATGTATCCACTAGAGTTATTGCCTGTGTGTTCTTTTCCTAAACCACATTGATCCACTATAGTCGTTGCATGTGTGTTCTTTTCCTAAACCAAATTGATCTACTTGTGACATTGCATCATTATTTTTTTCCTAAACCACATTGATCCACTAGTGTCATTGCATGTGTGTTCTTTATCTAAACCACATGGATCCATTAGAGTCATTGCATGTGCGTTCTTTTCCTAAACCACATTGATCCACTAGAGTCATTGCATGTGTGTTCTTTTCCTAAACCACATGGATCCACTTGTGACATTGCATGTGTGTTCTTTTCCTAATCCACATGGATCCACTAGTGACATTGCATATGTGTTCTTTTCCTAATCCACATGGATCCGCTTGTGACAATGCATCTGTGTTATTTTCCTAAACCACATGGATCCACCGATGACATTGCATGTGTGTTCTTTTCCTAAACCACATGGATCCACTTGTGACATTGGATGTGTATTCTTTTCCTAAACCACATTGATCCACTAGTATCATTAAATGTGTGTTCTTTTCCTAAACCACATTGATCCACTAGAGTCATTACATGTGTGTTCTTTTCCTGAACCACATTGATCCACTAGAGTCATTGCATGTCTGTTATTTTCCTAAAACAGGTGGATCTACTTGTGACATTGGATGTGTGTTCTTTTCCTAAAGCACATTAATCCACTACTGTCATTGCATGTGTGTTCTTTTCCTAAATCACACTGATCCACTAAAGTCATTGCATGTTTGTTCTTTTCGTAAACCTCATGGATCCACTTGTGACATTGCATGTGTGATCTTTTCTTAAACCACATGGATCCACTTGGGACATTGCATTGTGTTCTTTTCCTAAACTACATGGATCGACTGGTGACATTGCATGTTTGTTCTTTTTCTAAACCACATTGTTCCACTAGAGTCATTACATGTGTGTTCTTTTCCTAAACCACATGGATCCACTAGAGTCATTGGATGTGTGTTCTTTTCCTAAGCGACATGTATCCACTAGTGACATTTGCATGTGTGTTGTTTTCCTAAACCACATTGATTTACTTGTGACATTGCATGTGTGTGTTTTTCGTAAACCACATTGATCCACTAGTGTCATTACATGTGTGTTCTTTTCCTGAACCACATGGATGCACTAGTGTCATTGCATGGGTGTTCTTTTCCTAAACCACATGGATACACTTGTGGCATTGCATGTGTGTTAATTTCATAAACCACATTGATCCACTAGAGTCACTGCATGTGTGTTCCTTTCCTAAACCACATGGATCCACCGGTGACATTGCATGTGTGTTCTTTTCCTAAACCACATTGATCCATTAGAGTCATTGCATGTGTGTTCTTTTCCTAAACCACATGGATCCACTGGAGTCATTACGTGCGTGTTCTTTTCCTAAACCACGTTGATCCACAAGAGTCATTGCATGTGTGTTCTTTTCCTAAACCACATGGATCCACTTGTGACATTGCACGTGTACTCTTTTCCTAAACCACATGGATCCACCGGTGACATTGCAAGTTTGTTCTTTTCTAAACAACATGGATCCACTGGTGACATTGCGTGTGTGTTCATTTCCTGAACCAGATGGATCCACTGGAGTCATTGCATGTGTGTTCTTTTCCTAAACTACATGGATCCACTAGTGAAATTGCATGTGTGTTTTTTCCTAAACCACATTGATCCACTACAGTCATTGCATGTGTGTTGTTTTCCTAAACCATATGGATTCACTAGAGTCATTGCATGTGTGTTGTTTTCCTAAACCACATGTATCCACTAGTGAGATTTTCATGTGTGTTGTTTTCCTAAACCACATGTATCTACTTGTGCCATTGCATGTGTGTTCTTTTCCTGAACCACATGGATCCACTGGTGTCATTGCATCTGTGTTTTTTCCTAAACCACATTGATCCACTTGAGGCATTGCATGTGTGTTCTTTTCCTAAACCACATTGATCCACTAGTGACATTGCATGTGGGATCATTTCCTGAACCACATGTATCCACTACAGTCATTGCATGTGTGTTCTTTTCCTAAACCACATTGATCCCCTATAGTCGTTGCATGTGTGTTCTTTTCCTAAATGACATGTATCCACTGGTGACATTTGCATGTGTGTTCTTTTACTAAACCACATTTATCTACTTGTGACATTGCATGTGTATTTTTTTCGTAAACCACATTGATCCACCAGTGTCATTCCATGTGTGTCATTTTCCTACACCACATGGATCCACTAGAGTCAGTGGACGTGTGTTCTTTTCCTGAACCACATGGATCCACTAGTGACATTGCATGTGTGTTATTTTCCTAAACCACATGGATCCACTAGTGACATTGCATGTGTGTTGTTTTCCTAAACCACATGTATCCACTTGTGACAATGCATGTCTATTATTTTCCTAAACCACATGGATCCACCGGTGACATTGCATGTGTGTTCTTTTCCTAAACCACATGGATCCACTTGTGACATTGCATGTTTGTTCTTTTCCTAAGCCACATTGATCCACTAGTGACTTTTGCATGTGTGCTCTTTTCCTAAACCACATGGATCCACTAGAGTAATTAAATGTGTGTTCTTTCCCTAAACCACATTGATCCACTAGAGTCATTGCATGTGTGTTCTTTTCTTTACCACATGGATCCACTAGTGACATTGCATGTGTGTTCTTTTCCTAAACTACATGGATCCACTGGTGACATTGCATTTTTGTTCTTTTTCTCAACCACAATTTTCCACTAGAGTCATTGCATGTGTGTTCTTTTCCTAAACCACATGGATCCACTGGTGACATTTGCATGTGTGTTGTTTTCCTAAACCACATTGATCTACTTGTAACATTGCCAGTGTGTGTTTTTCATAAACCACATTGATCCACTAGTGACATTTGCATGTGTGTTCATTTCCTAAACCACATGGATCCACTGGTGACATTGCATGTGCGTTCTTTTCCTTAACCAGATGGATCCACTGATGTCATTACATGTGTGTTCTTTTCCTGAACCACATGGATGCACTGGTGTCATTGCATGGGTGTTCTTTTACTAAACCACATGGATCCACATGTGGCATTGCATGTGTGCTCTTTTCCTAAACCACATGGATCCACCGGTGACACTGCAAGTGTGCTCTTTTCTAAACAACATGGATCCACTAGTGACATTGCATGTGTGTTCTTTTCCTAAACCACATGGATCCACTTGTGACATTGCATGTGTGCTCTTTTCCTAAACCACATGGATCCACCGGTGACATTGCAAGTGTGCTCTTTTCTAAACAACATGGATCCACTGGTGACATTGCATGTGAGTTCTTTTCCTGAACCAGATGGATCCACTTGAGTCATAACATGTGTGTTCTTTTCCTAAACTACATGGATCCACTGGTGACATTGCATGTGTTTCTTTTCCTAAGCCACATTGATCCACTAGAGTCATTGCATGTGTGTTCTTTTCCTAAACCACATGGATTCACTAGAGTCATTGCATGTGTGTTGTTTTCCTAAACCACATGTATCCACTGGTGAGATTTTCATGTGTGTTCTTTTCCTAAACCACATGTATCTACTTTTGACATTGCATGTGTGTTCTTTTCCTGTAGCACATTTATCAACTAGTGACATTTCCATGAGTGTTCTTTTCCTGAACCACATGTATCCACTAGAGTTATTGCCTGTGTGTTCTTTTCCTAAACCACATTGATCCACTATAGTCGTTGCATGTGTGTTCTTTTCCTAAATGACATGTATCCACTGGTGACATTTGCATGTGTCTTCTTTTCCTAAACCAAATTGATCTACTTGTGACATTGCATCAATATTTTTTTCCTAAACCACATTGATCCACTAGTGTCATTGCATGTGTGTTCTTTATCTAAACCACATGGATCCACTAGAGTCATTGCATGTGTGTTCTTTTCCTAAACCACATTGATCCACTAGAGTCATTGCATGTTTGTTCTTTTCCTAAACCACATGGATCCACTTGTGACATTACATGTGTGTTCTTTTCCTAATCCACATGGATCCACTAGTGACATTTCATATGTGTTCTTTTCCTAATCCACATGGATCCACTTGTCACAATGCATCTGTGTTATTTTCCTAAACCACATGGATCCACCGATGACATTGCATGTGTGTTCTTTTCCTAAACCACATGGATCCACTTGTGACATTGGACGTGTGTTCTTTTCCTAAACCACATTGATCCACTAGTGTCATTAAATGTGTGTTCTTTTCCTGAACCACATTGATCCACTAGAGTCATTGCGTGTCTGTTATTTTCCTAAACCAGGTGGATCCACTTGTGACATTGCATGTGTGTTCTTTTCCTAAACCACATTAATCCACTACTGTCATTGCATGTGTGTTCTTTTCCTAAATCACATTGATCCACTAAAGTCATTGCATGTTTGTTCTTTTCGTAAACCTCATGGATCCACTTGTGACATTGCATGTGTGATCTTTTCTTAAACCACATGGATCCACTTGAGACATTGCTTTGTGTTCTTTTCCTAAACTACATGGATCCACTGGTGACATTGCATGTTTTTCTTTTTCTAACCACATTGTTCCACTAGAGTCATTACATGTGTGTTCTTTTCCTAAACCACATGGATCCACTAGAGTCATTGGATGTGTGTTCTTTTCCTAAGCGACATGTATCCACTGGTGACATTTGCATGTGTGTTGTTTTCCAAAACCACATTGATTTACTTGTGACATTGCATGTGTGTGTTTTTCGTAAACCACATTGATCCACTAGTGTCATTACATGTGTGTTCTTTTCCTGAACCACATGGATGCACTAGTGTCATTGCATGGGTGTTCTTTTCCTAAACCACATGGATCCACTTGTGGCATTGCATGTGTGTTAATTTCATAAACCACATTGATCCACTAGAGTCACTGCATGTGTGTTCCTTTCCTAAACCACATGGATCCACCGGTGACATTGCATGTGTGTTCGTTTCCTAAACCACATTGATCCATTAGAATCATTGCATGTGTGTTCTTTTCCTAAACCACATGGATCCACTGGAGTCATTACGTGCGTGTTCTTTTCCTAAACCACGTTGATCCACAAGAGTCATTGCATGTGTGTTCTTTTCCTAAACCACATGGATCCACTTGTGACATTGCACGTGTGCTCTTTTCCTAAACCACATGGATCCACCGGTGACATTGCAATTTTGTTCTTTTCTAAACAACAGGGATCCACTGGTGACATTGCGTGTGTGTTCATTTCCTGAACCAGATGGATCCACTGGAGTCATTGTATGTGTGTTCTTTTCCTAAACTATATGGATCCACTAGTGACATTGCATGTGTGTTTTTTTCCTAAACCACATTGATCCACTAGAGTCATTGCATGTGTGTTGTTTTCCTAAACCATATGGATTCACTAGAGTCATTGCGTGTGTGTTGTTTTCCTAAACCACATGTATCCACTGGTGAGATTTTCATGTGTGTTCTTTTCCTAAACCACATGTATCTACTTGTGCCATTGCATGTGTGTTCTTTTCCTGAACCACATGGATCCACTGGTGTCATTGCATGTGTGTTTTTTCCTAAACCACATTGATCCACTTGAGGCATTGCATGTGTGTTCTTTTCCTAAACCACATTGATCCACTAGTGACATTGCATGTGTGATCATTTCCTGAACCACATGTATCCACTAGAGTCATTGCATGTGTGTTCTTTTCCTAAACCACATTGATCCCCTATAGTCGTTGCATGTGTGTTCTTTTCCTAAATGACATGTATCCACTGGTGACATTTGCATGTATGTTCTTTTCCTAAACCACATTGATCTACTTGTGACATTGCATGTGTATTTTTTTCGTAAACCACATTGATCCACCAGTGTCATTCCATGTGTGTTCTTTTCCTACACCACATGGATCCACTAGAGTCATTGCATGTGTGTTCTTTTCCTAAACCACATTGATCCACTAGAGTCAGTGCACGTGTGTTCTTTTCCTGAACCACATGGATCCACTGGTGACATTGCATGTGTGTTCTTTTCCTAAACCACATGGATCCACTAGTGACATTGCATGTGTGTTGTTTTCCTAAACCACATGTATCCACTTGTGACAATGCATGTCTATTATTTTCCTAAACCACATGGATCCACCGGTGACATTGCATGTGTGTACTTTTCCTAAACCACATGGATCCACTTGTGACATTGCATGTCTGTTCTTTTCCTAAGCCACATTGATCCACTAGTGACTTTTGCATGTGTGCTCTTTTCCTAAACCACATGGATCCACTAGAGTAATTAAATGTGTGTTCTTTCCCTAAACCACATTGATCCACTAGAGTCATTGCATGTGTGTTCTTTTCCTAAACCAGATGGATCCACTTGTGACATTGCATGTGTGTTCTTTTCCTAAACCACATTGATCCACTAGATTCATTGCATGTGTGTTCTTTTCCTAAATCCCATTGATCTACTAGAGTCATTGCATGTGTTTTGTTTTCGTTAACCACATCGATCCACTTGTAACATTGGATGTGTGTTCTTTTCTTAAGCCACATGGATCCACTTGTGACATTGCATGTGTGTTCTTTTCCTAAACTACATGGATCCACTTGTGACATTACATGTTTGTTCTTTTTCTAAACCACATTGTTCCACTGGAGTCATTGCATGTGTGTTCTTTTCCTAAACTACATGGATCCACTAGTGACATTTGCATGTGTGTTGTTTTCCTAAACCACATTGATCTACTTGTGTCATTACATGTGTGTTCTTTTCCTGAACCACATGGATGCACTGGTGTCATTGCATGGGTGTTCTTTTCCTAAACCACATGGATCCACTTGTGGCATTGCATGTGTGTTAATTTCATAAACCACATTGATCCACTAGAGTCATTGCATGTGTGTTCTTTTCCTAAAGCACATGGATCCACCGGTGACATTGCATGTGTGTTCTTTTCTTAAACCACATTGATCCACTAGAGTCATTGCATGTGTGTTCTTTTCCTAAACCACATGGATCCACTAGAGTCATTAAGTGTGTGTTCTTTTCCTAAACCACATTGATCCACTAGACTCATTGCATGTGTGTTCTTTTCCTAAACCACATTGATCCACTAGAGTCATTGCATGTGTGTTCTTTTCCTAAACCACATGGATCCACTTGTGACATTGCATGTGTGCTGTTTTCCAAAACCACATGGATCCACCGGTGACATTGCAAATTTGTTCTTTTCTAAACAACATGGATCCACTGGTGACATTGCATGTGTGTTCATTTCCTGAACCAGATGGATCCACTGGAGTCATTGCATGTGTGTTCTTTTCCTAAACTACATGGATCCACTTGTGACATTGCATGTGTTATTTTCCTAAACCACATTGATCCACTAGAGTCATTGCATGTGTGTTGTTTTCCAAAACCACAAGGATTCACTAGAGTCATTGCATGTGTGTTGTTTTCCTAAACCACATGTATCCACTAGTGAGATTTGCATGTGTGTTCTTTTCCTGTACAACATTTATCCACTAGTGCCATTGCATGTGTGTTCTTTTCCTGAACCACATGGATCCACTGGTGTCATTGCATGTGTGTTTTTTCCAAAACCACATTGATCCACCTGAGGCATTGCATGTGTGTTCTTTTCCTAAACCACATTGATCCACTAGTGACATTGCATGTGTGATCATTTCCTGAACCACATGTATCCACTAGAGTCATTGCATGTGTGTTCTTTTCCTAAACCACATTGATCCCCTATAGTCGTTGCATGTGTGTTCTTTTCCTAAATGACATGTATCCACTGGTGACATTTGCATGTGTGTTCTTTTCCTCAACCACATTGATCTACTTGTGACATTGCATGTGTATTTTTTTCGTAAACCACATTGACCCACCAGTGTCATTCCATGTGTGTTCTTTTCCTAAACCACATGGATCCACTAGAGTCATTGCATGTGTGTTCTTTTTCTAAACCACATTGTTCCACTAGAGTCATTACATGTGTGTTCTTTTCCTAAACCACATGGATCCACTAGAGTCATTGGATGTGTGTTCTTTTCCTAAGCGACATGTATCCACTGGTGACATTTGCATGTGAGTTGTTTTCCAAAACCACATTGATTTACTTGTGACATTGCATGTGTGTGTTTTTCGTAAACCACATTGATCCACTAGTGTCATTACATGTGTGTTCTTTTCCTGAACCACATGGATGCACTAGTGTCATTGCATGGGTGTTCTTTTCCTAAACCACATGGATCCACTTGTGGCATTGCATGTGTGTTAATTTCATAAACCACATTGATCCACTAGAGTCACTGCATGTGTGTTCCTTTCCTAAACCACATGGATCCACCGGTGACATTGCATGTGTGTTCGTTTCCTAAACCACATTGATCCATTAGAATCATTGCATGTGTGTTCTTTTCCTAAACCACATGGATCCACTGGAGTCATTACGTGCGTGTTCTTTTCCTAAACCACGTTGATCCACAAGAGTCATTGCATGTGTGTTCTTTTCCTAAACCACATGGATCCACTTGTGACATTGCACGTGTGCTCTTTTCCTAAACCACATGGATCCACCGGTGACATTGCAATTTTGTTCTTTTCTAAACAACAGGGATCCACTGGTGACATTGCGTGTGTGTTCATTTCCTGAACCAGATGGATCCACTGGAGTCATTGTATGTGTGTTCTTTTCCTAAACTATATGGATCCACTAGTGACATTGCATGTGTGTTTTTTTCCTAAACCACATTGATCCACTAGAGTCATTGCATGTGTGTTGTTTTCCTAAACCATATGGATTCACTAGAGTCATTGCGTGTGTGTTGTTTTCCTAAACCACATGTATCCACTGGTGAGATTTTCATGTGTGTTCTTTTCCTAAACCACATGTATCTACTTGTGCCATTGCATGTGTGTTCTTTTCCTGAACCACATGGATCCACTGGTGTCATTGCATGTGTGTTTTTTCCTAAACCACATTGATCCACTTGAGGCATTGCATGTGTGTTCTTTTCCTAAACCACATTGATCCACTAGTGACATTGCATGTGTGATCATTTCCTGAACCACATGTATCCACTAGAGTCATTGCATGTGTGTTCTTTTCCTAAACCACATTGATCCCCTATAGTCGTTGCATGTGTGTTCTTTTCCTAAATGACATGTATCCACTGGTGACATTTGCATGTATGTTCTTTTCCTAAACCACATTGATCTACTTGTGACATTGCATGTGTATTTTTTTCGTAAACCACATTGATCCACCAGTGTCATTCCATGTGTGTTCTTTTCCTACACCACATGGATCCACTAGAGTCATTGCATGTGTGTTCTTTTCCTAAACCACATTGATCCACTAGAGTCAGTGCACGTGTGTTCTTTTCCTGAACCACATGGATCCACTGGTGACATTGCATGTGTGTTCTTTTCCTAAACCACATGGATCCACTAGTGACATTGCATGTGTGTTGTTTTCCTAAACCACATGTATCCACTTGTGACAATGCATGTCTATTATTTTCCTAAACCACATGGATCCACCGGTGACATTGCATGTGTGTACTTTTCCTAAACCACATGGATCCACTTGTGACATTGCATGTCTGTTCTTTTCCTAAGCCACATTGATCCACTAGTGACTTTTGCATGTGTGCTCTTTTCCTAAACCACATGGATCCACTAGAGTAATTAAATGTGTGTTCTTTCCCTAAACCACATTGATCCACTAGAGTCATTGCATGTGTGTTCTTTTCCTAAACCAGATGGATCCACTTGTGACATTGCATGTGTGTTCTTTTCCTAAACCACATTGATCCACTAGATTCATTGCATGTGTGTTCTTTTCCTAAATCCCATTGATCTACTAGAGTCATTGCATGTGTTTTGTTTTCGTTAACCACATCGATCCACTTGTAACATTGGATGTGTGTTCTTTTCTTAAGCCACATGGATCCACTTGTGACATTGCATGTGTGTTCTTTTCCTAAACTACATGGATCCACTTGTGACATTACATGTTTGTTCTTTTTCTAAACCACATTGTTCCACTGGAGTCATTGCATGTGTGTTCTTTTCCTAAACTACATGGATCCACTAGTGACATTTGCATGTGTGTTGTTTTCCTAAACCACATTGATCTACTTGTGTCATTACATGTGTGTTCTTTTCCTGAACCACATGGATGCACTGGTGTCATTGCATGGGTGTTCTTTTCCTAAACCACATGGATCCACTTGTGGCATTGCATGTGTGTTAATTTCATAAACCACATTGATCCACTAGAGTCATTGCATGTGTGTTCTTTTCCTAAAGCACATGGATCCACCGGTGACATTGCATGTGTGTTCTTTTCTTAAACCACATTGATCCACTAGAGTCATTGCATGTGTGTTCTTTTCCTAAACCACATGGATCCACTAGAGTCATTAAGTGTGTGTTCTTTTCCTAAACCACATTGATCCACTAGACTCATTGCATGTGTGTTCTTTTCCTAAACCACATTGATCCACTAGAGTCATTGCATGTGTGTTCTTTTCCTAAACCACATGGATCCACTTGTGACATTGCATGTGTGCTGTTTTCCAAAACCACATGGATCCACCGGTGACATTGCAAATTTGTTCTTTTCTAAACAACATGGATCCACTGGTGACATTGCATGTGTGTTCATTTCCTGAACCAGATGGATCCACTGGAGTCATTGCATGTGTGTTCTTTTCCTAAACTACATGGATCCACTTGTGACATTGCATGTGTTATTTTCCTAAACCACATTGATCCACTAGAGTCATTGCATGTGTGTTGTTTTCCAAAACCACAAGGATTCACTAGAGTCATTGCATGTGTGTTGTTTTCCTAAACCACATGTATCCACTAGTGAGATTTGCATGTGTGTTCTTTTCCTGTACAACATTTATCCACTAGTGCCATTGCATGTGTGTTCTTTTCCTGAACCACATGGATCCACTGGTGTCATTGCATGTGTGTTTTTTCCAAAACCACATTGATCCACCTGAGGCATTGCATGTGTGTTCTTTTCCTAAACCACATTGATCCACTAGTGACATTGCATGTGTGATCATTTCCTGAACCACATGTATCCACTAGAGTCATTGCATGTGTGTTCTTTTCCTAAACCACATTGATCCCCTATAGTCGTTGCATGTGTGTTCTTTTCCTAAATGACATGTATCCACTGGTGACATTTGCATGTGTGTTCTTTTCCTCAACCACATTGATCTACTTGTGACATTGCATGTGTATTTTTTTCGTAAACCACATTGACCCACCAGTGTCATTCCATGTGTGTTCTTTTCCTAAACCACATGGATCCACTAGAGTCATTGCATGTGTGTTCTTTTTCTAAACCACATTGTTCCACTAGAGTCATTACATGTGTGTTCTTTTCCTAAACCACATGGATCCACTAGAGTCATTGGATGTGTGTTCTTTTCCTAAGCGACATGTATCCACTGGTGACATTTGCATGTGAGTTGTTTTCCAAAACCACATTGATTTACTTGTGACATTGCATGTGTGTGTTTTTCGTAAACCACATTGATCCACTAGTGTCATTACATGTGTGTTTTTTTCCTGAACCACATGGATGCACTAGTGTCATTGCATGGGTGTTCTTTTCCTAAACCACATGGATCCACATGTGGCATTGCATGTGTGTTAATTTCATAAACCACATTGATCCACTAGAGTCACTGCATGTGTGTTCCTTTCCTAAACTACATGGATCCACCGGTGACATTGCATGTGTGTTCTTTTCCTAAACCACATTGATCCATTAGAGTCATTGCATGTGTGTTCTTTTCCTAAACCACATGGATCCACTGGAGTCATTACGTGCGTGTTCTTTTCCTAAACCACGTTGATCCACAAGAGTCATTGCATGTGTGTTCTTTTCCTAAACCACATTGATCCACTAGTGACTTTGCATGTGTGATCATTTCCTGAACCACATGTATCCACTAGAGTCATTGCATGTGTGTTCTTTTCCTAAACCACATTGATCCCCTATAGTCGTTGCATGTGTGTTCTTTTCCTAAATGACATGTATCCACTGGTGACATTTGCATGTATGTTCTTTTCCTAAACCACATTGATCTACTTGTGACATTGCATGTGTATTTTTTTCGTAAACCACATTGATCCACCAGTGTCATTCCATGTGTGTTCTTTTCCTACACCACATGGATCCACTAGAGTCATTGCATGTGTGTTCTTTTCCTAAACCACATTGATCCACTAGAGTCAGTGCACGTGTGTTCTTTTCCTGAACCACATGGATCCACTGGTGACATTGCATGTGTGTTGTTTTCCAAAACCACATTGATTTACTTGTGACATTGCATGTGTGTGTTTTTCGTAAACCACATTGATCCACTAGTGTCATTACATGTGTGTTCTTTTCCTGAACCACATGGATGCACTAGTGTCATTGCATGGGTGTTCTTTTCCTAAACCACATGGATCCACTTGCGGCATTGCATGTGTGTTAATTTCATAAACCACATTGATCCACTAGAGTCACTGCATGTGTGTTCCTTTCCTAAACCACATGGATCCACCGGTGACATTGCATGTGTGTTCTTTTCCTAAACCACATTGATCCATTAGAGTCATTGCATGTGTGTTATTTTCCTAAACCACATGGATCCACTGGAGTCATTACGTGCGTGTTCTTTTCCTAAACCACGTTGATCCACAAGAGTCATTGCATGTGTGTTCTTTTCCTAAACCACATTGATCCACTAGTGACTTTGCATGTGTGATCATTTCCTGAACCACATGTATCCACTAGAGTCATTGCATGTGTGTTCTTTTCCTAAACCACATTGATCCCCTATAGTCTTTGCATGTGTGTTCTTTTCCTAAATGACATGTATCCACTGGTGACATTTGCATGTATGTTCTTTTCCTAAACCACATTGATCTACTTGTGACATTGCATGTGTATTTTTTTCGTAAACCACATTGATCCACCAGTGTCATTCCATGTGTGTTCTTTTCCTACACCACATGGATCCACTAGAGTCATTGCATGTGTGTTCTTTTCCTAAACCACATTGATCCACTAGAGTCAGTGCACGTGTGTTCTTTTCCTGAACCACATGGATCCACTGGTGACATTGCATGTGTGTTCTTTTCCTAAACCACATGGATCCACTAGTGACATTGCATGTGTGTTGTTTTCCTAAACCACATGTATCCACTTGTGACAATGCATGTCTATTATTTTCCTAAACCACATGGATCCACCGGTGACATTGCATGTGTGTACTTTTCCTAAACCACATGGATCCACTTGTGACATTGCATGTCTGTTCTTTTCCTAAGCCACATTGATCCACTAGTGACTTTTGCATGTGTGCTCTTTTCCTAAACCACATGGATCCACTAGAGTAATTAAATGTGTGTTCTTTCCCTAAACCACATTGATCCACTAGAGTCATTGCATGTGTGTTCTTTTCCTAAACCACATGGATCCACTAGTGACATTGCATGTGTGTTGTTTTCCTAAACCACATGTATCCACTTGTGACAATGCATGTCTATTATTTTCCTAAACCACATGGATCCACCGGTGACATTGCATGTGTGTTCTTTTCCTAAACCACATGGATCCACTTGTGACATTGCATGTCTGTTCTTTTCCTAAGCCACATTGATCCACTAGTGACTTTTGCATGTGTGCTCTTTTCCTAAACCACATGGATCCACTAGAGTAATTAAATGTGTGTTCTTTCCCTAAACCACATCGATCCACTAGAGTCATTGCATGTGTGTTCTTTTCCTAAACCAGATGGATCCACTTGTGACATTGCATGTGTGTTCTTTTCCTAAACCACATTGATCCACTAGATTCATTGCATGTGTGTTCTTTTCCTAAATCCCATTGATCTACTAGAGTCATTGCATGTGTGTTCTTTTCGTTAACCACATCGATCCACTTGTAACATTGGATGTGTGTTCTTTTCTTAAGCCACATGGATCCACTTGTGACATTGCATGTGTGTTCTTTTCCTAAACTACATGGATCCACTTGTGACATTACATGTTTGTTCTTTTTCTAAACCACATTGTTCCACTTGAGTCATTGCATGTGTGTTCTTTTCCTAAACTACATGGATCCACTAGTGACATTTGCATGTGTGTTGTTTTCCTAAACCACATTGATCTACTTGTGTCATTACATGTGTGTTCTTTTCCTGAACCACATGGATGCACTGGTGTCATTGCATGGGTGTTCTTTTCCTAAACCACATGGATCCACTTGTGGCATTGCATGTGTGTTAATTTCATAAACCACATTGATCCACTAGAGTCATTGCATGTGTGTTCTTTTCCTAAAGCACATGGATCCACCGGTGACATTGCATGTGTGTTCTTTTCTTAAACCACATTGATCCACTAGAGTCATTGCATGTTTGTTCTTTTCCTAAACCACATGGATCCACTAGAGTCATTAAGTGTGTGTTCTTTTCCTAAACCACATTGATCCACTAGACTCATTGCATTTGTGTTCTTTTCCTAAACCACATTGATCCACTAGAGTCATTGCATGTGTGTTCTTTTCCTAAACCACATGGATCCACTTGTGACATTGCATGTGTGCTGTTTTCCAAAACCACATGGATCCACCGGTGACATTGCAAATTTGTTCTTTTCTAAACAACATGGATCCACTGGTGACATTGCATGTGTGTTCATTTCCTGAACCAGATGGATCCACTGGAGTCATTGCATGTGTGTTCTTTTCCTAAACTACATGGATCCACTTATGACATTGCATGTGTTATTTTCCTAAACCACATTGATCCACTAGAGTCATTGCATGTGGTATGTTTTCCAAAACCACAAGGATTCACTAGAGTCATTGCATGTGTGTTGTTTTCCTAAACCACATGTATCCACTAGTGAGATTTGCATGTGTGTTCTTTTCCTGTTCAACATTTATCCACTAGTGCCATTGCATGTGTGTTCTTTTCCTGAACCACATGGATCCACTGGTGTCATTGCATGTGTGTTTTTTCCAAAACCACATTGATCCACCTGAGTCATTGCATGTGTGTTCTTTTCCTAAACCACATTGATCCACTAGTGACATTGCATGTGTGATCATTTCCTGAACCACATGTATCCACTAGAGTCATTGCATGTGTGTTCTTTTCCTAAACCACATTCATCCCCTATAGTCGTTGCATGTGTGTTCTTTTCCTAAATGACATGTATCCACTGGTGACATTTGCATGTGTGTTCTTTTCCTAAACCACATTGATCTACTTGTGACATTGCATGTGTATTTTTTTCGTAAACCACATTGACCCACCAGTGTCATTCCATGTGTGTTCTTTTCCTAAACCACATGGATCCACTAGAGTCATTGCATGTGTGTTCTTTTTCTAAACCACATTGTTCCACTAGAGTCATTACATGTGTGTTCTTTTCCTAAACCACATGGATCCACTAGAGTCATTGGATGTGTGTTCTTTTCCTAAGCGACATGTATCCACTGGTGACATTTGCATGTGTGTTGTTTTCCAAAACCACATTGATTTACTTGTGACATTGCATGTGTGTGTTTTTCGTAAACCACATTGATCCACTAGTGTCATTACATGTGTGTTCTTTTCCTGAACCACATGGATGCACTAGTGTCATTGCATGGGTGTTCTTTTCCTAAACCACATGGATCCACTTGTGGCATTGCATGTGTGTTAATTTCATAAACCACATTGATCCACTAGAGTCACTGCATGTGTGTTCCTTTCCTAAACCACATGGATCCACCGGTGACATTGCATGTGTGTTCTTTTCCTAAACCACATTGATCCATTAGAGTCATTGCATGTGTGTTCTTTTCCTAAACCACATGGATCCACTGGAGTCATTACGTGCGTGTTCTTTTCCTAAACCACGTTGATCCACAAGAGTCATTGCATGTGTGTTCTTTTCGTAAACCACATTGATCCACTAGTGACTTTGCATGTGTGATCATTTCCTGAACCACATGTATCCACTAGAGTCATTGCATGTGTGTTCTTTTCCTAAACGACATTGATCCCCTATAGTCGTTGCATGTGTGTTCTTTTCCTAAATGACATGTATCCACTGGTGACATTTGCATGTATGTTCTTTTCCTAAACCACATTGATCTACTTGTGACATTGCATGTGTATTTTTTTCGTAAACCACATTGATCCACCAGTGTCATTCCATGTGTGTTCTTTTCCTACACCACATGGATCCACTAGAGTCATTGCATGTGTGTTCTTTTCCTAAACCACATTGATCCACTAGAGTCAGTGCACGTGTGTTCTTTTCCTAAACCACATGGATCCACTGGTGACATTGCATGTGTGTTCTTTTCCTAAACCACATGGATCCACTAGTGACATTGCATGTGTGTTGTTTTCCTAAACCACATGTATCCACTTGTGACAATGCATGTCTATTATTTTCCTAAACCACATGGATCCACCGGTGACATTGCATGTGTGTTCTTTTCCTAAACCACATGGATCCACTTGTGACATTGCATGTCTGTTCTTTTCCTAAGCCACATTGATCCACTAGTGACTTTTGCATGTGTGCTCTTTTCTTAAACCACATGGATCCACTAGAGTAATTAAATGTGTGTTCTTTCCCTAAACCACATTGATCCACTAGAGTCATTGCATGTGTGTTCTTTTCCTAAACCAGATGGATCCACTTGTGACATTGCATGTGTGTTCTTTTCCTAAACCACATTGATCCACTAGATTCATTGCATGTGTGTTCTTTTCCTAAATCCCATTGATCTACTAGAGTCATTGCATGTGTGTTCTTTTCGTTAACCACATCGATCCACTTGTAACATTGGATGTGTGTTCTTTTCTTAAGCCACATGGATCCACTTGTGACATTGCATGTGTGTTCTTTTCCTAAACTACATGGATCCACTTGTGACATTACATGTTTGTTCTTTTTCTAAACCACATTGTTCCACTGGAGTCATTGCATGTGTGTTCTTTTCCTAAACTACAAGGATCCACTAGTGACATTTGCATGTGTGTTGTTTTCCTAAACCACATTGATCTACTTGTGTCATTACATGTGTGTTCTTTTCCTAAACCACATGGATCCACTTGTGACATTGCATGTGTGCTGTTTTCCAAAACCACATGGATCCACCGGTGACATTGCAAATTTGTTCTTTTCTAAACAACATGGATCCACTGGTGACATTGCATGTGTGTTCATTTCCTGAACCAGATGGATCCACTGGAGTCATTGCATGTGTGTTCTTTTCCTAAACTACATGGATCCACTTATGACATTTGCATGTGTGTTCTTTTCCTAAACCACATTGATCTACTTGTGACATTGCATGTGTATTTTTTTCGTAAACCACATTGACCCACCAGTGTCATTCCATGTGTGTTCTTTTCCTAAACCACATGGATCCACTAGAGTCATTGCATGTGTGTTCTTTTTCTAAACCACATTGATCCCCTATAGTCGTTGCATGTGTGTTCTTTTCCTAAACCACATGGATCCACTAGAGTCATTGGATGTGTGTTCTTTTCCTAAGCGACATGTATCCACTGGAGACATTTGCATGTGAGTTGTTTTCCAAAACCACATTGATTTACTTGTGACATTGCATGTGTGTGTTTTTCGTAAACCACATTGATCCACTAGTGTCATTACATGTGTGTTCTTTTCCTGAACCACATGGATGCACTAGTGTCATTGGATGGGTGTTCTTTTCCTAAACCACATGGATCCACATGTGGCATTGCATGTGTGTTAATTTCATAAACCACATTGATCCACTAGAGTCACTGCATGTGTGTTCCTTTCCTAAACTACATGGATCCACCGGTGACATTGCATGTGTGTTCTTTTCCTAAACCACATTGATCCATTAGAGTCATTGCATGTGTGTTCTTTTCCTAAACCACATGGATCCACTGGAGTCATTACGTGCGTGTTCTTTTCCTAAAGCACGTTGATCCACAAGAGTCATTGCATGTGTGTTCTTTTCCTAAACCACATTGATCCACTAGTGACTTTGCATGTGTGATCATTTCCTGAACCACATGTATCCACTAGAGTCATTGCATGTGTGTTCTTTTCCTAAACCAAATTGATCCCCTATAGTCGTTGCATGTGTGTTCTTTTCCTAAATGACATGTATCCACTGGTGACATTTGCATGTATGTTCTTTTCCTAAACCACATTGATCTACTTGTGACATTGCATGTGTATTTTTTTCGTAAACCACATTGATCCACCAGTGTCATTCCATGTGTGTTCTTTTCCTACACCACATGGATCCACTAGAGTCATTGCATGTGTGTTCTTTTCCTAAACCACATTGATCCACTAGAGTCAGTGCACGTGTGTTCTTTTCCTGAACCACATGGATCCACTGGTGACATTGCATGTGTGTTGTTTTCCAAAACCACATTGATTTACTTGTGACATTGCATGTGTGTGTTTTTCGTAAACCACATTGATCCACTAGTGTCATTACATGTGTGTTCTTTTCCTGAACCACATGGATGCACTATTGTCATTGCATGGGTGTTCTTTTCCTAAACCACATGGATCCACTTGTGGCATTGCATGTGTGTTAATTTCATAAACCACATTGATCCACTAGAGTCACTGCATGTGTGTTCCTTTCCTAAACCACATGGATCCACCGGTGACATTGCATGTGTGTTCTTTTCCTAAACCACATTGATCCATTAGAGTCATTGCATGTGTGTTATTTTCCTAAACCACAAGGATCCACTGGAGTCATTACGTGCGTGTTCTTTTCCTAAACCACGTTGATCCACAAGAGTCATTGCATGTGTGTTCTTTTCCTAAACCACATTGATCCACTAGTGACTTTGCATGTGTGATCATTTCCTGAACCACATGTATCCACTAGAGTCATTGCATGTGTGTTCTTTTCCTAAACCACATTGATCCCCTATAGTCTTTGCATGTGTGTTCTTTTCCTAAATGACATGTATCCACTGGTGACATTTGCATGTATGTTCTTTTCCTAAACCACATTGATCTACTTGTGACATTGCATGTGTATTTTTTTCGTAAACCACATTGATCCACCAGTGTCATTCCATGTGTGTTCTTTTCCTACACCACATGGATCCACTAGAGTCATTGCATGTGTGTTCTTTTCCTAAACCACATTGATCCACTAGAGTCAGTGCACGTGTGTTCTTTTCCTGAACCACATGGATCCACTGGTGACATTGCATGTGTGTTCTTTTCCTAAACCACATGGATCCACTAGTGACATTGCATGTGTGTTGTTTTCCTAAACCACATGTATCCACTTGTGACAATGCATGTCTATTATTTTCCTAAACCACATGGATCCACCGGTGACATTGCATGTGTGTACTTTTCCTAAACCACATGGATCCACTTGTGACATTGCATGTCTGTTCTTTTCCTAAGCCACATTGATCCACTAGTGACTTTTGCATGTGTGCTCTTTTCCTAAACCACATGGATCCACTAGAGTAATTAAATGTGTGTTCTTTCCCTAAACCACATTGATCCACTAGAGTCATTGCATGTGTGTTCTTTTCCTAAACCACATGGATCCACTAGTGACATTGCATGTGTGTTGTTTTCCTAAACCACATGTATCCACTTGTGACAATGCATGTCTATTATTTTCCTAAACCACATGGATCCACCGGTGACATTGCATGTGTGTTCTTTTCCTAAACCACATGGATCCACTTGTGACATTGCATGTCTGTTCTTTTCCTAAGCCACATTGATCCACTAGTGACTTTTGCATGTGTGCTCTTTTCCTAAACCACATGGATCCACTAGAGTAATTAAATGTGTGTTCTTTCCCTAAACCACATCGATCCACTAGAGTCATTGCATGTGTGTTCTTTTCCTAAACCAGATGGATCCACTTGTGACATTGCATGTGTGTTCTTTTCCTAAACCACATTGATCCACTAGATTCATTGCATGTGTGTTCTTTTCCTAAATCCCATTGATCTACTAGAGTCATTGCATGTGTGTTCTTTTCGTTAACCACATCGATCCACTTGTAACATTGGATGTGTGTTCTTTTCTTAAGCCACATGGATCCACTTGTGACATTGCATGTGTGTTCTTTTCCTAAACTACATGGATCCACTTGTGACATTACATGTTTGTTCTTTTTCTAAACCACATTGTTCCACTTGAGTCATTGCATGTGTGTTCTTTTCCTAAACTACATGGATCCACTAGTGACATTTGCATGTGTGTTGTTTTCCTAAACCACATTGATCTACTTGTGTCATTACATGTGTGTTCTTTTCCTGAACCACATGGATGCACTGGTGTCATTGCATGGGTGTTCTTTTCCTAAACCACATGGATCCACTTGTGGCATTGCATGTGTGTTAATTTCATAAACCACATTGATCCACTAGAGTCATTGCATGTGTGTTCTTTTCCTAAAGCACATGGATCCACCGGTGACATTGCATGTGTGTTCTTTTCTTAAACCACATTGATCCACTAGAGTCATTGCATGTTTGTTCTTTTCCTAAACCACATGGATCCACTAGAGTCATTAAGTGTGTGTTCTTTTCCTAAACCACATTGATCCACTAGACTCATTGCATTTGTGTTCTTTTCCTAAACCACATTGATCCACTAGAGTCATTGCATGTGTGTTCTTTTCCTAAACCACATGTATCCACTTGTGACATTGCATGTGTGCTGTTTTCCAAAACCACATGGATCCACCGGTGACATTGCAAATTTGTTCTTTTCTAAACAACATGGATCCATTGGTGACATTGCATGTGTGTTCATTTCCTGAACCAGATGGATCCACTGGAGTCATTGCATGTGTGTTCTTTTCCTAAACTACATGGATCCACTTATGACATTGCATGTGTTATTTTCCTAAACCACATTGATCCACTAGAGTCATTGCATGTGTGTTGTTTTCCAAAACCACAAGGATTCACTAGAGTCATTGCATGTGTGTTGTTTTCCTAAACCACATGTATCCACTAGTGAGATTTGCATGTGTGTTCTTTTCCTGTACAACATTTATCCACTAGTGCCATTGCATGTGTGTTCTTTTCCTGAACCACATGGATCCACTGGTGTCATTGCATGTGTGTTTTTTCCAAAACCACATTGATCCACCTGAGTCATTGCATGTGTGTTCTTTTCCTAAACCACATTGATCCACTAGTGACATTGCATGTGTGATCATTTCCTGAACCACATGTATCCACTAGAGTCATTGCATGTGTGTTCTTTTCCTAAACCACATTCATCCCCTATAGTCGTTGCATGTGTGTTCTTTTCCTAAATGACATGTATCCACTGGTGACATTTGCATGTGTGTTCTTTTCCTAAACCACATTGATTTACTTGTGACATTGCATGTGTGTGTTTTTCGTAAACCACATTGATCCACTAGTGTCATTACATGTGTGTTCTTTTCCTGAACCACATGGATGCACTAGTGTCATTGCATGTGTGTTCTTTTCCTAAACCACATTGATCCCCTATAGTCGTTGCATGTGTGTTCTTTTCCTAAATGACATGTATCCACTGGTGACATTTGCATGTGTGTTCTTTTCCTAAACCACATTGATCTACTTGTGACATTGCATGTGTATTTTTTTCGTAAACCACATTGACCCACCAGTGTCATTCCATGTGTGTTCTTTTCCTAAACCACATGGATCCACTAGAGTCATTGCATGTGTGTTCTTTTCCTAAACCACATTGATCCACTAGAGTCAGTGCACGTGTGTTCTTTTCCTGAACCACATGGATCCACTGGTGACATTGCATGTGTGTTGTTTTCCAAAACCACATTGATTTACTTGTGACATTGCATGTGTGTGTTTTTCGTAAACCACATTGATCCACTAGTGTCATTACATGTGTGTTCTTTTCCTGAACCACATGGATGCACTATTGTCATTGCATGGGTGTTCTTTTCCTAAACCACATGGATCCACTTGTGGCATTGCATGTGTGTTAATTTCATAAACCACATTGATCCACTAGAGTCACTGCATGTGTGTTCCTTTCCTAAACCACATGGATCCACCGGTGACATTGCATGTGTGTTCTTTTCCTAAACCACATTGATCCATTAGAGTCATTGCATGTGTGTTATTTTCCTAAACCACAAGGATCCACTGGAGTCATTACGTGCGTGTTCTTTTCCTAAACCACGTTGATCCACAAGAGTCATTGCATGTGTGTTCTTTTCCTAAACCACATTGATCCACTAGTGACTTTGCATGTGTGATCATTTCCTGAACCACATGTATCCACTAGAGTCATTGCATGTGTGTTCTTTTCCTAAACCACATTGATCCCCTATAGTCTTTGCATGTGTGTTCTTTTCCTAAATGACATGTATCCACTGGTGACATTTGCATGTATGTTCTTTTCCTAAACCACATTGATCTACTTGTGACATTGCATGTGTATTTTTTTCGTAAACCACATTGATCCACCAGTGTCATTCCATGTGTGTTCTTTTCCTACACCACATGGATCCACTAGAGTCATTGCATGTGTGTTCTTTTCCTAAACCACATTGATCCACTAGAGTCAGTGCACGGGTGTTCTTTTCCTGAACCACATGGATCCACTGGTGACATTGCATGTGTGTTCTTTTCCTAAACCACATGGATCCACTAGTGACATTGCATGTGTGTTGTTTTCCTAAACCACATGTATCCACTTGTGACAATGCATGTCTATTATTTTCCTAAACCACATGGATCCACCGGTGACATTGCATGTGTGTACTTTTCCTAAACCACATGGATCCACTTGTGACATTGCATGTCTGTTCTTTTCCTAAGCCACATTGATCCACTAGTGACTTTTGCATGTGTGCTCTTTTCCTAAACCACATGGATCCACTAGAGTAATTAAATGTGTGTTCTTTCCCTAAACCACATTGATCCACTAGAGTCATTGCATGTGTGTTCTTTTCCTAAACCACATGGATCCACTAGTGACATTGCATGTGTGTTGTTTTCCTAAACCACATGTATCCACTTGTGACAATGCATGTCTATTATTTTCCTAAACCACATGGATCCACCGGTGACATTGCATGTGTGTTCTTTTCCTAAACCACATGGATCCACTTGTGACATTGCATGTCTGTTCTTTTCCTAAGCCACATTGATCCACTAGTGACTTTTGCATGTGTGCTCTTTTCCTAAACCACATGGATCCACTAGAGTAATTAAATGTGTGTTCTTTCCCTAAACCACATCGATCCACTAGAGTCATTGCATGTGTGTTCTTTTCCTAAACTAGATGGATCCACTTGTGACATTGCATGTGTGTTCTTTTCCTAAACCACATTGATCCACTAGATTCATTGCATGTGTGTTCTTTTCCTAAATCCCATTGATCTACTAGAGTCATTGCATGTGTGTTCTTTTCGTTAACCACATCGATCCACTTGTAACATTGGATGTGTGTTCTTTTCTTAAGCCACATGGATCCACTTGTGACATTGCATGTGTGTTCTTTTCCTAAACTACATGGATCCACTTGTGACATTACATGTTTGTTCTTTTTCTAAACCACATTGTTCCACTTGAGTCATTGCATGTGTGTTCTTTTCCTAAACTACATGGATCCACTAGTGACATTTGCATGTGTGTTGTTTTCCTAAACCACATTGATCTACTTGTGTCATTACATGTGTGTTCTTTTCCTGAACCACATGGATGCACTGGTGTCATTGCATGGGTGTTCTTTTCCTAAACCACATGGATCCACTTGTGGCATTGCATGTGTGTTAATTTCATAAACCACATTGATCCACTAGAGTCATTGCATGTGTGTTCTTTTCCTAAAGCACATGGATCCACCGGTGACATTGCATGTGTGTTCTTTTCTTAAACCACATTGATCCACTAGAGTCATTGCATGTTTGTTCTTTTCCTAAACCACATGGATCCACTAGAGTCATTAAGTGTGTGTTCTTTTCCTAAACCACATTGATCCACTAGACTCATTGCATTTGTGTTCTTTTCCTAAACCACATTGATCCACTAGAGTCATTGCATGTGTGTTCTTTTCCTAAACCACATGTATCCACTTGTGACATTGCATGTGTGCTGTTTTCCAAAACCACATGGATCCACCGGTGACATTGCAAATTTGTTCTTTTCTAAACAACATGGATCCATTGGTGACATTGCATGTGTGTTCATTTCCTGAACCAGATGGATCCACTGGAGTCATTGCATGTGTGTTCTTTTCCTAAACTACATGGATCCACTTATGACATTGCATGTGTTATTTTCCTAAACCACATTGATCCACTAGAGTCATTGCATGTGTGTTGTTTTCCAAAACCACAAGGATTCACTAGAGTCATTGCATGTGTGTTGTTTTCCTAAACCACATGTATCCACTAGTGAGATTTGCATGTGTGTTCTTTTCCTGTACAACATTTATCCACTAGTGCCATTGCATGTGTTTTCTTTTCCTGAACCACATGGATCCACTGGTGTCATTGCATGTGTGTTTTTTACAAAACCACATTGATCCACCTGAGTCATTGCATGTGTGTTCTTTTCCTAAACCACATTGATCCACTAGTGACATTGCATGTGTGATCATTTCCTGAACCACATGTATCCACTAGAGTCATTGCATGTGTGTTCTTTTCCTAAACCACATTCATCCCCTATAGTCGTTGCATGTGTGTTCTTTTCCTAAATGACATGTATCCACTGGTGACATTTGCATGTGTGTTCTTTTCCTAAACCACATTGATTTACTTGTGACATTGCATGTGTGTGTTTTTCGTAAACCACATTGATCCACTAGTGTCATTACATGTGTGTTCTTTTCCTGAACCACATGGATGCACTAGTGTCATTGCATGTGTGTTCTTTTCCTAAACCACATTGATCCCCTATAGTCGTTGCATGTGTGTTCTTTTCCTAAATGACATGTATCCACTGGTGACATTTGCATGTGTGTTCTTTTCCTAAACCACATTGATCTACTTGTGACATTGCATGTGTATTTTTTTCGTAAACCACATTGACCCACCAGTGTCATTCCATGTGTGTTCTTTTCCTAAACCACATGGATCCACTAGAGTCATTGCATGTGTGTTCTTTTTCTAAACCACATTGTTCCACTAGAGTCATTACATGTGTGTTCTTTTCCTAAACCACATGGATCCACTAGAGTCATTGGATGTTTGTTCTTTTCCTAAGCGACATGTATCCACTGGTGACATTTGCATGTGTGTTGTTTTCCAAAACCACATTGATTTACTTGTGACATTGCATGTGTGTGTTTTTCGTAAACCACATTGATCCACTAGTGTCATTACATGTGTGTTCTTTTCCTGAACCACATGGATGCACTAGTGTCATTGCATGGGTGTTCTTTTCCTAAACCACATGGATCCACTTGTGGCATTGCATGTGTGTTAATTTCATAAACCACATTGATCCACTAGAGTCACTGCATGTGTGTTCCTTTCCTAAACCACATGGATCCACCGGTGACATTGCATGTGTGTTCTTTTCCTAAACCACATTGATCCATTAGAGTCATTGCATGTGTGTTCTTTTCCTAAACCACATGGATCCACTGGAGTCATTACGTGCGTGTTCTTTTCCTAAACCACGTTGATCCACAAGAGTCATTGCATGTGTGTTCTTTTCCTAAACCACATTGATCCACTAGTGACTTTGCATGTGTGATCATTTCCTGAACCACATGTATCCACTAGAGTCATTGCATGTGTGTTCTTTTCCTAAACGACATTGATCCCCTATAGTCGTTGCATGTGTGTTCTTTTCCTAAATGACATGTATCCACTGGTGACATTTGCATGTATGTTCTTTTCCTAAACCACATTGATCTACTTGTGACATTGCATGTGTATTTTTTTCGTAAACCACATTGATCCACCAGTGTCATTCCATGTGTGTTCTTTTCCTACACCACATGGATCCACTAGAGTCATTGCATGTGTGTTCTTTTCCTAAACCACATTGATCCACTAGAGTCAGTGCACGTGTGTTCTTTTCCTAAACCACATGGATCCACTGGTGACATTGCATGTGTGTTCTTTTCCTAAACCACATGGATCCACTAGTGACATTGCATGTGTGTTGTTTTCCTAAACCACATGTATCCACTTGTGACAATGCATGTCTATTATTTTCCTAAACCACATGGATCCACCGGTGACATTGCATGTGTGTTCTTTTCCTAAACCACATGGATCCACTTGTGACATTGCATGTCTGTTCTTTTCCTAAGCCACATTGATCCACTAGTGACTTTTGCATGTGTGCTCTTTTCTTAAACCACATGGATCCACTAGAGTAATTAAATGTGTGTTCTTTCCCTAAACCACATTGATCCACTAGAGTCATTGCATGTGTGTTCTTTTCCTAAACCAGATGGATCCACTTGTGACATTGCATGTGTGTTCTTTTCCTAAACCACATTGATCCACTAGATTCATTGCATGTGTGTTCTTTTCCTAAATCCCATTGATCTACTAGAGTCATTGCATGTGTGTTCTTTTCGTTAACCACATCGATCCACTTGTAACATTGGATGTGTGTTCTTTTCTTAAGCCACATGGATCCACTTGTGACATTGCATGTGTGTTCTTTTCCTAAACTACATGGATCCACTTGTGACATTACATGTTTGTTCTTTTTCTAAACCACATTGTTCCACTGGAGTCATTGCATGTGTGTTCTTTTCCTAAACTACATGGATCCACTAGTGACATTTGCATGTGTGTTGTTTTCCTAAACCACATTGATCTACTTGTGTCATTACATGTGTGTTCTTTTCCTAAACCACATGGATCCACTTGTGACATTGCATGTGTGCTGTTTTCCAAAACCACATGGATCCACCGGTGACATTGCAAATTTGTTCTTTTCTAAACAACATGGATCCACTGGTGACATTGCATGTGTGTTCATTTCCTGAACCAGATGGATCCACTGGAGTCATTGCATGTGTGTTCTTTTCCTAAACTACATGGATCCACTTATGACATTGCATGTGTTATTTTCCTAAACCACATTGATCCACTAGAGTCATTGCATGTGTGTTGTTTTCCAAAACCACAAGGATTCACTAGAGTCATTGCATGTGTGTTGTTTTCCTAAACCACATGTATCCACTAGTGAGATTTGCATCTGTGTTCTTTTCCTGTACCACATTTTTCCACTAGTGCCATTGCATGTGTGTTCTTTTCCTGAACCACATGGATCCACTGGTGTCATTGCATGTGTGTTTTTTCCAAAACCACATTGATCCACCTGAGGCATTGCATGTGTGTTCTTTTCCTAAACCACATTGTTCCACTAGTGACATTGCATGTGTGATCATTTCCTGAACCACATGTATCCACTAGAGTCATTGCATGTGTGTTCTTTTCCTAAACCACATTGATCCCCTATAGTCGTTGCATGTGTGTTATTTTCCTAAATGACATGTATCCACTGGTGACATTTGCATGTGTGTTCTTTTCCTAAACCACATTGATCTACTTGTGACATTGCATGTGTATTTTTTTCGTAAACCACATTGATCCACCAGTGTCATTCCATGTGTGTTCTTTTCCTAAACCACATGGATCCACTAGAGTCATTGCATGTGTGTTCTTTTCCTAAACCACATTGTTCCACTAGAGTCATTACATGTGTGTTCTTTTCCTAAACCACATGGATCCACTAGAGTCATTGGATGTGTGTTCTTTTCCTAAGCGACATGTATCCACTGGTGACATTTGCATGTGTGTTGTTTTCCAAAACCACATTGATTTACTTGTGACATTGCATGTGTGTGTTTTTCGTAAACCACATTGATCCACTAGTGTCATTACATGTGTGTTCTTTTCCTGAACCACATGGATGCACTAGTGTCACTGCATGGGTGTTCTTTTCCTAAACCACATGGATCCACTTGTGGCATTGCATGTGTGTTAATTTCATAAACCACATTGATCCACTAGAGTCACTACATGTGTGTTCCTTTCCTAAACCACATGGATCCACCGGTGACATTGCATGTGTGTTCTTTTCCTAAACCACATTGATCCATTAGAGTCATTGCATGTGTGTTCTTTTCCTAAACCACATGGATCCACTGGAGTCATTACGTGCGTGTTCTTTTCCTAAACCACGTTGATCCACAAGAGTCATTGCATGTGTGTTCTTTTCCTAAACCACATGGATCCACTTGTGACATTGCACGTGTGCTCTTTTCCTAATCCACATGGATCCACCGGTGACATTGCAAGTTTGTTCTTTTCTAAACAACATGGATCCACTGGTGACATTGCGTGTGTGTTCATTTCCTGAACCAGATGGATCCACTAGAGTCATTGCATGTGTGTTCTTTTCCTAAACTACATGGATCCACTAGTGACATTGCATGTGTGTTTTTTTCCTAAACCACATTGATCCACTAGAGTCATTGCATGTGTGTTCTTTTCCTAAACCAGATGGATCCACTTGTGACATTGCATGTGTGTTCTTTTCCTAAACCACATTGATCCACTAGATTCATTGCATGTGTGTTCTTTTCCTAAATCCCATTGATCTACTAGAGTCATTGCATGTGTGTTCTTTTCGTTAACCACATCGATCCACTTGTAACATTGGATGTGTGTTCTTTTCTTAAGCCACATGGATCCACTTGTGACATTGCATGTGTGTTCTTTTCCTAAACTACATGGATCCACTTGTGACATTACATGTTTGTTCTTTTTCTAAACCACATTGTTCCACTAGAGTCATTGCATGTGTGTTCTTTTCCTAAACTACATGGATCCACTAGTGACATTTGCATGTGTGTTGTTTTCCTAAACCACATTGATCTACTTGTGTCATTACATGTGTGTTCTTTTCCTAAACCACATGGATCCACTTGTGACATTGCATGTGTGCTGTTTTCCAAAACCACATGGATCCACCGGTGATATTGCAAATTTGTTCTTTTCTAAACAACATGGATCCACTGGTGACATTGCATGTGTGTTCATTTCCTGAACCAGATGGATCCACTGGAGTCATTGCATGTGTGTTCTTTTCCTAAAGTACATGGATCCACTTATGACATTGCATGTGTTATTTTCCTAAACCACATTGATCCACTAGAGTCATTGCATGTGTGTTGTTTTCCAAAACCACAAGGATTCACTAGAGTCATTGCATGTGTGTTGTTTTCCTAAACCACATGTATCCACTAGTGAGATTTGCATCTGTGTTCTTTTCCTGTACCACATTTTTCCACTAGTGCCATTGCATGTGTGTTCTTTTCCTAAACCACATGGATCCACTGGTGTCATTGCATGTGTGTTTTTTCCAAAACCACATTGATCCACCTGAGGCATTGCATGTGTGTTCTTTTCCTAAACCACATTGTTCCACTAGTGACATTGCATGTGTGATCATTTCCTGAACCACATGTATCCACTAGAGTCATTGCATGTGTGTTCTTTTCCTAAACCACATTGATCCCCTATGGTCGTTGCATGTGTGTTATTTTCCTAAATGACATGTATCCACTGGTGACATTTGCATGTGTGTTATTTTCCTAAACCACATTGATCTACTTGTGACATTGCATGTGTATTTTTTTCATAAACCACATTGATCCACCAGTGTCATTCCATGTGTGTTCTTTTCCTAAACCACATGGATCCACTAGAGTCATTGCATGTGTGTTCTTTTTCTAAACCACATTGTTCCACTAGAGTCATTACATGTGTGTTCTTTTCCTAAACCACATGGATCCACTAGAGTCATTGGATGTGTGTTCTTTTCCTAAGCGACATGTATCCACTGGTGACATTTGCATGTGTGTTGTTTTCCAAAACCACATTGATTTACTTGTGACATTGCATGTGTGTGTTTTTCGTAAACCACATTGATCCACTAGTGTCATTACATGTGTGTTCTTTTCCTGAACCACATGGATGCACTAGTGTCATTGCATGGGTGTTCTTTTCCTAAACCACATGGATCCACTTGTGGCATTGCATGTGTGTTAATTTCATAAACCACATTGATCCACTAGAGTCACTACATGTGTGTTCCTTTCCTAAACCACATGGATCCACCGGTGACATTGCATGTGTGTTCTTTTCCTAAACCACATTGATCCATTAGAGTCATTGCATGTGTGTTCTTTTCCTAAACCACATGGATCCACTGGAGTCATTACGTGCGTGTTCTTTTCCTAAACCACGTTGATCCACAAGAGTCATTGCATGTGTGTTCTTTTCCTAAACCACATGGATCCACTTGTGACATTGCACGTGTGCTCTTTTCCTAAACCACATGGATCCACCGGTGACATTGCAAGTTTGTTCTTTTCTAAACAACATGGATCCACTGGTGACATTGCGTGTGTGTTCATTTCCTGAACCAGATGGATCCACTAGAGTCATTGCATGTGTGTTCTTTTCCTAAACTACATGGATCCACTAGTGACATTGCATGTGTGTTTTTTCCTAAACCACATTGATCCACTAGAGTCATTGCATGTGTGTTGTTTTCCTAAACCATATGGATTCACTAGAGTCATTGCATGTGTGTTGTTTTCCTAAACCACATGTATCCACTGGTGAGATTTTCATGTGTGTTCTTTTCCTAAACCACATGTATCTACTTGTGCCATTGCATGTGTGTTCTTTTCCTGAACCACATGGATCCACTGGTGTCATTGCATGTGTGTTTTTTCCTAAACCACATTGATCCACTTGAGGCATTGCATGTGTGTTCTTTTCCTAAACCACATTGATCCACTAGTGACATTGCATGTGTGATCATTTCCTGAACCACATGTATCCACTGAGTCATTGCATGTGTGTTCTTTTCCTAAACCACATTGATCCCCTATAGTCGTTGCATGTGTGTTCTTTTCCTAAATGACATGTATCCACTAGTGACATTTGCATGTATGTTCTTTTCCTAAACCACATTGATCTACTTGTGACATTGTATGTGTATTTTTTTCGTAAACCACATTATTCCACCAGTGTCATTCCATGTGTGTTCTTTTCCTACACCACATGGATCCACTAGAGTCATTGCATGTGTGTTCTTTTCCTAAACCACATTGATACACTAGAGTCAGTGCACGTGTGTTCTTTTCCTGAACCACATGGATCCACTGGTGACATTGCATGTGTGTTCTTTTCCTAAACCACATGGATCCACTAGTGCCATTGCATGTGTGTTGTTTTCCTAAACCACATGTATCCACTTGTGACAATGCATGTCTATTATTTTCCTAAACCACATGGATCCACCGGTGACATTGCATGTGTGTTCTTTTCCTAAACCACATGGATCCACTTGTGACATTGCATGTCTGTTCTTTTCCTAAGCCACATTGATCCACTAGTAACTTTTGCATGTGTGCTCTTTTCCTAAACCACATGGATCCACTAGACTAATTAAATGTGTGTTCTTTCCCTAAACCACATTGATCCACTAGAGTCATTGCATGTGTGTTCTTTTCCTAAACCAGATGGATCCACTTGTGACATTGCATGTGTGTTCTTTGACTAAACCACATTGATCCACCAGATTCATTGCATGTGTGTTCTTTTCCTAAATCCCATTGATCTACTAGAGTCATTGCATGTGTGTTCTTTTCGTTAACCACATCGATCCACTTGTGACATTGGATGTGTGTTCTTTTCTTAAGCCACATGGATCCACTTGTGACATTGCATGTGTGTTCTTTTCCTAAACTACATGGATCCACTTGTGACATTACATGTTTGTTCTTTTTCTAAACCACATTGTTCCACTCGACTCATTGCATGTGTGTTCTTTTCCTAAACCACATGGATCCACTAGTGACATTTGCATGTGTGTTGTTTTCCTAAACCACATTGATCTACTTGTGTCATTACATGTGTGTTCTTTTCCTAAACCACATGGATGCACTGGTGTCATTGCATGGGTGTTCTTTTCCTAAACCACATGGATCCACTTGTGGCATTGCATGTGTGTTAATTTCATAAACCACATTGATCGACTAGAGTCATTGCATGTGTGTTCTTTTCCTAAAGCACATGGATCCACCGGTGACATTGCATGTGTGTTCTTTTCCTAAACCACATTGATCCACTAGAGTCATTGCATGTGTGTTCTTTTCCTAAACCACATGGATCCACTAGAGTCATTAAGTGTGTGTTCTTTTCCTAAACCACATTGATCCACTAGACGCATTGCATGTGTGTTCTTTTCCTAAACCACATTGATCCACTAGAGTCATTGCATGTGTGTTCTTTTCCTAAACCACATGGATCCACTTGTGACATTGCATGTGTGCTGTTTTCCAAAACCACATGGATCCACCGGTGACATTGCAAATTTGTTCTTTTCTAAACAACATGGATCCACTGGTGACATTGCATGTGTGTTCATTTCCTGAACCAGATGGATCCACTGGAGTCATTGCATGTGTGTTCTTTTCCTAAACTACATGGATCCACTTGTGACATTGCATGTGTTATTTTCCTCAACCACATTGATCCATTAGAGTCATTGCATGTGTGTTGTTTTCCTAAACCACAAGGATTCACTAGAGTCATTGCATGTGTGTTGTTTTCCTAAACCACATGTATCCACTAGTGAGATTTGCATGTGTGTTCTTTTCCTGTACCACATTTATCCACTAGTGCCATTGCATGTGTGTTCTTTTCCTGAACCACATGGATCCACTTGTGTCATTGCATGTCTGTTTTTTTCCAAAACCACATTGATCCACCTGAGGCATTGCATGTGTGTTCTTTTCCTAAACCACATTGATCCACTAGTGACATTGCATGTGTGATCATTTCCTGAACCACATGTATCCACTAGAGTCATTGCATGTGTGTTCTTTTCCTAAACCACATTGATCCCCTATAGTCGTTGCATGTGTGTTCTTTTCCTAAATGACATGTATCCACTGGTGACATTTGCATGTGTGTTCTTTTCCTAAACCACATTGATCTACTTGTGACATTGCATGTGTATTTTTTTCGTAAACCACATTGATCCACCAGTGTCATTCCATGTGTGTTCTTTTCCTAAACCACATGGATCCACTAGAGTCATTGCATGTGTGTTCTTTTCCTAAACCACATTGATCCACTAGAGTCAGTGCATGTGTGTTCTTTTCCTGAACCACATGGATCCACTGGTGACATTGCATGTGTGTTCTTTTCCTAAACCACATGGATCCTGTAGTGACATTGCATGTGTGTTCTTTTCCTAAACCACATGTATCAACTTGTGACAATGCATGTCTATTATTTTCCTAAACCACATGGATCCACCGGTGACATTGCATGTGTGTTGTTTTCCTAAACCACATTGATCCACTAGAGTCATTGCATGTGTGTTCTTTTCCTAACCACATTAATCCACTAGATTCATTGCATGTGCGTTCTTTTCCTAAATCACATTGATCCACTAGAGTCATTTCATGTGTGTTCTTTTCGTAAACCACATGGATCCACTTGTGACATTGCATGTGTGTTCTTTTCTTAAACCACATGGATCCACTAGTGACATTGCATGTGTGTTCTTTTCCTAAACTACATGGATCCACTGTTGACATTGCATGTTTGTTCTTTTTTTAAACCACATTGTTCCACTGGAGTCATTGCATCTGTGTTCTTTTCCTAAGCCACATGGATCCACTAGTGACATTTGCATGTGTGTTGTTTTCCTAAACCACATTGATCTACTTGTGACATTGCCTATGTCTGTTTTTCATAAACCACATTGATCCACTAGAGTCATTGCATGTGTGTTCTTTTCCTAAACCACATGGATCCACCGGTGTCATTGCATGTGTGTTCTTTTCCTAAACGACATTGATCCACTAGAGTCATTGCATGTGTGTTCTTTTCCTAAACCAGATGGATCCACTTGTGACATTGCATGTGTGTTCTTTTCCTAAACCACATTGATCCACTAGAGTCATTGCATGTGTGTTCTTTTCCTAAACCACATTGATCCACTAGAGTCATTGCTTGTGTGTTCTTTTCCTAAATCACATTGAAGCACTAGAGTCATTGCATGTGTGTTCTTTTCGTAAACCACATGGATCCACTTGTGACATTGCATGTGTGATCTTTTCTTAACCCACATGGATCCACTAGTGACATTGCATGTGTGTTCTTTTCCTAAACTACATGGATCCACTGGTGACATTGCATGTTTGTTCTTATTCTAAACCACATTGTTCCACTGGAGTCATTGCATGTGTGTTCTTTTCCCGAACCACATGGATCCACTGGTGGCATTTGCATGTGTGTTGTTTTCCTAAACCACATTGATCTACTTGTGACATTTCCTGTGTGTTTTTTCGTAAACCACATTGATCCACTAGTGTCATTACATGTGTGTTCTTTTCCTTGAACCACATGGATGCACTAGTGTCATTGCATGGGTGTTCTTTTCCTAAACCACATGGATCCACTTGTGGCATTGCATGTGTGTTAATTTCATAAACCACATTGATCCACTAGAGTCATTGCATGTGTGTTCTTTTCCTAAACCACATGGATCCACCGGTGAGATTGCATGTGTGTTCTTTTCCTAAACCACATTGATCCACTAGAGTCATTGCATGTGTGTTCTTTTCCTAAACCACATTAATCCACTAGATTCATTGCATGTGTGTTCTTTTCCTAAATCACATTGATCCACTAGAGTCATTTCATGTGTGTTCTTTTCATAAACCATATGGATCCACTTGTGACATTGCATGTGTGTTCTTTTCTTAAACCACATGGATCAACTAGTGACATTGCATGTGTGTTCTTTTCCTAAACTACATGGATCCACTGGTGACATTGCATGTTTGTTCTTTTTTTAAACCACATTGTTCCACTGGAGTCATTGCATCTGTGTTCTTTTCCTAAGACACATGGATCCACTAGTGACATTTGCATGTGTGTTGTTTTCCTAAACCACATTGATCTACTTGTGACATTGCCTATGTGTGTTTTTCGTAAACCACATTGATCCACTAGAGTCATTGCATGTGTGTTCTTTTCCTAAACCACATGGATCCACCGGTGTCATTGCATGTGTGTTCTTTTCCTAAACGACATTGATCCACTAGAATCATTGCATGTGTGTTCTTTTCCTAAACCAGATGGATCCACTTGTGACATTGCATGTGTGTTCTTTTCCTAAACCACATTGATCCACTAGAGTCATTGCATGTGTGTTCTTTTCCTAAACCACATTGATCCACTAGAGTCATTGCATGTGTGTTCTTTTCCTAAACCACATTAATCCACTAGATTCATTGCATGTGCGTTCTTTTCCTAAATCACATTGATCCACTAGAGTCATTTCATGTGTGTTCTTTTCATAAACCACATGGATCCACTTGTGACATTGCATGTGTGTTCTTTTCATAAACCACATGGATCCTCTAGTGACATTGCATGTGTGTTCTTTTCCTAAACTACATGGATCCACTGGTGACATTGCATGTGTGTTCTTTTCCTAAACCACATTGATCCACTAGTGTCATTGCATGTGTGTTCTTTTCCTAAACCACATGGATCCACCGGTGACATTGCATGTGTGTTCTTTTCCTAAACCACATTGATCCACTAGAGTCATTGCATGTGTGTTCTTTTCCTAAACCAGATGGATCCACTTGTGACATTGCATGTGTGTTCTTTTCCTAAACCACATTGATCCACTAGAGTCATTGCATGTGTGTTCTTTTCCTAAACCACATTGATCCACTAGAGTCATTGCATGTGTGTTCTTTTCCTAAATCACATTGAAGCACTAGAGTCATTGCATGTGTGTTCTTTTCGTAAAACACATGGATCCACTTGTGACATTGCATGTGTGATCTTTTCTTAACCCACATGGATCCACTAGTGACATTGCATGTGTGTTCTTTTCCTAAACGACATGGATCCACTGGTGACATTGCATGTTTGTTCTTATTCTAAACCACATTGTTCCACTGGAGTCATTGCATGTGTGTTCTTTTCCCGAACCACATGGATCCACTGGTGGCATTTGCATGTGTGTTGTTTTCCTAAACCACATTGATCTACTTGTGACATTTCCTGTGTGTTTTTTCGTAAACCACATTGATCCACTAGTGTCATTACATGTGTGTTCTTTTCCTTGAACCACATGGATGCACTGGTGTCATTGCATGGGTGTTCTTTTCCTAAACCACATGGATCCACTTGTGGCATTGCATGTGTGTTAATTTATAAACAACATTGATAAACTAGAGTCATTGCATGTGTGTTCTTTTCCTAAACCACATGGATCCACCGGTGAGATTGCATGTGTGTTCTTTTCCTAAACCACATTGATCCACTAGAGTCATTGCATGTGTGTTCTTTTCCTAAACCACATTAATCCACTAGATTCATTGCATGTGCGTTCTTTTCCTAAATCACATTGATCCACTAGAGTCATTTCATGTATGTTCTTTTCATAAACCACATGGATCCACTTGTGACATTGCATGTGTGTTCTTTTCATAAACCACATGGATCCTCTAGTGACATTGCATGTGTGTTCTTTTCCTAAACTACATGGATCCACTGGTGACATTGCATGTTTGTTCTTTTTTTTAAACCACATTGTTCCACTGGAGTCATTGCATCTGTGTTCTTTTCCTAAGCCACATGGATACACTAGTGACATTTGCATGTGTGTTGTTTTCCTAAACCACATTGATCTACTTGTGACATTGCCTATGTTTGTTTTTCGTAAACCACATTGATCCACTAGAATCATTGCATGTGTGTTCTTTTCCTAAACCACATGGATCCACCGGTATCATTGCATGTGTGTTCTTTTCCTAAACGACATTGATCCACTAGAGTCATTGCATGTGTGTTCTTTTCCTAAACCAGATGGATCCACTTGTGACATTGCATGTGTGTTCTTTTCCTAAACCACATTGATCCACTAGAGTCATTACATGTGTGTTCTTTTACTAAACCACATTGATCCACTAGTGTCATTGCATGTGTGTTCTTTTCCTAAACCACATGGATCCACCGGTGACATTGCATGTGTGTTCTTTTCCTAAACCACATTGATCCACTAGAGTCATTGCATGTGTGTTCTTTTCCTAAACCAGATGGATCCACTTGTGACATTGCATGTGTGTTCTTTTCCTAAACCACATTGATCCACTAGAGTCATTGCATGTGTGTTCTTTTCCTAAACCACATTGATCCACTAGAGTCATTGCATGTGTGTTCTTTTCCTAAATAACATTGAAGCACTAGAGTCATTGCATGTGTGTTCTTTTCGTAAACCACATGGATCCACTTGTGACATTGCATGTGTGATCTTTTCTTAACCCACATGGATCCACTAGTGACATTGCATGTGTGTTCTTTTCCTAAACTACATGGATCCACTGGTGACATTGCATGTTTGTTCTTATTCTAAACCACATTGTTCCACTGGAGTCATTGCATGTGTGTTCTTTTCCTGAACCACATGGATGCACTGGTGGCATTTGCCTGTGTGTTGTTTTCCTAAACCACATTGATCTACTTGTGACATTTCCTGTGTGTTTTTTCGTAAACCACATTGATCCACTAGTGTCATTACATGTGTGTTCTTTTCCTTGAACCACATGGATGCACTGGTGTCATTGCATGGGTGTTCTTTTCCTAAACCACATGGATCCACTTGTGGCATTGCATGTGTGTTAATTTCATAAACCACATTGATCCACTAGAGTCATTGCATGTGTGTTCTTTTCCTAAACCACATGGATCCACCGGTGAGATTGCATGTGTGTTCTTTTCCTAAACCACATTGATCCACTAGAGTCATTGCATGTGTGTTCTTTTCCTAAACCACATTAATCCACTAGATTCATTGCATGTGTGTTCTTTTCCTAAATCACATTGATCCACTAGAGTCATTTCATGTGTGTTCTTTTCATAAACCATATGGATCCACTTGTGACATTGCATGTGTGTTCTTTTCTTAAACCACATGGATCCACTAGTGACATTGCATGTGTGTTCTTTTCCTAAACTAGATGGATCCACTGGTGACATTGCATGTTTGTTCTTTTTTTAAACCACATTGTTCCACTGGAGTCATTGCATCTGTGTTCTTTTCCTAAGCCACATGGATCCACTAGTGACATTTGTATGTGTGTTGTTTTCCTAAACCACATTGATCTACTTGTGACATTGCCTATGTGTGTTTTTTGTAAACCACATTGATCCACTAGAGTCATTGCATGTGTGTTCTTTTCCTAAACCACATGGATCCACCGGTGTCATTGCATGTGTGTTCTTTTCCTAAACGACATTGATCCACTAGAATCATTGCATGTGTGTTCTTTTCCTAAACCAGATGGATCCACTTGTGTCATTGCATGTGTGTTCTTTTCCTAAACCACATTGATCCACCAGAGTCATTGCATGTGTGTTCTTTTCCTAAACCACATTGATCCACTAGTGTCATTGCATGTGTGTTCTTTTCCTAAACCACATGGATCCACCGGTGACATTGCATGTGTGTTCTTTTCCTAAACCACATTGATCCACTAGAGTCATTGCATGTGTGTTCTTTTCCTAAACCAGATGGATCCACTTGTGACATTGCATGTGTGTTCTTTTCCTAAACCACATTGATCCACTAGAGTCATTGCATGTGTGTTCTTTTCCTAAACCACATTGATCCACTAGAGTCATTGCATGTGTGTTCTTTTCCTAAATCACATTGAAGCACTAGAGTCATTGCATGTGTGTTCTTTTCGTAAACCACATGGATCCACTTGTGACATTACATGTGTGATCTTTTCTTAACCCACATGGATCCACTAGTGACATTGCATGTGTGTTCTTTTCCTAAACGACATGGATCCACTGGTGACATTGCATGTTTGTTCTTATTCTAAACCACATTGTTCCACTAGAGTCATTGCATGTGTGTTCTTTTTCCGAACCACATGGATCCACTGGTGGCATTTGCATGTGTGTTGTTTTCCTAAACCACATTGATCTACTTGTGACATTTCCTGTGTGTTTTTTCGTAAACCACATTGATCCACTAGTGTCGTTGCATGTGTGTTCTTTTCCTTGAACCACATGGATGCACTGGTGTCATTGCATGAGTGTTCTTTTCCTAAACCACATGGATCCACTTGTGGCATTGCATGTGTGTTAATTTCATAAACAACATTGATCCACTAGAGTCATTGCATGTGTGTTCTTTTCCTAAACCACATGGATCCACCGGTGAGATTGCATGTGTGTTCTTTTCCTAAACCACATTGATCCACTAGAGTCATTGCATGTGTGTTCTTTTCCTAAACCACATTAATCCACTAGATTCATTGCATGTGCGTTCTTTTTCTAAATCACATTGATCCACTAGAGTCATTTCATGTGTGTTCTTTTCATAAACCACATGGATCCACTTGTGACATTGCATGTGTGTTCTTTTCATAAACCACATGGATCCTCTAGTGACATTGCATGTGTGTTCTTTTCCTAAACTACATGGATCCACTGGTGACATTGCATGTTTGTTCTTTTTTTAAACCACATTGTTCCACTGGAGTCATTGCATCTGTGTTCTTTTCCTAAACCACATGGATCCACTTGTGACATTGCATGTGTGATCTTTTCTTAACCCACATGGATCCACTAGTGACATTGCATGTGTGTTCTTTTCCTAAACGACATGGATCCACTGGTGACATTGCATGTTTGTTCTTATTCTAAACCACATTGTTCCACTGGAGTCATTGCATGTGTGTTCTTTTCCCGAACCACATGGATCCACTGGTGCCATTTGCATGTGTGTTGTTTTCCTAAACCACATTGATCTACTTGTGACATTTCCTGTGTGTTTTATCGTAAACCACATTGATCCACTAGTGTCATTACATGTGTGTTCTTTTCCTTGAACCACATGGATGCACTGGTGTCATTGCATGGGTGTTCTTTTCCAAACCACATGGATCCACTTGTGGCATTGCATGTGTGTTAATTTCATGAACAACATTGATCCACTAGAGTCATTGCATGTGTGTTCTTTTCCTAAACCACATGGATCCACCGGTGAGGTTGCATGTGTGTTCTTTTCCTAAACCACATTGATCCACTAGAGTCATTGCATGTTTGTTCTTTTCCTAAACCACATTAATCCACTAGATTCATTGCATGTGCGTTCTTTTCCTAAATCACATTGATCCACTAGAGTCATTTCATGTGTGTTCTTTTCATAAACCACATGGATCCACTTGTGACATTGCATGTGTGTTCTTTTCATAAACCACATGGATCCACTAGTGACATTGCATGTGTGTTGTTTTCCTAAACTACATGGATCCACTGGTGACATTGCATGTTTGTTCTTTTTTTAAACCACATTGTTCCACTGGAGTCATTGCATCTGTGTTCTTTTCCTAAGCCACATGGATCCACTAGTGACATTTGCATGTGTGTTGTTTTCCTAAACCACATTGATCTACTTGTGACATTGCCTATGTGTGTTTTTCGTAAACCACATTGATCCACTAGAGTCATTGCATGTGTGTTCTTTTCCTAAACCACATGGATCCACCGGTGTCATTGCATGTGTGTTCTTTTCCTAAACGACATTGATCCACTAGAATCATTGCATGTGTGTTCTTTTCCTAAACCAGATGGATCCACTTGTGTCATTGCATGTGTGTTCTTTTCCTAAACCACATTGATCCACCAGAGTCATTGCATGTGTGTTCTTTTCCTAAACCACATTGATCCACTAGTGTCATTGCATGTGTGTTCTTTTCCTAAACCACATGGATCCACCGGTGACATTGCATGTGTGTTCTTTTCCTAAACCACATTGATCCACTAGAGTCATTGCATGTGTGTTCTTTTCCTAAACCAGATGGATCCACTTGTGACATTGCATGTGTGTTCTTTTCCTAAACCACATTGATCCACTAGAGTCATTGCATGTGTGTTCTTTTCCTAAACCACATTGATCCACTAGAGTCATTGCATGTGTGTTCTTTTCCTAAATCACATTGAAGCACTAGAGTCATTGCATGTGTGTTCTTTTCGTAAACCACATGGATCCACTTGTGACATTACATGTGTGATCTTTTCTTAACCCACATGGATCCACTAGTGACATTGCATGTGTGTTCTTTTCCTAAACGACATGGATCCACTGGTGACATTGCATGTTTGTTCTTATTCTAAACCACATTGTTCCACTAGAGTCATTGCATGTGTGTTCTTTTTCCGAACCACATGGATCCACTGGTGGCATTTGCATGTGTGTTGTTTTCCTAAACCACATTGATCTACTTGTGACATTTCCTGTGTGTTTTTTCGTAAACCACATTGATCCACTAGTGTCGTTGCATGTGTGTTCTTTTCCTTGAACCACATGGATGCACTGGTGTCATTGCATGAGTGTTCTTTTCCTAAACCACATGGATCCACTTGTGGCATTGCATGTGTGTTAATTTCATAAACAACATTGATCCACTAGAGTCATTGCATGTGTGTTCTTTTCCTAAACCACATGGATCCACCGGTGAGATTGCATGTGTGTTCTTTTCCTAAACCACATTGATCCACTAGAGTCATTGCATGTGTGTTGTTTTCCTAAACCACATTAATCCACTAGATTCATTGCATGTGCGTTCTTTTCCTAAATCACATTGATCCACTAGAGTCATTTCATGTGTGTTCTTTTCATAAACCACATGGATCCACTTGTGACATTGAATGTGTGTTCTTTTCATAAACCACATGGATCCTCTAGTGACATTGCATGTGTGTTCTTTTCCTAAACTACATGGATCCACTGGTGACATTGCATGTTTGTTCTTTTTTTAAACCACATTGTTCCACTGGAGTCATTGCATCTGTGTTCTTTTCCTAAACCACATGGATCCACTTGTGACATTGCATGTGTGATCTTTTCTTAACCCACATGGATCCACTAGTGACATTGCATGTGTGTTCTTTTCCTAAACGACATGGATCCACTGGTGACATTGCATGTTTGTTCTTATTCTAAACCACATTGTTCCACTGGAGTCATTGCATGTGTGTTCTTTTCCCGAACCACATGGATCCACTGGTGCCATTTGCATGTGTGTTGTTTTCCTAAACCACATTGATCTACTTGTGACATTTCCTGTGTGTTTTATCGTAAACCACATTGATCCACTAGTGTCATTACATGTGTGTTCTTTTCCTTGAACCACATGGATGCACTGGTGTCATTGCATGGGTGTTCTTTTCCAAACCACATGGATCCACTTGTGGCATTGCATGTGTGTTAATTTCATGAACAACATTGATCCACTAGAGTCATTGCATGTGTGTTCTTTTCCTAAACCACATGGATCCACCGGTGAGGTTGCATGTGTGTTCTTTTCCTAAACCACATTGATCCACTAGAGTCATTGCATGTTTGTTCTTTTCCTAAACCACATTAAACCACTAGATTCATTGCATGTGCGTTCTTTTCCTAAATCACATTGATCCACTAGAGTCATTTCATGTGTGTTCTTTTCATAAACCACATGGATCCACTTGTGACATTGCATGTGTGTTCTTTTCATAAACCACATGGATCCACTAGTGACATTGCATGTGTGTTGTTTTCCTAAACTACATGGATCCACTGGTGACATTGCATGTTTGTTCTTTTTTTAAACCACATTGTTCCACTGGAGTCATTGCATCTGTGTTCTTTTCCTAAGCCACATGGATCCACTAGTGACATTTGCATGTGTGTTGTTTTCCTAAACCACATTGATCTACTTGTGACATTGCCTATGTGTGTTTTTCGTAAACCACATTGATCCACTAGAGTCATTGCATGTGTGTTCTTTTCCTAAACCACATGGATCCACCGGTGTCATTGCATGTGTGTTCTTTTCCTAAACGACATTGATCCACTAGAATCATTGCATGTGTGTTCTTTTCCTAAACCAGATGGATCCACTTGTGACATTGCATGTGTGTTCTTTTCCTAAACCACATTGATCCACTAGAGTCATTGCATGTGTGTTCTTTTCCTAAACCACATTGATCCACTAGTGTCATTGCATGTGTGTTCTTTTCCTAAACCACATGGATCTGCAGGTGATATTGCATGTGTGTTCTTTTCCTAAACCACATTGATCCACTAGAGTCATTGCATGTGTGTTCTTTTCCTAAACCAGATGGATCCACTTGTGACATTGCATGTGTGTTCTTTTCCTAAACCACATTGATCCACTAGAGTCATTGCATGTGTGTTCTTTTCCTAAACCACATTGATCCACTAGAGTCATTGCATGTGTGTTCTTTTCCTAAATCACATTGAAGCACTAGAGTCATTGCATGTGTGTTCTTTTCGTAAACCACATGGATCCACTTGTGACATTGCATGTGTGATCTTTTCTTAACCCACATGGATCCACTAGTGACATTGCATGTGTGTTCTTTTCCTAAACGACATGGATCCACTGGTGACATTGCATGTTTGTTCTGATTCTAAACCACATTGTTCCACTGGAGTCATTGCATGTGTGTTCTTTTCCCGAACCACATGGATCCACTGGTGGCATTTGCATGTGTGTTGTTTTCCTAAACCACATTGATCTATTTGTGACATTTCCTGTGTGTTTTTTCGTAAACCACATTGACCCACTAGTGTCATTGCATGTGTGTTCTTTTCCTTGAACCACATGGATGCACTGGTGTCATTGCATGGGTGTTCTTTTCCTAAACCACATGGATCCACTTGTGGCATTGCATGTGTGTTAATTTCATAAACAACATTGATCCACTAGAGTCATTGCATGTGTGTTCTTTTCCTAAACCACATGGATCCACCGGTGAGATTGCATGTGTGTTCTTTTCCTAAACCACATTGATCCACTAGAGTCATTGCATGTGTGTTCTTTTCCTAAACCACATTAATCCACTAGATTCATTGCATGTGCGTTCTTTTCCTAAATCACATTGATCCACTAGAGTCATTTCATGTGTGTTCTTTTCATAAACCACATGGATCCACTTGTGACATTGCATGTGTGTTCTTTTCATAAACCACATGGATCCTCTAGTGACATTGCATGTGTGTTCTTTTCCTAAACTACATGGATCCACTGGTGACATTGCATGTTTGTTCTTTTTTTAAACCACATTGTTCCACTGGAGTCATTGCATCTGTGTTATTTTCCTAAACCACATGGATCCACCTGTGACATTGCATGTGTGATCTTTTCTTAACCCACATGGATCCACTAGTGACATTGCATGTGTGTTCTTTTCCTAAACGACATGGATCCACTGGTGACATTGCATGTTTGTTCTTATTCTAAACCACATTGTTCCACTGGAGTCATTGCATGTGTGTTCTTTTCCCGAACCACATGGATCCACTGGTGCCATTTGCATGTGTGTTGTTTTCCTAAACCACATTGATCTACTTGTGACATTTCCTGTGTGTTTTTTCGTAAACCACATTGATCCACTAGTGTCATTACATGTGTGTTCTTTTCCTTGAACCACATGGATGCACTGGTGTCATTGCATGGGTGTTCTTTTCCTAAACCACATGGATCCACTTGTGGCATTGCATGTGTGTTAATTTCATGAACAACATTGATCCACTAGAGTCATTGCATGTGTGTTCTTTTCCTAAACCACATGGATCCACCGGTGAGATTGCATGTGTGTTCTTTTCCTAAACCACATTGATCCACTAGAGTCATTGCATGTGTGTTCTTTTCCTAAACCACATTAATCCACTAGATTCATTGCATGTGCGTTCTTTTCCTAAATCACATTGATCCACTAGAGTCATTTCATGTGTGTTCTTTTCATAAACCACATGGATCCACTTGTGACATTGCATGTGTGTTCTTTTCATAAACCACATGGATCCACTAGTGACATTGCATGTGTGTTCTTTTCCTAAACTACATGGATCCACTGGTGACATTGCATGTTTTTTCTTTTTTTAAACCACATTGTTCCACTGGAGTCATTGCATCTGTGTTCTTTTCCTAAGCCACATGGATCCACTAGTGACATTTGCATGTGTGTTGTTTTCCTAAACCACATTGATCTACTTGTGACATTGCATGTGTGATCTTTTCTTAACCCAGATGGATCCACTAGTGACATTGCATGTGTGTTCTTTTCCTAAACTACATGGATCCACTGGTGACATTGCATGTTTGTTCTTATTCTAAACCACATTGTTCCACTGGAGTCATTGCATGTGTGTTCTTTTCCTGAACCACATGGATCCACTGGTGGCATTTGCATGTGTGTTGTTTTCCTAAACCACATTGATCTACTTGTGACATTTCCTGTGTGTTTTTTCGTAAACCACATTGATCCACTAGTGTCATTACATGTGTGTTCTTTTCCTAAACCACATGGATCCACTTGTGGCATTGCATGTGTGTTAATTTCATAAACCACATTGATCCACTAGAGTCATTGCATGTGTGTTCTTTTCCTAAACCACATGGATCCACCGGTGAGATTGCATGTGTGTTCTTTTCCTAAACCACATTGATCCACTAGAGTCATTGCATGTGTGTTCTTTTCCTAAACCACATTAATCCACTAGATTCATTGCATGTGTGTTCTTTTCCTAAATCACATTGATCCACTAGAGTCATTTCATGTGTGTTCTTTTCATAAACCATATGGATCCACTTGTGACATTGCATGTGTGTTCTTTTCTTAAACCACATGGATCCACTAGTGACATTGCATGTGTGTTCTTTTCCTAAACTAGATGGATCCACTGGTGACATTGCATGTTTGTTCTTTTTTTAAACCACATTGTTCCACTGGAGTCATTGCATCTGTGTTCTTTTCCTAAGCCACATGGATCCACTAGTGACATTTGCATGTGTGTTGTTTTCCTAAACCACATTGATCTACTTGTGACATTGCCTATGTGTGTTTTTTGTAAACCACATTGATCCACTAGAGTCATTGCATGTGTGTTCTTTTCCTAAACCACATGGATCCACCGGTGTCATTGCATGTGTGTTCTTTTCCTAAACCACATTGATCCACTAGAATCATTGCTTGTGTGTTCTTTTCCTAAACCAGATGGATCCACTTGTGTCATTGCATGTGTGTTCTTTTCCTAAACCACATTGATCCACTAGAGTCATTGCATGTGTGTTCTTTTCCTAAACCACATTGATCCACTAGTGTCATTGCATGTGTGTTCTTTTCCTAAACCACATGGATCCACCGGTGACATTGCATGTGTGTTCTTTTCCTAAACCACATTGATCCACTAGAGTCATTGCATGTGTGTTCTTTTCCTAAACCAGATGGATCCACTTGTGACATTGCATGTGTGTTCTTTTCCTAAACCACATTGATCCACTAGAGTCATTGCATGTGTGTTCTTTTCCTAAACCACATTGATCCACTAGAGTCATTGCATGTGTGTTCTTTTCCTAAATCACATTGAAGCACTAGAGTCATTGCATGTGTGTTCTTTTCGTAAACCACATGGATCCACTTGTGACATTACATGTGTGATCTTTTCTTAACCCACATGGATCCACTAGTGACATTGCATGTGTGTTCTTTTCCTAAACGACATGGATCCACTGGTGACATTGCATGTTTGTTCTTATTCTAAACCACATTGTTCCACTAGAGCCATTGCATGTGTGTTCTTTTCCCGAACCACATGGATCCACTGGTGGCATTTGCATGTGTGTTGTTTTCCTAAACCACATTGATCTACTTGTGACATTTCCTGTGTGTTTTTTCGTAAACCACATTGATCCACTAGTGTCGTTGCATGTGTTTCTTTTCCTTGAACCACATGGATGCACTGGTGTCATTGCATGAGTGTTCTTTTCCTAAACCACATGGATCCACTTGTGGCATTGCATGTGTGTTAATTTCATAAACAACATTGATCCACTAGAGTCATTGCATGTGTGTTCTTTTCCTAAGCCACATGGATCCACCGGTGAGATTGCATGTGTGTTCTTTTCCTAAACCACATTGATCCACTAGAGTCATTGCATGTGTGTTCTTTTCCTAAACCACATTAATCCACTAGATTCATTGCATGTGCGTTCTTTTCCTAAATCACATTGATCCACTAGAGTCATTTCATGTGTGTTCTTTTCATAAACCACATGGATCCACTTGTGACATTGCATGTGTGTTCTTTTCATAAACCACATGGATCCTCTAGTGACATTGCATGTGTGTTCTTTTCCTAAACTACATGGATCCACTGGTGACATTGCATGTTTGTTCTTTTTTTAAACCACATTGTTCCACTGGAGTCATTGCATCTGTGTTCTTTTCCTAAACCACATGGATCCACTTGTGACATTGCATGTGTGATCTTTTCTTAACCCACATGGATCCACTAGTGACATTGCATGTGTGTTCTTTTCCTAAACGACATGGATCCACTGGTGACATTGCATGTTTGTTCTTATTCTAAACCACATTGTTCCACTGGAGTCATTGCATGTGTGTTCTTTTCCCGAACCACATGGATCCACTGGTGCCATTTGCATGTGTGTTGTTTTCCTAAACCACATTGATCTACTTGTGACATTTCCTGTGTGTTTTTTCGTAAACCACATTGATCCACTAGTGTCATTACATGTGTGTTCTTTTCCTTGAACCACATGGATGCACTGGTGTCATTGCATGGGTGTTCTTTTCCTAAACCACATGGATCCACTTGTGGCATTGCATGTGTGTTAATTTCATGAACAACATTGATCCACTAGAGTCATTGCATGTGTGTTCTTTTCCTAAACCACATGGATCCACCGGTGAGGTTGCATGTGTGTTCTTTTCCTAAACCACATTGATCCACTAGAGTCATTGCATGTGTGTTCTTTTCCTAAACCACATTAATCCACTAGATTCATTGCATGTGCGTTCTTTTCCTAAATCACATTGATCCACTAGAGTCATTTCATGTGTGTTCTTTTCATAAACCACATGGATCCACTTGTGACATTGCATGTGTGTTCTTTTCATAAACCAAATGGATCCACTAGTGACATTGCATGTGTGTTGTTTTCCTAAACTACATGGATCCACTGGTGACATTGCATGTTTGTTCTTTTTTTAAACCACATTGTTCCACTGGAGTCATTGCATCTGTGTTCTTTTCCTAAGCCACATGGATCCACTAGTGACATTTGCATGTGTGTTGTTTTCCTAAACCACATTGATCTACTTGTGACATTGCCTATGTGTGTTTTTCGTAAACCACATTGATCCACTAGAGTCATTGCATGTGTGTTCTTTTCCTAAACCACATGGATCCACCGGTGTCATTGCATGTGTGTTCTTTTCCTAAACGACATTGATCCACTAGAATCATTGCATGTGTGTTCTTTTCCTAAACCAGATGGATCCACTTGTGTCATTGCATGTGTGTTCTTTTCCTAAACCACATTGATCCACTAGAGTCATTGCATGTGTGTTCTTTTCCTAAACCACATTGATCCACTAGTGTCATTGCATGTGTGTTCTTTTCCTAAACCACATGGATCCACCGGTGACATTGCATGTGTGTTCTTTTCCTAAACCACATTGATCCACTAGAGTCATTGCATGTGTGTTCTTTTCCTAAACCAGATGGATCCACTTGTGACATTGCATGTGTGTTCTTTTCCTAAACCACATTGATCCACTAGAGTCATTGCATGTGTGTTCTTTTCCTAAACCACATTGATCCACTAGAGTCATTGCATGTGTGTTCTTTTCCTAAATCACATTGAAGCACTAGAGTCATTGCATGTGTGTTCTTTTCGTAAACCACATGGATCCACTTGTGACCTTACATGTGTGATCTTTTCTTAACCCACATGGATCCACTAGTGACATTGCATGTGTGTTCTTTTCCTAAACGACATGGATCCACTGGTGACATTGCATGTTTGTTCTTATTCTAAACCACATTGTTCCACTAGAGTCATTGCATCTGTGTTCTTTTCCCGAACCACATGGATCCACTGGTGACATTTGCATGTGTGTTGTTTTCCTAAACCACATTGATCTACTTGTGACATTTCCTGTGTGTTTTTTCGTAAAACACATTGATCCACTAGTGTCGTTGCATGTGTGTTCTTTTCCTTGAACCACATGGATGCACTGGTGTCATTGCATGAGTGTTCTATTCCTAAACCACATGGATCCACTTGTGGCATTGCATGTGTGTTAATTTCATAAACAACATTGATCCACTAGAGTCATTGCATGTGTGTTCTTTTCCTAAACCACATGGATCCACCGGTGAGATTGCTTGTGTGTTCTTTTCCTAAACCACATTGATCCACTAGAGTCATTGCATGTGTGTTCTTTTCCTAAACCACATTAATCCACTAGATTCATTGCATGTGCGTTCTTTTCCTAAATCACATTGATCCACTAGAGTCATTTCATGTGTGTTCTTTTCATAAACCACATGGATCCACTTGTGACATTGCATGTGTGTTCTTTTCATAAACCAAATGGATCCACTAGTGACATTGCATGTGTGTTGTTTTCCTAAACTACATGGATCCACTGGTGACATTGCATGTTTGTTCTTTTTTTAAACCACATTGTTCCACTGGAGTCATTGCATCTGTGTTCTTTTCCTAAGCCACATGGATCCACTAGTGACATTTGCATGTGTGTTGTTTTCCTAAACCACATTGATCTACTTGTGACATTGCCTATGTGTGTTTTTCGTAAACCACATTGATCCACTAGAGTCATTGCATGTGTGTTCTTTTCCTAAACCACATGGATCCACCGGTGTCATTGCATGTGTGTTCTTTTCCTAAACGACATTGATCCACTAGAATCATTGCATGTGTGTTCTTTTCCTAAACCAGATGGATCCACTTGTGTCATTGCATGTGTGTTCTTTTCCTAAACCACATTGATCCACTAGAGTCATTGCATGTGTGTTCTTTTCCTAAACCACATTGATCCACTAGTGTCATTGCATGTGTGTTCTTTTCCTAAACCACATGGATCCACCGGTGACATTGCATGTGTGTTCTTTTCCTAAACCACATTGATCCACTAGAGTCATTGCATGTGTGTTCTTTTCCTAAACCAGATGGATCCACTTGTGACATTGCATGTGTGTTCTTTTCCTAAACCACATTGATCCACTAGAGTCATTGCATGTGTGTTCTTTTCCTAAACCACATTGATCCACTAGAGTCATTGCATGTGTGTTCTTTTCCTAAATCACATTGAAGCACTAGAGTCATTGCATGTGTGTTCTTTTCGTAAACCACATGGATCCACTTGTGACATTACATGTGTGATCTTTTCTTAACCCACATGGATCCACTAGTGACATTGCATGTGTGTTCTTTTCCTAAACGACATGGATCCACTGGTGACATTGCATGTTTGTTCTTATTCTAAACCACATTGTTCCACTAGAGTCATTGCATGTGTGTTCTTTTCCCGAACCACATGGATCCACTGGTGGCATTTGCATGTGTGTTGTTTTCCTAAACCACATTGATCTACTTGTGACATTTCCTGTGTGTTTTTTCGTAAACCACATTGATCCACTAGTGTCGTTGCATGTGTGTTCTTTTCCTTGAACCACATGGATGCACTGGTGTCATTGCATGAGTGTTCTTTTCCTAAACCACATGGATCCACTTGTGGCATTGCATGTGTGTTAATTTCATAAACAACATTGATCCACTAGAGTCATTGCATGTGTGTTCTTTTCCTAAACCACATGGATCCACCGGTGAGATTGCATGTGTGTTCTTTTCCTAAACCACATTGATCCACTAGAGTCATTGCATGTGTGTTCTTTTCCTAAACCACATTAATCCACTAGATTCATTGCATGTGCGTTCTTTTCCTAAATCACATTGATCCACTAGAGTCATTTCATGTGTGTTCTTTTCATAAACCACATGGATCCACTTGTGACATTGCATGTGTGTTCTTTTCATAAACCACATGGATCCTCTAGTGACATTGCATGTGTGTTCTTTTCCTAAACTACATGGATCCACTGGTGACATTGCATGTTTGTTCTTTTTTTAAACCACATTGTTCCACTGGAGTCATTGCATCTGTGTTCTTTTCCTAAACCACATGGATCCACTTGTGACATTGCATGTGTGATCTTTTCTTAACCCACATGGATCCACTAGTGACATTGCATGTGTGTTCTTTTCCTAAACGACATGGATCCACTGGTGACATTGCATGTTTGTTCTTATTCTAAACCACATTGTTCCACTGGAGTCATTGCATGTGTGTTCTTTTCCCGAACCACATGGATCCACTGGTGGCATTTGCATGTGTGTTGTTTTCCTAAACCACATTGATCTACTTGTGACATTTCCTGTGTGTTTTTTCGTAAACCACATTGATCCACTAGTGTCATTACATGTGTGTTCTTTTCCTTGAACCACATGGATGCACTGGTGTCATTGCATGGGTGTTCTTTTCCTAAACCACATGGATCCACTTGTGGCATTGCATGTGTGTTAATTTCATAAACAACATTGATCCACTAGAGTCATTGCATGTGTGTTCTTTTCCTAAACCACATGGATCCACCGGTGAGATTGCATGTGTGTTCTTTTCCTAAACCACATTGATCCACTAGAGTCATTGCATGTGTGTTCTTTTCCTAAACCACATTAATCCACTAGATTCATTGCATGTGCGTTCTTTTCCTAAATCACATTGATCCACTAGAGTCATTTCATGTGTGTTCTTTTCATAAACCACATGGATCCACTTGTGACATTGCATGTGTGTTCTTTTCATAAACCAAATGGATCCACTAGTGACATTGCATGTGTGTTGGTTTCCTAAACTACATGGATCCACTGGTGACATTGCATGTTTGTTCTTTTTTTAAACCACATTGTTCCACTGGAGTCATTGCATCTGTGTTCTTTTCCTAAGCCACATGGATCCACTAGTGACATTTGCATGTGTGTTGTTTTCCTAAACCACATTGATCTACTTGTGACATTGCCTATGTGTGTTTTTCGTAAACCACATTGATCCACTAGAGTCATTGCATGTGTGTTCTTTTCCTAAACCACATGGATCCACCGGTGTCATTGCATGTGTGTTCTTTTCCTAAACGACATTGATCCACTAGAATCATTGCATGTGTGTTCTTTTCCAAAACCAGATGGATCCACTTGTGTCATTGCATGTGTGTTCTTTTCCTAAACCACATTGATCCACTAGAGTCATTGCATGTGTGTTCTTTTCCTAAACCACATTGATCCACTAGTGTCATTGCATGTGTGTTCTTTTCCTAAACCACATGGATCCACCGGTGACATTGCATGTGTGTTCTTTTCCTAAACCACATTGATCCACTAGAGTCATTGCATGTGTGTTCTTTTCCTAAACCAGATGGATCCACTTGTGACATTGCATGTGTGTTCTTTTCCTAAACCACATTGATCCACTAGAGTCATTGCATGTGTGTTCTTTTCCTAAACCACATTGATCCACTAGAGTCATTGCATGTGTGTTCTTTTCCTAAATCACATTGAAGCACTAGAGTCATTGCATGTGTGTTCTTTTCGTAAACCACATGGATCCACTTGTGACATTACATGTGTGATCTTTTCTTAACCCACATGGATCCACTAGTGACATTGCATGTGTGTTCTTTTCCTAAACGACATGGATCCACTGGTGACATTGCATGTTTGTTCTTATTCTAAACCACATTGTTCCACTAGAGTCATTGCATGTGTGTTCTTTTCCCGAACCACATGGATCCACTGGTGGCATTTGCATGTGTGTTGTTTTCCTAAACCACATTGATCTACTTGTGACATTTCCTGTGTGTTTTTTCGTAAACCACATTGATCCACTAGTGTCGTTGCATGTGTGTTCTTTTCCTTGAACCACATGGATGCACTGGTGTCATTGCATGAGTGTTCTTTTCCTAAACCACATGGATCCACTTGTGGCATTGCATGTGTGTTAATTTCATAAACAACATTGATCCACTAGAGTCATTGCATGTGTGTTCTTTTCCTAAACCACATGGATCCACCGGTGAGATTGCATGTGTGTTCTTTTCCTAAACCACATTGATCCACTAGAGTCATTGCATGTGTGTTCTTTTCCTAAACCACATTAATCCACTAGATTCATTGCATGTGCGTTCTTTTCCTAAATCACATTGATCCACTAGAGTCATTTCATGTGTGTTCTTTTCATAAACCACATGGATCCACTTGTGACATTGCATGTGTGTTCTTTTCATAAACCAAATGGATCCACTAGTGACATTGCATGTGTGTTGTTTTCCTAAACTACATGGATCCACTGGTGACATTGCATGTTTGTTCTTTTTTTAAACCACATTGTTCCACTGGAGTCATTGCATCTGTGTTCTTTTCCTAAGCCACATGGATCCACTAGTGACATTTGCATGTGTGTTGTTTTCCTAAACCACATTGATCTACTTGTGACATTGCCTATGTGTGTTTTTCGTAAACCACATTGATCCACTAGAGTCATTGCATGTGTGTTCTTTTCCTAAACCACATGGATCCACCGGTGAGATTGCATGTGTGTTCTTTTCCTAAACCACATTGATCCACTAGAGTCATTGCATGTGTGTTCTTTTCCTAAACCACATTAATCCACTAGATTCATTGCATGTGCGTTCTTTTCCTAAATCACATTGATCCACTAGAGTCATTTCATGTGTGTTCTTTTCATAAACCACATGGATCCACTTGTGACATTGCATGTGTGTTCTTTTCATAAACCACATGGATCCTCTAGTGACATTGCATGTGTGTTCTTTTCCTAAACTACATGGATCCACTGGTGACATTGCATGTTTGTTCTTTTTTTAAACCACATTGTTCCACTGGAGTCATTGCATCTGTGTTCTTTTCCTAAACCACATGGATCCACTTGTGACATTGCATGTGTGATCTTTTCTTAACCCACATGGATCCACTAGTGACATTGCATGTGTGTTCTTTTCCTAAACGACATGGATCCACTGGTGACATTGCATGTTTGTTCTTATTCTAAACCACATTGTTCCACTGGAGTCATTGCATGTGTGTTCTTTTCCCGAACCACATGGATCCACTGGTGCCATTTGCATGTGTGTTGTTTTCCTAAACCACATTGATCTACTTGTGACATTTCCTGTGTGTTTTTTCGTAAACCACATTGATCCACTAGTGTCATTACATGTGTGTTCTTTTCCTTGAACCACATGGATGCACTGGTGTCATTGCATGGGTGTTCTTTTCCTAAACCACATGGATCCACTTGTGGCATTGCATGTGTGTTAATTTCATGAACAACATTGATCCACTAGAGTCATTGCATGTGTGTTCTTTTCCTAAACCACATGGATCCACCGGTGAGGTTGCATGTGTGTTCTTTTCCTAAACCACATTGATCCACTAGAGTCATTGCATGTGTGTTCTTTTCCTAAACCACATTAATCCACTAGATTCATTGCATGTGCGTTCTTTTCCTAAATCACATTGATCCACTAGAGTCATTTCATGTGTGTTCTTTTCATAAACCACATGGATCCACTTGTGACATTGCATGTGTGTTCTTTTCATAAACCAAATGGATCCACTAGTGACATTGCATGTGTGTTGTTTTCCTAAACTACATGGATCCACTGGTGACATTGCATGTTTGTTCTTTTTTTAAACCACATTGTTCCACTGGAGTCATTGCATCTGTGTTCTTTTCCTAAGCCACATGGATCCACTAGTGACATTTGCATGTGTGTTGTTTTCCTAAACCACATTGATCTACTTGTGACATTGCCTATGTGTGTTTTTCGTAAACCACATTGATCCACTAGAGTCATTGCATGTGTGTTCTTTTCCTAAACCACATGGATCCACCGGTGTCATTGCATGTGTGTTCTTTTCCTAAACGACATTGATCCACTAGAATCATTGCATGTGTGTTCTTTTCCTAAACCAGATGGATCCACTTGTGTCATTGCATGTGTGTTCTTTTCCTAAACCACATTGATCCACTAGAGTCATTGCATGTGTGTTCTTTTCCTAAACCACATTGATCCACTAGTGTCATTGCATGTGTGTTCTTTTCCTAAACCACATGGATCCACCGGTGACATTGCATGTGTGTTCTTTTCCTAAACCACATTGATCCACTAGAGTCATTGCATGTGTGTTCTTTTCCTAAACCAGATGGATCCACTTGTGACATTGCATGTGTGTTCTTTTCCTAAACCACATTGATCCACTAGAGTCATTGCATGTGTGTTCTTTTCCTAAACCACATTGATCCACTAGAGTCATTGCATGTGTGTTCTTTTCCTAAATCACATTGAAGCACTAGAGTCATTGCATGTGTGTTCTTTTCGTAAACCACATGGATCCACTTGTGACCTTACATGTGTGATCTTTTCTTAACCCACATGGATCCACTAGTGACATTGCATGTGTGTTCTTTTCCTAAACGACATGGATCCACTGGTGACATTGCATGTTTGTTCTTATTCTAAACCACATTGTTCCACTAGAGTCATTGCATCTGTGTTCTTTTCCCGAACTACATGGATCCACTGGTGACATTTGCATGTGTGTTGTTTTCCTAAACCACATTGATCTACTTGTGACATTTCCTGTGTGTTTTTTCGTAAAACACATTGATCCACTAGTGTCGTTGCATGTGTGTTCTTTTCCTTGAACCACATGGATGCACTGGTGTCATTGCATGAGTGTTCTATTCCTAAACCACATGGATCCACTTGTGGCATTGCATGTGTGTTAATTTTATAAACAACATTGATCCACTAGAGTCATTGCATGTGTGTTCTTTTCCTAAACCACATGGATCCACCGGTGAGATTGCATGTGTGTTCTTTTCCTAAACCACATTGATCCACTAGAGTCATTGCATGTGTGTTCTTTTCCTAAACCACATTAATCCACTAGATTCATTGCATGTGCGTTCTTTTCCTAAATCACATTGATGCACTAGAGTCATTTCATGTGTGTTCTTTTCATAAACCACATGGATCCACTTGTGACATTGCATGTGTGTTCTTTTCATAAACCAAATGGATCCACTAGTGACATTGCATGTGTGTTGTTTTCCTAAACTACATGGATCCACTGGTGACATTGCATGTTTGTTCTTTTTTTAAACCACATTGTTCCACTGGAGTCATTGCATCTGTGTTCTTTTCCTAAGCCACATGGATCCACTAGTGACATTTGCATGTGTGTTGTTTTCCTAAACCACATTGATCTACTTGTGACATTGCCTATGTGTGTTTTTCGTAAACCACATTTATCCACTAGAGTCATTGCATGTGTGTTCTTTTCCTAAACCACATGGATCCACCGGTGTCATTGCATGTGTGTTCTTTTCCTAAACGACATTGATCCACTAGAATCATTGCATGTGTGTTCTTTTCCTAAACCAGATGGATCCACTTGTGTCATTGCATGTGTGTTCTTTTCCTAAACCACATTGATCCACTAGAGTCATTGCATGTGTGTTCTTTTCCTAAACCACATTGATCCACTAGTGTCATTGCATGTGTGTTCTTTTCCTAAACCACATGGATCCACCGGTGACATTGCATGTGTGTTCTTTTCCTAAACCACATTGATCCACTAGAGTCATTGCATGTGTGTTCTTTTCCTAAACCAGATGGATCCACTTGTGACATTGCATGTGTGTTCTTTTCCTAAACCACATTGATCCACTAGAGTCATTGCATGTGTGTTCTTTTCCTAAACCACATTGATCCACTAGAGTCATTGCATGTGTGTTCTTTTCCTAAATCACATTGAAGCACTAGAGTCATTGCATGTGTGTTCTTTTCGTAAACCACATGGATCCACTTGTGACATTACATGTGTGATCTTTTCTTAACCCACATGGATCCACTAGTGACATTGCATGTGTGTTCTTTTCCTAAACGACATGGATCCACTGGTGACATTGCATGTTTGTTCTTATTCTAAACCACATTGTTCCACTAGAGTCATTGCATGTGTGTTCTTTTCCCGAACCACATGGATCCACTGGTGGCATTTGCATGTGTGTTGTTTTCCTAAACCACATTGATCTACTTGTGACATTTCCTGTGTGTTTTTTCGTAAACCACATTGATCCACTAGTGTCGTTGCATGTGTGTTCTTTTCCTTGAACCACATGGATGCACTGGTGTCATTGCATGAGTGTTCTTTTCCTAAACCACATGGATCCACTTGTGGCATTGCATGTGTGTTAATTTCATAAACAACATTGATCCACTAGAGTCATTGCATGTGTGTTCTTTCCCTAAACCACATGGATCCACCGGTGAGATTGCATGTGTGTTCTTTTCCTAAACCACATTGATCCACTAGAGTCATTGCATGTGTGTTCTTTTCCTAAACCACATTAATCCACTAGATTCATTGCATGTGCGTTCTTTTCCTAAATCACATTGATCCACTAGAGTCATTTCATGTGTGTTCTTTTCATAAACCACATGGATCCACTTGTGACATTGCATGTGTGTTCTTTTCATAAACCACATGGATCCTCTAGTGACATTGCATGTGTGTTCTTTTCCTAAACTACATGGATCCACTGGTGACATTGCATGTTTGTTCTTTTTTTAAACCACATTGTTCCACTGGAGTCATTGCATCTGTGTTCTTTTCCTAAACCACATGGATCCACTTGTGACATTGCATGTGTGATCTTTTCTTAACCCACATGGATCCACTAGTGACATTGCATGTGTGTTCTTTTCCTAAACGACATGGATCCACTGGTGACATTGCATGTTTGTTCTTATTCTAAACCACATTGTTCCACTGGAGTCATTGCATGTGTGTTATTTTCCCGAACCACATGGATCCACTGGTGCCATTTGCATGTGTGTTGTTTTCCTAAACCACATTGATCTACTTGTGACATTTCCTGTGTGTTTTTTCGTAAACCACATTGATCCACTAGTGTCATTACATGTGTGTTCTTTTCCTTGAACCACATGGATGCACTGGTGTCATTGCATGGGTGTTCTTTTCCTAAACCACATGGATCCACTTGTGGCATTGCATGTGTGTTAATTTCATGAACAACATTGATCCACTAGAGTCATTGCATGTGTGTTCTTTTCCTAAACCACATGGATCCACCGGTGAGGTTGCATGTGTGTTCTTTTCCTAAACCACATTGATCCACTAGACTCATTGCATGTGTGTTCTTTTCCTAAACCACATTAATCCACTAGATTCATTGCATGTGCGTTCTTTTCCTAAATCACATTGATCCACTAGAGTCATTTCATGTGTGTTCTTTTCATAAACCACATGGATCCACTTGTGACATTGCATGTGTGTTCTTTTCATAAACCAAATGGATCCACTAGTGACATTGCATGTGTGTTGTTTTCCTAAACTACATGGATCCACTGGTGACATTGCATGTTTGTTCTTTTTTTAAACCACATTGTTCCACTGGAGTCATTGCATCTGTGTTCTTTTCCTAAGCCACATGGATCCACTAGTGACATTTGCATGTGTGTTGTTTTCCTAAACCACATTGATCTACTTGTGACATTGCCTATGTGTGTTTTTCGTAAACCACATTGATCCACTAGAGTCATTGCATGTGTGCTCTTTTCCTAAACCACATGGATCCACCGGTGTCATTGCATGTGTGTTCTTTTCCTAAACGACATTGATCCACTAGAATCATTGCATGTGTGTTCTTTTCCTAAACCAGATGGATCCACTTGTGTCATTGCATGTGTGTTCTTTTCCTAAACCACATTGATCCACTAGAGTCATTGCATGTGTGTTCTTTTCCTAAACCACATTGATCCACTAGTGTCATTGCATGTGTGTTCTTTTCCTAAACCACATGGATCCACCGGTGACATTGCATGTGTGTTCTTTTCCTAAACCACATTGATCCACTAGAGTCATTGCATGTGTGTTCTTTTCCTAAACCAGATGGATCCACTTGTGACATTGCATGTGTGTTCTTTTCCTAAACCACATTGATCCACTAGAGTCATTGCATGTGTGTTCTTTTCCTAAACCATATTGATCCACTAGAGTCATTGCATGTGTGTTCTTTTCCTAAATCACATTGAAGCACTAGAGTCATTGCATGTGTGTTCTTTTCGTAAACCACATGGATCCACTTGTGACCTTACATGTGTGATCTTTTCTTAACCCACATGGATCCACTAGTGACATTGCATGTGTGTTCTTTTCCTAAACGACATGGATCCACTGGTGACATTGCATGTTTGTTCTTATTCTAAACCACATTGTTCCACTAGAGTCATTGCATCTGTGTCCTTTTCCCGAACCACATGGATCCACTGGTGACATTTGCATGTGTGTTGTTTTCCTAAACCACATTGATCTACTTGTGACATTTCCTGTGTGTTTTTTCGTAAAACACATTGATCCACTAGTGTCGTTGCATGTGTGTTCTTTTCCTTGAACCACATGGATGCACTGGTGTCATTGCATGAGTGTTCTATTCCTAAACCACATGGATCCACTTGTGGCATTGCATGTGTGTTAATTTTATAAACAACATTGATCCACTAGAGTCATTGCATGTGTGTTCTTTTCCTAAACCACATGGATCCACCGGTGAGATTGCATGTGTGTTCTTTTCCTAAACCACATTGATCCACTAGAGTCATTGCATGTGTGTTCTTTTCCTAAACCACATTAATCCACTAGATTCATTGCATGTGCGTTCTTTTCCTAAATCACATTGATGCACTAGAGTCATTTCATGTGTGTTCTTTTCATAAACCACATGGATCCACTTGTGACATTGCATGTGTGTTCTTTTCATAAACCAAATGGATCCACTAGTGACATTGCATGTGTGTTGTTTTCCTAAACTACATGGATCCACTGGTGACATTGCATGTTTGTTCTTTTTTTAAACCACATTGTTCCACTGGAGTCATTGCATCTGTGTTCTTTTCCTAAGCCACATGGATCCACTAGTGACATTTGCATGTGTGTTGTTTTCCTAAACCACATTGATCTACTTGTGACATTGCCTATGTGTGTTTTTCGTAAACCACATTGATCCACTAGAGTCATTGCATGTGTGTTCTTTTCCTAAACCACATGGATCCACCGGTGTCATTGCATGTGTGTTCTTTTCCTAAACGACATTGATCCACTAGAATCATTGCATGTGTGTTCTTTTCCTAAACCAGATGGATCCACTTGTGTCATTGCATGTGTGTTCTTTTCCTAAACCACATTGATCCACTAGAGTCATTGCATGTGTGTTCTTTTCCTAAACCACATTGATCCACTAGTGTCATTGCATGTGTGTTCTTTTCCTAAACCACATGGATCCACCGGTGACATTGCATGTGTGTTCTTTTCCTAAACCACATTGATCCACTAGAGTCATTGCATGTGTGTTCTTTTCCTAAACCAGATGGATCCACTTGTGACATTGCATGTGTGTTCTTTTCCTAAACCACATTGATCCACTAGAGTCATTGCATGTGTGTTCTTTTCCTAAACCACATTGATCCACTAGAGTCATTGCATGTGTGTTCTTTTCCTAAATCACATTGAAGCACTAGAGTCATTGCATGTGTGTTCTTTTCGTAAACCACATGGATCCACTTGTGACATTACATGTGTGATCTTTTCTTAACCCACATGGATCCACTAGTGACATTGCATGTGTGTTCTTTTCCTAAACGACATGGATCCACTGGTGACATTGCATGTTTGTTCTTATTCTAAACCACATTGTTCCACTAGAGTCATTGCATGTGTGTTCTTTTCCCGAACCACATGGATCCACTGGTGGCATTTGCATGTGTGTTGTTTTCCTAAACCACATTGATCTACTTGTGACATTTCCTGTGTGTTTTTTCGTAAACCACATTGATCCACTAGTGTCGTTGCATGTGTGTTCTTTTCCTTGAACCACATGGATGCACTGGTGTCATTGCATGAGTGTTCTTTTCCTAAACCACATGGATCCACTTGTGGCATTGCATGTGTGTTAATTTCATAAACAACATTGATCCACTAGAGTCATTGCATGTGTGTTCTTTTCCTAAACCACATGGATCCACCGGTGAGATTGCATGTGTGTTCTTTTCCTAAACCACATTGATCCACTAGAGTCATTGCATGTGTGTTCTTTTCCTAAACCACATTAATCCACTAGATTCATTGCATGTGCGTTCTTTTCCTAAATCACATTGATCCACTAGAGTCATTTTATGTGTGTTCTTTTCATAAACCACATGGATCCACTTGTGACATTGCATGTGTGTTCTTTTCATAAACCACATGGATCCTCTAGTGACATTGCATGTGTGTTCTTTTCCTAAACTACATGGATCCACTGGTGACATTGCATGTTTGTTCTTTTTTTAAACCACATTGTTCCACTGGAGTCATTGCATCTGTGTTCTTTTCCTAAACCACATGGATCCACTTGTGACATTGCATGTGTGATCTTTTCTTAACCCACATGGATCCACTAGTGACATTGCATGTGTGTTCTTTTCCTAAACGACATGGATCCACTGGTGACATTGCATGTTTGTTCTTATTCTAAACCACATTGTTCCACTGGAGTCATTGCATGTGTGTTCTTTTCCCGAACCACATGGATCCACTGGTGGCATTTGCATGTGTGTTGTTTTCCTAAACCACATTGATCTACTTGTGACATTTCCTGTGTGTTTTTTCGTAAACCACATTGATCCACTAGTGTCATTACATGTGTGTTCTTTTCCTTGAACCACATGGATGCACTGGTGTCATTGCATGGGTGTTCTTTTCCTAAACCACATGGATCCACTTGTGGCAATGCATGTGTGTTAATTTCATAAACAACATTGATCCACTAGAGTCATTGCATGTGTGTTCTTTTCCTAAACCACATGGATCCACCGGTGAGATTGCATGTGTGTTCTTTTCCTAAACCACATTGATCCACTAGAGTCATTGCATGTGTGTTCTTTTCCTAAACCACATTAATCCACTAGATTCATTGCATGTGCGTTCTTTTCCTAAATCACATTGATCCACTAGAGTCATTTCATGTGTGTTCTTTTCATAAACCACATGGATCCACTTGTGACATTGCATGTGTGTTCTTTTCATAAACCAAATGGATCCACTAGTGACATTGCATGTGTGTTGGTTTCCTAAACTACATGGATCCACTGGTGACATTGCATGTTTGTTCTTTTTTTAAACCACATTGTTCCACTGGAGTCATTGCATCTGTGTTCTTTTCCTAAGCCACATGGATCCACTAGTGACATTTGCATGTGTGTTGTTTTCCTAAACCACATTGATCTACTTGTGACATTGCCTATGTGTGTTTTTCGTAAACCACATTGATCCACTAGAGTCATTGCATGTGTGTTCTTTTCCTAAACCACATGGATCCACCGGTGTCATTGCATGTGTGTTCTTTTCCTAAACGACATTGATCCACTAGAATCATTGCATGTGTGTTCTTTTCCAAAACCAGATGGATCCACTTGTGTCATTGCATGTGTGTTCTTTTCCTAAACCACATTGATCCACTAGAGTCATTGCATGTGTGTTCTTTTCCTAAACCACATTGATCCACTAGTGTCATTGCATGTGTGTTCTTTTCCTAAACCACATGGATCCACCGGTGACATTGCATGTGTGTTCTTTTCCTAAACCACATTGATCCACTAGAGTCATTGCATGTGTGTTCTTTTCCTAAACCAGATGGATCCACTTGTGACATTGCATGTGTGTTCTTTTCCTAAACCACATTGATCCACTAGAGTCATTGCATGTGTGTTCTTTTCCTAAACCACATTGATCCACTAGAGTCATTGCATGTGTGTTCTTTTCCTAAATCACATTGAAGCACTAGAGTCATTGCATGTGTGTTCTTTTCGTAAACCACATGGATCCACTTGTGACATTACATGTGTGATCTTTTCTTAACCCACATGGATCCACTAGTGACATTGCATGTGTGTTCTTTTCCTAAACGACATGGATCCACTGGTGACATTGCATGTTTGTTCTTATTCTAAACCACATTGTTCCACTAGAGTCATTGCATGTGTGTTCTTTTCCCGAACCACATGGATCCACTGGTGGCATTTGCATGTGTGTTGTTTTCCTAAACCACATTGATCTACTTGTGATATTTCCTGTGTGTTTTTTCGTAAACCACATTGATCCACTAGTGTCGTTGCATGTGTGTTCTTTTCCTTGAACCACATGGATGCACTGGTGTCATTGCATGAGTGTTCTTTTCCTAAACCACATGGATCCACTTGTGGCATTGCATGTGTGTTAATTTCATAAACAACATTGATCCACTAGAGTCATTGCATGTGTGTTCTTTTCCTAAACCACATGGATCCACCGGTGAGATTGCATGTGTGTTCTTTTCCTAAACCACATTGATCCACTAGAGTCATTGCATGTGTGTTCTTTTCCTAAACCACATTAATCCACTAGATTCATTGCATGTGCGTTCTTTTCCTAAATCACATTGATCCACTAGAGTCATTTCATGTGTGTTCTTTTCATAAACCACATGGATCCACTTGTGACATTGCATGTGTGTTCTTTTCATAAACCAAATGGATCCACTAGTGACATTGCATGTGTGTTGTTTTCCTAAACTACATGGATCCACTGGTGACATTGCATGTTTGTTCTTTTTTTAAACCACATTGTTCCACTGGAGTCATTGCATCTGTGTTCTTTTCCTAAGCCACATGGATCCACTAGTGACATTTGCATGTGTGTTGTTTTCCTAAACCACATTGATCTACTTGTGACATTGCCTATGTGTGTTTTTCGTAAACCACATTGATCCACTAGAGTCATTGCATGTGTGTTCTTTTCCTAAACCACATGGATCCACCGGTGAGATTGCATGTGTGTTCTTTTCCTAAACCACATTGATCCACTAGAGTCATTGCATGTGTGTTCTTTTCCTAAACCACATTAATCCACTAGATTCATTGCATGTGCTTTCTTTTCCTAAATCACATTGATCCACTAGAGTCATTTCATGTGTGTTCTTTTCATAAACCACATGGATCCACTTGTGACATTGCATGTGTGTTCTTTTCATAAACCACATGGATCCTCTAGTGACATTGCATGTGTGTTCTTTTCCTAAACTACATGGATCCACTGGTGACATTGCATGTTTGTTCTTTTTTTAAACCACATTGTTCCACTGGAGTCATTGCATCTGTGTTCTTTTCCTAAACCACATGGATCCACTTGTGACATTGCATGTGTGATCTTTTCTTAACCCACATGGATCCACTAGTGACATTGCATGTGTGTTCTTTTCCTAAACGACATGGATCCACTGGTGACATTGCATGTTTGTTCTTATTCTAAACCACATTGTTCCACTGGAGTCATTACATGTGTGTTCTTTTCCCGAACCACATGGATCCACTGGTGCCATTTGCATGTGTGTTGTTTTCCTAAACCACATTGATCTACTTATGACATTTCCTGTGTGTTTTTTCGTAAACCACATTGATCCACTAGTGTCGTTGCATGTGTGTTCTTTTCCTTGAACCACATGGATGCACTGGTGTCATTGCATGAGTGTTCTTTTCCTAAACCACATGGATCCACTTGTGGCATTGCATGTGTGTTAATTTCATAAACAACATTGATCCACTAGAGTCATTGCATGTGTGTTCTTTTCCTAAACCACATGGATCCACCGGTGAGATTGCATGTGTGTTCTTTTCCTAAACCACATTGATCCACTAGAGTCATTGCATGTGTGTTCTTTTCCTAAACCACATTAATCCACTAGATTCATTGCATGTGCGTTCTTTTCCTAAATCACATTGATCCACTAGAGTCATTTCATGTGTGTTCTTTTCATAAACCACATGGATCCACTTGTGACATTGCATGTGTGTTCTTTTCATAAACCACATGGATCCTCTAGTGACATTGCATGTGTGTTCTTTTCCTAAACTACATGGATCCACTGGTGACATTGCATGTTTGTTCTTTTTTTAAACCACATTGTTCCACTGGAGTCATTGCATCTGTGTTCTTTTCCTAAACCACATGGATCCACTTGTGACATTGCATGTGTGATCTTTTCTTAACCCACATGGATCCACTAGTGACATTGCATGTGTGTTCTTTTCCTAAACGACATGGATCCACTGGTGACATTGCATGTTTGTTCTTATTCTAAACCACATTGTTCCACTGGAGTCATTGCATGTGTGTTCTTTTCCCGAACCACATGGATCCACTGGTGGCATTTGCATGTGTGTTGTTTTCCTAAACCACATTGATCTACTTGTGACATTTCCTGTGTGTTTTTTCGTAAACCACATTGATCCACTAGTGTCATTACATGTGTGTTCTTTTCCTTGAACCACATGGATGCACTGGTGTCATTGCATGGGTGTTCTTTTCCTAAACCACATGGATCCACTTGTGGCATTGCATGTGTGTTAATTTCATAAACAACATTGATCCACTAGAGTCATTGCATGTGTGTTCTTTTCCTAAACCACATGGATCCACCGGTGAGATTGCATGTGTGTTCTTTTCCTAAACCACATTGATCCACTAGAGTCATTGCATGTGTGTTCTTTTCCTAAACCACATTAATCCACTAGATTCATTGCATGTGCGTTCTTTTCCTAAATCACATTGATCCACTAGAGTCATTTCATGTGTGTTCTTTTCATAAACCACATGGATCCACTTGTGACATTGCATGTGTGTTCTTTTCATAAACCAAATGGATCCACTAGTGACATTGCATGTGTGTTGGTTTCCTAAACTACATGGATCCACTGGTGACATTGCATGTTTGTTCTTTTTTTAAACCACATTGTTCCACTGGAGTCATTGCATCTTTGTTCTTTTCCTAAGCCACATGGATCCACTAGTGACATTTGCATGTGTGTTGTTTTCCTAAACCACATTGATCTACTTGTGACATTGCCTATGTGTGTTTTTCGTAAACCACATTGATCCACTAGAGTCATTGCATGTGTGTTCTTTTCCTAAACCACATGGATCCACCGGTGTCATTGCATGTGTGTTCTTTTCCTAAACGACATTGATCCACTAGAATCATTGCATGTGTGTTCTTTTCCTAAACCAGATGGATCCACTTGTGTCATTGCATGTGTGTTCTTTTCCTAAACCACATTGATCCACTAGAGTCATTGCATGTGTGTTCTTTTCCTAAACCACATTGATCCACTAGTGTCATTGCATGTGTGTTCTTTTCCTAAACCACATTGATCCACTAGTGTCATTGCATGTGTGTTCTTTTCCTAAACCACATGGATCCACCGGTGACATTGCATGTGTGTTCTTTTCCTAAACGACATTGATCCACTAGAGTCATTGCATGTGTGTTCTTTTCCTAAACCAGATGGATCCACTTGTGACATTGCATGTGTGTTCTTTTCCTAAACCACATTGATCCACTAGAGTCATTGCATGTGTGTTCTTTTCCTAAACCACATTGATCCACTAGAGTCATTGCATGTGTGTTCTTTTCCTAAATCACATTGAAGCACTAGAGTCATTGCATGTGTGTTCTTTTCGTAAACCACATGGATCCACTTGTGACATTACATGTGTGATCTTTTCTTAACCCACATGGATCCACTAGTGACATTGCATGTGTGTTCTTTTCCTAAACGACATGGATCCACTGGTGACATTGCATGTTTGTTCTTATTCTAAACCACATCGTTCCACTAGAGTCATTGCATGTGTGTTCTTTTCCCGAACCACATGGATCCACTGGTGGCATTTGCATGTGTGTTGTTTTCCTAAACCACATTGATCTACTTGTGACATTTCCTGTGTGTTTTTTCGTAAACCACATTGATCCACTAGTGTCGTTGCATGTGTGTTCTTTTCCTTGAACCACATGGATGCACTGGTGTCATTGCATGAGTGTTCTTTTCCTAAACCACATGGATCCACTTGTGGCATTGCATGTGTGTTAATTTCATAAACAACATTGATCCACTAGAGTCATTGCATGTGTGTTCTTTTCCTAAACCACATGGATCCACCGGTGAGATTGCATGTGTGTTCTTTTCCTAAACCACATTGATCCACTAGAGTCATTGCATGTGTGTTCTTTTCCTAAACCACATTAATCCACTAGATTCATTGCATGTGCGTTCTTTTAATAAATCACATTGATCCACTAGAGTCATTTCATGTGTGTTCTTTTCATAAACCACATGGATCCACTTGTGACATTGCATGTGTGTTCTTTTCATAAACCAAATGGATCCACTAGTGACATTGCATGTGTGTTGTTTTCCTAAACTACATGGATCCACTGGTGACATTGCATGTTTGTTCTTTTTTTAAACCACATTGTTCCACTGGAGTCATTGCATCTGTGTTCTTTTCCTAAGCCACATGGATCCACTAGTGACATTTGCATGTGTGTTGTTTTCCTAAACCACATTGATCTACTTGTGACATTGCCTATGTGTGTTTTTCGTAAACCACATTGATCCACTAGAGTCATTGCATGTGTGTTCTTTTCCTAAACCACATGGATCCACCGGTGAGATTGCATGTGTGTTCTTTTCCTAAACCACATTGATCCACTAGAGTCATTGCATGTGTGTTCTTTTCCTAAACCACATTAATCCACTAGATTCATTGCATGTGCGTTCTTTTCCTAAATCACATTGATCCACTAGAGTCATTTCATGTGTGTTCTTTTCATAAACCACATGGATCCACTTGTGACATTGCATGTGTGTTCTTTTCATAAACCACATGGATCCTCTAGTGACATTGCATGTGTGTTCTTTTCCTAAACTACATGGATCCACTGGTGACATTGCATGTTTGTTCTTTTTTTTAAACCACATTGTTCCACTGGAGTCATTGCATCTGTGTTCTTTTCCTAAACCACATGGATCCACTTGTGACATTGCATGTGTGATCTTTTCTTAACCCACATGGATCCACTAGTGACATTGCATGTGTGTTCTTTTCCTAAACGACATGGATCCACTGGTGACATTGCATGTTTGTTCTTATTCTAAACCACATTGTTCCACTGGAGTCATTACATGTGTGTTCTTTTCCCGAACCACATGGATCCACTGGTGCCATTTGCATGTGTGTTGTTTTCCTAAACCACATTGATCTACTTATGACATTTCCTGTGTGTTTTTTCGTAAACCACATTGATCCACTAGTGTCGTTGCATGTGTGTTCTTTTCCTTGAACCACATGGATGCACTGGTGTCATTGCATGAGTGTTCTTTTCCTAAACCACATGGATCCACTTGTGGCATTGCATGTGTGTTAATTTCATAAACAACATTGATCCACTAGAGTCATTGCATGTGTGTTCTTTTCCTAAACCACATGGATCCACCGGTGAGATTGCATGTGTGTTCTTTTCCTAAACCACATTGATCCACTAGAGTCATTGCATGTGTGTTCTTTTCCTAAACCACATTAATCCACTAGATTCATTGCATGTGCGTTCTTTTCCTAAATCACATTGATCCACTAGAGTCATTTCATGTGTGTTCTTTTCATAAACCACATGGATCCACTTGTGACATTGCATGTGTGTTCTTTTCATAAACCACATGGATCCTCTAGTGACATTGCATGTGTGTTCTTTTCCTAAACTACATGGATCCACTGGTGACATTGCATGTTTGTTCTTTTTTTAAACCACATTGTTCCACTGGAGTCATTGCATCTGTGTTCTTTTCCTAAACCACATGGATCCACTTGTGACATTGCATGTGTGATCTTTTCTTAACCCACATGGATCCACTAGTGACATTGCATGTGTGTTCTTTTCCTAAACGACATGGATCCACTGGTGACATTGCATGTTTGTTCTTATTCTAAACCACATTGTTCCACTGGAGTCATTGCATGTGTGTTCTTTTCCCGAACCACATGGATCCACTGGTGGCATTTGCATGTGTGTTGTTTTCCTAAACCACATTGATCTACTTGTGACATTTCCTGTGTGTTTTTTCGTAAACCACATTGATCCACTAGTGTCATTACATGTGTGTTCTTTTCCTTGAACCACATGGATGCACTGGTGTCATTGCATGGGTGTTCTTTTCCTAAACCACATGGATCCACTTGTGGCATTGCATGTGTGTTAATTTCATAAACAACATTGATCCACTAGAGTCATTGCATGTGTGTTCTTTTCCTAAACCACATGGATCCACCGGTGAGATTGCATGTGTGTTCTTTTCCTAAACCACATTGATCCACTAGAGTCATTGCATGTGTGTTCTTTTCCTAAACCACATTAATCCACTAGATTCATTGCATGTGCGTTCTTTTCCTAAATCACATTGATCCACTAGAGTCATTTCATGTGTGTTCTTTTCATAAACCACATGGATCCACTTGTGACATTGCATGTGTGTTCTTTTCATAAACCAAATGGATCCACTAGTGACATTGCATGTGTGTTGGTTTCCTAAACTACATGGATCCACTGGTGACATTGCATGTTTGTTCTTTTTTTAAACCACATTGTTCCACTGGAGTCATTGCATCTGTGTTCTTTTCCTAAGCCACATGGATCCACTAGTGACATTTGCATGTGTGTTGTTTTCCTAAACCACATTGATCTACTTGTGACATTGCCTATGTGTGTTTTTCGTAAACCACATTGATCCACTAGAGTCATTGCATGTGTGTTCTTTTCCTAAACCACATGGATCCACCGGTGTCATTGCATGTGTGTTCTTTTCCTAAACGACATTGATCCACTAGAATCATTGCATGTGTGTTCTTTTCCTAAACCAGATGGATCCACTTGTGTCATTGCATGTGTGTTCTTTTCCTAAACCACATTGATCCACTAGAGTCATTGCATGTGTGTTCTTTTCCTAAACCACATTGATCCACTAGTGTCATTGCATGTGTGTTCTTTTCCTAAACCACATTGATCCACTAGTGTCATTGCATGTGTGTTCTTTTCCTAAACCACATGGATCCACCGGTGACATTGCATGTGTGTTCTTTTCCTAAACGACATTGATCCACTAGAGTCATTGCATGTGTGTTCTTTTCCTAAACCAGATGGATCCACTTGTGACATTGCATGTGTGTTCTTTTCCTAAACCACATTGATCCACTAGAGTCATTGCATGTGTGTTCTTTTCCTAAACCACATTGATCCACTAGAGTCATTGCATGTGTGTTCTTTTCCTAAATCACATTGAAGCACTAGAGTCATTGCATGTGTGTTCTTTTCGTAAACCACATGGATCCACTTGTGACATTACATGTGTGATCTTTTCTTAACCCACATGGATCCACTAGTGACATTGCATGTGTGTTCTTTTCCTAAACGACATGGATCCACTGGTGACATTGCATGTTTGTTCTTATTCTAAACCACATCGTTCCACTAGAGTCATTGCATGTGTGTTCTTTTCCCGAACCACATGGATCCACTGGTGGCATTTGCATGTGTGTTGTTTTCCTAAACCACATTGATCTACTTGTGACATTTCCTGTGTGTTTTTTCGTAAACCACATTGATCCACTAGTGTCGTTGCATGTGTGTTCTTTTCCTTGAACCACATGGATGCACTGGTGTCATTGCATGAGTGTTCTTTTCCTAAACCACATGGATCCACTTGTGGCATTGCATGTGTGTTAATTTCATAAACAACATTGATCCACTAGAGTCATTGCATGTGTGTTCTTTTCCTAAACCACATGGATCCACCGGTGAGATTGCATGTGTATTCTTTTCCTAAACCACATTGATCCACTAGAGTCATTGCATGTGTGTTCTTTTCCTAAACCACATTAATCCACTAGATTCATTGCATGTGCGTTCTTTTAATAAATCACATTGATCCACTAGAGTCATTTCATGTGTGTTCTTTTCATAAACCACATGGATCCACTTGTGACATTGCATGTGTGTTCTTTTCATAAACCAAATGGATCCACTAGTGACATTGCATGTGTGTTGTTTTCCTAAACTACATGGATCCACTGGTGACATTGCATGTTTGTTCTTTTTTTAAACCACATTGTTCCACTGGAGTCATTGCATCTGTGTTCTTTTCCTAAGCCACATGGATCCACTAGTGACATTTGCATGTGTGTTGTTTTCCTAAACCACATTGATCTACTTGTGACATTGCCTATGTGTGTTTTTCGTAAACCACATTGATCCACTAGAGTCATTGCATGTGTGTTCTTTTCCTAAACCACATGGATCCACCGGTGAGATTGCATGTGTGTTCTTTTCCTAAACCACATTGATCCACTAGAGTCATTGCATGTGTGTTCTTTTCCTAAACCACATTAATCCACTAGATTCATTGCATGTGCGTTCTTTTCCTAAATCACATTGATCCACTAGAGTCATTTCATGTGTGTTCTTTTCATAAACCACATGGATCCACTTGTGACATTGCATGTGTGTTCTTTTCATAAACCACATGGATCCTCTAGTGACATTGCATGTGTGTTCTTTTCCTAAACGACATGGATCCACTGGTGACATTGCATGTTTGTTCTTTTTTTTAAACCACATTGTTCCACTGGAGTCATTGCATCTGTGTTCTTTTCCTAAACCACATGGATCCACTTGTGACATTGCATGTGTGATCTTTTCTTAACCCACATGGATCCACTAGTGACATTGCATGTGTGTTCTTTTCCTAAACGACATGGATCCACTGGTGACATTGCATGTTTGTTCTTATTCTAAACCACATTGTTCCACTGGAGTCATTGCATGTGTGTTCTTTTCCCGAACCACATGGATCCACTGGTGCCATTTGCATGTGTGTTGTTTTCCTAAACCACATTGATCTACTTGTGACATTTCCTGTGTGTTTTTTCGTAAACCACATTGATCCACTAGTGTCGTTGCATGTGTGTTCTTTTCCTTGAACCACATGGATGCACTGGTGTCATTGCATGAGTGTTCTTTTCCTAAACCACATGGATCCACTTGTGGCATTGCATGTGTGTTAATTTCATAAACAACATTGATCCACTAGAGTCATTGCATGTGTGTTCTTTTCCTAAACCACATGGATCCACCGGTGAGATTGCATGTGTGTTATTTTCCTAAACCACATTGATCCACTAGAGTCATTGCATGTGTGTTCTTTTCCTAAACCACATTAATCCACTAGATTCATTGCATGTGCGTTCTTTTCCTAAATCACATTGATCCACTAGAGTCATTTCATGTGTGTTCTTTTCATAAACCACATGGATCCACTTGTGACATTGCATGTGTGTTCTTTTCATAAACCACATGGATCCTCTAGTGACATTGCATGTGTGTTCTTTTCCTAAACTACATGGATCCACTGGTGACATTGCATGTTTGTTCTTTTTTTAAACCACATTGTTCCACTGGAGTCATTGCATCTGTGTTCTTTTCCTAAACCACATGGATCCACTTGTGACATTGCATGTGTGATCTTTTCTTAACCCACATGGATCCACTAGTGACATTGCATGTGTGTTCTTTTCCTAGACGACATGGATCCACTGGTGACATTGCATGTTTGTTCTTATTCTAAACCACATTGTTCCACTGGAGTCATTGCATGTGTGTTCTTTTCCCGAACCACATGGATCCACTGGTGGCATTTGCATGTGTGTTGTTTTCCTAAACCACATTGATCTACTTGTGAAATTTCCTGTGTGTTTTTTCGTAAACCACATTGATCCACTAGTGTCATTACATGTGTGTTCTTTTCCTTGAACCACATGGATGCACTGGTGTCATTGCATGGGTGTTCTTTTCCTAAACCACATGGATCCACTTGTGGCATTGCATGTGTGTTAATTTCATAAACAACATTGATCCACTAGAGTCATTGCATGTGTGTTCTTTTCCTAAACCACATGGATCCACCGGTGAGATTGCATGTGTGTTCTTTTCCTAAACCACATTGATCCACTAGAGTCATTGCATGTGTGTTCTTTTCCTAAACCACATTAATCCACTAGATTCATTGCATGTGCGTTCTTTTCCTAAATCACATTGATCCACTAGAGTCATTTCATGTGTGTTCTTTTCATAAACCACATGGATCCACTTGTGACATTGCATGTGTGTTCTTTTCATAAACCAAATGGATCCACTAGTGACATTGGATGTGTGTTGGTTTCCTAAACTACATGGATCCACTGGTGACATTGCATGTTTGTTCTTTTTTTAAACCACATTGTTCCACTGGAGTCATTGCATCTGTGTTCTTTTCCTAAGCTACATGGATCCACTAGTGACATTTGCATGTGTGTTGTTTTCCTAAACCACATTGATCTACTTGTGACATTGCCTATGTGTGTTTTTCGTAAACCACATTGATCCACTAGAGTCATTGCATGTGTGTTCTTTTCCTAAACCACATGGATCCACCGGTGTCATTGCATGTGTGTTCTTTTCCTAAACGACATTGATCCACTAGAATCATTGCATGTGTGTTCTTTTCCTAAACCAGATGGATCCACTTGTGTCATTGCATGTGTGTTCTTTTCCTAAACCACATTGATCCACTAGAGTCATTGCATGTGTGTTCTTTTCCTAAACCACATTGATCCACTAGTGTCATTGCATGTGTGTTCTTTTCCTAAACCACATGGATCCACCGGTGACATTGCATGTGTGTTCTTTTCCTAAACCACATTGATCCACTAGAGTCATTGCATGTGTGTTCTTTTCCTAAACCAGATGGATCCACTTGTGACATTGCATGTGTGTTCTTTTCCTAAACCACATTGATCCACTAGAGTCATTGCATGTGTGTTCTTTTCCTAAACCACATTGATCCACTAGAGTCATTGCATGTGTGTTCTTTTCCTAAATCACATTGAAGCACTAGAGTCATTGCATGTGTGTTCTTTTCGTAAACCACATGGATCCACTTGTGACATTACATGTGTGATCTTTTCTTAACCCACATCGATCCACTAGTGACATCGCATGTGTGTTCTTTTCCTAAACGACATGGATCCACTGGTGACATTGCATGTTTGTTCTTATTCTAAACCACATTGTTCCACTAGAGTCATTGCATGTGTGTTCTTTTCCCGAACCACATGGATCCACTGGTGGCATTTGCATGTGTGTTGTTTTCCTAAACCACATTGATCTACTTGTGACATTTCCTGTGTGTTTTTTCGTAAACCACATTGATCCACTAGTGTCGTTGCATGTGTGTTCTTTTTCTTGAACCACATGGATGCATGAGTGTTATTTTCCTAAACCACATGGATCCACTTGTGGCATTGCATGTGTGTTAATTTCATAAACAACATTGATCCACTAGAGTCATTGCATGTGTGTTCTTTTCCTAAACCACATGGATCCACCGGTGAGATTGCATGTGTGTTCTTTTCCTAAACCACATTGATCCACTAGAGTCATTGCATGTGAGTTCTTTTCCTAAACCACATTAATCCACTAGATTCATTGCATGTGCGTTCTTTTCCTAAATCACATTGATCCACTAGAGTCATTTCATGTGTGTTCTTTTCATAAACCACATGGATCCACTTGTGACATTGCATGTGTGTTCTTTTCATAAACCAAATGGATCCACTAGTGACATTGCATGTGTGTTGTTTTCCTAAACTACATGGATCCACTGGTGACATTGCATGTTTGTTCTTTTTTTAAACCACATTGTTCCACTGGAGTCATTGCATCTGTGTTCTTTTCCTAAGCCACATGGATCCACTAGTGACATTTGCATGTGTGTTGTTTTCCTAAACCACATTGATCTACTTGTGACATTGCCTATGTGTGTTTTTCGTAAACCACATTGATCCACTAGAGTCATTGCATGTGTGTTCTTTTCCTAAACCACATGGATCCACCGGTGAGATTGCATGTGTGTTCTTTTCCTAAACCACATTGATCCACTAGAGTCATTGCATGTGTGTTCTTTTCCTAAACCACATTAATCCACTAGATTCATTGCATGTGCGTTCTTTTCCTAAATCACATTGATCCACTAGAGTCATTTCATGTGTGTTCTTTTCATAAACCACATGGATCCACTTGTGACATTGCATGTGTGTTCTTTTCATAAACCACATGGATCCTCTAGTGACATTGCATGTGTGTTCTTTTCCTAAACTACATGGATCCACTGGTGACATTGCATGTTTGTTCTTTTTTTAAACCACATTGTTCCACTGGAGTCATTGCATCTGTGTTCTTTTCCTAAACCACATGGATCCACTTGTGACATTGCATGTGTGATCTTTTCTTAACCCACATGGATCCACTAGTGACATTGCATGTGTGTTCTTTTCCTAAACGACATGGATCCACTAGTGACATTGCATGTGTGTTCTTTTCCTAAACGACATGGATCCACTGGTGACATTGCATGTTTGTTCTTATTCTAAACCACATTGTTCCACTGGAGTCATTGCATGTGTGTTCTTTTCCCGAACCACATGGATCCACTGGTGCCATTTGCATGTGTGTTGTTTTCCTAAACCACATTGATCTACTTGTGACATTTCCTGTGTGTTTTTTCGTAAACCACATTGATCCACTAGTGTCATTACATGTGTGTTCTTTTCCTTGAACCACATGGATGCACTGGTGTCATTGCATGGGTGTTCTTTTCCTAAACCACATGGATCCACTTGTGGCATTGCATGTGTGTTAATTTAATAAACAACATTGATCCACTAGAGTCATTGCATGTGTGTTCTTTTCCTAAACCACATGGATCCACCGGTGAGATTGCATGTGTGTTCTTTTCCTAAACCACATTGATCCACTAGAGTCATTGCATGTGTGTTCTTTTCCTAAACCACATTAATCCACTAGATTCATTGCATGTGCGTTCTTTTCCTAAATCACATTGATCCACTAGAGTCATTTCATGTGTGTTCTTTTCATAAACCACATGGATCCACTTGTGACATTGCATGTGTGTTCTTTTCATAAACCAAATGGATCCACTAGTGACATTGGATGTGTGTTGGTTTCCTAAACTACATGGATCCACTGGTGACATTGCATGTTTGTTCTTTTTTTAAACCACATTGTTCCACTGGAGTCATTGCATCTGTGTTCTTTTCCTAAGCCACATGGATCCACTAGTGACATTTGCATGTGTGTTGTTTTCCTAAACCACATTGATCTACTTGTGACAATGCCTATGTGTGTTTTTCGTAAACCACATTGATCCACTAGAGTCATTGCATGTGTGTTCTTTTCCTAAACCACATGGATCCACCGGTGTCATTGCATGTGTGTTCTTTTCCTAAACGACATTGATCCACTAGAATCATTGCATGTGTGTTCTTTTCCTAAACCAGATGGATCCACTTGTGTCATTGCATGTGTGTTCTTTTCCTAAACCACATTGATCCACTAGAGTCATTGCATGTGTGTTCTTTTCCTAAACCACATTGATCCACTAGTGTCATTGCATGTGTGTTCTTTTCCTAAACCACATGGATCCACCGGTGACATTGCATGTGTGTTCTTTTCCTAAACCACATTGATCCACTAGAGTCATTGCATGTGTGTTCTTTTCCTAAACCAGATGGATCCACTTCTGACATTGCATGTGTGTTCTTTTCCTAAACCACATTGATCCACTAGAGTCATTGCATGTGTGTTCTTTTCCTAAACCACATTGATCCACTTGTGACATTGCATGTGTGATCTTTTCTTAACCCACATGGATCCACTAGTGACATTGCATGTGTGTTCTTTTCCTAAACGACATGGATCCACTGGTGACATTGCATGTTTGTTCTTATTCTAAACCACATTGTTCCACTGGAGTCATTGCATGTGTGTTCTTTTCCCGAACCACATGGATCCACTGGTGCCATTTGCATGTGTGTTGTTTTCCTAAACCACATTGATCTACTTGTGACATTTCCTGTGTGTTTTTTCGTAAACCACATTGATCCACTAGTGTCATTACATATGTGTTCTTTTCCTTGAACCACATGGATGCACTGGTGTCATTGCATGGGTGTTCTTTTCCTAAACCACATGGATCCACTTGTGGCATTGCATGTGTGTTAATTTCATGAACAACATTGATCCACTAGAGTCATTGCATGTGTGTTCTTTTCCTAAACCACATGGATCCACCGGTGAGATTGCATGTGTGTTCTTTTCCTAAACCACATTGATCCACTAGAGTCATTGCATGTGAGTTCTTTTCCTAAACCACATTAATCCACTAGATTCATTGCATGTGCGTTCTTTTACTAAATCACATTGATCCACTAGAGTCATTTCATGTGTGTTCTTTTCATAAACCACATGGATCCACTTGTGACATTGCATGTGTGTTCTTTTCATAAACCAAATGGATCCACTAGTGACATTGCATGTGTGTTGTTTTCCTAAACTACATGGATCCACTGGTGACATTGCATGTTTGTTCTTTTTTTAAACCACATTGTTCCACTGGAGTCATTGCATCTGTGTTCTTTTCCTAAGCCACATGGATCCACTAGTGACATTTGCATGTGTGTTGTTTTCCTAAACCACATTGATCTACTTGTGACATTGCCTATGTGTGTTTTTCGTAAACCACATTGATCCACTAGAGTCATTGCATGTGTGTTCTTTTCCTAAACCACATGGATCCACCGGTGTCATTGCATGTGTGTTCTTTTCCTAAACGACATTGATCCACTAGAATCATTGCATGTGTGTTCTTTTCCTAAACCAGATGGATCCACTTGTGTCATTGCATGTGTGTTCTTTTCCTAAACCACATTGATCCACTAGAGTCATTGCATGTGTGTTCTTTTCCTAAACCACATTGATCCACTAGTGTCATTGCATGTGTGTTCTTTTCCTAAACCACATGGATCCACCGGTGACATTGCATGTGTGTTCTTTTCCTAAACCACATTGATCCACTAGAGTCATTGCATGTGTGTTCTTTTCCTAAACCAGATGGATCCACTTGTGACATTGCATGTGTGTTCTTTTCCTAAACCACATTGATCCACTAGAGTCATTGCATGTGTGTTCTTTTCCTAAACCACATTGATCCACTAGAGTCATTGCATGTGTGTTCTTTTCCTAAATCACATTGAAGCACTAGAGTCATTGCATGTGTGTTCTTTTCGTAAACCACATGGATCCACTTGTGACATTACATGTGTGATCTTTTCTTAACCCACATGGATCCACTAGTGACATTGCATGTGTGTTCTTTTCCTAAACGACATGGATCCACTGGTGACATTGCATGTTTGTTCTTATTCTAAACCACATTGTTCCACTAGAGTCATTGCATGTGTGTTCTTTTCCCGAACCACATGGATCCACTGGTGGCATTTGCATGTGTGTTGTTTTCCTAAACCACATTGATCTACTTGTGACATTTCCTGTGTGTTTTTTCGTAAACCACATTGATCCACTAGTGTCGTTGCATGTGTGTTCTTTTCCTTGAACCACATGGATGCACTGGTGTCATTGCATGAGTGTTCTTTTCCTAAACCACATGGATCCACTTGTGGCATTGCATGTGTGTTAATTTCATAAACAACATTGATCCACTAGAGTCATTGCATGTGTGTTCTTTTCATAAACCACATGGATCCACCGGTGAGATTGCATGTGTGTTCTTTTCCTAAACCACATTGATCCACTAGAGTCATTGCATGTGTGTTCTTTTCCTAAACCACATTAATCCACTAGATTCATTGCATGTGCGTTCTTTTCCTAAATCACATTGATCCACTAGAGTCATTTCATGTGTGTTCTTTTCATAAACCACATGGATCCACTTGTGACATTGCATGTGTGTTCTTTTCATAAACCAAATGGATCCACTAGTGACATTGCATGTGTGTTGTTTTCCTAAACTACATGGATCCACTGGTGACATTGCATGTTTGTTCTTTTTTTAAACCACATTGTTCCACTGGAGTCATTGCATCTGTGTTCTTTTCCTAAGCCACATGGATCCACTAGTGACATTTGCATGTGTGTTGTTTTCCTAAACCACATTGATCTACTTGTGACATTGCCTATGTGTGTTTTTCGTAAACCACATTGATCCACTAGAGTCATTGCATGTGTGTTCTTTTCCTAAACCACATGGATCCACCGGTGAGATTGCATGTGTGTTCTTTTCCTAAACCACATTGATCCACTAGAGTCATTGCATGTGTGTTCTTTTCCTAAACCACATTAATCCACTAGATTCATTGCATGTGCGTTCTTTTCCTAAATCACATTGATCCACTAGAGTCATTTCATGTGTGTTCTTTTCATAAACCACATGGATCCACTTGTGACATTGCATGTGTGTTCTTTTCATAAACCACATGGATCCTCTAGTGACATTGCATGTGTGTTCTTTTCCTAAACTACATGGATCCACTGGTGACATTGCATGTTTGTTCTTTTTTTAAACCACATTGTTCCACTGGAGTCATTGCATCTGTGTTCTTTTCCTAAACCACATGGATCCACTTGTGACATTGCATGTGTGATCTTTTCTTAACCCACATGGATCCACTAGTGACATTGCATGTGTGTTCTTTTCCTAAACGACATGGATCCACTGGTGACATTGCATGTTTGTTCTTATTCTAAACCACATTGTTCCACTGGAGTCATTGCATGTGTGTTCTTTTCCCGAACCACATGGATCCACTGGTGCCATTTGCATGTGTGTTGTTTTCCTAAACCACATTGATCTACTTGTGACATTTCCTGTGTGTTTTTTCGTAAACCACATTGATCCACTAGTGTCATTACATGTGTGTTCTTTTCCTTGAACCACATGGATGCACTGGTGTCATTGCATGGGTGTTCTTTTCCTAAACCACATGGATCCACTTGTGGCATTGCATGTGTGTTAATTTCATGAACAACATTGATCCACTAGAGTCATTGCATGTGTGTTCTTTTCCTAAACCACATGGATCCACCGGTGAGGTTGCATGTGTGTTCTTTTCCTAAACCACATTGATCCACTAGAGTCATTGCATGTGTGTTCTTTTCCTAAACCACATTAATCCACTAGATTCATTGCATGTGCGTTCTTTTCCTAAATCACATTGATCCACTAGAGTCATTTCATGTGTGTTCTTTTCATAAACCACATGGATCCACTTGTGACATTGCATGTGTGTTCTTTTCATAAACCACATGGATCCACTAGTGACATTGCATGTGTGTTGTTTTCCTAAACTACATGGATCCACTTGTGACATTGCATGTTTGTTCTTTTTTTAAACCACATTGTTCCACTGGAGTCATTGCATCTGTGTTCTTTTCCTAAGCCACATGGATCCACTAGTGACATTTGCATGTGTGTTGTTTTCCTAAACCACATTGATCTACTTGTGACATTGCCTATGTGTGTTTTTCGTAAACCACATTGATCCACTAGAGTCATTGCATGTGTGTTTTTTTCCTAAACCACATGGATCCACCGGTGTCATTGCATGTGTGTTCTTTTCCAAAACGACATTGATCCACTAGAATCATTACATGTGTGTTCTTTTCCTAAACCAGATGGATCCACTTGTGACATTGCATGTGTGTTCTTTTCCTAAACCACATTGATCCACTAGAGTCATTGCATGTGTGTTCTTTTCCTAAACCACATTGATCCACTAGTGTCATTGCATGTGTGTTCTTTTCCTAAACCACATGGATCCGCAGGTGACATTGCATGTGTGTTCTTTTCCTAAACCACATTGATCCACTAGAGTCATTGCATGTGTGTTCTTTTCCTAAACCAGATGGATCCACTTGTGACATTGCATGTGTGTTCTTTTCCTAAACCACATTGATCCACTAGAGTCATTGCATGTGTGTTCTTTTCCTAAACCACATTGATCCACTAGAGTCATTGCATGTGTGTTCTTTTCCTAAATCGCATTGAAGCACTAGAGTCATTGCATGTGTGTTCTTTTCGTAAACCACATGGATCCACTTGTGACATTGCATGTGTGATCTTTTCTTAACCCACATGGATCCACTAGTGACATTGCATGTGTGTTCTTTTCCTAAACGACATGGATCCACTGGTGACATTGCATGTTTGTTCTTATTCTAAACCACATTGTTCCACTGGAGTCATTGCATGTGTGTTCTTTTCCCGAACCACATGGATCCACTGGTGGCATTTGCATGTGTGTTGTTTTCCTAAACCACATTGATCTACTTGTGATATTTCCTGTGTGTTTTTTCGTAAACCACATTGATCCACTAGTGTCATTGCATGTGTGTTCTTTTCCTTGAACCACATGGATGCACTGGTGTCATTGCATGGGTGTTCTTTTCCTAAACCACATGGATCCACTTGTGGCATTGCATGTGTGTTAATTTCATAAACAACATTGATCCACTAGAGTCATTGCATGTGTGTTCTTTTCCTAAACCACATGGATCCACCGGTGAGATTGCATGTGTGTTCTTTTCCTAAACCACATTGATCCACTAGAGTCATTGCATGTGTGTTCTTTTCCTAAACCACATTAATCCACTAGATTCATTGCATGTGCGTTCTTTTCCTAAATCACATTGATCCACTAGAGTCATTTCATGTGTGTTCTTTTCATAAACCACATGGATCCACTTGTGACATTGCATGTGTGTTCTTTTCATAAACCACATGGATCCTCTAGTGACATTGCATGTGTGTTCTTTTCCTAAACTACATGGATCCACTGGTGACATTGCATGTTTGTTCTTTTTTTAAACCACATTGTTCCACTGGAGTCATTGCATCTGTGTTATTTTCCTAAACCACATGGATCCACTTGTGACATTGCATGTGTGATCTTTTCTTAACCCACATGGATCCACTAGTGACATTGCATGTGTGTTCTTTTCCTAAACGACATGGATCCACTGGTGACATTGCATGTTTGTTCTTATTCTAAACCACATTGTTCCACTGGAGTCATTGCATGTGTGTTCTTTTCCCGAACCACATGGATCCACTGGTGGCATTTGCATGTGTGTTGTTTTCCTAAACCACATTGATCTACTTGTGACATTTCCTGTGTGTTTTTTCGTAAACCACATTGATCCACTAGTGTCATTACATGTGTGTTCTTTTCCTTGAACCACATGGATGCACTGGTGTCATTGCATGGGTGGTCTTTTCCTAAACCACATGGATCCACTTGTGGCATTGCATGTGTGTTAATTTCATGAACAACATTGATCCACTAGAGTCATTGCATGTGTGTTCTTTTCCTAAACCACATGGATCCACCGGTGAGATTGCATGTGTGTTCTTTTCCTAAACCACATTGATCCACTAGAGTCATTGCATGTGTGTTCTTTTCCTAAACCACATTAATCCACTAGATTCATTGCATGTGCGTTCTTTTCCTAAATCACATTGATCCACTAGAGTCATTTCATGTGTGTTCTTTTCATAAACCACATGGATCCACTTGTGACATTGCATGTGTGTTCTTTTCATAAACCACATGGATCCACTAGTGACATTGCATGTGTGTTCTTTTCCTAAACAACATGGATCCACTGGTGACATTGCATGTTTGTTCTTTTTTTAAACCACATTGTTCCACTGGAGTCATTGCATCTGTGTTCTTTTCCTAAGCCACATGGATCCACTAGTGACATTTGCATGTGTGTTGTTTTCCTAAACCACATTGATCTACTTGTGACATTGCCTATGTGTGTTTTTCGTAAACCACATTGATCTACTAGAGTCATTGCATGTGTGTTCTTTTCCTAAACCACATGGATCCACCGGTGTCATTGCATGTGTGTTCTTTTCCTAAACAACATTGATCCACTAGAGTCATTGCATGTGTGTTCTTTTCCTAAACCATATGGATCCACTTGTGACATTGCATGTGTGTTCTTTTCCTAAACCACATCGATCCACTAGAGTCATTGCATGTGTGTTCTTTTCCTAAACCACATTGATCCACTAGTGTCATTGCATGTGTGTTCTTTTCCTAAACCACATGGATCCACCGGTGACATTGCATGTGTGTTCTTTTCCTAAACCACATTGATCCACTAGAGTCATTGCATGTGTGTTCTTTTCCTAAACCAGATGGATCCACTTGTGATATTGCATGTGTGTTCTTTTCCTAAACCACATTGATCCACTAGAGTCATTGCATGTGTGTTCTTTTCCTAAACCACATTGATCCACTAGAGTCATTGCATGTGTGTTCTTTTCCTAAATCACATTGAAGCACTAGAGTCATTGCATGTGTGTTCTTTTCGTGAACCACATGGATCCACTTGTGACATTGCATGTGTGATCTTTTCTTAACCCACATGGATCCACTAGTGACATTGCATGTGTGTTCTTTTCCTAAACTACATGGATCCACTGGTGACATTGCATGTTTGTTCTTTTTCTAAACCACATTGTTCCACTGGAGTCATTGCATGTGTGTTCTTTTCTTGAACCACATGGATCCACTGGTGGCATTTGCATGTGTGTTGTTTTCCTAAACCACATTGATCTACTTGTGACATTTCTTGGGTGTTTTTTCGTAAACCACATTGATCCACTAGTGTCATTACATGTGTGTTCTTTTCCTTGAACCACATGGATGCACTGGTGTCATTGCATGGGTGTTCTTTTCCTAAACCACATGGATCCACTTGTGGCATTGCATGTGTGTTAATTTCATAAACCACATTGATCCACTAGAGTCATTGCATGTGTGTTCTTTTCCTAAACCACATGGATCCACCAGTGAGATTGCATGTGTGTTCTTTTCCTAAACCACATTGATCCACTAGAGTCATTGCATGTGTGTTCTTTTCCTAAACCACATTAATCCACTAGATTCATTGCATGTGCGTTCTTTTCCTAAATCACATTGATCCACTAGAGTCATTTAATGTGTGTTCTTTTCATAAACCACATGGATCCACTTGTGACATTGCATGTGTGTTCTTTTCATAAACCAAATGGATCCACTAGTGACATTGCATGTGTGTTGGTTTCCTAAACTACATGGATCCACTAGTGACATTGCATGTTTGTTCTTTTTTTAAACCACATTGTTCCACTGGAGTCATTGCATCTGTGTTCTTTTCCTAAGCCACATGGATCCACTAGTGACATTTGCATGTGTGTTGTTTTCCTAAACCACATTGATCTACTTGTGACATTGCCTATGTGTGTTTTTCGTAAACCACATTGATCCACTAGAGTCATTGCATGTGTGTTCTTCTCCTAAACCACATGGATCCACCGGTGTCATTGCATGTGTGTTCTTTTCCTAAACCATATTGATCCACTAGAGTCATTGCATGTGTGTTCTTTTCCTAAACCAGATGGATCCACTTGTGACATTGCATGTGTGTTCTTTTCCTAAACCACATTGATCCACTAGAGTCATTGCATGTGTGTTCTTTCCCTAAACCACATTGATCCACTAGTGTCATTGCATGTGTGTTCTTTTCCTAAACCACATGGATCCACCGGTGACATTGCATGTGTGTTCTTTTCCTAAACCACATTGATCCACTAGAGTCATTGCATGTGTGTTCTTTTCCTAAACCAGATGGATCCACTTGTGACATTGCATGTGTGTTCTTTTCCTAAACCACATTGCTCCACTAGAGTCATTGCATGTGTGTTCTTTTCCTAAACCACATTGATCCACTAGAGTCATTGCATGTGTGTTCTTTTCCTAAATCACATTGAAGCACTAGAGTCATTGCATGTGTGTTCTTTTCGTAAACCACATGGATCCACTTGTGACATTGCATGTGTGATCTTTTCTTAACCCACATGGATCCACTAGTGACATTGCATGTGTGTTCTTTTCCTAAACTACATGGATCCACTGGTGACATTGCATGTTTGTTCTTTTTCTAAACCACATTGTTCCACTGGAGTCATTGCATGTGTGTTCTTTTCCTGAACCACATGGATCCACTGGTGGCATTTGCATGTGTGTTGTTTTCATAAACCACATTGATCCACTAGTGTCATTACATGTGTGTTCTTTTTCTTGAACCACATGGATGCACTAGTGTCATTGCATGGGTGTTCTTTTCCTAAACCACATGGATACACTTGCGGCATTGCATGTGTGTTAATTTCATAAACCACATTGATCCACTAGAGTCATTGCATGTGTGTTCTTTTCCTAAACCACATGGATCCACCGGTGAGATTGCATGTGTGTTCTTTTCCTCAACCACATTGATCCACTAGAGTCATTGCATGTATGTTCTTTTCCTAAATCACATTGATCCACTTGTGACATTGCATGTGTGCTCTTTTCCTAAACCACATTGATCCACTAGAATCATTCCATGTGTGTTCTTTTCCTAAACCACATGGATCCACTTGTGACATTCCATGTGTGTTCTTTTCCTAAACCACATGGATCCACCGGTGACATTGCATGTGTTCTTTTCCTAAACCACATGGATCCACTTGTGACATTGCATGTGTGTTCTTTTCCTAAACCACATTGATCCACTAGTGACTTTTGCATTTGTGCTCTTTTCCTAAACCACATGGATCCACTAGAGTCATTAAATGTTTGTTCTTTTCATAAACCACATGGATCCACTAGAGTCATTAAATGTGTGTTCTTTTCCTAAACCACATTAATCCACTAGAGTCATTGGATGTGTGTTCTTTTCCTAAACCAGATGGATCCACTTGTGACATTGCATGTGTGTTCTTTTCCTAAACCACATTTATCCACTAGATTCATTGCATGTGTGTTCTTTTTGTAAACCACATCGATCCACAAGTGACATTGCATGTGTGTTCTTTTCTTAAGCCACATGGATCCACGTGTGACATTGCATGTGTGTTCTTTTCCTAAACTACATGGATCCACTGGTGACATTGCATGTTTGTTCTTTTTCTAAACCACATTGTTCCATTTGAGTCATTGCATGTGTGTTCTTTTCATAAACCACATGGATCCACTGGTGACATTTAGATGTGTGTTGTTTTCCTAAACCACATTGATCTACTTGTGACATTGTGTGTGTGTTTTTCGTAAACCACATTGATCCACTAGTTTCATTACATGTGTGTTCTTTCGCTAAACCACATGGATGCACTGTTGTCATTGCATGGGTTTTCTTTTCCTAAACCACATGGATCCACCGGTGACATTGCATTTGTGTTCTTTTCCTAAACCACATTGATCCACTAGAGTCATTGCATGTGTGTTCTTTTCCTAAACTAGATGGATCCACTTGTGACATTGCATGTGTGTTCTTTTCCTGAACCACATTGATCCACTAGAGTCATTGCATGTGTGTTCTTTTCCTAAATCACATTGATCCACTATAGTCATTGCATGGTGTTCTTTTCGTAAACCACATGGATCCACTTGTGACATTGCATGTGTGTTCTTTTCTTAAACCATATGGATCCACTAGTGACATTGCATGTGTGTCCTTTTCCTAAACTACATGGATCCACTGGTGACATTGCATGTTTGTTCTTTTTTTAAACCACATTCTTCCCCTGGAGTCATTGCATGTGTGTTCTTTTCGTAAACCACATGGATCCACTAGTGACATTTGCATGTGTGTTGTTTTCCTAAACCACATTGATCTACTTGTGACATTGCCTGTGTGTGTTTTTCGTAAACCACATTGATCCACTAGAGTCATTAAATGTGTGTTCTTTTCCTAAACCACATGGATCCACCGGTGACATTGCATGTGTGTTCTTTTCATAAACCACATTGATCCACTAGAGTCATTGCATGTGTGTTCTTTTCCTAAACCAGATGGATCCACTTGTGACATTGCATGTGTGTTCTTTTCCTAAACCACATTGATCCACTAGATTCATTGCATGTGTGTTCTTTTCCTAAACCACATTGATCCACTAGAGTCATTGCATGTGTGTTATTTTCCTAAATCACATTGAAGCACTAGAGTCATTACATGTGTGTTCTTTTCGTAAACCACATGGATCCACTTGTGACATTGCATGTGTGTTCTTTTCCTAAACTACATGGATCCACTGGTGACATTGCATGTTTTTTATTTTTCTAAACCACATTGTTCCACTAGAGTCATTGCATGTGTGTTCTTTTCCTGAACCACATGGATCCACTGGTGACATTTGCATGTGTGTTGTTTTCCTAAAACAAATTGATCTACTTGTGACATTTCTTGTGTGTGTTTTTCGTAAACCACATTGATCCACTAGTGTCATTACATGTGTGTTCTTTTCCTTGAACCACATGGATGCACTGGTGTCATTGCATGGGTGTTCTTTTCCTAAACCACATGGATCCACTTGTGGCATTGCATGTGTGTTAATTTCATAAACCACATTGATCCACTAGAGTAATTGCATGTGTGTTCTTTTCCTAAACCACATGGATCCACCGGTGACATTGCATGTGTGTTCTTTTCCTAAATCACATTGATCCACTAGAGTCATTGCATGTATGTTCTTTTCCTAAATCACATTGATCCACTTGTGACATTGCATGTGTGCTCTTTTCCTAAACCACATTGATCCACTAGAGTCATTCCATGTGTGTTCTTTTCCTAAACCACATGGATCCACTTGTGACATTCCATGTGTGTTGTTTTCCTAAACCACATGGATCCACCGGTGACATTGCATGTGTTCTTTTCCTAAACCACATGGATCCACTTGTGACATTGGATGTGTGTTCTTTTCCTAAACCACATTGATCCACTAGTGACTTTTACATGTGTGCTCTTTTCCTAAACCACATGGATCGACTAGAGTCATTAAATGTTTGTTCTTTTGCTAAACCACATTGATCCACTAGAGTCATTACATGTGTGTTCTTTTCCTAAACCACATTGATCCACTAGAGTCATTGCATGTGTGTTCTTTTCCTAAACCAGATGGATCCACTTGTGACATTGCATGTGTGTTCTTTTCCTAAACCACATTGATCCACTAGAGTCATTGCATGTGTGTTCTTTTCCTAAATCACATTGAAGCACTAGAGTCATTACATGTGTGTTCTTTTTGTAAACCACATGGATCCACTTGTGACATTGCATGTTTGTTCTTTTCTTAAACCACATGGATCCACTAGTGACATTGCATGTGTGTTCTTTTCCTAAACCACATGGATCCACTGGTGACATTCGCATGTGTGTTGTTTTCCTCAACCACATTGATCTACTTGTGACAATGCCTGTGTGTTTTTCGTAAACCACATTTATCCACTAGTGTCATTACATGTGTGTTCTTTTCCTAAACCACATGGATTTACTAGTGTCATTGCATGGGTTTTTTTTTCCTAAACCACATGGATCCACTTGTGGCATGGCATGTGTGTTAATTTCATAAACAACATTGATCCACTAGAGTAATTGCATGTGTGTTCTTTTCCTAAACCACATGGATCCACCGGTGACATTGCATTTGTGTTCTTTTCCTAAACCACATTGATCCACTAGAGCCATTGCATGTGTGTTCTTTTCCTAAACTAGATGGATCCACTTGTGACATTGCATGTGTGTTCTTTTCCTAAACCACATTGATCCACTAGAGTCATTGCATGTGTGTTCTTTTCCTAAACCACATTGATCCACTAGAGTCATTGCATGTGTGTTCTTTTCCTAAATCACATTGATCCACTATAGTCATTGCATGTGTGTTCTTTTCGTAAACCACATGGATCCACTTGTGACATTGCATGTCTGTTCTTTTCTTAAACCATATGGATCCACTAGTGACATTGTATGTGTGTTCTTTTCCTTAACTACATGGATCCACTGGTGACATTGCATGTGTGTTCTTTTCCTAAACCACATTGATCCACTAGTGACTTTTGCATGTGTGCTGTTTTCCTAAACCACATGGATCCACTAGAGTCATTAAATGTTTGTTCTTTTCATAAACCACATGGATCCACTAGAGTCATTAAATGTGTGTTCTTTTCCTAAACCACATTAATCCACTAGAGTCATTGGATGTGTGTTCTTTTCCTAAACCAGATGGATCCACTTGTGACATTGCATGTGTGTTCTTTTCCTAAACCACATTTATCCACTAGATTCATTGCATGTGTGTTCTTTTCGTAAACCACATCGATGCACTCGTGACATTGCATGTGTGTTCTTTTCTTAAGCCACATGGATCCACTTGTGACATTGCATGTGTGTTCTTTTCCTATACTACATGGATCCACTGGTGACATTGCATGTTTGTTCTTTTTCTAAACCACATTGTTCCATTTGAGTCATTGCATGTGTGTTCTTTTCATAAACCACATGGATCCACTGGTGACATTTGCATGTGTGTTGTTTTCCTAAACCACATTGATCTACTTGTGACATTGTGTGTGTTTTTCGTAAACCACATTGATCCACTAGTTTCATTACATATGTGTTCTTTCCCTAAACCACATGGATGCACTGGTGTCATTGCATGGGTTTTCTTTTCCTAAACCACATGGATCCACTTGTGGCATTGCATGTGTGTTAATTTCATAAACCACATTGATCCACTAGAGTAATTGCATGTGTGTTCTTTTCCTAAACCACATGGATCCACCGGGGACATTGCATTTGTGTTCTTTTCCTAAACCACATTGATCCACTAGAGTCATTGCATGTGTGTTCTTTTCCTAAACTAGATGGATCCACTTGTGACATTGCATGTGTGTTCTTTTCCTAAACCACATTGATCCACTAGAGTCATTGCATGTGTGTTCTTTTCCTAAACCACATTGATCCACTAGAGTCATTGCATGTGTGTTCTTTTCCTAAATCACATTGATCCACTATAGTCATTGCATGTGTGTTCTTTTCGTAAACCACATGGATCCACTTGTGACATTGCATGTGTGTTCTTTTCTTAAACCATATGGATCCACTAGTGACATTGCATGTGTGTTCTTTTCCTAAACTACATGGATCCACTGGTGACATTGCATGTTTGTTCTTTTTTTAAACCACATTCTTCCACTGGAGTCATTGCATGTGTGTTCTTTTCCTAAACCACATGGATCCACTAGTGACATTGTCATGTGTGTTGTTTTCCTAAACCACATTGATCTACTTGTGACATTGCCTGTGTGTGTTTTACGTAAACCACATTGATCCACTAGAGTCATTGCATGTGTGTTCTTTTCCTAAACCACATGGATCCACCGGTGACATTGCATGTGTGTTCTTTTCCTAAACCACATTGATCGACTAGAGTCATTGCATGTGTGTTCTTTTCCTAAACCAGATGGATCCACTTGTGACATTGCATGTCTGTTCTTTTCCTAAACCACATTGATCCACTAGAGTCATTGCATGTGTGTTCTTTTCCTAAACCACATTGATCCACTAGAGTCATTGCATGTGTGTTCTTTTCCTAAATCACATTGAAGCACTAGAGTCATTACATGTGTGTTCTTTTCGTAAACCACATGGATCCACTTGTGACATTGCATGTGTGTTCTTTTCCTAAACTACATGGATCCACTGGTGACATTGCATGTTTTTTCTTTTTCTAAACTACATTGTTCCACTAGAGTCATTGCACGTGTGTTCTTTTCCTGAACCACATGGATCCACTGGTGACATTTGCATGTGTGTTGTTTTCCTAGACCAAATTGATCTACTTGTGACATTTCTTGTGTGTGTTTTTCGTAAACCACATTGATCCACTAGTGTCATTACATGTGTGTTCTTTTCCTTGAACCACATGGATGCACTGGTGTCATTGCATGGGTGTTCTTTTCCTAAACCACATGGATCCACTTGTGGCATTGCATGTGTGTTAATTTCATAAACCACGTTGATCCACTAGAGTCATTGCATGTGTGTTCTTTTCCTAAACCACATGGATCCACCGGTGACATTGCATGTGTGTTCTTTTCCTAAACCACATTGATCCACTAGAGTCATTGCATGTATGTTCTTTTCCTAAATCACATTGATCCACTTGTGACATTGCATGTGTGCTCTTTTCCTAAACCACATTGATCCACTAGAGTCATTCCATGTGTGTTCTTTTCCTAAACCACATGGATCCACTTGTGACATTCCATGTGTGTTCTTTTCCTAAACCACATGGATCCACCGGTGACATTGCATGTGTTCTTTTCCTAAACCACATGGCTCCACTTGTGACATTGCATGTGTGTTCTTTTCCTAAACCACATTGATCCACTAGTGACTTTTACATGTGTGCTCTTTTCCTAAACCACATGGATCGACTAGAGTCATTAAATGTTTGTTATTTTGCTAAACCACATTGATCCACTAGAGTCATTACATGTGTGTTCTTTTCCTAAACCACATTGATCCACTAGAGTCATTGCATGTGTGTTCTTTTCCTAAACCAGATGGATCCACTTGTGATATTGCATGTGTGTTCTTTTCCTAAACCACATTGATCCACTAGAGTCATTGCATGTGTGTTCTTTTGCTAATCCACATTGATCCACTAGAGTCATTGCATGTGTGTTCTTATCCTAAATCACATTGAAGCACTAGAGTCATTACATGTGTGTTCTTTTTGTAAACCACATGGATCCACTTGTGACATTGCATGTTTGTTCTTTTCTTAAACCACATGGATCCACTAGTGACATTGCATGTGTGTTCTTTTCCTAAACCACATGGATCCACTGGTGACATTCGCATGTGTGTTGTTTTCCTCAACCACATTGATCTACTTGTGACAATGCCTGTGTGTTTTTCGTAAACCACATTTATCCACTAGTGTCATTACATGTGTGTTCTTTTCCTAAACCACATGGATGCACTAGTGTCATTGCATGGGTTTTCTTTTCCTAAACCACATGGATCCACTTGTGGCATTGCATGTGTGTTAATTTCATAAACCACATTGATCCACTAGAGTAATTGCATGTGTGTTCTTTTCCTAAACCACATAGATCCACCGGTGACATTGCATTTGTGTTCTTTTCCTAAACCACATTGATCCACTAGAGTCATTGCATGTGTGTTCTTTTCCTAAACTAGATGGATCCACTTGTGACATTGCATGTGTGTTCTTTTCCTAAACCACATTGATCCACTAGAGTCATTGCATGTGTGTTCTTTTCCTAAACCACATTGATCCACTAGAGTCATTGCATGTGTGTTCTTTTCCTAAATCACATTGATCCACTATAGTCATTGCATGTGTGTTCTTTTCGTAAACCACATGGATCCACTTGTGACATTGCATGTGTGTTCTTTTCTTAAACCATATGGATCCACTAGTGACATTGCATGTGTGTTCTTTTCCTTAACTACATGGATCCACTGGTGACATTGCATGTTTGTTCTTTTTTTAAACCACATTGTTCCACTTGAGTCATTGCATGTGTGTTCTTTTCCTAAACCACATGGATCCACTAGAGACATTTGCATGTGTGTTGTTTTCCTAAACCACATTGATCTACTTGTGACATTGCCTATGTGTGTTTTTCGTAAACCACATTGATCCACTAGAGTCATTGCATGTGTGTTCTTCTCCTAAACCACATGGATCCACCGGTGTCATTGAATGTGTGTTCTTTTCCTAAACCACATTGATCCACTAGAGTCATTGCATGTGTGTTCTTTTCCTAAACCAGATGGATCCACTTGCTACATTGCATGTGTGTTCTTTTCCTAAACCACATTGATCCACTAGAGGCATTGCATGTGTGTTCTTTTCCTAAACCACATTGATCCACTAGTGTCATTGCATGTGTGTTCTTGTCCTAAACCACATGGATCCACCGGTGACATTGCATGTGTGTTCTTTTCCGAAACCACATTGATCCACTAGAGTCATTGCATGTGTGTTCTTTTCCTAAACCAGATGGATCCACTTGTGACATTGCATGTGTGTTCTTTTCCTAAACCACATTGATCCACTAGAGTCATTGCATGTGTGTTCTTTTCCTAAACCACATTGATCCACTAGAGTCATTGCATGTGTGTTCTTTTCCTAAATCACATTGAAGCACTAGAGTCATTGCATGTGTGTTCTTTTCGTAAACCACATGGATCCACTTGTAACATTGCATGTGTGATCTTTTCTTAACCCACATGGATCCACTAGTGACATTGCATGTGTGTTCTTTTCCTAAACTACATGGATCCACTGGTGACATTGCATGTTTGTTCTTTTCCTAAACCACATTGTTCCACTGGAGTCATTGCATGTGTGTTCTTTTCCTGAACCACATGGATCCACTGGTGGCATTTGCATGTGTGTTGTTTTCGTAAACCACATTGATCCACTAGTGTCATTACATGTGTGTTCTTTTCCTTGAACCACATGGATGCACTGGTGTCATTGCATGGGTGTTCTTTTCCTAAACCACATGGATCCACTTGAGGCATTGCATGTGTGTTAATTTCATAAACCACATTGATCCACTAGAGTCATTGCATGTGTGTTATTTTCCTAAACCACATGGATCCACCGGTGAGATTGCATGTGTGTTCTTTTCCTAAACCACATTGATCCACTAGAGTCATTGCATGTGTGTTCTTTTCCTAAACCACATTGATCCACTAGAGTCATTGCATGTGTGTTCTTTCCCAAATCACATTGAAGCACTAGAGTCATTACATGTGTGTTCTTTTTGTAAACCACATGGATCCACTTGTGACATTGCATGTTTGTTCTTTTCTTAAACCACATGGATCCACTAGTGACATTGCATGTGTGTTCTTTTCCTATATCACATTGAAGCACTAGAGTCATTACATGTGTGTTCTTTTCGTAAACCACATGGATCCACTTGTGACATTGCATGTGTGTTCTTTTCCTAAACTACATGGATCCACTGGTGACATTGCATGTTTTTTCTTTTTCTAAACCACATTGTTCCACTAGAGTCATTGCACGTGTGTTCTTTTCCTGAACCACATGGATCCACTGGTGACATTTGCATGTGTGTTGTTTTCCTAAACCAAATTGATCTACTTGTGACATTACTTGTGTGTGTTTTTCGTAAACCACATTGATCCACTAGTGTCATTACATGTGTGTTCTTTTCCTTGAACCACATGGATGCACTGGTGTCATTGCATGGGTGTTCTTTTCCTAAACCACATGGATCCACTTGTGGCATTGCATGTGTGTTAATTTCATAAACCACGTTGATCCACTAGAGTCATTGCATGTGTGTTCTTTTCCTAAACCACATGGATCCACCGGTGACATTGCATGTGTGTTCTTTTCCTAAACCACATTGATCCACTAGAGTCATTGCATGTATGTTCTTTTCCTAAATCACATTGATCCACTTGTGACATTGCATGTGTGCTCTTTTCCTAAACCACATTGATCCACTAGAGTCATTGCATGTGTGTTCTTTTCCTAAATCACATTGAAGCACTAGAGTCATTACATGTGTGTTCTTTTTGTAAACCACATGGATCCACTTGTGACATTGCATGTTTGTTCTTTTCTTAAACCACATGGATCCACTAGTGACATTGCATGTGTGTTCTTTTCCGAAACCACATGGATCCACTGGTGACATTCGCATGTGTGTTGTTTTCCTCAACCACATTGATCTACTTGTGACAATGCCTGTGTGTTTTTCGTAAACCACATTTATCCACTAGTGTCATTACATGTGTGTTCTTTTCCTAAACCACATGGATGCACTAGTGTCATTGCATGGGTTTTCTTTTCCTAAACCACATGGATCCACTTGTGGCATTGCATGTGTGTTAATTTCATAAACCACATTGATCCACTAGAGTAATTGCATGTGTGTTCTTTTCCTAAACCACATAGATCCACCGGTGACATTGCATTTGTGTTCTTTTCCTAAACCACATTGATCCACTAGAGTCATTGCATGTGTGTTCTTTTCCTAAACTAGATGGATCCACTTGTGACATTGCATGTGTGTTCTTTTCCTAAACCACATTGATCCACTAGAGTCATTGCATGTGTGTTCTTTTCCTAAACCACATTGATCCACTAGAGTCATTGCATGTGTGTTCTTTTCCTAAATCACATTGATCCACTATAGTCATTGCATGTGTGTTTTTTTCGTAAACCACATGGATCCACTTGTGACATTGCATGTGTGTTCTTTTCTTAAACCATATGGATCCACTAGTGACATTGCATGTGTGTTCTTTTCCTTAATTCTTTTTTTAAACCACATTGTTCCACTTGAGTCATTGCATGTGTGTTCTTTTCCTAAACCACATGGATCCACTAGAGACATTTGCATGTGTGTTGTTTTCCTAAACCACATTGATCTACTTGTGACATTGCCTATGTGTGTTTTTCGTAAACCACATTGATCCACTAGAGTCATTGCATGTGTGTTCTTCTCCTAAACCACATGGATCCACCGGTGTCATTGAATGTGTGTTCTTTTCCTAAACCACATTGATCCACTAGAGTCATTGCATGTGTGTTCTTTTCCTAAACCAGATGGATCCACTTGCTACATTGCATGTGTGTTCTTTTCCTAAACCACATTGATCCACTAGAGGCATTGCATGTGTGTTCTTTTCCTAAACCACATTGATCCACTAGTGTCATTGCATGTATGTTCTTGTCCTAAACCACATGGATCCACCGGTGACATTGCATGTGTGTTCTTTTCCGAAACCACATTGATCCACTAGAGTCATTGCATGTGTGTTCTTTTCCTAAACCAGATGGATCCACTTGTGACATTGCATGTGTGTTCTTTTCCTAAACCACATTGATCCACTAGAGTCATTGCATGTGTGTTCTTTTCCTAAACCACATTGATCCACTAGAGTCATTGCATGTGTGTTCTTTTCCTAAATCACATTGAAGCACTAGAGTCATTGCATGTGTGTTCTTTTCGTAAACCACATGGATCCACTTGTAACATTGCATGTGTGATCTTTTCTTAACCCACATGGATCCACTAGTGACATTGCATGTGTGTTCTTTTCCTAAACTACATGGATCCACTGGTGACATTGCATGTTTGTTCTTTTTCTAAACCACATTGTTCCACTGGAGTCATTGCATGTGTGTTCTTTTCCTGAACCACATGGATCCACTGGTGGCATTTGCATGTGTGTTGTTTTCGTAAACCACATTGATCCACTAGTGTCATTACATGTGTGTTCTTTTCCTTGAACCACATGGATGCACTGGTGTCATTGCATGGGTGTTCTTTTCCTAAACCACATGGATCCACTTGAGGCATTGCATGTGTGTTAATTTCATAAACCACATTGATCCACTAGAGTCATTGCATGTGTGTTATTTTCCTAAACCACATGGATCCACCGGTGAGATTGCATGTGTGTTCTTTTCCTAAACCACATTGATCCACTAGAGTCATTGCATGTGTGTTCTTTTCCTAAACCACATTGATCCACTAGAGTCATTGCATGTGTGTTCTTTCCCAAATCACATTGAAGCACTAGAGTCATTACATGTGTGTTCTTTTTGTAAACCACATGGATCCACTTGTGACATTGCATGTTTGTTCTTTTCTTAAACCACATGGATCCACTAGTGACATTGCATGTGTGTTCTTTTCCTAAACCACATGGATCCACTGGTAACATTCGCATGTGTGTTGTTTTCCACAACCACATTGATCTACTTGTGACAATGCCTGTGTGTTTTTCGTAAACCACATTTATCCACTAGTGTCATTACATGTGTGTTCTTTTCCTAAACCACATGGATGCACTAGTGTCATTGCATGGGTTTTCTTTTCCTAAACCACATGGATCCACTTGTGGCATTGCATGTGTGTTAATTTCATAAACCACATTGATCCACTAGAGTAATTGCATGTGTGTTCTTTTCCTAAACCACATGGATCCACCGGTGACATTGCATTTGTGTTCTTTTCCTAAACCACATTGATCCACTAGAGTCATTGCATGTGTGTTCTTTTCCTAAACTAGATGGATCCACTTGTGACATTGCATGTGTGTTCTTTTCCTAAACCACATTGATCCACTAGAGTCATTGCATGTGTGTTCTTTTCCTAAACCACATTGATCCACTAGAGTCATTGCATGTGTGTTCTTTTCCTAAATCACATTGATCCAGTATAGTCATTGCATGTGTGTTCTTTTCGTAAACCACATGGATCCACTTGTGACATTGCATGTGTGTTCTTTTCTTAAACCATATGGATCCACTAGTGACATTGCATGTGTGTTCTTTTCCTTAACTACATGGATCCACTGGTGACATTGCATGTTTGTTCTTTTTTTAAACCACATTGTTCCACTTGAGTCATTGCATGTGTGTTCTTTTCCTAAACCACATGGATCCACTAGAGACATTTGCATGTGTTTTGTTTTCCTAAACCACATTGATCTACTTGTGACATTGCCTATGTGTGTTTTTCGTAAACCACATTGATCCACTAGGGTCATTGCATGTGTGTTCTTCTCCTAAACCACATGGATCCACCGGTTTCATTGCATGTGTGTTCTTTTCCGAAACCACATTGATCCACTAGAGTCATTGCATGTGTGTTCTTTTCCTAAACCAGATGGATCCACTTGCGACATTGCATGTGTGTTCTTTTCCTAAACCACATTGATCCACTAGAGTCATTGCATGTGTGTTCTTTTCCTAAACCACATTGACCCACTAGTGTCATTGCATGTGTGTTCTTGTCCTAAACCACATGGATCCACCGGTGACATTCCATGTGTGTTCTTTTCCTAAACCACATGGATCCACTTGAGGCATTGCATGTGTGTTAATTTCATAAACCACATTGATCCACTAGAGTCATTGCATGTGTGTTCTTTTCCTAAACCACATGGATCCACCGGTGAGATTGCATGTGTGTTCTTTTCCTAAACCACATTGATCCACTAGAGTCATTGCATGTATGTTCTTTCCCTAAATCACATTGATCCACTTGTGACATTGCATGTGTGCTCTTTTCCTAAACCACATTGATCCACTAGAGTCATTCCATGTGTGTTCTTTTCCTAAACCACATGGATCCACTTGTGACATTCCATGTGTGTTCTTTTCCTAAACCACATGGATCCACCGGTGACATTGCATGTGTTCTTTTCCTAAACCACATGGATCCACTTGTGACATTTCATGTGTGTTCTTTTCCTAAACCACATTGATCCACTAGTGACTTTTACATGTGTGCTCTTTTCCTAAACCACATGGATCGACTAGAGTCATTAAATGTTTGTTCTTTTGCTAAACCACATTGATCCACTAGAGTCATTACATGTGTGTTCTTTTCCTAAACCACATTGATCCACTAGAGTCATTGCATGTGTGTTATTTTCGTAAACCACATGGATCCACCGGTGAGATTGCATGTGTGTTCTTTTCCTAAACCACATTGATCCACTAGAGTCATTGCATGTGTGTTCTTTTCCTAAACCACATTGATCCACTAGAGTCATTGCATGTGTGTTCTTTTCCTAAATCACATTGAAGCACTAGAGTCATTACATGTGTGTTCTTTTTGTAAACCACATGGATCCACTTGTGACATTGCATGTTTGTTCTTTTCTTAAACCACATGGATCCACTAGTGACATTGCATGTGTGTTCTTTTCCTAAACCACATGGATCCACTGGTGACATTCGCATGTGTGTTGTTTTCCTCAACCACATTGATCTACTTGTGACAATGCCTGTGTGTTTTTCGTAAACCACATTTATCCACTAGTGTCATTACATGTGTGTTCTTTTCCTAAACCACATGGATGCACTAGTGTCATTGCATGGGTTTTCTTTTCCTAAACCACATGGATCCACTTGTGGCATTGCACGTGTGTTAATTTCATAAACCACATTGATCCACTAGAGTAATTGCATGTGTGTTCTTTTCCTAAACCACATGGATCCACCGGTGACATTGCATTTGTGTTCTTTTCCTAAACCACATTGATCCACTAGAGTCATTGCATGTGTGTTCTTTTCCTAAACTAGATGGATCCACTTGTGACATTGCATGTGTGTTCTTTTCCTAAACCACATTGATCCACTAGAGTCATTGCATGTGTGTTCTTTTCCTAAACCACATTGATCCACTAGAGTCATTGCATGTGTGTTCTTTTCCTAAATCACATTGATCCACTATAGTCATTGCATGTGTGTTATTTTCGTAAACCACATGGATCCACTTGTGACATTGCATGTGTGTTCTTTTCTTAAACCATATGGATCCACTAGTGACATTGCATGTGTGTTCTTTTCCTTAACTACATGGATCCACTGGTGACATTGCATGTTTGTTCTTTTTTTAAACCACATTGTTCCACTTGAGTCATTGCATGTGTGTTCTTTTCCTAAACCACATGGATCCACTAGAGACATTTGCATGTGTGTTGTTTTCCTAAACCACATTAATCTACTTGTGACATTGCCTATGTGTGTTTTTCGTAAACCACATTGATCCACTAGAGTCATTGCATGTGTGTTCTTCTCCTAAACCACATGGATCCACCGGTGTCATTGCATGTGTGTTCTTTTCCTAAACCACATTGATCCACTAGAGTCATTGCATGTGTGTTCTTTTCCTAAACCAGATGGATCCACTTGCTACATTGCATGTGTGTTCTTTTCCTAAACCACATTGATCCACTAGAGGCATTGCATGTGTGTTCTTTTCCTAAACCACATTGATCCACTAGTGTCATTGCATGTGTGTTCTTGTCCTAAACCACATGGATCCACCGATGACATTGCATGTGTGTTCTTTTCCGAAACCACATTGATCCACTAGAGTCATTGCATGTGTGTTCTTTTCCTAAACCAGATGGATCCACTTGTGACATTGCATGTGTGTTCTTTTCCTAAACCACATTGATCCACTAGAGTCATTGCATGTGTGTTCTTTTCCTAAACCACATTGATCCACTAGAGTCATTGCATGTGTGTTCTTTTCCTAAATCACATTGAAGCACTAGAGTCATTGCATGTGTGTTCTTTTCATAAACCACATGGATCCACTTGTGACATTGCATGTGTGATCTTTTCTTAACCCACATGGATCCACCAGTGACATTGCATGTGTGTTCTTTTCCTAAACTACATGGATCCACTGGTGACATTGCATGTTTGTTCTTTTTCTAAACCACATTGTTCCACTGGAGTCATTGCATGTGTGTTCTTTTCCTGAACCACATGGATCTACTCGTGGCATTTGCATGTGTGTTGTTTTCGTAAACCACATTGATCCACTAGTGTCATTACATGTGTGTTCTTTTCCTTGAACCACATGGATGCACTGGTGTCATTGCATGGGTGTTCTTTTCCTAAACCACATGGATCCACTTGAGGCATTGCATGTGTGTTAATTTCATAAACCACATTGATCCACTAGAGTCATTGCATGTGTGTTATTTTCCTAAACCACATGGATCCACCGGTGAGATTGCATGTGTGTTCTTTTCCTAAACCACATTGATCCACTAGAGTCATTGCATGTGTGTTCTTTTCCTAAACCACATTGATCCACTAGAGTCATTGTATGTGTGTTCTTTCCCAAATCACATTGAAGCACTAGAGTCATTACATGTGTGTTCTTTTTGTAAACCACATGGATCCACTTGTGACATTGCATGTTTGTTCTTTTCTTAAACCACATGGATCCACTAGTGACATTGCATGTGTGTTCTTTTCCTAAACCACATGGATCCACTGGTGACATTCACATGTGTGTTGTTTTCCTCAACCACATTGATCTACTAGTGACAATGCCTGTGTGTTTTTCGTAAACCACATTTATCCACTAGTGTCATTACATGTGTGTTCTTTTCCTAAACCACATGGATGCACTAGTGTCATTGCATGGGTTTTCTTTTCCTAAACCACATGGATCCACTTGTGGCATTGCATGTGTGTTAATTTCATAAACCACATTGATCCACTAGAGTAATTGCATGTGTGTTCTTTTCCTAAACCACATGGATCCACCGGTGACATTGCATTTGTGTTCTTTTCATAAACCACATTGATCTACTAGAGTCATTGCATGTGTGTTCTTTTCCTAAACTAGATGGATCCACTTGTGACATTGCATGTGTGTTCTTTTCCTAAACCACATTGATCCACTAGAGTCATTGCATGTGTGTTCTTTTCCTAAACCACATTGATCCACTAGAGTCATTGCATGTGTGTTCTTTTCCTAAATCACATTGATCCACTATAGTCATTGCATGTGTGTTCTTTTCGTAAACCACATGGATCCACTTGTGACATTGCATGTGTGTTCTTTTCTTAAACCATATGGATCCACTAGTGACATTGCATGTGTGTTCTTTTCCTTAACTACATGGATCCACTGGTGACATTGCATGTTTGTTCTTTTTTTAAACCACATTGTTCCACTTGAGTCATTGCATGTGTGTTCTTTTCCTAAACCACATGGATCCACTAGAGACATTTGCATGTGTGTTGTTTTCCTAAACCACATTGATCTACTTGTGACATTGCCTATGTGTGTTTTTCGTAAACCACATTGATCCACTAGAGTCGTTGCATGTGTGTTCTTCTCCTAAACCACATGGATCCACCGGTGTCATTGCATGTGTGTTCTTTTCCTAAACCACATTGATCCACTAGAGTCATTGCATGTGTGTTATTTTCCTAAACCAGATGGATCCACTTGCGACATTGCATGTGTGTTCTTTTCCTAAACCACATTGATCCACTAGAGTCATTGCATGTGTGTTCTTTTCCTAAACCACATTGATCCACTAGTGTCATTGCATGTGTGTTCTTGTCCTAAACCACATGGATCCACCGGTGACATTCCATGTGTGTTCTTTTCCTAAACCACATTGATCCACTAGAGTCATTGCATGTGTGTTCTTTTCCTAAACCAGATGGATCCACTTGTGACATTGCATGTGTGTTCTTTTCCTAAACCACATTGATCCACTAGAGTCATTGCATGTGTGTTCTTTTCCTAAACCACATTGATCCACTAGAGTCATTGCATGTGTGTTCTTTTCCTAAATCACATTGAAGCACTAGAGTCATTGCATGTGTGTTCTTTTCGTAAACCACATGGATCCACTTATGACATTGCATGTGTGATCTTTTCTTAACCCACATGGATCCACTAGTGACATTGCATGTGTGTTCTTTTCCTAAACTACATGGATCCACTTGTGACATTGCATGTGTGTTCTTTTCCTAAACCACATTGATCCACTAGAGTCATTGCATGTGTGTTCTTTTCCTAAACCACATTGATCCACTAGAGTCATTGCATGTGTGTTCTTTTCCTAAATCACATTGATCCACTATAGTCATTGCATGTGTGTTCTTTTCGTAAACCACATGGATCCACTTGTGACATTGCATGTGTGTTCTTTTCTTAAACCAGATGGATCCACTTGTGACATTGCATGTGTGTTCTTTTCCTAAACTACATGGATCCACTGGTGACATTGCATGTTTGTTCTTTTTCTAAACCACATTGTTCCACTGGAGTCATTGCATGTGTGTTCTTTTCCTGAACCACATGGATCCACTGGTGGCATTTGCATGTGTGTTGTTTTCGTACACCACATTGATCCACTAGTGTCATTACATGTTTGTTCTTTTCCTTGAACCACATGGATGCACTGGTGTCATTGCATGGGTGTTCTTTTCCTAAACCACATGGATCCACTTGAGGCATTGCATGTGTGTTAATTTCATAAACCACATTGATCCACTAGAGTCATTGCATGTGTGTTCTTTTCCTAAACCACATGGATCCACCGGTGAGATTGCATGTGTGTTCTTTTCCTAAACCACATTGATCCACTAGAGTCATTGCATGTATGTTCTTTTCCTAAATCACATTGATCCACTTGTGACATTGCATGTGTGCTCTTTTCCTAAATCACATTGAAGCACTAGAGTCATTACATGTGTGTTCTTTTTGTAAACCACATGGATCCACTTGTGACATTGCATGTTTGTTCTTTTCTTAAACCACATGGATCCACTAGTGACATTGCATGTGTGTTCTTTTCCTAAACTACATGGATCCACTGGTGACATTACATGTTTCTTCTTTTTCTAAACCACATTGTTCCACTAGAGTCATTGCATTTGTGTTCTTTTCCTAAACCACATGGATCCACTGGCGACATTTGCATGTGTGTTGTTTTCCTAAACCACATTGATCTACTTGTGACATTTCCTGTGTGTGTTTTTTGTAAACCACATTGATCCACTAGTGTCATTACATGTGTGTTCTTTTCCTTGAACCACATGGATGCACTGGTGTCATTGCATGTGTGTTCTTTTCCTAAACCACATGGATCCACTTGTGGCATTGCATGTGTGTTAATTTCATAAACCAGATTGATCCACTAGAGTCATTGCATGTGTGTTTTTTCCTAAACCACATGGATCCACCGGTGACATTGCATGTGTGTTCTTTTCCTAAACCACATTGATCCACTAGAGTCATTGCATGTATGTTCTTTTCATAAATCACATTGATCCACTTGTGACATTGCATGTGTGCTCTTTTCCTAAACCACATTCATCCACTAGAGTCATTCCATGTGTGTTCTTTTCCTAAACCACATGGATCCACTTTGACATTCCATGTGTGTTCTTTTCCTAAACCACATGGATCCACCGGTGACATTGCATGTGTTCTTTTCCTAAACCACACGGATCCACTTGTGACATTGCATGTGTGTTATTTTCCTAAACCACATTGATCCACTAGTGACTTTTGCATGTGTGCTCTTTTCCTAAACCACATGGATCCACTAGAGTCATTAAATGTGTGTTCTTTTCCTAAACCACATTGATCCACAAGAGTCATTGCATGTGTCTTCTTTTCCTAAACCAGATGGATCCACTTGTGACATTGCATGTGTGTTCTTTTCCTAAACCACATTGATCCACTAGATTCATTGCATGTGTGTTCTTTTCCTAAACCACATTGATCCACTAGAGTCATTGCATGTGTGTTCTTTTCCTAAATCCCATGGATCCACTAGAGTCATTGCATGTGTGTTCTTTTCGTAAACCACATCGATCCACTTGTTACATTGCATGTGTGTTCTTTTCCTAAACCACATTGATCCACTAGTGTCATTGCATGTGTGTTCTTTTCCTAAACCACATGGATCCACCGGTGCCATTGCATGTGTGTTCTTTTCCTAAACCACATTGATCCACGAGAGTCATTGCATGTGTGTTCTTTTCCTAAACCAGATGGATCCACTTGTGACATTGCATGTGTGTTCTTTTCCTAAACCACATTGATCCACTAGAGTCATTGCATGTGTGTTCTTTTCCTAAACCACATTGATCCACTAGAGTCATTGCATGTGTGTTCTTTTCCTAAATTACATTGAAGCACTAGAGTCATTGCATGTGTGTTCTTTTCGTAAACCACATGGATCCACTTGTGACATTACATGTGTGATCTTTTCTTAACCCACATGGATCCACTAGTGACATTGCATGTGTGTTCTTTTCCTAAACTACCTGGATCCACTAGTGACATTGCATTTTTGTTCTTTTTCTAAACCACATTGTTCCACTGGAGTCATTGCATGTGTGTTCTTTTCCTGAACCACATGGATCCACTAGTGGCATTTGCATGTGTGTTGTTTTCGTAAACCACATTGATCCACTAGTGTCATTACATGTTTGTTCTTTTCCTTGAACCACATGGATGCACTGGTGTCATTGCATGGGTGTTCTTTTCCTAAACCACATGGATCCACTTGAGCCATTGCATGTGTGTTAATTTCATAAACCACATTGATCCACTAGAGTCATTGCATGTGTGTTCTTTTCCTAAACCACATGGATCCACCGGTGAGATTGCATGTGTGTTCTTTGTCTAAACCACATTGATCCACTAGAGTCATTGCATGTATGTTCTTTTCCTAAATCACATTGATCCACTTGTGACATTGCATGTGTGCTCTTTTCCTAAATCACATTGAAGCACTAGAGTCATTACATGTGTGTTCTTTTTGTAAACCACATGGATCCACTTGTGACATTGCATGTTTGTTCTTTTCTTAAACCACATGGATCCACTAGTGACATTGCATGTGTGTTCTTTTCCTAAACTACATGGATCCACTGGTGACATTACATGTTTCTTCTTTTTCTAAACCACATTGTTCCACTAGAGTCATTGCATTTGTGTTCTTTTCCTAAACCACATGGATCCACTGGCGACATTTGCATGTGTGTTGTTTTCCTAAACCACATTGATCTACTTGTGACATTTCCTGTGTGTGTTTTTTGTAAACCACATTGATCCACTAGTGTCATTACATGTGTGTTCTTTTCCTTGAACCACATGGATGCACTGGTGTCATTGCATGTGTGTTCTTTTCCTAAACCACATGGATCCACTTGTGGCATTGCATGTGTGTTAATTTCATAAACCAGATTGATCCACTAGAGTCATTGCATGTGTGTTTTTTCCTAAACCACATGGATCCACCGGTGACATTGCATGTGTGTTCTTTTCCTAAACCACATTGATCCACTAGAGTCATTGCATGTATGTTCTTTTCATAAATCACATTGATCCACTTGTGACATTGCATGTGTGCTCTTTTCCTAAACCACATTCATCCACTAGAGTCATTCCATGTGTGTTCTTTTCCTAAACCACATGGATCCACTTTGACATTCCATGTGTGTTCTTTTCCTAAACCACATGGATCCACCGGTGACATTGCATGTGTTCTTTTCCTAAACCACACGGATCCACTTGTGACATTGCATGTGTGTTATTTTCCTAAACCACATTGATCCACTAGTGACTTTTGCATGTGTGCTCTTTTCCTAAACCACATGGATCCACTAGAGTCATTAAATGTGTGTTCTTTTCCTAAACCACATTGATCCACAAGAGTCATTGCATGTGTCTTCTTTTCCTAAACTAGATGGATCCACTTGTGACATTGCATGTGTGTTCTTTTCCTAAACCACATTGATCCACTAGATTCATTGCATGTGTGTTCTTTTCCTAAACCACATTGATCCACTAGAGTCATTGCATGTGTGTTCTTTTCCTAAATCCCATGGATCCACTAGAGTCATTGCATGTGTGTTCTTTTCGTAAACCACATCGATCCACTTGTTACATTGCATGTGTGTTCTTTTCCTAAACCACATTGATCCACTAGTGTCATTGCATGTGTGTTCTTTTCCTAAACCACATGGATCCACCGGTGCCATTGCATGTGTGTTCTTTTCCTAAACCACATTGATCCACGAGAGTCATTGCATGTGTGTTCTTTTCCTAAACCAGATGGATCCACTTGTGACATTGCATGTGTGTTCTTTTCCTAAACCACATTGATCCACTAGAGTCATTGCATGTGTGTTCTTTTCCTAAACCACATTGATCCACTAGAGTCATTGCATGTGTGTTCTTTTCCTAAATTACATTGAAGCACTAGAGTCATTGCATGTGTGTTCTTTTCGTAAACCACATGGATCCACTTGTGACATTACATGTGTGATCTTTTCTTAACCCACATGGATCCACTAGTGACATTGCATGTGTGTTCTTTTCCTAAACTACATGGATCCACTAGTGACATTGCATTTTTGTTCTTTTTCTAAACCACATTGTTCCACTGGAGTCATTGCATGTGTGTTCTTTTCCTGAACCACATGGATCCACTAGTGGCATTTGCATGTGTGTTGTTTTCGTAAACCACATTGATCCACTAGTGTCATTACATGTGTGTTCTTTTCCTTGAACCACATGGATGCACTGGTGTCATTGCATGGTTGTTCTTTTCCTAAATACATGGATCCACCGGTGTCATTGCATGTGTGTTCTTTTCCTAAACCACATTGATCCACTAGAGTCATTGCATGTGTGTTCTTTTCCTAAACCAGATGGATCCACTTGCTACATTGCATGTGTGTTCTTTTCCTAAACCACATTGATCCACTAGAGGCATTGCATGTGTGTTCTTTTCCTAAACCACATTGATCCACTAGTGTCATTGCATGTGTGTTCTTGTCCTAAACCACATGGATCCACCGGTGACATTGCATGTGTGTTCTTTTCCGAAACCACATTGATCCACTAGAGTCATTGCATGTGTGTTCTTTTCCTAAACCAGATGGATCCACATGTGACATTGCATGTGTGTTCTTTTCCTAAACCACATTGATCCACTAGAGTCATTGCATGTGTGTTCTTTTCCTAAACCACATTGATCCACTAGAGTCATTGCATGTGTGTTCTTTTCCTAAATAACATTGAAGCACTAGAATCATTGCATGTGTGTTCTTTTCGTAAACCACATGGATCCACTTGTGACATTGCATGTGTGATCTTTTCTTAACCCACATGGATCCACCAGTGACATTGCATGTGTGTTCTTTTCCTAAACTACATGGATCCACTGGTGACATTGCATGTTTGTTCTTTTTCTAAACCACATTGTTCCACTGGAGTCATTGCATGTGTGTTCTTTTCCTGAACCACATGGATCCACTGGTGGCATTTGCATGTGTTTTGTTTTCGTAAACCACATTGATCCACTAGTGTCATTACATGTGTGTTCTTTTCCTTGAACCACATGGATGCACTGGTGTCATTGCATGGGTGTTCTTTTCCTAAACCACATGGATCCACTTGAGGCATTGCATGTGTGTTAATTTCATAAACCACATTGATCCACTAGAGTCATTGCATGTGTGTTATTTTCCTAAACCACATGGATCCACCGGTGAGATTGCATGTGTGTTCTTTTCCTAAACCACATTGATCCACTAGAGTCATTGCATGTGTGTTCTTTTCCTAAACCACATTGATCCACTAGAGTCATTGCATGTGTGTTCTTTCCCAAATCACATTGAAGCACTAGAGTCATTACATGTGTGTTCTTTTTGTAAACCACATGGATCCACTTGTGACATTGCATGTTTGTTCTTTTCTTAAACCACATGGATCCACTGGTGACATTCGCATGTGTGTTGTTTTCCTCAACCACATTGATCTACTTGTGACAATGCCTGTGTGTTTTTCGTAAACCACATTTATCCACTAGTGTCATTACATGTGTGTTCTTTTCCTAAACCACATGGATGCACTAGTGTCATTGCATGCGTTTTCTTTTCCTAAACCACATGGATCTAATTGTGGCATTGCATGTGTGTTAATTTAATAAACCACATTGATCCACTAGAGTAATTGCATGTGTGTTCTTTTCCTAAACCACATGGATCCACCGGTGACATTGCATTTGTGTTCTTTTCCTAAACCACATTGATCTACTAGAGTCATTGCATGTGTGTTCTTTTCCTAAACTAGATGGATCCACTTGTGACATTGCATGTGTGTTCTTTTCCTAAACCACATTGATCCAATAGAGTCATTGCATGTGTGTTCTTTTCCTAAACCACATTGATCCACTAGAGTCATTGCATGTGTGTTCTTTTCCTAAATCACATTGATCCACTATAGTCATTGCATGTGTGTTCTTTTCATAAACCACATGGATCCACTTGTGACATTGCATGTGTGTTCTTTTCTTAAACCATATGGATCCACTAGTGACATTGCATGTGTGTTCTTTTCCTTAACTACATGGATCCACTGGTGACATTGCATGTTTGTTCTTTTTTTAAACCACATTGTCCCACTTGAGTCATTGCATGTGTGTTCTTTTCCTAAACCACATGGATCCACTAGAGACATTTGCATGTGTGTTGTTTTCCTAAACCACATTGATCTACTTGTGACATTGCCTATGTGTGTTTTTCGTAAACCACATTGATCCACTAGAGTCATTGCATGTGTGTTCTTTTCCTAAACCACATGGATCCACTTGTGACATTCCATGTGTGTTCTTTTCCTAAACCACATGGATCCACCGGTGACATTGCATGTGTTCTTTTCCTAAACCACACGGATCCACTTGTGACATTGCATGTGTGTTATTTTCCTAAACCACATTGATCCACTAGTGACTTTTGCATGTGTGCTCTTTTCCTAAACCACATGGATCCACTAGAGTCATTAAATGTTTGTTCTTTTCCTAAACCACATGGATCCACTAGTGTCATTAAATGTGTGTTCTTTTCCTAAACCACATTGATCCACAAGAGTCATTGCATGTGCCTTCTTTTCCTAAACCAGATGGATCCACTTGTGACATTGCATGTGTGTTCTTTTCCTAAACCACATTGATCCACTAGATTCATTGCATGTGTGTTCTTTTCCTAAACCACATTGATCCACTAGAGTCATTGCATGTGTGTTCTTTTCCTAAATCCCATGGATCCACTAGAGTCATTGCATGTGTGTTCTTTTCGTAAACCACATCGATCCACTTGTTACATTGCATGTGTGTTCTTTTCCTAAACCACATTGATCCACTAGTGTCATTGCATGTGTGTTCTTTTCCTAAACCACATGGATCCACCGGTGACATTGCATGTGTGTTCTTTTCCTAAACCACATTGATCCACTAGAGTCATTGCATGTGTGTTCTTTTCCTAAACCAGATGGATCCACTTGTGACGTTGCATGTGTGTTCTTTTCCTAAACCACATTGATCCACTAGAGTCATTGCATGTGTGTTCTTTTCCTAAACCACATTGATCCACTAGAGTCATTGCATGTGTGTTCTTTTCCTAAATTACATTGAAGCACTAGAGTCATTGCATGTGTGTTCTTTTCGTAAACCACATGGATCCACTTGTGACATTGCATGTGTGATCTTTTCTTAACCCACATGGATCCACAAGTGACATTGCATGTGTGTTCTTTTCCTAAACTACATGGATCCACTGGTGACATTGCATGTTTGTTCTTTTTCTAAACCACATTGTTCCACTGGAGTCATTGCATGTGTGTTCTTTTCCTGAACCACATGGATCCACTGGTGGCATTTGCATGTGTGTTGTTTTCGTAAACCACATTGATCCACTAGTGTCATTACATGTGTGTTCTTTTCCTTGAACCACATGGATGCACTGGTGTCATTGCATGGGTGTTCTTTTCCTAAACCACATGGATCCACTTGAGGCATTGCATGTGTGTTAATTTCATAAACCACATTGATCCACTAGAGTCATTGCATGTGTGTTCTTTTCCTAAACCACATGGATCCACCGGTGAGATTGCATGTGTGTTCTTTTCCTAAACCACATTGATCCACTAGAGTCATTGCATGTATGTCCTTTTCCTAAATCACATTGATCCACTTGTGACATTGCATGTGTGCTCTTTTCCTAAACCACATTGATCCACTAGAGTCATTCCATGTGTGTTCTTTTCCTAAACCACATGGATCCACTTGTGACATTCCATGTGTGTTCTTTTCCTAAACCACATGGATCCACCGGTGACATTGCATGTGTTCTTTTCCTAAACCACATGGATCCACTTGTGACATTGCATGTGTGTTCATTTCCTAAACCACATTGATCCACTAGTGACTTTTGCATGTGTGCTGTTTTCCTAAACCACATGGATCCACTAGAGTCATTAAATGTTTGTTCTTTTCATAAACCACATGGATCCATTAGAGTCATTAAATGTGTGTTCTTTTCCTAAACCACATTGATCCACTAGAGTCATTGGATGTGTGTTCTTTTCCTAAACCAGATGGATCCACTTGTGACATTGCATGTGTGTTCTTTTCCTAAACCACATTTATCCACTAGATTCATTGCATGTGTGTTTTTATTGTAAACCACATCGATCCACTCGTGACATTGCATGTGTGTTCTTTTCTTAAGCCACATGGATCCACTTGTGACATTGCATGTGTGTTCTTTTCCTAAACTACATGGATCCACTGGTGACATTGCATGTTTGTTCTTTTTCTAAACCACATTGTTCCATTTGAGTCATTGCATGTGTGTTCTTTTCATAAACCACATGGATCCACTGGTGACATTTGCATGTGTGTTGTTTTCCTAAACCACATTGATCTACTTGTGACATTGTGTGTGTTTTTCGTAAACCACATTGATCCACTAGTTTCATTACATATGTGTTCTTTCCCTAAATCACATGGATGCACTGGTGTCATTGCATGGGTTTTCTTTTCCTAAACCACATGGATCCACTTGTGGCATTGCATGTGTGTTAATTTCATAAACCACATTGATCCACTAGAGTAATTGCATGTGTGTTCTTTCCTAAACCACATGGATCCACCGGGGACATTGCATTTGTGTTCTTTTCCTAAACCACATTGATCCACTAGAGTCATTGCATGTGTGTTCTTTTCCTAAACTAGATGGATCCACTTGTGACATTGCATGTGTGTTCTTTTCCTAAACAACATTGATCCACTAGAGTCATTGCATGTGTGTTCTTTTCCTAAACCACATTGATCCACTAGAGTCATTGCATGTGTGTTCTTTTCCTAAACTAGACGGATCCACTTGTGACATTGCATGTGTGTTCTTTTCCTAAACCACATTGATCCACTAGAGTCATTGCATGTGTGATCTTTTCCTAAACCACATTGATCCACTAGAGTCATTGCATGTGTGTTCTTTTCCTAAATCACATTGAAGCACTAGAGTCATTACATGTGTGTTCTTTTTGTAAACCACATGGATCCACTTGTGACATTGCATGTTTGTTCTTTTCTTAAACCACATGGATCCACTAGTGACATTGCATGTGTGTTCTTTTCCTAAACTACACGGATCCACTGGTGACATTGCATGTTTCTTCTTTTTCTAAACCACATTGTTCCACTAGAGTCATTGCATTTGTGTTCTTTTCCTAAACCACATGAATCCACTGGCGACATTTGCCTGTGTGTTGTTTTCCTAAAACACATTGATCTACTTGTGACATTTCCTGTGTGTGTTTTTCGTAAACCACATTGATCCACTAGAGTCATTACATGTGTGTTCTTTTCCTTGAACCACATGGATGCACTGGTGTCATTGCATGGGTGTTCTTTTCCTAAATGACATGGATCCACTTGTGGCATTGCATGTGTGTTAATTTCATAAACCACATTGATCCACTAGAGTCATTGCATGTGTGTTCTTTTCCTAAACCACATGGATCCACCAGTGACATTGCATTTGTGTTCTTTTCCTTAACCACATTGATCCACTAGAGTCATTGCATGTATGTTCTTTTCATAAATCACATTGATCCACTTGTGACATTGCATGTGTGCTCTTTTCCTAAACCACAGTCATCCACTAGAGTCATTCCATGTGTGTTCTTTTCCTAAACCACATGGATCCACTTGTGACATTCCATGTGTGTTCTTTTCCTAAACCACATGGATCCACCGGTGACATTGCATGTGTTCTTTTCCTAAACCACACGGATCCACTTGTGACATTGCATATGTGTTATTTTCCTATACCACATTGATCCACTAGTGACTTTTGCATGTGTGCTCTTTTCCTAAACCACATGGATCCACTAGAGTCATTAAATGTTTGTTCTTTTCCTAAACCACATGGATCCACTAGTGTCATTAAATGTGTGTTCTTTTCCTAAACCACATTGATCCACAAGAGTCATTGCATGTGTCTTCTTTTCCTAAACCAGATGGATCCACTTGTGACATTGCATGTGTGTTCTTTTCCTAAACCACATTGATCCACTAGATTATTGCATGTGTGTTCTTTTCCTAAACCACATTGATCCACTAGAGTCATTGCATGTGTGTTCTTTTCCAAATCCCATGGATCCACTAGAGTCATTGCATGTGTGTTCTTTTCGTAAACCACATCGATCCACTTGTTACATTGCATGTGTGTTCTTTTCTTAAGCCACATGGATCCACTTGTGACATTGTATGTGTGTTCTTTTCCGAAACTACATGGATCCACTTGTGACATTACATGTTTGTTATTTTTCTAAACCACATTGTTCCACTGGAGTCATTGCATGTGTGTTCTTTTCCTAAACCACATGGATCCACTAGTGATATTTGCATGTGTGTTGTTTTCCTAAACCACATTGATCTACTTGTGTCATTACATGTGTGTTCTTTTCCTGAACCACATGGATGCACTGGTGTCATTGCATGGGTGTTCTTTTCCTAAACAACATGGATCCACTTGTGGCATTGATGTGTGTTAATTTCATAAACCACATTGATCCACTAGAGTCATTGCATGTGTGTTCTTTTCCTAAACCACATGGATCCACCGGTGACATTGCATGTGTGTTCTTTTCCTAAACCACATTGATCCACTAGAGTCATTGCATGTATGTTCTTTTCATAAATCACATTGATCCACTTGTGACATTGCATGTGTGCTCTTTTCCTAAACCACATTCATCCACTAGAGTCATTCCATGTGTGTTCTTTTCCTAAACCACATGGATCCACTTGTGACATTCCATGTGTGTTCTTTTCCTAAACCACATGGATCCACCGGTGACATTGCATGTGTTCTTTTCCTAAACCACACGGATCCACTTGTGACATTGCATGTGTGTTATTTTCCTAAACCACATTGATCCACTAGTGACTTTTGCATGTGTGCTCTTTTCCTAAACCACATGGATCCACTAGAGTCACTAAATGTTTGTTCTTTTCCTAAACCACCTGGATCCACTAGTGTCATTAAATGTGTGTTCTTTTCCTAAACCACATTGATCCACAAGAGTCATTGCATGTGCCTTCTTTTCCTAAACCAGATGGATCCACTTGTGACATTGCATGTGTGTTCTTTTCCTAAGCCACATTGATCCACTAGATTCATTGCATGTGTGTTCTTTTCCTAAACCACATTGATCCACTAGAGTCATTGCATGTGTGTTCTTTTCCTAAATCCCATGGATCCACTAGAGTCATTGCATGTGTGTTCTTTTCGTAAACCACATCGATCCACTTGTTACATTGCATGTGTGTTCTTTCCTAAACCACATTGATCCACTAGTGTCATTGCATGTGTGTTCTTTTCCTAAACCACATGGATCCACCGGTGACATTGCATGTGTGTTCTTTTCCTAAACCACATTGATCCACTAGAGTCATTGCATGTGTGTTCTTTTCCTAAACCAGATGGATCCACTTGTGACGTTGCATGTGTGTTCTTTTCCTAAACCACATTGATCCACTAGAGTCATTGCATGTGTGTTCTTTTCCTAAACCACATTGATCCACTAGAGTCATTGCATGTGTGTTCTTTTCCTAAATTACATTGAAGCACTAGAGTCATTGCATGTGTGTTCTTTTCGTAAACCACATGGATCCACTTGTGACATTGCATGTGTGATCTTTTCTTAACCCACATGGATCCACAAGTGACATTGCATGTGTGTTCTTTTCCTAAACTACATGGATCCACTGGTGACATTGCATGTTTGTTCTTTTTCTAAACCACATTGTTCCACTGGAGTCATTGCATGTGTGTTCTTTTCCTGAACCACATGGATCCACTGGTGGCATTTGCATGTGTGTTGTTTTCGTAAACCACATTGATCCACTAGTGTCATTACATGTGTGTTCTTTTCCTTGAACCACATGGATGCACTGGTGTCATTGCATGGGTGTTCTTTTCCTAAACCACATGGATCCACTTGAGGCATTGCATGTGTGTTAATTTCATAAACCACATTGATCCACTAGAGTCATTGCATGTGTGTTCTTTTCCTAAACCACATGGATCCACCGGTGAGATTGCATGTGTGTTCTTTTCCTAAACCACATTGATCCACTAGAGTCATTGCATGTATGTCCTTTTCCTAAATCACATTGATCCACTTGTGACATTGCATGTGTGCTCTTTTCCTAAACCACATTGATCCACTAGAGTCATTCCATGTGTGTTCTTTTCCTAAACTACATGGATCCACTTGTGACATTCCATGTGTGTTCTTTTCCTAAACCACATGGATCCACCGGTGACATTGCATGTGTTCTTTTCCTAAACCACATGGATCCACTTGTGACATTGCATGTGTGTTCATTTCCTAAACCACATTGATCCACTAGTGACTTTTGCATGTGTGCTGTTTTCCTAAACCACATGGATCCACTAGAGTCATTAAATGTTTGTTCTTTTCATAAACCACATGGATCCATTCGAGTCATTAAATGTGTGTTCTTTTCCTAAACCACATTGATCCACTAGAGTCATTGGATGTGTGTTCTTTTCCTAAACCAGATGGATCCACTTGTGACATTGCATGTGTGTTCTTTTCCTAAACCACATTTATCCACTAGATTCATTGCATGTGTGTTTTTTTCGTAAACCACATCGATCCACTCGTGACATTGCATGTGTGTTCTTTTCTTAAGCCACATGGATCCACTTGTGACATTGCATGTGTGTTCTTTTCCTAAACTACATGGATCCACTGGTGACATTGCATGTTTGTTCTTTTTCTAAACCACATTGTTCCATTTGAGTCATTGCATGTGTGTTCTTTTCATAAACCACATGGATCCACTTGTGACATTTGCATGTGTGTTGTTTTCCTAAACCACATTGATCTACTTGTGACATTGTGTGTGTTTTTCGTAAACCACATTGATCCACTAGTTTCATTACATATGTGTTCTTTCCCTAAACCACATGGATGCACTGGTGTCATTGCATGGGTTTTCTTTTCCTAAACCACATGGATCCACTTGTGGCATTGCATGTGTGTTAATTTCATAAACCACATTGATCCACTAGAGTAATTGCATGTGTGTTCTTTTCCTAAACCACATGGATCCACCGGGGACATTGCATTTGTGTTCTTTTCCTAAACCACATTGATCCACTAGAGTCATTGCATGTGTGTTCTTTTCCTAAACTAGATGGATCCACTTGTGACATTGCATGTGTGTTCTTTTCCTAAACCACATTGATCCACTAGAGTCATTGCATGTGTGTTCTTTTCCTAAACCACATTGATCCACTAGAGTCATTGCATGTGTGTTCTTTTCCTAAACTAGATGGATCCACTTGTGACATTGCATGTGTGTTCTTTTCCTAAACCACATTGATCCACTAGAGTCATTGCATGTGTGATCTTTTCCTAAACCACATTGATCCACTAGAGTCATTGCATGTGTGTTCTTTTCCTAAATCACATTGAAGCACTAGAGTCATTACATGTGTGTTCTTTTTGTAAACCACATGGATCCACTTGTGACATTGCATGTTTGTTCTTTTCTTAAACCACATGGATCCACTAGTGACATTGCATGTGTGTTCTTTTCCTAAACTACACGGATCCACTGGTGACATTGCATGTTTCTTCTTTTTCTAAACCACATTGTTCCACTAGAGTCATTGCATTTGTGTTCTTTTCCTAAACCACATGAATCCACTGGCGACATTTGCCTGTGTGTTGTTTTCCTAAACCACATTGATCTACTTGTGACATTTCCTGTGTGTGTTTTTCGTAAACCACATTGATCCACAAGTGTCATTACATGTGTGTTCTTTTCCTTGAACCACATGGATGCACTGGTGTCATTGCATGGGTGTTCTTTTCCTAAACGACATGGATCCACTTGTGGCATTGCATGTGTGTTAATTTCATAAACCACATTGATCCACTAGAGTCATTGCATGTGTGTTCTTTTACTAAACCACATGGATCCACCGGTGACATTGCATTTGTGTTCTTTTCCTTAACCACATTGATCCACTAGAGTCATTGCATGTATGTTCTTTTCATAAATCACATTGATCCACTTGTGACATTGCATGTGTGCTCTTTTCCTAAACCACATTCATCCATTAGAGTCATTCCATGTGTGTTCTTTTCCTAAACCACATGGATCCACTTGTGACATTCCATGTGTGTTCTTTTCCTAAACCACATGGATCCACCGGTGACATTGCATGTGTTCTTTTCCTAAACCACACGGATCCACTTGTGACATTGCATATGTGTTATTTTCCTAAACCACATTGATCCACTAGTGACTTTTGCATGTGTGCTCTTTTCCTAAACCACATGGATCCACTAGAGTCATTAAATGTTTGTTCTTTTCCTAAACCACATGGATCCACTAGTGTCATTAAATGTGTGTTCTTTTCCTAAACCACAATGATCCACAAGAGTCATTGCATGTGTCTTCTTTTCCTAAACCAGATGGATCCACTTGTGACATTGCATGTGTGTTCTTTTCCTAAACCACATTGATCCACTAGATTATTGCATGTGTGTTCTTTTCCTAAACCACATTGATCCACTAGAGTCATTGCATGTGTGTTCTTTTCCAAATCCCATGGATCCACTAGAGTCATTGCATGTGTGTTCTTTTCGTAAACCACATCGATCCACTTGTTACATTGCATGTGTGTTCTTTTCTTAAGCCACATGGATCCACTTGTGACATTGTATGTGTGTTCTTTTCCGAAACTACATGGATCCACTTGTGACATTACATGTTTGTTATTTTTCTAAACCACATTGTTCCACTGGAGTCATTGCATGTGTGTTCTTTTCCTAAACCACATGGATCCACTAGTGACATTTGCATGTGTGTTGTTTTCCTAAACCACATTGATCTACTTGTGTCATTACATGTGTGTTCTTTTCCTGAACCACATGGATGCACTGGTGTCATTGCATGGGTGTTCTTTTCCTAAACAACATGGATCCACTTGTGGCATTGATGTGTGTTAATTTCATAAACCACATTGATCCACTAGAGTCATTGCATGTGTGTTCTTTTCCTAAACCACATGGATCCACCGGTGACATTGCATGTGTGTTCTTTTCCTAAACCACATTGATCCACTAGAGTCATTTCATGTGTGTTCTTTTCCTAAACCACATGGATCCACTAGAGTCATTAAGTGTGTGTTCTTTTCCTAAACCACATTGATCCACTAGAGTCATTGCATGTGTGTTCTTTTCCTAAACCACATTGATCCACTAGAGTCATTGCATGTGTGTTCTTTTCCTAAACCACATGGATCCACATGTGACATTTGATGTGTGTTCTTTTCCTAAACTACATGGATCCACTGGTGACATGCATGTTTGTTCTTTTTCTAAACCACATTGTTCCACTAGAGTCATTGCATGTGTGTTCTTTTCCTAAACCACATGGATCCACTGGTGACATTTGCATGTGTGTTGTTTTCCTAAACCACATTGATCTACTGGTGCCATTGCGTGTGTGTTTTTCGTAAACCACATTGATCCACTAGTGTCATTACATGTGTGTTCTTTTCCTAAACCACATGGATGCACTGGTGTCATTGCATGGGTTTTCTTTTCCAAACCACATGCATCCACTTGTGGCATTGCATGTGTGTTAATTTCATAAACCACATTGATCCACTAAAGTCATTGCATGTGTGTTCTTTTCCTAAACCATATGGATCCACCGGTGACATTGCTTGCGTGTTCTTTTCCTAAACCACATTGATCCACTAGAGTCATTGCATGTGTGTTCTTTTCCTAAACTAGATGGATCCACTTGTGACATTGCATGTGTGTTCTTTTCCTAAACCACATTGAACCACTAGAGTCATTGCATGTGTGTTCTTTTCCTAAACCACATTAATCCACTAGATTCATTGCATGTGTGTTCTTTTCCTAAATCACATTGATCCACTAGAGTCATTGCATGTGTGTTCTTTTCGTAAACCACATGGATCCACTTGTGACATTGCATGTGTGTTATTTTCTTAAACCACATGGATCCACTAGTGACATTGCATGTGTGTTCTTTTCCTAAACTACATGGATCCACTAGTGACATTGCATGTTTGTTCTTTTTTTAAACCACATTGTTCCACTAGAGTCATTGCATGTGTGTTCTTTTCCTAAACCACATGGATCCACTAGTGACATTTGCATGTGTGTTGTTTTCCTAAACCAGATTGATCTACTTGTGACATTGCCTGTGTGTGTTTTACGTAAACCACATTGATCCACTAGAGTCATTGCATGTGTGTTCTTTTCCTAAACCACATGGATCCACCGGTGACATTGCATGTGTGTTCTTTTCCTAAACCACATTGATCCACTAGAGTCATTGCATGTGTGTTCTTTTCCTAAACCAGATGGATCCACTTGTGACATTGCATGCGTGTTCTTTTCCTAAACCACATTGATCCACTAGAGTCATTGCATGTGTGTTCTTTTCGTAAACCACATTGATCCAATAGAGTCATTGCATGTGTGTTCTTTTCCTAAATCACATTGAAGCACTAGAGTCATTACATGTGTGTTCTTTTCGTAAACCACATGGATTCACTTGTGACATTGCATGTGTGTTCTTTTCTTAAACCACATGGATCCACTAGTGACATTGCATGTGTGTTCTTTTCCTAAACTACATGGATCCACTGGTGACATTGCATGTTTGTTCTTTTTCTAAACCACATTTTTCCACTGGAGTCATTGCATGTGTGTTCTTTTCCTGAACCACATGGATCCACTGGTGCCATTTGCATGTGTGTTGTTTTCCTAAACCACATTGATCTACTTGTGACATTTCCTGTGTGTGTTTTTTGTTAACCACATTGATCCACTAGTGTCATTACATGTGTGTTCTTTTCCTTGAACCACATGGATGCACTGGTGTCATTGCATGGGTGTTCTTTTCCTAAACCACATGGATCCACTTGTGGCATTGCATGTGTGTTAATTTCATAAACCACATTGATCCACTAGAGTCATTGCATGTGTGTTCTTTTCCTAAACCACATGGATCCACCGGTGACATTGCATGTGTGTTCTTTTCCTAAACCACATTGACCCACTAGAGTCATTGCATGTATGTTCTTTTCCTAAATCACATTGATCCACTTGTGACATTGCATATGTGCTCTTTTCCTAAACCACATTGATCCACTAGAGTCATTCCATGTGTGTTCTTTTCCTAAACCACATGGATCCACTTGTGACATTCCATGTTTGTTCTTTTCCTAAACCACATGGATCCACCGGTGACATTGCATGTGTTCTTTTCCTAAACCACATGGATCCACTTGTGACATTGCATGTGTGTTCTTTTCCTAAACCACATGGATCCACTTGTGACATTCCATGTGTGTTCTTTTCCTAAACCACATGGATCCACCGGTGACATTGCATGTGTTCTTTTCCTAAACCACATGGATCCACATGTGACATTACATGTGTGTTCTTTTCCTAAACCACATTGATCCACTAGTGACTTTTGCATGTGTGCTCTTTTCCTAAACCACATGGATCGACTAGAGGGGTAGACGATCTGGGGCCCCTAGTCTAGGGTTTCTCCGGAGGAAGACCACCGGAGCGTCGGATCACATGAAAACTTGCATGTGCCCCTAGGATATGTGTGTGAGAGTGGTGCAAGGTTGGTAGGTGCCATGTGTAGGACCTAGGTGTGACCCCCTTCCCGGACATGCGTTAACACTTAGTGAAATCCTAGATCTGTACGTGGAAACTCCCGCCGCGGGACAACCGGGGCCTAGAATGTGGCAAAGTTGGACCAACATTTGCTCTCCATGTACATATGTCCTAAAAAATCCAAAACAAATATAAAGATCCACCGCGCTACCCTCGTATGGAGAAAGCTATAAGGGTAGATGATCCGGGGCCCCCGGTCTAGGGTTTCGCCGGAGGAAGACCACCGGAGCGTCGGAATCACATGAAAACTTGCATGTGCCCCTAGGATATGTGTGTGAGAGTGGTGCAAGGTTGGTAGGTGCAATGTGTAGGCCCCAGGTGTGACCCCCTTCCTGGACATGCGTTAACACTTAGTGAAATCCTGGATCTGTACGTGGAAACTCCCGCCGCGGGGCAACCGCAGCCTAGAATGTGGCAAAGTTGTCCCAACATTTTCTCTCCATGTACATATGTCCTAAACAAACCAAAACAAATAGAAAGGTCCACCGTTCTACCCTCGTACGGAGAAAGCTATAGGGGTAGACGATCCGGGGCCCCCGGTATAGGGTTTCGCCGGAGGAAGACCACCGGAGCGTCGGAATCACATGAAATCTTGCATGTGCCCCTAGGATATGTGTGTGAGAGTGGTGCAAGGTTGGTAGGTGCCATGTGTAGGCCCCAGGTGTGACCCCCTTCCCGGACATGCGTTAACACTTAGTGAAATTCTGGATCTGTACGTGGAAACTCCCGCCGCGGGACAACCGGGGCCTAGAATGTGGAAAACTTGGCCCAACATTTGCTATCCATGTACATATGTCCTAAACAAACCAGAACAAATAGAAAGGTCCACCGGGCTACCCTCGTATGGAGAAAGCTATAGGGGTAGACAATCCGGGGCCCCCCGGTCTAGGGTTTCGCCGGAGGAAGACCACCGGAGCGTCGGAATCACATGAAAACTTGCATGTGCCCCTAGGATATGTGTGTGAGAGTGGTGCAAGGTTGGTAGGTGCCATGTGTAGGCCCCAGGTGTGACCCCATTCCTGGACATGCGTTAACACTTAGTGAAATCCTGGATCTGTACGTGGAAACTCCCGCCGCGGGACAACCGGGGCCTAGAATGTGCCAAAGTTGGCCCAAAATTTGCTTTCCATGTACATATGTCCTAAACAAACCAAAACAAATAGAAAGGTCCACCATGCTACCCACGTACGGAGTAAGCTATAGGGGTAGACGATCCGGGGCCCCCGGTCTACGGTTTTGCCGGAGGAAGACCACCAGAGCGTTGGAATCACATGAAAACTTGAATTTGCCCCTAGGTTATGTGTGTGAGAGTGGTGCAAGGTTGGTAGGTGCCATGTGTAGGCCCCAGGTGTGACCCCCTTCCCGGACAGGCGTTAACACTTAGTGAAATCCTAGATCTGTACATGGAAACTCCCGCCACGGGACAACCGGGGCCTAGAATGTGGCAAAGTTAGCCCTACATTTTCTCTCCATGTACTTATGTCCTAAAAAACCAAAAAAATTGAAAGGTCCATCGCGCTACCCTTGTACGGAGAAAGCTATAGGGGTCGATGATCTGGGCCCCCGGTCTAGGGTTTCGCCGTAGGAAGACCACCGGAGCATCGGAATCACATGAAAACTTGCGTGTGCCCCTAGGATATGTGTGTGAGAGTGGTTCAAGGTTGGTAGGTGCAATGTGTAGGCCCTAGGTGTGACCCCCTTCCCGGACATGCGTTAACACTTAGTGAAATCCTGGATCTGACGTGGAAACTCCCGCCGCGGGACAACCGGGGCCTAGAATGTGGAAAAGTTGGCCCAACATTTTCTCTCCATGTACATATCTCCTAAAGAAACCAAAACAAATAGAAAGGTCCACCGTGCTACGGTCTTACGAAGAAAGCAATAGGGGTAGACGATCCGGGGCCCCGGTCTAGGGTTTCATCGGAGGAAGAATACCGGAGCATCGGAATCACATGAAAACTTGCATGTGCCCCTAGGATATGTGTGTGAGAGTAGTGCAAGGTTGGTAGGTGCCATGTGTAGGCCCCAGGTGTGACCCCCTTCACGGACATGCGTTAACACTTAATGAAATCATGGATCTGTATGTGGAAACTCCCGCCGCGGGACAACTGGGGCCTAGAATGTGGCAAAGTTGGCCCAACATTTGCTCTCCATGTACATATGTACTAAAAAAACCAAAACAAATAGAAAGGTCCACCGTGCTACCCTCGTACGGAGAAAGCTATAGGGGTAGACGATCCGGGGCCCCGGTCTAGGGTTTCACCGGAGGAAGAATACCGGAGCATCGGAATCACATGAAAACTTGCATGTGCCCCTAGGATATGTGTGTGGGAGTGGTGCAAGGTTGGTAGGTGCCATGTGTAGGCCCAGGTGTGACCCCCTTCCCGGACATGCGTTAACACTTAGTGAAATCCTAGATCTGTACATGGAAACTCCCACCGCGGGACAACCGGGGCCTAGAATGTGGCAAAGTTGGCCCAACATTTGCTCTCCATGTACATATGTCCTACACAAACCAAGACAAATAGAAAGGTCCACTGTGCTATGCTCGTACGTGAAGGAAATATGCCCTGAGAGGCAATAATAAAGTTGTTATTATGTATTCCTTGTATATGATAGATGTTTATTTTGCATGCTATAATTGTATTGATAGGAAACATCAATACATGCGTGTTTAATAAACAAAAAAGGTTCCTAGTCATGCCTCTCTTATAGACTAGCTTGTTGATTAACAGGATGATCAAGGTTTCCTGATCATGAACATTGGATGTTGTTAATAACAAGGTCACACCATTGGTGGAATGATGTGATGAACATTCATCCGAAGTATAGCATTACGATCAAGTCATTGTGTTTATATTGCTATAACATCATACGAAGTAATCTTTATCCTTAGACCATGAGATCATGTTAATTGCTAACACCGGAAGAGTATCTTGATAACATCAAACGTCACACCGTAATAGGGTGACTATAAAGATGGGTCCAGTGCTACGAAGGTGTTATGTTGAGGCTCATGGATCAAGAGTGGAATTTGTCAATCCAGATGACGGATAGATATACTCTGGGCCCTCTCGGTGATATCACATTAGGATAGCTTGCAAGCAAGTGATGTGATCACTAGAATGTTATATCACGGGAACGAGAAAAGAGTGCATGTCGGTAACGAGATCAAACTAGGTATGGAGATAACGATGATCGAATCTCGGGCATGTAATATATCGAGAGACAAAGGGATTTAGTTACAAGCGTTAAAGGTTCTCACAATCACAGGAATCATCATTGAATGTGTAGGAGTTAGTACGGATCTCCAGGTCCCGCTGCTGATTATTGATCGGAGAAGGGTCTCGATCATGCCTGCATTATTCGCGAACCGTAGGGTGGCACACTTAACAGTTACCGGACACCATTTTGGAGCACATATGTTTCAGACGAAAGAATTGCAAAGCGCATGAATTGTTTCAATAGAAACCAGAAATTGTTTCGGGTGAAATTGCCGAAGATGGTTCTGCATGTGATATTGAAATATTGCAAGGGGCTATATGTGAATGTTTGTTAATTAAAGTAATTAACAAAATTCTGAATAAATTTAATAAAAGAGTTTTATTAAATGAGAGAGCATTAAATTTGGAGAAACTTAATGCATTTAAAGTGGAGACTTTAAAAGGGAATGTGAAGAGACATTTTAATGTGGAGGAGTTACCACCACATGAATGGGGGAGGTGAGGAGTCACCCCCCATGCGCCGGCCATGGAGAGAGGGGGCACCCCCCCTCCTCCTATAAAAGGCCACCCATTCCCTCCTTCATCCTCACACCTTCTTGTGAAGGATCTCTCTCCCCCTCTAGAATTATTCCCCCATGGTCTCGGATTAGCGAGATACATGTTCCCGGTGGCATTTCGTCTGGAAGGAGTTGCTGCTTCCACTGGATCGCTGGAGCGAGGAGGTGGAGGTTGTCCGGTGGCTTGAACGTGTGTGCGAGTAAGGATGTGCTGCTGAGTTGCGGCACTCGGACTTCCTCACGATCTTGAGATCGGCAAGTGTACGACTACATCAACCATGAGTTCCTACTCGTTAACAAAGCTCGTTGTCTTCGAGGGTAAGTTCTCTATGGATGTATGTCCACCCGTTTACTTTGTACCTAGTAGATAGATCTTGGCGTGTAGTTAACACCGTAGGAATTTTTTTGTTTTCTATGCTGCGGACCCAACAGTGGTATCAGAGCCTGATCTATGCGTAGGTGCTTTGCACGGGTAGTACACATATGTTTATATGTGGGCGATGATGATCATGTTATTGCATCATCTGTGTACTTTGGATATTGGTGGCATAGTGGGATGAAGCGGCCCGGACCAACCTTACATGTCATCGGACATGCAACTTGTTTTGCATAAGTGGCTGGCGGGTGTCTGTCTCTCCTACTATAGTCAATATCTAATTTACAACGAGTTGCTAATAACTTAGTTATCCTCGTTGTGGTTCATGTTCGTAGGTTAGACAGGTTCTATCTCCGAAAGCCCTAAGCCACGTAAAACTTGCAATTGATAAATTAGAGGCGTCTAGTTTAGATCGTTGCTGGGCTATTGTTTTGATATGGTATTGTTGTAAGTAGATGTATGATAGATACTCTTACAACTCAGTTAACGTGTAAGTTCCATAGACCTTGGCCTCACACACAAAGGAATGATAGAGATCATACCACGATGCAAATGATAGAGATCAAATGCATGGACCATATCACCTCACTTCACACATTAGATGTTAGCATCTTATACTGCTAGTTTGGCGCGTTTGGTAGCATTATAAGATGATCCCTCATTTAGATATCAAGATAAAATGTGTTCTTCCTTAAGTATGCACCGTTTTGTGGATCGTGTTTTGAGGCATCACGTGATGATTGGGTGTTTTCAACTCTACGCTTTCATACAACGGGTGTAACACAGTTTTACACATGCAAATACTAAGGTTCTTACTTGACGAGCCTAGCATGTACAGACATGGCCTCGGAACACGGAACGAAAGGTTAAGCATGAGTCATATAGTTGATATGATGCCCATATAGATGCTCGCCTTTGAAGCTACACCGACTCACGTGATGATCGGACTTGGTGTAGTGGATTTGGTTCATGTAATCACCAAAAGGACATGAGGGATGTCGTTTTTGAGTGGGAGTTCATTAGTAATTTGGATTAGTTGAACTCAATCTATCATAAACTTAGCCTAAATATACTTTACAAATTCTGTTGTAGATGGCACCACCTGCTTTTAATTTCAATGTGTTCATGGAGAAAGAGAAACTTGCTGCGAATGGTAGCAACTTCACCAACTGGGCTATGAATTTGAGGATTCTCCTCACTGCTGCACAAAAGCAATATGTTCTAGATGCGCCGCTAGGCCCCCCACCAGCTCCTGATGCCCCTGACGAGGAAACGAACGTCTATATAACTCGTCAGGAGGACCATAACTTAGTTCATTGCGGCATACTGTATGGGCTAGAGCCAGAACTTCGGAAGCGTTTCGAAAATTGCAATTCCTTTGATACCATGGGAGAATTGAAAATGATTTTCGATACCCATGCTGTCGTAGAGAGTTATAATGCTACAGAAAAGTTCTTTAGCTGCATGATGGAGGAAAACAGCTCCGTTAGTGAGCACGTACTCAAAATGTCTGGGTACACCGATAAGCTTGTGTCCTTGGGAATAACGATTCCCATTGACTTAGGCATACATCGTGTTCTCCAATCTCTGCCACCTAGCTACAAGAGCTTCGTGATGAACTATAATATGTAGGGCATGAAGAAGTCTCTTCCCGAGCTTCTGTCAATGCTTAAGACTGCAGAAGTGGGGATTAAGAAAGAACATCAAGTGTTGATGATCAATAGTACCACCGGTTTCAAGAAGGACAAGAAAGGCAAGCACAAGGGAAAGAAGGGTGGCAAGTTTGTTGCCACGCCTGAAAAGAAACCCCGAGCTGGCCCTAAGTCTGACACCGAGTGCTACTATTGCAAGGGGACTGGCCATTGGAAGCGCAACTGCCCCAAGTATTTGGCGGACAAGAAGTCCGGCAAGGCAAACAAAGGTATATGTGATATACACGTTATTGATGTGTACTTGACTAGTACTCACAGTAGCACCTGGGTATTTGACACGGGATCGGTTGCTAATATATGTAACTCGGTTCAGGGGCTGCGGAACAAGGGACAACTAGCAAGGGATGAGGTCACGATGCGGGTCGGCAATGGATCAAGAGTTGATGTGATCGCCGTCGGAACGCTGCCTCTCCATATGATATCGGGATTAGTTGTAAACCTAAATAATTGTTATTTGGTGCCTGCACAGAGCATGAACATTGTGTCCGGATCGTGTTTGATGCAAAGTGGTTATTCATTTAAGTTTGAAAACAATGGTTGTTCGATTTATATGAATAAAATCTTTTATGGTCATGCACCTATGTTGAATGGTTTATTTCTGTTGAATCTCGATAGCAGTATTACGCATATTCATAATGTTGATGCTAAAAGGATTAAACTTGATAATGATATATCTATATATATGTGGCACTGCCGTCTAGGTCATATTGGCGTTAAACGCATGAAGAAACTCCATTCGGATGGACTTTTGGAATCACTTGATTTTGAATCATTTGATACATGTCAGCCATGCCTTATGGGCAAGATGACTAGAACGCCGTTTTCCGGTTCAATGGAACGGGCGACAGATCTATTGGAAATCATACATACTGATGTGTGTGGACCAATGAGTGTGTCGGCGCGAGGTGGATATCGTTATTTTGTTACTTTCACGGATGATTTGAGTAGATATGGGTATATCTATTTGATGAAACACAAGTCTGAAACTTTTGAAAAGTTCAAAGAATTTCAGAATGAAGTGGAAAATCATCGTAACAGAAAGATCAAATTTCTGCGGTCCGACCGTGGAGGAGGGTATCTTAGTTACGAGTTTAGCACACATATGAAAGACTGTGGAATAGTTTCACAACTCACGCCTGCCGAAACACCACAACGTAATGGTGTGTCGGAACGTCGTAATCGTACTTTATTGGATATGGTTCGATCTATGATGTCTCTGACTGACTTGCCACTGTCATTTTGGGGTTATGCACTGGAAACAGCTGCATTCACTTTAAATCGGGCACCATCTAAATCCGTTGAAACGACACCGTATGAATTATGGTTTGGAAACAAACCTAAGCTGTCATTTCTTAAGGTTTGGGGATGCGATAGTTATGTGAAGAAACTTCAACCGGATAAACTCAAACCCAAAGCGGAAAAATGCGTCTTCATAGGATACCCTAAGGAAACGATTGGGTATACCTTCTATCACAGATCCGAGGGCAAGGCCTTTGTTGCCAAGAATGGATCCTTTCTTGAGAAGGAGTTTCTCGCGAAAGGTGTGAGTAGTCAGAAGGTAGAACTCGAAGAGGTTATTGAACCTTCTCTTCATGGAATGGCGAGTGGTACAGCACCGAAAGTTGTTTCGGAGTTGACTTCACCTAATGAAGAGAGAGCTAATGATGTTGATCATGAAACTCCGAAAGAGGACACTACCGAACCTCGCAGGTCAAGCAGGACACGTGCAGCTCCTGAACTGTACGGCAATCCTGTTATGAATTTCATGATTGATGAAATGGATGACCCTGCGACGTATCAAGAAGCGATGATGATCCCGGATTCCAACAAATGGCTAGAAGCCATGAAATCCGAGATGGAATCCATGTACGAGAACCAAGTTTGGAACTTGGTGGACTTACCTCACGACCGAAAGGCTGTTGAGAATAAATGGATTTTCAAAAGGAAAACTGATGATGATGGTAATGTGACCATCTATAAGGCTCGACTTGTCGCAAAGGGGCTTCGACAAATTCAAGGAGTTGACTACGATGAGACATTCTCTCCCGTAGCGATGCTTAAGTCGGTTAGGATTATGTTAGCAATTGCTGCATATTTCGATTATGAAATATGGCAGATGGATGTCAAAACTGCGTTCCTCAATGGTAAGATTGAAGAAGAGTTGTATATGATACAACCTAAGGGTTTTGTCGATCCTAAGGACGCTAATAAGGTGTGCAAACTTCAGCGATCCATCTATGGACTGAAGCAAGCATCACGAAGTTGGAATCTCCGCTTTGATGAGGTGATCAAAGAGTTTGGATTTGTCCAAACTTATGGAGAGGCTTGTATTTACAAGAAAGTGAGTGGGAGCAATGTGGCATTTCTGATATTATATGTGGATGACATATTATTGATTGGAAATGATTTAGATCTTTTAAACAGTGTTAAAAGTTATCTAAAAAGCAAATTTTTGATGAAGGACCTTGGTGAAGCTTCATATATATTAGGCATTAAAATCTATAGAGATAGATCAAGACGCCTAATTGGGCCATCGCAGAATACATACCTTGATAAGATATTAAAGAAGTTTAATATGGACGGAAGTAAGAAGGGGTTCTTACCTATGTTGCAAGGCAAGACATTGAGTAAGACTCAAAGTCTGGCTACGGCGGAAGAAAGAGAGATAATGGATAGGATCCCCTATGCCTCAGCCATAGGCTCTATAATGTATGCCATGCTATGTACAAGACCGCATGTGGCTCATGCTATTAGTTTGACTAGTAGGTACCAATCTGATCCAAGTTCGGAACACTGGATAGCGGTCAAGAATATCCTTAAGTACTTGAGAAGAACTAAGGATATGTTTCTTATATACGAAGGTGAAGAAGAGCTAGTCGCTAAGTGTTATGTTGATGCTAGCTTTGACACTGATCCGGATGACTCTAAGTCTCAATCCGGATACATATTTCTCTTGAACGGAGCAGGAGTTAGTTGGAGAAGCTCCAAACAACCTGTGGTGGCTGGATCAACAACGGAGGCGGAATATGTTGCTGCTTCAGAAGCAGCGCAGGAAGCGGTTTGGATGAAGGAGTTCATAACGGAACTGGGTGTGGTTCCCAGTGCGTTGGACCTGATGGTGATCTATTGTGACAACAATGGAGCCATAGCCAACGCAAAGGAACCAAGGTCTCACAAGAATTCCAAGCATATTAAGCGCCGGTTTCACTCCATCCGCGAGCATGTCAAGGATGGAGATATAAAGATTTGTAAAGTGCACACGGACCTGAATGTAGTAGATCGGTTGACTAAAGTACTCCCTAGGGCAAAACATGATCAACACCAGAACTCCATGGGTGTTAGATTTATCACTACGTGAACTAGATTATTGTCTCTAGTGCAAGTGGGAGACTGAAGGAAATATGCCCTGAGAGGCAATAATAAAGTTGTTATTATGTATTCCTTGTATATGATAGATGTTTATTTTGCATGCTATAATTGTATTGATAGGAAACATCAATACATGTGTGTTTAATAAACAAAAAGGCTTCCTAGTCATGCCTCTCTTATAGACTAGCTTGTTGATTAAATGGATGATCAAGGTTTCTTGATCATGGACATTGGATGTTGTTAATAACAAGGTCACACCATTGGTGGAATGATGTGATGAACATTCATCCGAAGTATAGCATTACGATCAAGTCATTGTGTTTATATTGCTATAACATCATACGAAGTAATCTTTATCCTTAGACCATGAGATCATGTTAATTGCTAACACCGGAAGAGTATCTTGATAACATCAAACGTCACACCGTAACAGGGTGACTATAAAGATGGGTTCAGTGCTACGAAGGTGTTATGTTGAGGCTCATGGATCAAGAGTGGAATTTGTCAATCCAGATGACGGATAGATATACTTTGGGCCCTCTCGGTGATATCGCATTAGGATAGCTTGCAAGCAAGTGATGTGATCACTAGAATGTTATATCACGGGAACGAGAAAACAGTGCATGTCGGTAACGAGATCAAACTAGGTATGGAGATACTGACGATCGAATCTCGGACATGTAATATATCGAGAGACAAAGGGATTTAGTTACAAGCGTTAAAGGTTCTCACGATCACAGGAGTCATCGTTGAATGTGTAGGAGTCAGTACGGATCTCCAGGTCCCGCTGCTGATTATTGATCGGAGAAGGGTCTCGATCATGTCTGCATTATTCGCGAACCATAGGGTGGCACACTTAAGAGTTACCGGACACCATTTTTGAGCACATATATTTCAGACGAAAGAATTGCAAAGCGCAGGAATTGTTTCAATAGAAACCGGAAATTGTGTCGGTTGAAATTGTAGAAGGTGGTTCTGCATGTGATATTGAAATATTGCAAGGGGCTATATGTGAATGTTTGTTAATTAAAGTAATTAACAAAATTCTGAATAAATTTAATACAAGAGTTTTATTAAATGAGAGAGCATTAAATTTTGAGAAACTTAATGCATTTAAAGTGGAGACTTTAAAAGGGAATGTGAAGAGGCATTTTAATGTGGAGGAGTTACCACCACATGAATGGGGGAGGTGAGGGGTCACCCCCCCATGCGCCGGCCATGGAGAGAGGGGGCACCCCCCTCCTCCTATAAAAGGCCACCCATTCCCTCCTTCATCCTCACACCTCCTTGTGAAGGATCTCTCTCCCCCTCTAGAATTATTCCCCCATGGTCTCTGATTAGGGAGATACATGTTCCCGGTGGCATTTCGTCTGGAAGGAGTTGCTGCTTCCGCTGGATCGCTGGAGCGAGGAGGTGGAGGTTGTCCGGTGGCTTGAACGTGTGTGCGAGTATGGATGCGCTGCTGAGTTGCGGCGCTTGGACTTCCTCACGATCTTGAGATCGGCAAGTGTACGACTACATCAACCACGAGTTCCTACTCGTTAACAAAGCTCGTTGTCTTCGAGGGTAAGTTCTCTATGGATGTATGTCCACCCGTTTGCTTTGTACCTAGTAGATAGATCTTGGCGTGTAGTTCACACCGGAGGAAAATTTTTGTTTTCTATGCTGCGGAACCAACAGTACGGAGAAAGCTATTGGGGTAGACGATACGGGGCCCCCGGTCTAGGGTTTCGCCGGAGGAAGACCACCGGAGCGTCGGAATCACATGAAAACTTGCATGTGCCCCTAGGATATGTGTGTCAGAGTAGTGCAAGGTTGGTAGGTGCCATGTGTAGGCCCCAGGTGTGACCCCCTTCACGGACATACGTTAACACTTAGTGAAATCCTAGATCTGTATGTGGAAACTCCCGCCGTGGGACAACCGGGGCCTAGAATGTGGAAAAGTTGGCCCAACATTTGCTCTCCATGTACATATGTACTAAAAAACCAAAACAAATAGAAAGTTCAACCGCGCTACCCTCGTACGGAGAAAGCTATAGGGGTAGACGATTCGGGGCCCCCGGTCTAGGGTTTCACCGGAGGAAGACCACCAGAGCGTCAGAATCACATGAAAACTTGAATGTGCCCCTAGGATATGTGTGTGAGAGTTGTTCAAGGTTGGTATGTGCCATGTGTAGGCCCAAGGTGTGACCCCCTTCACGGACATACGTTAACACTTAGTGAAATCCTAGATCTGTACGTGGAAACTCCCGCCGCGGGACAACCGGGGCCTAGAATGTGGCAAAGTTGGCCCAACATTTGATCTGCATGTACATATGTCCTAAACAAACCAAAACAAAAAGAAAGGTCCACCGTGCTACCCTCGTACGAAGAAAGCTATAGGGGTAGACGATCTGGGCCCCTGGTCTAGGGTTTCGCCGGAAGAAGACCACCGGAGCGTCGGAATCACATGAAAACTTGCATGTGCCCCTAGGATATGTGTGTGAGAGTGGTGCAAGGTTGGTAGGTTCCATGTGCAGGCCCCATGTGTGACCCCCTTCCCGGACATGCGTTAACACATAGTGAAATCCTGGATCTGTACGTGGAAACTCCCGCCGCGGGACAACAGGGGCCTAGAATGTGGCAAAGTTGGCCCTACATTTGCTCTCCATGTACATATGTCCTAAAAACCAAAAAAATAGAAAGTTCCACCGCGCTACCCTCGTACGGAGAAAGCTATAGGGGTAGACGATCCGGGCCCCCGGTCTAGGGTTTCTCCGAAGGAAGACCACCGGAGCGTCGGAATCACATGAAAACTTGCATGTGCCCCTATAATATATGTGTGAGAGTGTTGAAAGGTTGGTAGGTGCCATGTGTAGGCCCCAGGTGTGACCCCCTTCCCTGACATGCGTTAACACTTAGTGAAATCCTGGATCTGTACGTGGAAACTCCCGCCGCGGGACAACCGGGGCCTAGAATGTGGGAAATTTGGCCCAACATTTTCTCTCCATGTACATATGTCCTAAAAAAACCAAAACGAATAGAAAGGTCCACCGTGCTACGCTCTTACGGAGAAAGCTATATGGGTAGATGATCCGGGGCCCCCGGTCTAGGGTTTCGCCGGAGGAAGACCCCCGGAGCGTCGGAATCACATGAAAACTTGCATGTGCCCCTAGGATATGTGTGTGAGAGTAGTGCAAGGTTGGTAGGTGCCATGTGTAGGCCCCAGGTGTGACCCCCTTCACGAACATGCGTTAACACGTAGTGAAATCCTGGATCTGTATGTGGAAACTCCCGCCGTGGGACAACCGGGGCCTAGAATGTGGCAAAGTTGGCCCAACATTTGCTCTCCATTTACATATGTACTAAAAAAACCAAAACAAATAGAAAGGTCCACCGCGCTACCCTCGTACGAAGAAAGCTTTAGGGGTAGACGATCCGGGGCCCCCGGTCTAGGGTTTCGCCGGAGGAAGACCACCAGAGCGTCAGAATCACATGAAAACTTGAATGTGCCCCTAGGATATGTGTGTGAGAGTGGTGCAAGGTTGGTAGGTGCCATGTGTAGGCCCCAGGTGTGACCCCCTTCCCGGACATGCGTTAACACTTAGTGAAATCCTAGATCTGTACGTGGAAACTCCCGCCGCGGGACAACCGGGGCCTAGAATGTGGCAAAGTTGGCCCTACATTTCCTCCCCATGTACATATGTCCTAAAAAACCAAAAAAAATAGAAAGGTCCATCGCGCTACCCTCGTACGGAGAAAGCTATAGGGGTAGACGATCCGGGCCCCCGGTCTAGGGTTTCTCCGTAGGAAGACCACCGGAGCATCGGAATCACATGAAAACTTGCATGTGCCCCTAGGATATGTGTGTGAGAGTGGTCCAAGGTTGGTAGGTGCCATGTGTAGGCCCCAGGTGTGACCCCCTTCCCGGACATGCGTTAACACTTAGTGAAATCCTGGATCTATATGTGGAAACTCCCGCCGTGGGACAACCGGGGCCTAGAATGTGGCAAAGTTGGCCCAACATTTGCTCTCCATGTACATATGTACTAAAAAAACCAAAACAAATAGAAAGGTCCACCGCGCTACCCTCGTACGGAGAAAGCTATAGGGGTAGACGATCCGGGGCCCCCGGTCTAGGGTTTCGCCAGAGGAAGACCACCAGAGCGTCGGAATCACATGAAAACTTGAATGTGCCCCTAGGATATGTGTGTGAGAGTGGTGCAAGGTTGGTAGGTGCCATGTGTAGGCCCCAGGTGTGACCCCCTTCCCGGACATGCGTTAACACTTAGTGAAATCCTAGATCTGTATGTGGAAACTCCCACCGCGGGACAACCGGGGCCTAGAATGTGGCAAAGTTGGCCCAACATTTTCTCTCCATGTACATATGTCCTACACAAACCAAAACAAATAGAAAGGTCCACCGTGCTACGCTCGTACGGAGAAAGCTATTGGGGTAGATGATACGGGGCCCCCGGTCTAGGGTATCCCCAGAGGAAGACCACCGGAGCGTCGGAATCACATGAAAACTTGCATGTGCCCTAGGATATGTGTGTGAGAGTAGTGCAAGGTTGGTAGGTGCCATTTGTAGGCCCCAGGTGTGACCCCCTTCACGGTCATACGTTAACACTTAGTGAAATCCTGGATCTATATGTGGAAACTCCCGCCGTGGGACAACCGGGGCCTAGAATGTGGCAAAGTTGGCCCAACATTTGCTCTCCATGAATATATGTAAAAAAAAACAAAAACAAATAGAAAGGTCAACCGCGCTACCCTCGTACGGAGAAAGCTATAGGGGTAGACGATCCGGGGCCCCCGGTCTAGGGTTTCGCCGGAGGAAGACCACCAGAGCGTCAGAATCACATGAAAACTTGAATGTGCCCCTAGGATATGTGTGTGATAGTGGTGCAAGGTTGGTAGGTGCCATGTGTAGGCCCCAGGTGTGACCCCCTTCCCGGACATGCGTTAACACTTAGTGAAATCCTAGATCTGTACGTGGAAACTCCCGCCGCGGGACAACCGGGGCCTAGAATGTGGCAAAGTTGGCCCAACATTTTCTCTCCATGTACATATGTCCTACATAAACCAAAACAAATAGAAATGTCCACCGTGCTACGCTCGTACGGAGAAAGCTATTGGGATAGACGATCTGGGGCCCCCGGTCTAGGGTTTCGCCAGAGGAAGACCACCGGAGCGTCGGAATCACATGAAAACTTGCATGTGCCCCTAGGATATGTGTGTGAGAGTAGTGCAAGGTTGGTAGGTGCCATTTGTAGGCCCTAGGTGTGACCCCCTTCACGCTCATACATTAATACTTAGTGAAATCCTGGATCTGTATGTGGAAACTCCCGCCGTGGGACAACCGGGGCCTAGAATGTGGGAAAGTTGGCCCAACATTTGCTCTCCATGAACATATGTACTAAAAAACCAAAACAAATAGAAAGGTCAACCGCGCTACCCTCGTACGGAGAAAGCTATAGGGGTAGACGATCCAGGGCCCCCGGTTTAGGGTTTCGCCGGAGGAAGACCACCAGAGCGTCAGAGTGACATGAAAACTTGAATGTGCCCCTAGGATATGTGTGTGAGAGTGGTGAAAGGTTGGTAGGTGCCATGTGTAGGCCCCAGGTGTGACCCCCTTCCCGGACATGCGTTAACACTTAGTGAAATCCTAGATCTGTACGTGGAAACTCCCGCCGCAGGACAACCAGGGCCTAGAATGTGGCAAAGTTGGCCCTACATTCCCTCCCCATGTACATATGTCCAAAAAAACCAAAAAAAATAGAAAGGTCCATCGCGCTACCCTCGTACGGCGAAAGCTATAGGGGTAGATGATCCGGGCCCCCGGTCTAGGGTTCGCCGGAGGAAGACCACCGGAGCATCGGAATCACATGAAAACTTGCATGTGCCCCTAGGATATGTGTGTGAGTGTCGTCCAAAGTTGGTAGGTGCCATGTGTAGGCCCCAGGTGTGACCCCCTTCCCGGACATGCGTTAACACTTAGTGAAATCCTGGATCTGTACGTGGAAACTCCTGCCGCGGGACAACCAGGGCCTAGAATGTGGCAAAGTTGGCCCAACATTTTCTCTCCATGTACATATGTAATAAACAAACCAAAGAAAATAGAAAGGTCCACCGTGCTACGCTCTTACGGAGAAATCTATAGGGGTAGACGATCCGGGGCCCCGGTCTAGGGTTTCACCGGAGGAAGACTACCGGAGCATTGGAATCACATGAAAACGTGCATGTGCCCCTAGGATATGTGTGTGAGAGTAGTGCAAGGTTGGTAGGTGCCATGTGTAGGCGCCAGGTGTGACCCCCTTCACGGACATGCGTTAACACTTAGTGAAATCCTGGATCTGTATTTGGAAACTCCCTCCATGGGACAACCGAGGCCTAGAATGTGGCAAAGTTGGCCCAACATTTTCTCTCCATGTACATATTTACTAAAAAAACCAAAAAAAATAGAAAGGTCCACCGCGCTACCCTCGTACGGAGAAAGCTATAGGGGTACACGATCCGGGGCCCCCGGTTTAGTGTTTCGCAAGAGGAACACCACCAGAGCGTCGGAATCACATGAAAACTTGAATGTGCCCCTAGGATATGTGTGTGAGAGTGGTGCAAGGTTGGTAGGTGCCATGTGTAGGCCCCAGGTGTGACCCCCTTCCCGGACATGCGTTAACACTTAGTGAAATCCTGGATCTGTACGTGGAAACTCCCGCCGCGGGACAACCGGGGCCTAGAATGTGGCAAAGTTGGCCCAACATTTTCTCTCCATGTACATATGTCCTACACAAACCAAAACAAATAGAAAGGTCCACCGCGCTACCCTCGTATGGAGAAAGCTATAGGGGTAGACGATCCGGGCCCCCGGTCTAGGGTTTCGCCGGAGGAAGACCACCGGAGCATCGGAATCACATGAAAACTTGCATGTGCCCCTACGATATGTGTGTGAGGGTGGTTCAAGGTGGGTAGGTGCCATGTGCAGGCCCCATGTGTGACCCCCTTCCCGGACATGCGTTAACACTTAGTGAAATCCTAGATCTGTACGTGGAAACTCCCGCCATGGGACAACCGGGGCCTAGAATGTGGCAAAGTTGGCCCAACATTTGATCTCCATGTACATGTGTCCTAAACAAACAAAAACAAATAGAAAGGTCCACGGCGCTACCCTCGTACGGAGAAAGCTATAGGGGTAGACGATCCGGGCCCGGGTCTAGGGTTTCGCCGGTGGAAGACCACCGGAGCGTCGGAATCACATGAAAACTTGCATGTGCCCCTAGGATATGTGTGTGAGAGTGGTGCAAGGTTGGTAGTTGCCATGTGCAGGCCCCATCTGTGACCCCCTTCCTGGACGTGCGTTAACTCTTAGTGAAATCCTAGATCTGTATGTGGAAACTCCCGCCGCCGGACAACCGGGGCCTAGAATGTGGCAAAGCTGGCACAACATTTGCGCTGCATGTACATATGTTGTAAACAAACCAAAACAAATAGAAAGGTCCACCGCGCTACCCTCGTACGGAGAAAGCTATAGGGGTAGACGATCCGGGGCCCCCGGTCTAGGGTTTCGCCAGAGGAAGACCACCAGAGCGTCGGAATCACATGAAAACTTGAATGTGCCCCTAGGATATGTGTGTGAGAGTGGTGCAAGGTTGGTAGGTGCCATGTGTAGGCCCCAGGTGTGACCCCCTTCCCGGACATGCGTTAACACTTAGTGAAATCCTAGATCTGTATGTGGAAACTCCCACCGCGGGACAACCGGGGCCTAGAATGTGGCAAAGTTGGCCCAACATTTTCTCTCCATGTACATATGTCCTACACAAACCAAAACAAATAGAAAGGTCCACCGTGCTACGCTCGTACGGAGAAAGCTATTGGGGTAGATGATACGGGGCCCCCGGTCTAGGGTATCCCCAGAGGAAGACCACCGGAGCGTCGGAATCACATGAAAACTTGCATGTGCCCTAGGATATGTGTGTGAGAGTAGTGCAAGGTTGGTAGGTGCCATTTGTAGGCCCCAGGTGTGACCCCCTTCACGGTCATACGTTAACACTTAGTGAAATCCTGGATCTATATGTGGAAACTCCCGCCGTGGGACAACCGGGGCCTAGAATGTGGCAAAGTTGGCCCAACATTTGCTCTCCATGAATATATGTAACAAAAAACAAAAACAAATAGAAAGGTCAACCGCGCTACCCTCGTACGGAGAAAGCTATAGGGGTAGACGATCCGGGGCCCCCGGTCTAGGGTTTCGCCGGAGGAAGACCACCAGAGCGTCAGAATCACATGAAAACTTGAATGTGCCCCTAGGATATGTGTGTGATAGTGGTGCAAGGTTGGTAGGTGCCATGTGTAGGCCCCAGGTGTGACCCCCTTCCCGGACATGCGTTAACACTTAGTGAAATCCTAGATCTGTACGTGGAAACTCCCGCCGCGGGACAACCGGGGCCTAGAATGTGGCAAAGTTGGCCCAACATTTTCTCTCCATGTACATATGTCCTACATAAACCAAAACAAATAGAAAGGTCCACCGTGCTACGCTCGTACGGAGAAAGCTATTGGGATAGACGATCTGGGGCCCCCGGTCTAGGGTTTCGCCAGAGGAAGACCACCGGAGCGTCGGAATCACATGAAAACTTGCATGTGCCCCTAGGATATGTGTGTGAGAGTAGTGCAAGGTTGGTAGGTGCCATTTGTAGGCCCTAGGTGTGACCCCCTTCACGCTCATACATTAATACTTAGTGAAATCCTGGATCTGTATGTGGAAACTCCCGCCGTGGGACAACCGGGGCCTAGAATGTGGCAAAGTTGGCCCAACATTTGCTCTCCATGAACATATGTACTAAAAAACCAAAACAAATAGAAAGGTCAACCGCGCTACCCTCGTACGGAGAAAGCTATAGGGGTAGACGATCCAGGGCCCCCGGTTTAGGGTTTCGCCGGAGGAAGACCACCAGAGCGTCAGAGTGACATGAAAACTTGAATGTGCCCCTAGGATATGTGTGTGAGAGTGGTGAAAGGTTGGTAGGTGCCATGTGTAGGCCCCAGGTGTGACCCCCTTCCCGGACATGCGTTAACACTTAGTGAAATCCTAGATCTGTACGTGGAAACTCCCGCCGCAGGACAACCAGGGCCTAGAATGTGGCAAAGTTGGCCCTACATTCCCTCCCCATGTACATATGTCCTAAAAAACCAAAAAAAATAGAAAGGTCCATCGCGCTACCCTCGTACGGCGAAAGCTATAGGGGTAGATGATCCGGGCCCCCGGTCTAGGGTTCGCCGGAGGAAGACCACCGGAGCATCGGAATCACATGAAAACTTGCATGTGCCCCTAGGATATGTGTGTGAGTGTCGTCCAAAGTTGGTAGGTGCCATGTGTAGGCCCCAGGTGTGACCCCCTTCCCGGACATGCGTTAACACTTAGTGAAATCCTGGATCTGTACGTGGAAACTCCTGCCGCGGGACAACCAGGGCCTAGAATGTGGCAAAGTTGGCCCAACATTTTCTCTCCATGTACATATGTCATAAACAAACCAAAGCAAATAGAAAGGTCCACCGTGCTACGCTCTTACGGAGAAAGCTATAGGGGTAGACGATCCGGGGCCCCGGTCTAGGGTTTCACCGGAGGAAGACTACCGGAGCATTGGAATCACATGAAAACGTGCATGTGCCCCTAGGATATGTGTGTGAGAGTAGTGCAAGGTTGGTAGGTGCCATGTGTAGGCGCCAGGTGTGACCCCCTTCACGGACATGCGTTAACACTTAGTGAAATCCTGGATCTGTATTTGGAAACTCCCTCCATGGGACAACCGAGGCCTAGAATGTGGCAAAGTTGGCCCAACATTTTCTCTCCATGTACATATTTACTAAAAAAACCAAAAAAAATAGAAAGGTCCACCGCGCTACCCTCGTACGGAGAAAGCTATAGGGGTACACGATCCGGGGCCCCCGGTTTAGTGTTTCGCAAGAGGAACACCACCAGAGCGTCGGAATCACATGAAAACTTGAATGTGCCCCTAGGATATGTGTGTGAGAGTGGTGCAAGGTTGGTAGGTGCCATGTGTAGGCCCCAGGTGTGACCCCCTTCCCGGACATGCGTTAACACTTAGTGAAATCCTGGATCTGTACGTGGAAACTCCCGCCGCGGGACAACCGGGGCCTAGAATGTGGCAAAGTTGGCCCAACATTTTCTCTCCATGTACATATGTCCTACACAAACCAAAACAAATAGAAAGGTCCACCGCGCTACCCTCGTATGGAGAAAGCTATAGGGGTAGACGATCCGGGCCCCCGGTCTAGGGTTTCGCCGGAGGAAGACCACCGGAGCATCGGAATCACATGAAAACTTGCATGTGCCCCTACGATATGTGTGTGAGGGTGGTTCAAGGTGGGTAGGTGCCATGTGCAGGCCCCATGTGTGACCCCCTTCCCGGACATGCGTTAACACTTAGTGAAATCCTAGATCTGTACGTGGAAACTCCCGCCATGGGACAACCGGGGCCTAGAATGTGGCAAAGTTGGCCCAACATTTGATCTCCATGTACATGTGTCCTAAACAAACAAAAACAAATAGAAAGGTCCACGGCGCTACCCTCGTACGGAGAAAGCTATAGGGGTAGACGATCCGGGCCCGGGTCTAGGGTTTCGCCGGTGGAAGACCACCGGAGCGTCGGAATCACATGAAAACTTGCATGTGCCCCTAGGATATGTGTGTGAGAGTGGTGCAAGGTTGGTAGTTGCCATGTGCAGGCCCCATCTGTGACCCCCTTCCTGGACGTGCGTTAACTCTTAGTGAAATCCTAGATCTGTATGTGGAAACTCCCGCCGCCGGACAACCGGGGCCTAGAATGTGGCAAAGCTGGCACAACATTTGCGCTGCATGTACATATGTTGTAAACAAACCAAAACAAATAGAAAGGTCCACCGCGCTACCCTCGTACGGAGAAAGCTATAGGGGTAGACGATCCGGGGCCCCCGGTCTAGGGTTTCGCCAGAGGAAGACCACCAGAGCGTCGGAATCACATGAAAACTTGAATGTGCCCCTAGGATATGTGTGTGAGAGTGGTGCAAGGTTGGTAGGTGCCATGTGTAGGCCCCAGGTGTGACCCCCTTCCCGGACATGCGTTAACACTTAGTGAAATCCTAGATCTGTATGTGGAAACTCCCACCGCGGGACAACCGGGGCCTAGAATGTGGCAAAGTTGGCCCAACATTTTCTCTCCATGTACATATGTCCTACACAAACCAAAACAAATAGAAAGGTCCACCGTGCTACGCTCGTACGGAGAAAGCTATTGGGGTAGATGATACGGGGCCCCCGGTCTAGGGTATCCCCAGAGGAAGACCACCGGAGCGTCGGAATCACATGAAAACTTGCATGTGCCCTAGGATATGTGTGTGAGAGTAGTGCAAGGTTGGTAGGTGCCATTTGTAGTCCCCAGGTGTGACCCCCTTCACGGTCATACGTTAACACTTAGTGAAATCCTGGATCTATATGTGGAAACTCCCGCCGTGGGACAACCGGGGCCTAGAATGTGGCAAAGTTGGCCCAACATTTGCTCTCCATGAATATATGTAACAAAAAACAAAAACAAATAGAAAGGTCAACCGCGCTACCCTCGTACGGAGAAAGCTATAGGGGTAGACGATCCGGGGCCCCCGGTCTAGGGTTTCGCCGGAGGAAGACCACCAGAGCGTCAGAATCACATGAAAACTTGAATGTGCCCCTAGGATATGTGTGTGATAGTGGTGCAAGGTTGGTAGGTGCCATGTGTAGGCCCCAGGTGTGACCCCCTTCCCGGACATGCGTTAACACTTAGTGAAATCCTAGATCTGTACGTGGAAACTCCCGCCGCGGGACAACCGGGGCCTAGAATGTGGCAAAGTTGGCCCAACATTTTCTCTCCATGTACATATGTCCTACATAAACCAAAACAAATAGAAAGGTCCACCGTGCTACGCTCGTACGGAGAAAGCTATTGGGATAGACGATCTGGGGCCCCCGGTCTAGGGTTTCGCCAGAGGAAGACCACCGGAGCGTCGGAATCACATGAAAACTTGCATGTGCCCCTAGGATATGTGTGTGAGAGTAGTGCAAGGTTGGTAGGTGCCATTTGTAGGCCCTAGGTGTGACCCCCTTCACGCTCATACATTAATACTTAGTGAAATCCTGGATCTGTATGTGGAAACTCCCGCCGTGGGACAACCGGGGCCTAGAATGTGGCAAAGTTGGCCCAACATTTGCTCTCCATGAACATATGTACTAAAAAACCAAAACAAATAGAAAGGTCAACCGCGCTACCCTCGTACGGAGAAAGCTATAGGGGTAGACGATCCAGGGCCCCCGGTTTAGGGTTTCGCCGGAGGAAGACCACCAGAGCGTCAGAGTGACATGAAAACTTGAATGTGCCCCTAGGATATGTGTGTGAGAGTGGTGAAAGGTTGGTAGGTGCCATGTGTAGGCCCCAGGTGTGACCCCCTTCCCGGACATGCGTTAACACTTAGTGAAATCCTAGATCTGTACGTGGAAACTCCCGCCGCAGGACAACCAGGGCCTAGAATGTGGCAAAGTTGGCCCTACATTCCCTCCCCATGTACATATGTCCTAAAAAACCAAAAAAAATAGAAAGGTCCATCGCGCTACCCTCGTACGGCGAAAGCTATAGGGGTAGATGATCCGGGCCCCCGGTCTAGGGTTCGCCGGAGGAAGACCACCGGAGCATCGGAATCACATGAAAACTTGCATGTGCCCCTAGGATATGTGTGTGAGTGTCGTCCAAAGTTGGTAGGTGCCATGTGTAGGCCCCAGGTGTGACCCCCTTCCCGGACATGCGTTAACACTTAGTGAAATCCTGGATCTGTACGTGGAAACTCCTGCCGCGGGACAACCAGGGCCTAGAATGTGGCAAAGTTGGCCCAACATTTTCTCTCCATGTACATATGTCATAAACAAACCAAAGCAAATAGAAAGGTCCACCGTGCTACGCTCTTACGGAGAAAGCTATAGGGGTAGACGATCCGGGGCCCCGGTCTAGGGTTTCACCGGAGGAAGACTACCGGAGCATTGGAATCACATGAAAACGTGCATGTGCCCCTAGGATATGTGTGTGAGAGTAGTGCAAGGTTGGTAGGTGCCATGTGTAGGCGCCAGGTGTGACCCCCTTCACGGACATGCGTTAACACTTAGTGAAATCCTGGATCTGTATTTGGAAACTCCCTCCATGGGACAACCGAGGCCTAGAATGTGGCAAAGTTGGCCCAACATTTTCTCTCCATGTACATATTTACTAAAAAAACCAAAAAAAATAGAAAGGTCCACCGCGCTACCCTCGTACGGAGAAAGCTATAGGGGTACACGATCCGGGGCCCCCGGTTTAGTGTTTCGCAAGAGGAACACCACCAGAGCGTCGGAATCACATGAAAACTTGAATGTGCCCCTAGGATATGTGTGTGAGAGTGGTGCAAGGTTGGTAGGTGCCATGTGTAGGCCCCAGGTGTGACCCCCTTCCCGGACATGCGTTAACACTTAGTGAAATCCTGGATTTGTACGTGGAAACTCCCGCCGCGGGACAACCGGGGCCTAGAATGTGGCAAAGTTGGCCCAACATTTTCTCTCCATGTACATATGTCCTACACAAACCAAAACAAATAGAAAGGTCCACCGCGCTACCCTCATATGGAGAAAGCTATAGGGGTAGACGATCCGGGCCCCCGGTCTAGGGTTTCGCCGGAGGAAGACCACCGGAGCATCGGAATCACATGAAAACTTGCATGTGCCCCTACGATATGTGTGTGAGGGTGGTTCAAGGTGGGTAGGTGCCATGTGCAGGCCCCATGTGTGACCCCCTTCCCGGACATGCGTTAACACTTACTGAAATCCTAGATCTGTACGTGGAAACTCCCGCCATGGGACAACCGGGGCCTAGAATGTGGCAAAGTTGGCCCAACATTTGATCTCCATGTACATGTGTCCTAAACAAACAAAAACAAATAGAAAGGTCCACGGCGCTACCCTCGTACGGAGAAAGCTATAGGGGTAGACGATCCGGGCCCGGGTCTAGGGTTTCGCCGGTGGAAGACCACCGGAGCGTCGGAATCACATGAAAACTTGCATGTGCCCCTAGGATATGTGTGTGAGAGTGGTGCAAGGTTGGTAGTTGCCATGTGCAGGCCCCATCTGTGACCCCCTTCCTGGACGTGCGTTAACTCTTAGTGAAATCCTAGATCTGTATGTGGAAACTCCCGCCGCCGGACAACCGGGGCCTAGAATGTGGCAAAGCTGGCACAACATTTGCGCTGCATGTACATATGTTGTAAACAAACCAAAACAAATAGAAAGGTCCACCGCGCTACCCTCGTACGGAGAAAGCTATAGGGGTAGACGATCCGGGCCCCCGGTCTAGGGTTTCGCCGGAGGAAGACCACCGGAGCGTCGGAATCACATGAAAACTTGAATGTGCCCCTAGGATATGTGTGTGAGAGTGGTGCAAGGTTGGTAGGTGCCATGTGTAGGCCCAGGTGTGACCCCCTTCCCGGACATGCGTTAACACTTAGTGAAATCCTGGATCTGTACGTGGAAACTCCCGCCGCAGGACAACCGGGGCCTAGAATGTGGCAAAGTTGGCCCAACATTTTCTCTCCATGTACATATGTACTAAACAAACGATAACAAATAGAAAGGTCCACCATGCTACGATCTTACGAAGAAAGCAATAGGGGTAGACGATCCGGGGCCCCCGGTCTAGGGTTTCGCCGGAGGAAGACCACCAGAGCATCGGAATCACATAAAAACTTGCATGTGACCCTAGGATATGTGTGTGAGACTAGTGCAAGGTTGGTAGGTGCCATGTGTAGGCCCCAGGTGTGACCCCCTTCACGGACATGCGTTAACACTTAGTGAAATCCTGGATCTGTATGTGGAAACTCCCGCCGTGGGACAACCGGGGCCTAGAATGTGGCAATGTTGGCCCAAAATTTGCTCTCCATGTAAATATGTACTAAAAAAACCAAAACAAATAGCAAGGTCCACCGCGCTACCCTCGTACGGAGAAAGCTATAGGGGTAGACGATCCGGGGCCCCTGGTCTAGGGTTTCGCCGGAGGAAGACCACCAGAGCGTCGGAATCACAGGAAAACATGCATGTTCCCCTAGGATATGTGTGTGAGAGTGGTGCAAGGTGGGTAGGTGCCATGTGCAGGCCCCATGTGTGACCCCCTTCCCGGACATGCGTTAAGACTTAGTGAAATCCTAGATCTGTAAGTGGAAACTCCCGCCATGGGACAACCGGGGCCTAGAATGTGGCAAAGTTGGCCCAACATTTGATCTCCATGTACATGTGTCCTAAACAAACAAAAACAAATAGAAAGGTCCACGGCGCTACCCTCGTACGGAGAAAGCTATAGGGGTAGACGATCCGGGCCCCCGGTCTAGGGTTTCGCCGGTGGAAGACCATCGGAGCGTCGGAATCACATGAAAACTTGCATGTGCCCCTAGGATATGTGTGTGAGAGTGGTGCAAGGTTGGTAGGTGCCATGTGCAGGCCCCATGTGTGACCCCCTTCTTGGACATGCGTTAACTCTTAGTGAAATCCTAGATCTGTACGTGGAAACTCCTGCCGCCGGACAACCGGGGCCTAGAATGTGGCAAAGTTGGCACAACATTTGCGCTGCATGTACATATGTCGTAAACAAACCAAAACAAATAGAAAGGTCCACCGCGCTACCCTCGTACGGAGAAAGCTATAGGGGTAGACGATTCGGGCCCCCGGTCTAGGGTTTCGCTGGAGGAAGACCACCGGAGCGTCGGAATCACATGAAAACTTGAATGTGCCCCTAGGATATGTGTGTCAGAGTGGTGCAAGGTTGGTAGGTGCCATGTGTAAGGCCCAAGTGTGACCCCCTTCCTGGACATGGGTTAACACTTAGTGAAATCCTGGATCTGTACGTGGAAACTCTCGCCGCAGGACAACCGGGGCCTAGAATGTGGCAAAGTTGGCCCAACATTTTCTCTCCATGTACATATGTACTAAACAAACGAAAAAAAATAGAAAGGTCCACCGTGCTACGCTCTTACGGAGAAAGCTATAGGGGTAGACGATCCGGGCCCCCGGTCTAGGGTTTCGCCGGAGGAAGACCACCGGAGCGTTGGAATCACATAAAAACTTGCATGTGCCCCTAGGATATGTGTGTGAGACTAGTGCAAGGTTGGTAGGTGCCATGTGTAGGCCCCAGGTGTGACCCCCTTCACGGACATGCGTTAACACTTAGTGAAATCCTGGATCTGTATGTGGAAACTCCCGCCGTGGGACAACCGGGGCCTAGAATGTGGCAAAGTTGGCCCAACATTTGCTCTCCATGTAAATATGTACTAAAAAAACCAAAACAAATAGAAAGGTCCACCGCGCTACCCTCGTACGGAGAAAGCTATAGGGGTAGACGATCCGGGGCCCCTGGTCTAGGGTTTCGCTGGAGGAAGACCACCAGAGCGTCAGAATCACATGAAAACTTGAATGTGCCCCTAGTATATGTGTGTGAGAGTGGTGCAAGGTTGGTAGGTGACATGTCTACGCCCTAGGTGTGACCCCCTTCCCGAACATGCGTTAACACTTGGTGAAATCCTAGATCTATACGTGGAAACTCCCGCCGCGGGACAACCGGGGCCTAGAATGTGGCAAAGTTGGCCCAACATTTGCTCTCCATGTACATATGTCCTACACAAACCAAAACAAATAGAAAGGTCCACCGCGCTACCCTCGTATGGAGAAAGCTATAGGGGTAGACGATCCGGGCCCCCGGTCTAGGGTTTCGCCGGAGGAAGACCACCGGAGCATCGGAATCACATGAAAACTTGCATGTGCCCCTACGATATGTGTGTGAGGGTGGTTCAAGGTGGGTAGGTGCCATGTGCAGGCCCCATGTGTGACCCCCTTCCCGGACATGCGTTAACACTTACTGAAATCCTAGATCTGTACGTGGAAACTCCCGCCATGGGACAACCGGGGCCTAGAATGTGGCAAAGTTGGCCCAACATTTGATCTCCATGTACATGTGTCCTAAACAAACAAAAACAAATAGAAAGGTCCATGGCGCTACCCTCGTACGGAGAAAGCTATAGGGGTAGACGATCCGGGCCCGGGTCTAGGGTTTCGCCGGTGGAAGACCACCGGAGCGTCGGAATCACATGAAAACTTGCATGTGCCCCTAGGATATGTGTGTGAGAGTGGTGCAAGGTTGGTAGTTGCCATGTGCAGGCCCCATCTGTGACCCCCTTCCTGGACGTGCGTTAACTCTTAGTGAAATCCTAGATCTGTATGTGGAAACTCCCGCCGCCGGACAACCGGGGCCTAGAATGTGGCAAAGCTGGCACAACATTTGCGCTGCATGTACATATGTTGTAAACAAACCAAAACAAATAGAAAGGTCCACCGCGCTACCCTCGTACGGAGAAAGCTATAGGGGTAGACGATCCGGGCCCCCGGTCTAGGGTTTCGCCGGAGGAAGACCACCGGAGCGTCGGAATCACATGAAAACTTGAATGTGCCCCTAGGATATGTGTGTGAGAGTGGTGCAAGGTTGGTAGGTGCCATGTGTAGGCCCAGGTGTGACCCCCTTCCCGGACATGCGTTAACACTTAGTGAAATCCTGGATCTGTACGTGGAAACTCCCGCCGCAGGACAACCGGGGCCTAGAATGTGGCAAAGTTGGCCCAACATTTTCTCTCCATGTACATATGTACTAAACAAACGATAACAAATAGAAAGGTCCACCATGCTACGATCTTACGAAGAAAGCAATAGGGGTAGACGATCCGGGGCCCCCGGTCTAGGGTTTCGCCGGAGGAAGACCACCAGAGCATCGGAATCACATAAAAACTTGCATGTGACCCTAGGATATGTGTGTGAGACTAGTGCAAGGTTGGTAGGTGCCATGTGTAGGCCCCAGGTGTGACCCCCTTCACGGACATGCGTTAACACTTAGTGAAATCCTGGATCTGTATGTGGAAACTCCCGCCGTGGGACAACCGGGGCCTAGAATGTGGCAATGTTGGCCCAAAATTTGCTCTCCATGTAAATATGTACTAAAAAAACCAAAACAAATAGCAAGGTCCACCGCGCTACCCTCGTACGGAGAAAGCTATAGGGGTAGACGATCCGGGGCCCCTGGTCTAGGGTTTCGCCGGAGGAAGACCACCAGAGCGTCGGAATCACAGGAAAACATGCATGTTCCCCTAGGATATGTGTGTGAGAGTGGTGCAAGGTGGGTAGGTGCCATGTGCAGGCCCCATGTGTGACCCCCTTCCCGGACATGCGTTAAGACTTAGTGAAATCCTAGATCTGTAAGTGGAAACTCCCGCCATGGGACAACCGGGGCCTAGAATGTGGCAAAGTTGGCCCAACATTTGATCTCCATGTACATGTGTCCTAAACAAACAAAAACAAATAGAAAGGTCCACGGCGCTACCCTCGTACGGAGAAAGCTATAGGGGTAGACGATCCGGGCCCCCGGTCTAGGGTTTCGCCGGTGGAAGACCATCGGAGCGTCGGAATCACATGAAAACTTGCATGTGCCCCTAGGATATGTGTGTGAGAGTGGTGCAAGGTTGGTAGGTGCCATGTGCAGGCCCCATGTGTGACCCCCTTCTTGGACATGCGTTAACTCTTAGTGAAATCCTAGATCTGTACGTGGAAACTCCTGCCGCCGGACAACCGGGGCCTAGAATGTGGCAAAGTTGGCACAACATTTGCGCTGCATGTACATATGTCGTAAACAAACCAAAACAAATAGAAAGGTCCACCGCGCTACCCTCGTACGGAGAAAGCTATAGGGGTAGACGATTCGGGCCCCCGGTCTAGGGTTTCGCTGGAGGAAGACCACCGGAGCGTCGGAATCACATGAAAACTTGAATGTGCCCCTAGGATATGTGTGTCAGAGTGGTGCAAGGTTGGTAGGTGCCATGTGTAAGGCCCAAGTGTGACCCCCTTCCTGGACATGGGTTAACACTTAGTGAAATCCTGGATCTGTACGTGGAAACTCTCGCCGCAGGACAACCGGGGCCTAGAATGTGGCAAAGTTGGCCCAACATTTTCTCTCCATGTACATATGTACTAAACAAACGAAAAAAAATAGAAAGGTCCACCGTGCTACGCTCTTACGGAGAAAGCTATAGGGGTAGACGATCCGGGCCCCCGGTCTAGGGTTTCGCCGGAGGAAGACCACCGGAGCGTTGGAATCACATAAAAACTTGCATGTGCCCCTAGGATATGTGTGTGAGACTAGTGCAAGGTTGGTAGGTGCCATGTGTAGGCCCCAGGTGTGACCCCCTTCACGGACATGCGTTAACACTTAGTGAAATCCTGGATCTGTATGTGGAAACTCCCGCCGTGGGACAACCGGGGCCTAGAATGTGGCAAAGTTGGCCCAACATTTGCTCTCCATGTAAATATGTACTAAAAAAACCAAAACAAATAGAAAGGTCCACCGCGCTACCCTCGTACGGAGAAAGCTATAGGGGTAGACGATCCGGGGCCCCTGGTCTAGGGTTTCGCTGGAGGAAGACCACCAGAGCGTCAGAATCACATGAAAACTTGAATGTGCCCCTAGTATATGTGTGTGAGAGTGGTGCAAGGTTGGTAGGTGACATGTCTACGCCCTAGGTGTGACCCCCTTCCCGAACATGCGTTAACACTTGGTGAAATCCTAGATCTATACGTGGAAACTCCCGCCGCGGGACAACCGGGGCCTAGAATGTGGCAAAGTTGGCCCAACATTTGCTCTCCATGTACATATGTCCTAAACAAACCAAAACAAATAGAAAGGTCCACCGCGCTACCCTCGTATGGAGAAAGCTATAGGGGTAGACGATCCGGGCCCCCGGTCTAGGGTTTCGCCGGAGGAAGACCAACGGAGCATCGGAATCACATGAAAACTTGCATGTGCCCCTAAGATATGTGTGTGAGGGTGGTTCAAGGTGGGTAGGTGCCATGTGCAGGCCCCATGTGTGACCCCCTTCCCGGACATGCGTTAACACTTAGTGAAATCCTAGATCTGTACGTGGAAACTCCCGCCACTGGACAACCGGGGCCTAGAATGTGGAAAAGTTGGCCCAACATTTGATCTCCATGTACATATGTCCTAAACAAACAAAAACAAATAGAAAGGTCCACGGCGCTACCCTCGTACGGAGAAAGCTATAGGGGTAGACGATCCGGGCCCCGGTTTAGGGTTTCGCCGGTGGAAGACCACCGGAGCGTCGGAATCACATGAAAACTTGCATGTGCCCCTAGGATATGTGTGTGACAGTGGTGCAAGGTTGGTAGGTGCCATGTGCAGGCCCCATCTGTGACCCCCTTCATGGACGTGCGTTAAATCTTAGTGAAATCCTAGATCTGTACGTGGAAACTCCCGCCGCCGGACAACCGGGGCCTAGAATGTGGCAAAGCTGGCACAACATTTGCGCTGCATGTACATATGTTGTAAACAAACCAAAACAAATAGAAAGGTCCACCGCGCTACCCTCGTACGGAGAAAGCTATAGGGGTAGACGATACGGTCCCCCGGTCTAGGGTTTCGCCGGAGGAAGACCACCGGAGCGTCGGAATCACATGAAAACTTGAATGTGCCCCTAGGATATGTGTGTGAGAGTGGTGCAAGGTTGGTAGGTGCCATGTGTAGGCCCAGGTGTGACCCCCTTCCCGGACATGCGTTAACACTTAGTGAAATCCTGGATCTGTACGTGGAAACTCCCGCCGCAGGACAACCGGGGCCTAGAATGTGGCAAAGTTGGCCCAACATTTTCTCTCCATGTACATATGTACTAAACAAACGATAACAAATAGAAAGGTCCACCATGCTACGATCTTACGAAGAAAGCTATAGGGGTAGACGATCCGGGGCCCCCGGTCTAGGGTTTCGCCGGAGGAAGACCACCAGAGCATCGGAATCACATAAAAACTTGCATGTGCCCCTAGGATATGTGTGTGAGACTAGTGCAAGGTTGGTAGGTGCCATGTGTAGGCCCCAGGTGTGACCCCCTTCACGGACATGCGTTAACACTTAGTGAAATCCTGGATCTGTATGTGGAAACTCCCGCCGTGGGACAACCGGGGCCTAGAATGTGGCAATGTTGGCCCAAAATTTGCTCTCCATGTAAATATGTACTAAAAAACCCAAAACAAATAGCAATGTCCACCGCGCTACCCTCGTACGGAGAAAGCTATAGGGGTAGACGATCCGGGGCCCCTGGTCTAGGGTTTCGCCGGAGGAAGACCACCAGAGCGTCGGAATCACATGAAAACTTGAATGTGCCCCTAGGATATGTGTGTGAGAGTAGTGCAAGGTTGGTAGGTGCCATGTGTAGGCCCCAGGTGTGACCCCCTTCCCGGACGTGTGTTAACACTTAGTGAAATCCTAGATTTGTATGTGGAAACTCCCGCCGCGGGACAAACAGGGCCTAGAATGTGGCAAAGTTGGCCCAACATTTGATCTCCATGTACATATGTCCTAAACAACCAAAACAAATAGAAAGGTACACTGTGCTACCCTCGTACGGAGAAAGCTATAGGGTTAGACGATCCGTCCCCCGGTCTAGGGTTTCGCCGGAGGAAGACCACCGGAGCGTCGGAATCACAGGAAAACATGCATGTTCCCCTAGGATATGTGTGTGAGAGTGGTGCAAGGTGGGTAGGTTCCATGTGCAGGCCCCATGTGTGACCCCCTTCCCGGACATGCGTTAAGACTTAGTGAAATCCTAGATCTGTAAGTGGAAACTCCCGCCATGGGACAACCGGGGCCTAGAATGTGGCAAAGTTGGCCCAACATTTGATCTCCATGTACATGTGTCCTAAACAAACAAAAACAAATAGAAAGGTCCACGGCGCTACCCTCGTACGGAGAAAGCTATAGGGGTAGACGATCCGGGCCCCCGGTCTAGGGTTTCGCCGGTGGAAGACCATCGGAGCGTCGGAATCACATGAAAACTTGCATGTGCCCCTAGGATATGTGTGTGAGAGTGGTGCAAGGTTGGTAGGTGCCATGTGCAGGCCCCATGTGTGACCCCCTTCTTGGACATGCGTTAACTCTTAGTGAAATCCTAGATCTGTACGTGGAAACTCCTGCCGCCGGACAACCGGGGCCTAGAATGTGGCAAAGTTGGCACAACATTTGCGCTGCATGTACATATGTCGTAAACAAACCAAAACAAATAGAAAGGTCCACCGCGCTACCCTCGTACGGAGAAAGCTATAGGGGTAGACGATTCGGGCCCCCGGTCTAGGGTTTCGCTGGAGGAAGACCACCGGAGCGTCGGAATCACATGAAAACTTGAATGTGCCCCTAGGATATGTGTGTCAGAGTGGTGCAAGGTTGGTAGGTGCCATGTGTAAGGCCCAAGTGTGACCCCCTTCCTGGACATGGGTTAACACTTAGTGAAATCCTGGATCTGTACGTGGAAACTCCCGCCGCAGGACAACCGGGGCCTAGAATGTGGCAAAGTTGGCCCAACATTTTCTCTCCATGTACATATGTACTAAACAAACGAAAACAAATAGAAAGGTCCACCGTGCTACGCTCTTACGGAGAAAGCTATAGGGGTAGACGATCCGGGCCCCCGGTCTAGGGTTTCGCCGGAGGAAGACCACCGGAGCGTTGGAATCACATAAAAACGTGCATGTGCCCCTAGGATATGTGTGTGAGACTAGTGCAAGGTTCGTAGGTGCCATGTGTAGGCCCCAGGTGTGACCCCCTTCACGGACATGCGTTAACACTTAGTGAAATCCTGGATCTGTATGTGGAAACTCCCGCCGTGGGACAACCGGGGCCTAGAATGTGGCAAAGTTGGCCCAACATTTGCTCTCCATGTAAATATGTACTAAAAAAACCAAAACAAATAGAAAGGTCCACCGCGCTACCCTCGTACGGAGAAAGCTATAGGGGTAGACGATCCGGGGCCCCTGGTCTAGGGTTTCGCTGGAGGAAGACCACCAGAGCGTCAGAATCACATGAAAACTTGAATGTGCCCCTAGTATATGTGTGTGAGAGTGGTGCAAGGTTGGTAGGTGACATGTCTACGCCCTAGGTGTGACCCCCTTCCCGGACATGCGTTAACACTTGGTGAAATCCTAGATCTATACGTGGAAACTCCCGCCGCGGGACAACCGGGGCCTAGAATGTGGCAAAGTTGGCCCAACATTTGCTCTCCATGTACATATGTCCTAAACAAACCAAAACAAATAGAAAGGTCCACCGCGCTACCCTCGTATGGAGAAAGCTATAGGGGTAGACGATCCGGGCCCCCGGTCTAGGGTTTCACCGGAGGAAGACCACCGGAGCATCGGAATCACATGAAAACTTGCATGTGCCCCTAAGATATGTGTGTGAGGGTGGTTCAAGGTGGGTAGGTGCCATGTGCAGGCCCCATGTGTGACCCCCTTCCCGGACATGCGTTAACACTTAGTGAAATCCTAGATCTGTACGTGGAAACTCCCGCCACGGGACAACCGGGGCCTAGAATGTGGAAAAGTTGGCCCAACATTTGATATCCATGTACATATGTCCTAAACAAACAAAAACAAATAGAAAGGTCCACGGCGCTACCCTCGTACGGAGAAAGCTATAGGGGTAGACGATCCGGGCCCCGGTTTAGGGTTTCGCCGGTGGAAGACCACCGGAGCGTCGGAATCACATGAAAACTTGCATGTGCCCCTAGGATATGTGTGTGACAGTGGTGCAAGGTTGGTAGGTGCCATGTGCAGGCCCCATCTGTGACCCCCTTCATGGACGTGCGTTAAATCTTAGTGAAATCCTAGATCTGTACGTGGAAACTCCCGCCGCCGGACAACCGGGGCCTAGAATGTGGCAAAGCTGGCACAACATTTGCGCTGCATGTACATATGTTGTAAACAAACCAAAACAAATAGAAAGGTCCACCGCGCTACCCTCGTACGGAGAAAGCTATAGGGGTAGACGATCCGGGCCCCCGGTCTAGGGTTTCGCCGGAGGAAGACCACCGGAGCATCGGAATCACATGAAAACTTGAATGTGCCCCTAGGATATGTGTGTGATAGTGGTGCAAGGTTGGTAGGTGCCATGTGTAGGCCCAGGTGTGACCCCCTTCCCGGACATGCGTTAACACTTAGTGAAATCCTGGATCTGTACGTGGAAACTCCCGCCGCAGGACAACCGGGGCCTAGAATGTGGCAAAGTTGGCCCAACATTTTCTCTCCATGTACATATGTACTAAACAAACGATAACAAATAGAAAGGTCCACCATGCTACGATCTTACGAAGAAAGCTATAGGGGTAGACGATCCGGGGCCCCCGGTCTAGGGTTTCGCCGGAGGAAGACCACCAGAGCATCGGAATCACATAAAAACTTGCATGTGCCCCTAGGATATGTGTGTGAGACTAGTGCAAGGTTGGTAGGTGCCATGTGTAGGCCCCAGGTGTGACCCCCTTCACGGACATGCGTTAACACTTAGTGAAATCCTGGATCTGTATGTGGAAACTCCCGCCGTGGGACAACCGGGGCCTAGAATGTGGCAATGTTGGCCCAAAATTTGCTCTCCATGTAAATATGTACTAAAAAAACCAAAACAAATAGCAAGGTCCACCGCGCTACCCTCGTACGGAGAAAGCTATAGGGGTAGACGATCTGGGGCCCCTGGTCTAGGGTTTCGCCGGAGGAAGACCACCAGAACGTCGGAATCACATGAAAACTTGAATGTGCCCCTAGGATATGTGTGTGAGAGTAGTGCAAGGTTGGTAGGTGCCATGTGTAGGCCCCAGGTGTGACCCCCTTCCCGGACGTGTGTTAACACTTAGTGAAATCCTAGATTTGTATGTGGAAACTCCCGCCGCGGGACAAACAGGGCCTAGAATGTGGCAAAGTTGGCCCAACATTTGATCTCCATGTACATATGTCCTAAACAACCAAAACAAATAGAAAGGTACACTGTGCTACCCTCGTACGGAGAAAGCTATAGGGTTAGACGATCCGTCCCCCGGTCTAGGGTTTCGCCGGAGGAAGACCACCGGAGCGTCGGAATCACAGGAAAACATGCATGTTCCCCTAGGATATGTGTGTGAGAGTGGTGCAAGGTGGGTAGGTGCCATGTGCAGGCCCCATGTGTGACCCCCTTCCCGGACATGCGTTAAGACTTAGTGAAATCCTAGATCTGTAAGTGGAAACTCCCGCCATGGGACAACCGGGGCCTAGAATGTGGCAAAGTTGGCCCAACATTTGATCTCCATGTACATGTGTCCTAAACAAACAAAAACAAATAGAAAGGTCCACGGCGCTACCCTCGTACGGAGAAAGCTACAGGGGTAGACGATCCGGGCCCCCGGTCTAGGGTTTCGCCGGTGGAAGACCATCGGAGCGTCGGAATCACATGAAAACTTGCATGTGCCCCTAGGATATGTGTGTGAGAGTGGTGCAAGGTTGGTAGGTGCCATGTGCAGGCCCCATGTGTGACCCCCTTCTTGGACATGCGTTAACTCTTAGTGAAATCCTAGATCTGTACGTGGAAACTCCTGCCGCCGGACAACCGGGGCCTAGAATGTGGCAAAGTTGGCACAACATTTGCGCTGCATGTACATATGTCGTAAACAAACCAAAACAAATAGAAAGGTCCACCGCGCTACCCTCGTACGGAGAAAGCTATAGGGGTAGACGATTCGGGCCCCCGGTCTAGGGTTTCGCTGGAGGAAGACCACCGGAGCGTCGGAATCACATGAAAACTTGAATGTGCCCCTAGGATATGTGTGTCAGAGTGGTGCAAGGTTGGTAGGTGCCATGTGTAAGGCCCAAGTGTGACCCCCTTCCTGGACATGGGTTAACACTTAGTGAAATCCTGGATCTATACGTGGAAACTCTCGCCGCAGGACAACCGGGGCCTAGAATGTGGCAAAGTTGGCCCAACATTTTCTCTCCATGTACATATGTACTAAACAAACGAAAACAAATAGAAAGGTCCACCGTGCTACGCTCTTACGGAGAAAGCTATAGGGGTAGACGATCCGGGCCCCCGGTCTAGGGTTTCGCCGGAGGAAGACCACCGGAGCGTTGGAATCACATAAAAACTTGCATGTGCCCCTAGGATATGTGTGTGAGACTAGTGCAAGGTTGGTAGGTGCCATGTGTAGGCCCCAGGTGTGACCCCCTTCACGGACATGCGTTAACACTTAGTGAAATCCTGGATCTATATGTGGAAACTCCCGGCGTGGGACAACCGGGGCCTAGAATGTGGAAAAGTTGGCCCAACATTTGCTCTCCATGTACATATGTACTAAAAAACCAAAACAAATAGAAAGTTCAACCGCGCTACCCTCGTACGGAGAAAGCTATAGGGGTAGACGATTCGGGGCCCCCGGTCTAGGGTTTCACCGGAGGAAGACCACCAGAGCGTCGGAATCACATGAAAACTTGAATGTGCCCCTAGGATATGTGTGTGAGAGTTGTGCAAGGTTGGTATGTGCCATGTGTAGGCCCAAGGTGTGACCCCCTTCACGGACATACGTTAACACTTGGTGAAATCCTAGATCTGTACGTGGAAACTCCCGCCGCGGGACAACCGGGGCCTAGAATGTGGCAAAGTTGGCCCAACATTTGATCTGCATGTACATATGTCCTAAACAAACCAAAACAAATAGAAAGGTCCACCGTGCTACCCTCGTACGAAGAAAGCTATAGGGGTAGACGATCTGGGCCCCTGGTCTAGGGTTTCGCCGGAAGAAGACCACCGGAGCGTCGGAATCACATGAAAACTTGCATGTGCCCCTAGGATATGTGTGTGAGAGTGGTGCAAGGTTGGTAGGTTCCATGTGCAGGCCCCATGTGTGACCCCCTTCCCGGACATGCGTTAACACATAGTGAAATCCGGGATCTGTACGTGGAAACTCCCGCCGCGGGACAACAGGGGACTAGAATGTGGCAAAGTTGGCCCTACATTTGCTCTCCATGTACATATGTCCTAAAAATCAAAAAATAGAAAGTTCCACCGCGCTACCCTCGTACGGAGAAAGCTATAGGGGTAGGCGATCCGGGCCCCCGGTCTAGGGTTTCTCCGAAGGAAGACCACCGGAGCGTCGGAATCACATGAAAACTTGCATGTGCCCCTATAATATGTGTGTGAGAGTGTTGAAAGGTTCGTAGGTGCCATGTGTAGGCCCCAGGTGTGACCCCCTTCCCTGACATGCGTTAACACTTAGTGAAATCCTGGATCTGTACGTGGAAACTCCCGCCACGGGACAACCGGGGCCTAGAATGTGGCAAATTTGGCCCAACATTTTCTCTCCATGTACATATGTCCTAAACAAACCAAAACAAATAGAAAGGTCCACCGTGCTACGCTCTTACGGAGAAAGCTATATGGGTAGATGATCCGGGGCCCCCGGTCTAGGGTTTCGCCAGAGGAAGACCCCCGGAGCGTCGGAATCACATGAAAACTTGCATGTGCCCCTAGGATATGTGTGTGAGAGTAGTGCAAGGTTGGTAGGTGCCATGTGTAGGCCCCAGGTGTGACCCCCTTCACGGACATGCGTTAACACGTAGTGAAATCCTGGATCTGTATGTGGAAACTCCCGCCGTGGGACAACCGGGGCCTAGAATGTGGCAAAGTTGGCCCAACATTTGCTCTCCATGTACATATGTACTAAAAAAACCAAAACAAATAGAAAGGTCCACCGCGCTACCCTCGTACGAAGAAAGCTTTAGGGGTAGACGATCCGGGGCCCCCGGTCTAGGGTTTCGCCGGAGGAAGACCACCAGAGCGTCAGAATCACATGAAACCTTGAATGTGCCCCTAGGATATGTGTGTGAGAGTGGTGCAAGGTTGGTAGGTGCCATGTGTAGGCCCCAGGTGTGACCCCCTTCCCGGACATGCGTTAACACTTAGTGAAATCCTAGATCTGTACGTGGAAACTCCCGCCGCGGGACAACCGGGGCCTAGAATGTGGCAAAGTTGGCCCTACATTTCCTCCCCATGTACATATGTCCTAAAAAACCAAAAAAATAGAAAGGTCCATCGCGCTACCCTCGTACGGAGAAAGCTATAGGGGTAGACGATCCGGGCCCCCGGTCTAGGGTTTCTCCGTAGGAAGACCACCGGAGCATCGGAATCACATGAAAACTTGCATGTGCCCCTAGGATATGTGTGTGAGAGTGGTCCAAGGTTGGTAGGTGCCATGTGTAGGCCCCAGGTGTGACCCCCTTCCCGGACATGCGTTAACACTTAGTGAAATCCTAGATCTGTACGTGGAAACTCCCGCCGCGGGACAACCGGGGCCTAGAATGTGGCAAAGTTGGCCCAACATTTTCTATCCATGTACATATGTCCTAAAAAAACCAAAACAAATAGAAAGGTCCACCGTGCTATGCTCTTACGGAGAAAGCTATAGGGGTAGACGATCCGGGGCCCCGGTCTAGGGTTTCACCAGAGGAAGACTAGCGGAGCGTCGGAAGCACATGAAAACTTGCATGTGCCCCTAGGATATGTGTGTGAAAGTAGTGAAAGGTTGGTAGGTGTCATGTGTAGGCCCCAGGTGTGACCCCCTTCATGGACATGCGTTAACACTTAGTGAAATCCTGGATCTATATGTGGAAACTCCCGCCGTGGGACAACCGGGGCCTAGAATGTGGCAAAGTTGGCCCAACATTTGCTCTCCATGTACATATGTACTAAAAAAACCAAAACAAATAGAAAGGTCCACCGCGCTACCCTCGTACGGAGAAAGCTATAGGGGTAGACGATCCGGGGCCCCCGGTCTAGGGTTTCGCCAGAGGAAGACCACCAGAGCGTCGGAATCACATGAAAACTTGAATGTGCCCCTAGGATATGTGTGTGAGAGTGGTGCAAGGTTGGTAGGTGCCATGTGTAGGCCCCAGGTGTGACCCCCTTCCCGGACATGCGTTAACACTTAGTGAAATCCTAGATCTGTATGTGGAAACTCCCACCGCGGGACAACCGGGGCCTAGAATGTGGCAAAGTTGGCCCAACATTTTCTCTCCATGTACATATGTCCTACACAAACCAAAACAAATAGAAAGGTCCACCGTGCTACGCTCGTACGGAGAAAGCTATTGGGGTAGATGATACGGGGCCCCCGGTCTAGGGTATCGCCAGAGGAAGACCACCGGAGCGTCGGAATCACATGAAAACTTGCATGTGCCCCTAGGATATGTGTGTGAGAGTAGTGCAAGGTTGGTAGGTGCCATTTGTAGGCCCTAGGTGTGACCCCCTTCACGCTCATACGTTAATACTTAGTGAAATCCTGGATCTGTATGTGGAAACTCCCGCCGTGGGACAACCGGGGCCTAGAATGTGGCAAAGTTGGCCCAACATTTGCTCTCCATGAACATATGTACTAAAAAACCAAAACAAATAGAAAGGTCAACCGCGCTACCCTCGTACAGAGAAAGCTATAGGGGTAGACGATCCGGGGCCCCCGGTTTAGGGTTTCGCCGGAGGAAGACCACCAGAGCGTCAGAGTGACATGAAAACTTGAATGTGCCCCTAGGATATGTGTGTGAGAGTGGTGAAAGGTTGGTAGGTGCCATGTGTAGGCCCCAGGTGTGACCCCCTTCCCGGACATGCGTTAACACTTAGTGAAATCCTAGATCTGTACGTGGAAACTCCCGCCGCAGGACAACCAGGGCCTAGAATGTGGCAAAGTTGGCCCTACATTCCCTCCCCATGTACATATGTCCTAAAAAACCAAAAAAAAATAGAAAGGTCCATCGCGCTACCCTCGTACGGCGAAAGCTATAGGGGTAGATGATCCGGGCCCCCGGTCTAGGGTTCGCCGGAGGAAGACCACCGGAGCATCGGAATCACATGAAAACTTGCATGTGCCCCTAGGATATGTGTGTGAGTGTCGTCCAAAGTTGGTAGGTGCCATGTGTAGGCCCCAGGTGTGACCCCCTTCCCGGACATGCGTTAACACTTAGTGAAATCCTGGATCTGTACGTGGAAACTCCTGCCGCGGGACAACCAGGGCCTAGAATGTGGCAAAGTTGGCCCAACATTTTCTCTCCATGTACATATGTCATAAACAAACCAAAGCAAATAGAAAGGTCCACCGTGCTATGCTCTTACGGAGAAAGCTATAGGGGTAGACGATCCGGGGCCCCGGTCTAGGGTTTCACCGGAGGAAGACTACCGGAGCATTGGAATCACATGAAAACTTGCATGTGCCCCTAGGATATGTGTGTGAGAGTAGTGCAAGGTTGGTAGGTGCCATGTGTAGGCGCCAGGTGTGACCCCCTTCACGGACATGCGTTAACACTTAGTGAAATCCTGGATCTGTATTTGGAAACTCCCGCCATGGGACAACCGAGGCCTAGAATGTGGCAAAGTTGGCCCAACATTTTCTCTCCATGTACATATGTACTAAAAAAACCAAAAAAAATAGAAAGGTCCACCGCGCTACCCTCGTACGGAGAAAGCTATAGGGGTAGACGATCCGGGGCCCCCGGTTTAGTGTTTCGCAAGAGGAACACCACCAGAGCGTCGGAATCACATGAAAACTTGAATGTGCCCCTAGGATATGTGTGTGAGAGTGGTGCAAGGTTGGTAGGTGCCATGTGTAGGCCCCAGGTGTGACCCCCTTCCCGGACATGCGTTAACACTTAGTGAAATCCTGGATCTGTACGTGGAAACTCCCGCCGCGGGACAACCGGGGCCTAGAATGTGGCAAAGTTGGCCCAAAATTTTCTCTCCATGTACATATGTCCTACACAAACCAAAACAAATAGAAAGGTCCACAGCGCTACCCTCGTATGGAGAAAGCTATAGGGGTAGACGATCCGGGCCCCCGGTCTAGGGTTTCGCCGGAGGAAGACCACCGGAGCATCGGAATCACATGAAAACTTGCATGTGCCCCTACGATATGTGTGTGAGGGTGGTTCAAGGTGGGTAGGTGCCATGTGCAGGCCCCATGTGTGACCCCCTTCCCGGACATGCGTTAACACTTAGTGAAATCCTAGATCTGTACGTGGAAACTCCCGCCATGGGACAACCGGGGCCTAGAATGTGGCAAAGTTGGCCCAACATTTGCTCTCCATGTACATGTGTCCTAAACAAACAAAAACAAATAGAAAGGTCCACGGCGCTACCCTCGTACGGAGAAAGCTATAGGGGTAGACGATCCGGGCCCCGGTCTAGGGTTTCGCCGGTGGAAGACCACCGGAGCGTCGGAATCACATGAAAACTTGCATGTGCCCCTAGGATATGTGTGTGAGAGTGGTGCAAGGTTGGTAGTTGCCATGTGCAGGCCCCATCTGTGACCCCCTTCCTGGACGTGCGTTAACTCTTAGTGAAATCCTAGATCTGTACGTGGAAACTCCCGCCGCCGGACAACCGGGGCCTAGAATGTGGCAAAGCTGGCACAACATTTGCGCTGCATGTACATATGTTGTAAACAAACCAAAACAAATAGAAAGGTCCACCGCGCTACCCTCGTACGGAGAAAGCTATAGGGGTAGACGATCCGGGCCCCCGGTCTAGGGTTTCGCCGGAGGAAGACCACCGGAGCGTCGGAATCACATGAAAACTTGAATGTGCCCCTAGGATATGTGTGTGAGAGTGGTGCAAGGTTGGTAGGTGCCATGTGTAGGCCCAGGTGTGACCCCCTTCCCGGACATGCGTTAACACTTAGTGAAATCCTGGATCTGTACGTGGAAACTCCCGCCGCAGGACAACCGGGGCCTAGAATGTGGCAAAGTTGGCCCAACATTTTCTCTCCATGTACATATGTACTAAACAAACGATAACAAATAGAAAGGTCCACCATGCTATGATCTTACGAAGAAAGCTATAGGGGTAGACGATCCGGGGCCCCCGGTCTAGGGTTTCGCCGGAGGAAGACCACCAGAGCATCGGAATCACATAAAAACTTGCATGTTCCCCTAGGATATGTGTGTGAGACTAGTGCAAGGTTGGTAGGTGCCATGTGTAGGCCCCAGGTGTGACCCCCTTCACGGACATGCGTTAACACTTAGTGAAATCCTGGATCTGTATGTGGAAACTCCCGCCGTGGGACAACCGGGGCCTAGGATGTGGCAATGTTGGCCCAAAATTTGCTCTCCATGTAAATATGTACTAAAAAAACCAAAACAAATAGCAAGGTCCACCGCGCTACCCTCGTACGGAGAAAGCTATAGGGGTAGACGATCCGGGGCCCCTGGTCTAGGGTTTCGCCGGAGGAAGACCACCAGAGCGTCGGAATCACATGAAAACTTGAATGTGCCCCTAGGATATGTGTGTGAGAGTAGTGCAAGGTTGGTAGGTGCCATGTGTAGGCCCCAGGTGTGACCCCCTTCCCGGACGTGTGTTAACACTTAGTGAAATCCTAGATTTGTATGTGGAAACTCCCGCCGCGGGACAAACAGGGCCTAGAATGTGGCAAAGTTGGCCCAACATTTGATCTCCATGTACATATGTCCTAAACAACCAAAACAAATAGAAAGGTACACTGTGCTACCCTCGTACGGAGAAAGCTATAGGGTTAGACGATCCGTCCCCCGGTCTAGGGTTTCGCCGGAGGAAGACCACCGGAGCGTCGGAATCACAGGAAAACATGCATGTTCCCCTAGGATATGTGTGTGAGAGTGGTGCAAGGTGGGTAGGTGCCATGTGCAGGCCCCATGTGTGACCCCCTTCCCGGACATGCGTTAAGACTTAGTGAAATCCTAGATCTGTAAGTGGAAACTCCCGCCATGGGACAACCGGGGCCTAGAATGTGGCAAAGTTGGCCCAACATTTGATCTCCATGTACATGTGTCCTAAACAAACAAAAACAAATAGAAAGGTCCACGGTGCTACCCTCGTACGGAGAAAGCTATAGGGGTAGACGATCCGGGCCCCCGGTCTAGGGTTTTGCCGGTGGAAGACCATCGGAGCGTCGGAATCACATGAAAACTTGCATGTGCCCCTAGGATATGTGTGTGAGAGTGGTGCAAGGTTGGTAGGTGCCATGTGCAGGCCCCATGTGTGACCCCCTTCTTGGACATGCGTTAACTCTTAGTGAAATCCTAGATCTGTACGTGGAAACTCCTGCCGCCGGACAACCGGGGCCTAGAATGTGGCAAAGTTGGCACAACATTTGCGCTGCATGTACATATGTCGTAAACAAACCAAAACAAATAGAAAGGTCCACCGCGCTACCCTCGTACGGAGAAAGCTATAGGGGTAGACGATTCGGGCCCCCGGTCTAGGGTTTCGCTGGAGGAAGACCACCGGAGCGTCGGAATCACATGAAAACTTGAATGTGCCCCTAGGATATGTGTGTCAGAGTGGTGCAAGGTTGGTAGGTGCCATGTGTAAGGCCCAAGTGTGACCCCCTTCCTGGACATGGGTTAACACTTAGTGAAATCCTGGATCTGTACGTGGAAACTCTCGCCGCAGGACAACCGGGGCCTAGAATGTGGCAAAGTTGGCCCAACATTTTCTCTCCATGTACATATGTACTAAACAAACGAAAACAAATAGAAAGGTCCACCGTGCTACGCTCTTACGGAGAAAGCTATAGGGGTAGACGATCCGGGCCCCCGGTCTAGGGTTTCGCCGGAGGAAGACCACCGGAGCGTTGGAATCACATAAAAACTTGCATGTGCCCATAGGATATGTGTGTGAGACTAGTGCAAGGTTGGTAGGTGCCATGTGTAGGCCCCAGGTGTGACCCCCTTCACGGACATACGTTAACACTTAGTGAAATCCTGGATCTGTATGTGGAAACTCCCGCCGTGGGACAACCGGGGCCTAGAATGTGGCAAAGTTGGCCCAACATTTGCTCTCCATGTAAATATGTACTAAAAAAACCAAAACAAATAGAAAGGTCCACCGCGCTACCCTCGTACGGAGAAAGCTATAGGGGTAGACGATCCGGGGCCCCTGGTCTAGGGTTTCGCTGGAGGAAGACCACCAGAGCGTCAGAATCACATGAAAACTTGAATGTGCCCCTAGTATATGTGTGTGAGAGTGGTGCAAGGTTGGTAGGTGACATGTCTACGCCCTAGGTGTGACCCCCTTCCCGGACATGCGTTAACACTTGGTGAAATCCTAGATCTGTACGTGGAAACTCCCGCCACGGGACAACCGGGGCCTAGAATGTGGAAAAGTTGGCCCAACATTTGATCTCCATGTACATATGTCCTAAACAAACAAAAACAAATAGAAAGGTCCACGGCGCTGCCCTCGTACGGAGAAAGCTATAGGGGTAGACGATCCGGGCCCTGGTTTAGGGTTTCGCCGGTGGAAGACCACCGGAGCGTCGGAATCACATGAAAACTTGCATGTGCCCCTAGGATATGTGTGTGACAGTGGTGCAAGGTTGGTAGGTGCCATGTGCAGGCCCCATCTGTGACCCCCTTCATGGACGTGCGTTAAATCTTAGTGAAATCCTAGATCTGTACGTGGAAACTCCCGCCGCCGGACAACCGGGGCCTAGAATGTGGCAAAGCTGGCACAACATTTGCGCTGCATGTACATATGTTGTAAACAAACCAAAACAAATAGAAAGGTCCACCGCGCTACCCTCGTACGGAGAAAGCTATAGGGGTAGACGATACGGGCCCCCGGTCTAGGGTTTCGCCGGAGGAAGACCACCGGAGCGTCGGAATCACATGAAAACTTGAATGTGCCCCTAGGATATGTGTGTGAGAGTGGTGCAAGGTTGGTAGGTGCCATGTGTAGGCCCAGGTGTGACCCCCTTCCCGGACATGCGTTAACTCTTAGTGAAATCCTGGATCTGTACGTGGAAACTCCCGCCGCAGGACAACCGGGGCCTAGAATGTGGCAAAGTTGGCCCAACATTTTCTCTCCATGTACATATGTACTAAACAAACGATAACAAATAGAAAGGTCCACCATGCTACGATCTTACGAAGAAAGCTATAGGGGTAGACGATCCGGGGCCCCCGGTCTAGGGTTTCACCGGAGGAAGACCACCAGAGCATCGGAATCACATAAAAACTTGCATGTGCCCCTAGGATATGTGTGTGAGACTTGTGCAAGGTTGGTAGGTGCCATGTGTAGGCCCCAGGTGTGACCCCCTTCACGGACATGCGTTAACACTTAGTGAAATCCTGGATCTGTATGTGGAAACTCCCGCCGTGGGACAACCGGGGCCTAGAATGTGGCAATGTTGGCCCAAAATTTGCTCTCCATGTAAATATGTACTAAAAAAACCAAAACAAATAGCAATGTCCACCGCGCTACCCTCGTACGGAGAAAGCTATAGGGGTAGACGATCCGGGGCCCCTGGTCTAGGGTTTCGCCGGAGGAAGACCACCAGAGCGTCGGAATCACATGAAAACTTGAATGTGCCCCTAGGATATGTGTGTGAGAATAGTGCAAGGTTGGTAGGTGCCATGTGTAGGCCCCAGGTGTGACCCCCTTCCCGGACGTGTGTTAACACTTAGTGAAATCCTAGATTTGTATGTGGAAACTCCCGCCGCGGGACAAACAGGGCCTAGAATGTGGCAAAGTTGGCCCAACATTTGATCTCCATGTACATATGTCCTAAACAACCAAAACAAATAGAAAGGTACACTGTGCTACCCTCGTACGGAGAAAGCTATAGGGTTAGACGATCCGTCCCCCGGTCTAGGGTTTCGCCGGAGGAAGACCACCGGAGCGTCGGAATCACAGGAAAACATGCATGTTCCCCTAGGATATGTGTGTGAGAGTGGTGCAAGGTGGGTAGGTTCCATGTGCAGGCCCCATGTGTGACCCCCTTCCCGGACATGCGTTAAGACTTAGTGAAATCCTAGATCTGTAAGTGGAAACTCCCGCCATGGGACAACCGGGGCCTAGAATGTGGCAAAGTTGGCCCAACATTTGATCTCCATGTACATGTGTCCTAAACAAACAAAAACAAATAGAAAGGTCCACGGCGCTACCCTCGTACGGAGAAAGCTATAGGGGTAGACGATCCGGGCCCCCGGTCTAGGGTTTCGCCGGTGGAAGACCATCGGAGCGTCGGAATCACATGAAAACTTGCATGTGCCCCTAGGATATGTGTGTGAGAGTGGTGCAAGGTTGGTAGGTGCCATGTGCAGGCCCCATGTGTGACCCCCTTCTTGGACATGCGTTAACTCTTAGTGAAATCCTAGATCTGTACGTGGAAACTCCTGCCGCCGGACAACCGGGGCCTAGAATGTGGCAAAGTTGGCACAACATTTGCGCTGCATGTACATATGTCGTAAACAAACCAAAACAAATAGAAAGGTCCACCGCGCTACCCTCGTACGGAGAAAGCTATAGGGGTAGACGATTCGGGCCCCCGGTCTAGGGTTTCGCTGGAGGAAGACCACCGGAGCGTCGGAATCACATGAAAACTTGAATGTGCCCCTAGGATATGTGTGTCAGAGTGGTGCAAGGTTGGTAGGTGCCATGTGTAAGGCCCAAGTGTGACCCCCTTCCTGGACATGGGTTAACACTTAGTGAAATCCTGGATCTGTACGTGGAAACTCCCGCCGCAGGACAACCGGGGCCTAGAATGTGGCAAAGTTGGCCCAACATTTTCTCTCCATGTACATATGTACTAAACAAACGAAAACAAATAGAAAGGTCCACCGTGCTACGCTCTTACGGAGAAAGCTATAGGGGTAGACGATCCGGGCCCCCGGTCTAGGGTTTCGCCGGAGGAAGACCACCGGAGCGTTGGAATCACATAAAAACGTGCATGTGCCCCTAGGATATGTGTGTGAGACTAGTGCAAGGTTGGTAGGTGCCATGTGTAGGCCCCAGGTGTGACCCACTTCCCGGACATGCGTTAAGACTTAGTGAAATCCTAGATCTGTAAGTGGAAACTCCCGCCATGGGACAACCGGGGCCTAGAATGTGGCAAAGTTGGCCCAACATTTGATCTCCATGTACATGTGTCCTAAACAAACAAAAACAAATAGAAAGGTCCACGGCGCTACCCTCGTACGGAGAAAGCTATAGGGGTAGACGATCCGGGCCCCCGGTCTAGGGTTTCGCCGGTGGAAGACCATCGGAGCGTCGGAATCACATGAAAACTTGCATGTGCCCCTAGGATATGTGTGTGAGAGTGGTGCAAGGTTGGTAGGTGCCATGTGCAGGCCCCATGTGTGACCCCCTTCTTGGACATGCGTTAACTCTTAGTGAAATCCTAGATCTGTACGTGGAAACTCCTGCCGCCGGACAACCGGGGCCTAGAATGTGGCAAAGTTGGCACAACATTTGCGCTGCATGTACATATGTCGTAAACAAACCAAAACAAATAGAAAGGTCCACCGCGCTACCCTCGTACGGAGAAAGCTATAGGGGTAGACGATTCGGGCCCCCGGTCTAGGGTTTCGCTGGAGGAAGACCACCGGAGCGTCGGAATCACATGAAAACTTGAATGTGCCCCTAGGATATGTGTGTCAGAGTGGTGCAAGGTTGGTAGGTGCCATGTGTAAGGCCCAAGTGTGACCCCCTTCCTGGACATGGGTTAACACTTAGTGAAATCCTGGATCTGTACGTGGAAACTCCCGCCGCAGGACAACCGGGGCCTAGAATGTGGCAAAGTTGGCCCAACATTTTCTCTCCATGTACATATGTACTAAACAAACGAAAACAAATAGAAAGGTCCACCGTGCTACGCTCTTACGGAGAAAGCTATAGGGGTAGACGATCCGGGCCCCCGGTCTAGGGTTTCGCCGGAGGAAGACCACCGGAGCGTTGGAATCACATAAAAACGTGCATGTGCCCCTAGGATATGTGTGTGAGACTAGTGCAAGGTTGGTAGGTGCCATGTGTAGGCCCCAGGTGTGACCCCCTTCACGGACATGCGTTAACACTTAGTGAAATCCTGGATCTGTATGTGGAAACTCCCGCCGTGGGACAACCGGGGCCTAGAATGTGGCAATGTTGGCCCAAAATTTGCTCTCCATGTAAATATGTACTAAAAAACCAAAACAAATAGCAAGGTCCACCGCGCTACCCTCGTACGGAGAAAGCTATAGGGGTAGACGATCTGGGGCCCCTGGTCTAGGGTTTCGCCGGAGGAAGACCACCAGAACGTCGGAATCACATGAAAACTTGAATGTGCCCCTAGGATATGTGTGTGAGAGTAGTGCAAGGTTGGTAGGTGCCATGTGTAGGCCCCAGGTGTGACCCCCTTCCCGGACGTGTGTTAACACTTAGTGAAATCCTAGATTTGTATGTGGAAACTCCCGCCGCGGGACAAACAGGGCCTAGAATGTGGCAAAGTTGGCCCAACATTTGATCTCCATGTACATATGTCCTAAACAACCAAAACAAATAGAAAGGTACACTGTGCTACCCTCGTACGGAGAAAGCTATAGGGTTAGATGATCCGTCCCCCGGTCTAGGGTTTCGCCGGAGGAAGACCACCGGAGCGTCGGAATCACAGGAAAACATGCATGTTCCCCTAGGATATGTGTGTGAGAGTGGTGCAAGGTGGGTAGGTGCCATGTGCAGGCCCCATGTGTGACCCCCTTCCCGGACATGCGTTAAGACTTAGTGAAATCCTAGATCTGTAAGTGGAAACTCCCGCCATGGGACAACCGGGGCCTAGAATGTGGCAAAGTTGGCCCAACATTTGATCTCCATGTACATGTGTCCTAAACAAACAAAAACAAATAGAAAGGTCCACGGCGCTACCCTCGTACGGAGAAAGCTACAGGGGTAGACGATCCGGGCCCCCGGTCTAGGGTTTCGCCGGTGGAAGACCATCGGAGCGTCGGAATCACATGAAAACTTGCATGTGCCCCTAGGATATGTGTGTGAGAGTGGTGCAAGGTTGGTAGGTGCCATGTGCAGGCCCCATGTGTGACCCCCTTCTTGGACATGCGTTAACTCTTAGTGAAATCCTAGATCTGTACGTGGAAACTCCTGCCGCCGGACAACCGGGGCCTAGAATGTGGCAAAGTTGGCACAACATTTGCGCTGCATGTACATATGTCGTAAACAAACCAAAACAAATAGAAAGGTCCACCGCGCTACCCTCGTACGGAGAAAGCTATAGGGGTAGACGATTCGGGCCCCCGGTCTAGGGTTTCGCTGGAGGAAGACCACCGGAGCGTCGGAATCACATGAAAACTTGAATGTGCCCCTAGGATATGTGTGTCAGAGTGGTGCAAGGTTGGTAGGTGCCATGTGTAAGGCCCAAGTGTGACCCCCTTCCTGGACATGGGTTAACACTTAGTGAAATCCTGGATCTATACGTGGAAACTCTCGCCGCAGGACAACCGGGGCCTAGAATGTGGCAAAGTTGGCCCAACATTTTCTCTCCATGTACATATGTACTAAACAAACGAAAACAAATAGAAAGGTCCACCGTGCTACGCTCTTACGGAGAAAGCTATAGGGGTAGACGATCCGGGCCCCCGGTCTAGGGTTTCGCCGGAGGAAGACCACCGGAGCGTTGGAATCACATAAAAACTTGCATGTGCCCCTAGGATATGTGTGTGAGACTAGTGCAAGGTTGGTAGGTGCCATGTGTAGGCCCCAGGTGTGACCCCCTTCACGGACATGCGTTAACACTTAGTGAAATCCTGGATCTATATGTGGAAACTCCCGGCGTGGGACAACCGGGGCCTAGAATGTGGAAAAGTTGGCCCAACATTTGCTCTCCATGTACATATGTACTAAAAAACCAAAACAAATAGAAAGTTCAACCGCGCTACCCTCGTACGGAGAAAGCTATAGGGGTAGACGATTCGGGGCCCCCGGTCTAGGGTTTCACCGGAGGAAGACCACCAGAGCGTCGGAATCACATGAAAACTTGAATGTGCCCCTAGGATATGTGTGTGAGAGTTGTGCAAGGTTGGTATGTGCCATGTGTAGGCCCAAGGTGTGACCCCCTTCACGGACATACGTTAACACTTGGTGAAATCCTAGATCTGTACGTGGAAACTCCCGCCGCGGGACAACCGGGGCCTAGAATGTGGCAAAGTTGGCCCAACATTTGATCTGCATGTACATATGTCCTAAACAAACCAAAACAAATAGAAAGGTCCACCGTGCTACCCTCGTACGAAGAAAGCTATAGGGGTAGACGATCTGGGCCCCTGGTCTAGGGTTTCGCCGAAAGAAGACCACCGGAGCGTCGGAATCACATGAAAACTTGCATGTGCCCCTAGGATATGTGTGTGAGAGTGGTGCAAGGTTGGTAGGTTCCATGTGCAGGCCCCATGTGTGACCCCCTTCCCGGACATGCGTTAACACATAGTGAAATCCGGGATCTGTACGTGGAAACTCCCGCCGCGGGACAACAGGGGCCTAGAATGTGGCAAAGTTGGCCCTACATTTGCTCTCCATGTACATATGTCCTAAAAACCAAAAAAATAGAAAGTTCCACCGCGCTACCCTCGTACGGAGAAAGCTATAGGGGTAGGCGATCCGGGCCCCCGGTCTAGGGTTTCTCCGAAGGAAGACCACCGGAGCGTCGGAATCACATGAAAACTTGCATGTGCCCCTATAATATGTGTGTGAGAGTGTTGAAAGGTTGGTAGGTGCCATGTGTAGGCCCCAGGTGTGACCCCCTTCCCTGACATGCGTTAACACTTAGTGAAATCCTGGATCTGTACGTGGAAACTCCCGCCACGGGACAACCGGGGCCTAGAATGTGGCAAATTTGGCCCAACATTTTCTCTCCATGTACATATGTCCTAAACAAACCAAAACAAATAGAAAGGTCCACCGTGCTACGCTCTTACGGAGAAAGCTATATGGGTAGATGATCCGGGGCCCCCGGTCTAGGGTTTCGCCAGAGGAAGACCCCCGGAGCGTCGGAATCACATGAAAACTTGCATGTGCCCCTAGGATATGTGTGTGAGAGTAGTGCAAGGTTGGTAGGTGCCATGTGTAGGCCCCAGGTGTGACCCCCTTCACGGACATGCGTTAACACGTAGTGAAATCCTGGATCTGTATGTGGAAACTCCCGCTGTGGGACAACCGGGGCCTAGAATGTGGCAAAGTTGGCCCAACATTTGATCTCCATGTACATATGTACTAAAAAAACCAAAACAAATAGAAAGGTCCACCGCGCTACCCTCGTACGAAGAAAGCTTTAGGGGTAGACGATCCGGGGCCCCCGGTCTAGGGTTTCGCCGGAGGAAGACCACCAGAGCGTCAGAATCACATGAAACCTTGAATGTGCCCCTAGGATATGTGTGTGAGAGTGGTGCAAGGTTGGTAGGTGCCATGTGTAGGCCCCAGGTGTGACCCCCTTCCCGGACATGCGTTAACACTTAGTGAAATCCTAGATCTGTACGTGGAAACTCCCGCCGCGGGACAACCGGGGCCTAGAATGTGGCAAAGTTGGCCCTACATTTCCTCCCCATGTACATATGTCCTAAAAAACCAAAAAAAATAGAAAGGTCCATCGCGCTACCCTCGTACGGAGAAAGCTATAGGGGTAGACGATCCGGGCCCCCGGTCTAGGGTTTCTCCGTAGGAAGACCACCGGAGCATCGGAATCACATGAAAACTTGCATGTGCCCCTAGGATATGTGTGTGAGAGTGGTCCAAGGTTGGTAGGTGCCATGTGTAGGCCCCAGGTGTGACCCCCTTCCCGGACATGCGTTAACACTTAGTGAAATCCTAGATCTGTACGTGGAAACTCCCGCCGCGGGACAACCGGGGCCTAGAATGTGGCAAAGTTGGCCCAACATTTTCTATCCATGTACATATGTCCTAAAAAAACCAAAACAAATAGAAAGGTCCACCGTGCTATGCTCTTACGGAGAAAGCTATAGGGGTAGACGATCCGGGGCCCCGGTCTAGGGTTTCACCAGAGGAAGACTAGCGGAGCGTCGGAAGCACATGAAAACTTGCATGTGCCCCTAGGATATGTGTGTGAAAGTAGTGAAAGGTTGGTAGGTGTCATGTGTAGGCCCCAGGTGTGACCCCCTTCATGGACATGCGTTAACACTTAGTGAAATCCTGGATCTATATGTGGAAACTCCCGCCGTGGGACAACCGGGGCCTAGAATGTGGCAAAGTTGGCCCAACATTTGCTCTCCATGTACATATGTACTAAAAAAACCAAAACAAATAGAAAGGTCCACCGCGCTACCCTCGTACGGAGAAAGCTATAGGGGTAGACGATCCGGGGCCCCCGGTCTAGGGTTTCGCCAGAGGAAGACCACCAGAGCGTCGGAATCACATGAAAACTTGAATGTGCCCCTAGGATATGTGTGTGAGAGTGGTGCAAGGTTGGTAGGTGCCATGTGTAGGCCCCAGGTGTGACCCCCTTCCCGGACATGCGTTAACACTTAGTGAAATCCTAGATCTGTATGTGGAAACTCCCACCGCGGGACAACCGGGGCCTAGAATGTGGCAAAGTTGGCCCAACATTTTCTCTCCATGTACATATGTCCTACACAAACCAAAACAAATAGAAAGGTCCACCGTGCTACGCTCGTACGGAGAAAGCTATTGGGGTAGATGATACGGGGCCCCCGGTCTAGGGTATCGCCAGAGGAAGACCACCGGAGCGTCGGAATCACATGAAAACTTGCATGTGCCCTAGGATATGTGTGTGAGAGTAGTGCAAGGTTGGTAGGTGCCATTTGTAGGCCCCAGGTGTGACCCCCTTCACGGTCATACGTTAACACTTATTGAAATCCTGGATCTATATGTGGAAACTCCCGCCGTGGGACAACCGGGGCCTAGAATGTGGCAAAGTTGGCCCAACATTTGCTCTCCATGAATATATGTAAAAAAAACCAAAACAAATAGAAAGGTCAACCGCGCTACCCTCGTACGGAGAAAGCTATAGGGGTAGACGATCCGGGGCCCCCGGTCTAGGGTTTCGCCGGAGGAAGACCACCAGAGCGTCAGAATCACATGAAAACTTGAATGTGCCCCTAGGATATGTGTGTGATAGTGGTGCAAGGTTGGTAGGTGCCATGTGTAGGCCCCAGGTGTGACCCCCTTCCCGGACATGCGTTAACACTTAGTGAAATCCTAGATCTGTACGTGGAAACTCCCGCCGCGGGACAACCGGGGCCTAGAATGTGGCAAAGTTGGCCCAACATTTTCTCTCCATGTACATATGTCCTACATAAACCAAAACAAATAGAAAGGTCCACCGTGCTACGCTCGTACGGAGAAAGCTATTGGGATAGACGATCTGGGGCCCCCGGTCTAGGGTTTCGCCAGAGGAAGACCACCGGAGCGTCGGAATCACATGAAAACTTGCATGTGCCCCTAGGATATGTGTGTGAGAGTAGTGCAAGGTTGGTAGGTGCCATTTGTAGGCCCTAGGTGTGACCCCCTTCACGCTCATACGTTAATACTTAGTGAAATCCTGGATCTGTATGTGGAAACTCCCGCCGTGGGACAACCGGGGCCTAGAATGTGGCAAAGTTGGCCCAACATTTGCTCTCCATGAACATATGTACTAAAAAACCAAAACAAATAGAAAGGTCAACCGCGCTACCCTCGTACAGAGAAAGCTATAGGGGTAGACGATCCGGGGCCCCCGGTTTAGGGTTTCGCCGGAGGAAGACCACCAGAGCGTCAGAGTGACATGAAAACTTGAATGTGCCCCTAGGATATGTGTGTGAGAGTGGTGAAAGGTTGGTAGGTGCCATGTGTAGGCCCCAGGTGTGACCCCCTTCCCGGACATGCGTTAACACTTAGTGAAATCCTAGATCTGTACGTGGAAACTCCCGCCGCAGGACAACCAGGGCCTAGAATGTGGCAAAGTTGGCCCTACATTCCCTCCCCATGTACATATGTCCTAAAAAACCAAAAAAAATAGAAAGGTCCATCGCGCTACCCTCGTACGGCGAAAGCTATAGGGGTAGATGATCCGGGCCCCCGGTCTAGGGTTCGCCGGAGGAAGACCACCGGAGCATCGGAATCACATGAAAACTTGCATGTGCCCCTAGTATATGTGTGTGAGTGTCGTCCAAAGTTGGTAGGTGCCATGTGTAGGCCCCAGGTGTGACCCCCTTCCCGGACATGCGTTAACACTTAGTGAAATCCTGGATCTGTACGTGGAAACTCCTGCCGCGGGACAACCAGGGCCTAGAATGTGGCAAAGTTGGCCCAACATTTTCTCTCCATGTACATATGTCATAAACAAACCAAAGCAAATAGAAAGGTCCACCGTGCTACGCTCTTACGGAGAAAGCTATAGGGGTAGACGATCCGGGGCCCCGGTCTAGGGTTTCACCGGAGGAAGACTACCGGAGCATTGGAATCACATGAAAACTTGCATGTGCCCCTAGGATATGTGTGTGAGAGTAGTGCAAGGTTGGTAGGTGCCATGTGTAGGCGCCAGGTGTGACCCCCTTCACGGACATGCGTTAACACTTAGTGAAATCCTGGATCTGTATTTGGAAACTCCCGCCATGGGACAACCGAGGCCTAGAATGTGGCAAAGTTGGCCCAACATTTTCTCTCCATGTACATATGTACTAAAAAAACCAAAAAAAATAGAAAGGTCCACCGCGCTACCCTCGTACGGAGAAAGCTATAGGGGTAGACGATCCGGGGCCCCCGGTTTAGTGTTTCGCAAGAGGAACACCACCAGAGCGTCGGAATCACATGAAAACTTGAATGTGCCCCTAGGATATGTGTGTGAGAGTGGTGCAAGGTTGGTAGGTGCCATGTGTAGGCCCCAGGTGTGACCCCCTTCCCGGACATGCGTTAACACTTAGTGAAATCCTGGATCTGTACGTGGAAACTCCCGCCGCGGGACAACCGGGGCCTAGAATGTGGCAAAGTTGGCCCAACATTTTCTCTCCATGTACATATGTCCTACACAAACCAAAACAAATAGAAAGGTCCACCGCGCTACCCTCGTATGGAGAAAGCTATAGGGGTAGACGATCCGGGCCCCCGGTCTAGGGTTTCGCCGGAGGAAGACCACCGGAGCATCGGAATCACATGAAAACTTTCATGTGCCCCTACGATATGTGTGTGAGGGTGGTTCAAGGTGGGTAGGTGCCATGTGCAGGCCCCATGTGTGACCCCCTTCCCGGACATGCGTTAACACTTAGTGAAATCCTAGATCTGTACGTGGAAACTCCCGCCATGGGACAACCGGGGCCTAGAATGTGGCAAAGTTGGCCCAACATTTGCTCTCCATGTACATGTGTCCTAAACAAACAAAAACAAATAGAAAGGTCCACGGCGCTACCCTCGTACGGAGAAAGCTATAGGGGTAGACGATCCGGGCCCCGGTCTAGGGTTTCGCCGGTGGAAGACCACCGGAGCGTCGGAATCACATGAAAACTTGCATGTGCCCCTAGGATATGTGTGTGAGAGTGGTGCAAGGTTGGTAGTTTCCATGTGCAGGCCCCATCTGTGACCCCCTTCCTGGACGTGCGTTAACTCTTAGTGAAATCCTAGATCTGTACGTGGAAACTCCCGCCGCCGGACAACCGGGGCCTAGAATGTGGCAAAGCTGGCACAACATTTGCGCTGCATGTACATATGTTGTAAACAAACCAAAACAAATAGAAAGGTCCACCGCGCTACCCTCGTACGGAGAAAGCTATAGGGGTAGACGATCCGGGCCCCCGGTCTAGGGTTTCGCCGGAGGAAGACCACCGGAGCGTCGGAATCACATGAAAACTTGAATGTGCCCCTAGGATATGTGTGTGAGAGTGGTGCAAGGTTGGTAGGTGCCATGTGTAGGCCCAGGTGTGACCCCCTTCCCGGACATGCGTTAACACTTAGTGAAATCCTGGATCTGTACGTGGAAACTCCCGCCGCAGGACAACCGGGGCCTAGAATGTGGCAAAGTTGGCCCAACATTTTCTCTCCATGTACATATGTACTAAACAAACGATAACAAATAGAAAGGTCCACCATGCTACGATCTTACGAAGAAAGCTATAGGGGTAGACGATCCGGGGCCCCCGGTCTAGGGTTTCGCCGGAGGAAGACCACCAGAGCATCGGAATCACATAAAAACTTGCATGTTCCCCTAGGATATGTGTGTGAGACTAGTGCAAGGTTGGTAGGTGCCATGTGTAGGCCCCAGGTGTGACCCCCTTCACGGACATGCGTTAACACTTAGTGAAATCCTGGATCTGTATGTGGAAACTCCCGCCGTGGGACAACCGGGGCCTAGAATGTGGCAATGTTGGCCCAAAATTTGCTCTCCATGTAAATATGTACTAAAAAAACCAAAACAAATAGCAAGGTCCACCGCGCTACCCTCGTACGGAGAAAGCTATAGGGGTAGACGATCCGGGGCCCCTGGTCTAGGGTTTCGCCGGAGGAAGACCACCAGAGCGTCGGAATCACATGAAAACTTGAATGTGCCCCTAGGATATGTGTGTGAGAGTAGTGCAAGGTTGGTAGGTGCCATGTGTAGGCCCCAGGTGTGACCCCCTTCCCGGACGTGTGTTAACACTTAGTGAAATCCTAGATTTGTATGTGGAAACTCCCGCCGCGGGACAAACAGGGCCTAGAATGTGGCAAAGTTGGCCCAACATTTGATCTCCATGTACATATGTCCTAAACAACCAAAACAAATAGAAAGGTACACTGTGCTACCCTCGTACGGAGAAAGCTATAGGGTTAGACGATCCGTCCCCCGGTCTAGGGTTTCGCCGGAGGAAGACCACCGGAGCGTCGGAATCACAGGAAAACATGCATGTTCCCCTAGGATATGTGTGTGAGAGTGGTGCAAGGTGGGTAGGTGCCATGTGCAGGCCCCATGTGTGACCCCCTTCCCGGACATGCGTTAAGACTTAGTGAAATCCTAGATCTGTAAGTGGAAACTCCCGCCATGGGACAACCGGGGCCTAGAATGTGGCAAAGTTGGCCCAACATTTGATCTCCATGTACATGTGTCCTAAACAAACAAAAACAAATAGAAAGGTCCACGGTGCTACCCTCGTACGGAGAAAGCTATAGGGGTAGACGATCCGGGCCCCCGGTCTAGGGTTTCGCCGGTGGAAGACCATCGGAGCGTCGGAATCACATGAAAACTTGCATGTGCCCCTAGGATATGTGTGTGAGAGTGGTGCAAGGTTGGTAGGTGCCATGTGCAGGCCCCATGTGTGACCCCCTTCTTGGACATGCGTTAACTCTTAGTGAAATCCTAGATCTGTACGTGGAAACTCCTGCCGCCGGACAACCGGGGCCTAGAATGTGGCAAAGTTGGCACAACATTTGCGCTGCATGTACATATGTCGTAAACAAACCAAAACAAATAGAAAGGTCCACCGCGCTACCCTCGTACGGAGAAAGCTATAGGGGTAGACGATTCGGGCCCCCGGTCTAGGGTTTCGCTGGAGGAAGACCACCGGAGCGTCGGAATCACATGAAAACTTGAATGTGCCCCTAGGATATGTGTGTCAGAGTGGTGCAAGGTTGGTAGGTGCCATGTGTAAGGCCCAAGTGTGACCCCCTTCCTGGACATGGGTTAACACTTAGTGAAATCCTGGATCTGTACGTGGAAACTCTCGCCGCAGGACAACCGGGGCCTAGAATGTGGCAAAGTTGGCCCAACATTTTCTCTCCATGTACATATGTACTAAACAAACGAAAACAAATAGAAAGGTCCACCGTGCTACGCTCTTACGGAGAAAGCTATAGGGGTAGACGATCCGGGCCCCCGGTCTAGGGTTTCGCCGGAGGAAGACCACCGGAGCGTTGGAATCACATAAAAACTTGCATGTGCCCCTAGGATATGTGTGTGAGACTAGTGCAAGGTTGGTAGGTGCCATGTGTAGGCCCCAGGTGTGACCCCCTTCACGGACATGCGTTAACACTTAGTGAAATCCTGGATCTGTATGTGGAAACTCCCGCCGTGGGACAACCGGGGCCTAGAATGTGGCAAAGTTGGCCCAACATTTGCTCTCCATGTAAATATGTACTAAAAAAACCAAAACAAATAGAAAGGTCCACCGCGCTACCCTCGTACGGAGAAAGCTATAGGGGTAGACGATCCGGGGCCCCTGGTCTAGGGTTTCGCTGGAGGAAGACCACCAGAGCGTCAGAATCACATGAAAACTTGAATGTGCCCCTAGTATATGTGTGTGAGAGTGGTGCAAGGTTGGTAGGTGACATGTCTACGCCCTAGGTGTGACCCCCTTCCCGGACATGCGTTAACACTTGGTGAAATCCTAGATCTATACGTGGAAACTCCCGCCGCGGGACAACCGGGGCCTAGAATGTGGCAAAGTTGGCCCAACATTTGCTCTCATGTACATATGTCCTAAACAAACCAAAACAAATAGAAAGGTCCACCGCGCTACCCTCGTATGGAGAAAGCTATAGGGGTAGACGATCCGAGCCCCCGGTCTAGGGTTTCGCCGGAGGAAGACCACCGGAGCATCGGAATCACATGAAAACTTGCATGTGCCCCTAAGATATGTGTGTGAGGGTGGTTCAAGGTGGGTAGGTGCCATGTGCAGGCCCCATGTGTGACCCCCTTCCCGGACATGCGTTAACACTTAGTGAAATCCTAGATCTGTACGTGGAAACTCCCGCCACGGGACAACCGGGGCCTAGAATGTGGCAAAGTTGGCCCAACATTTGATCTCCATGTACATATGTCCTAAACAAACAAAAACAAATAGAAAGGTCCACGGCGCTACCCTCGTACGGAGAAAGCTATAGGGGTAGACGATCCGGGCCCCGGTTTAGGGTTTCGCCGGTGGAAGACCACCGGAGCGTCGGAATCACATGAAAACTTGCATGTGCCCCTAGGATATGTGTGTGACAGTGGTGCAAGGTTGGTAGGTGCCATGTGCAGGCCCCATCTGTGACCCCCTTCCTGGACGTGCGTTAAATCTTAGTGAAATCCTAGATCTGTACGTGGAAACTCCCGCCGCCGGACAACCGGGGCCTAGAATGTGGCAAAGCTGGCACAACATTTGCGCTGCATGTACATATGTTGTAAACAAACCAAAACAAATAGAAAGGTCCACCGCGCTACCCTCGTACGGAGAAAGCTATAGGGGTAGACGATCCGGGCCCCCGGTCTAGGGTTTCGCCGGAGGAAGACCACCGGAGCGTCGGAATCACATGAAAACTTGAATGTGCCCCTAGGATATGTGTGTGAGAGTGGTGCAAGGTTGGTAGGTGCCATGTGTAGGCCCCAGGTGTGACCCCCTTCCCGGACATGCGTTAACACTTAGTGAAATCCTGGATCTGTACGTGGAAACTCCCGCCGCAGGACAACCGGGGCCTAGAATGTATCAAAGTTGGCCCAACATTTTCTCTCCATTGACATATGTACTAAACAAACAAAAACAAATAGAAAGGTCCACCATGCTACGATCTTACGGAGAAAGCTATAGGGGTAGACGATCCGGGGCCCCCGGTCTAGGGTTTCGCTGGAGGAAGACCACCGGAGCGTCGGAATCACATAAAAACTTGCATGTGCCCCTAGGATATGTGTGTGAGACTAGTGCAAGGTTGGTAGGTGCCATGTGTAGGCCCCAGGTGTGACCCCCTTCACGGACATGCGTTAACACTTAGTGAAATCCTGGATCTGTATGTGGAAACTCCCGCCGTGGGACAACCGGGGCCTAGAATGTGGCAAAGTTGGCCCAAAATTTTCTCTCCATGTAAATATGTAATAAAAAAACCAAAACAAATAGGAAGGTCCACCGCGCTACCCTCGTACGGAGAAAGCTATAGGGGTAGATTTTCCGGGGCCCCTGGTCTAGGGTTTCGCCGGAGGAAGACCACCAGAGCGTCGGAATCACATGAAAACTTGAATGTGCCCCTAGGATATGTGTGTGAGAGTGGTGAAAGGTTGGTAGGTGCCATGTGAAGGCCCCACGTGTGACCCCCTTCCCGGACATGCATTAACACTTAGTGAAATCCTAGATCTATACGTGGAAACTCCCGTCGCGGGACAACCGGGGCCTAGAATGTGGCAAAGTTGTCCCAACATTTTCTCTCCATGGACATATGTCCTAAACAAACCAAAACAAATAGAAAGGTCCACCGCACTACCCTCGTATGGAGAAAGCTATAGGGGTAGACGATCCAGGCCCCCGGTCTAGGGTTTCGCCGGAGGAAGACCACCGGAGCATCGGAATCACATGAAAACTTGCATGTGCCCCTAGGATATGTGTGTGAGGGTGGTTCAAGGTTGGTAGGTGCCATGTGTAGGCCCCAGGTGTGACCCCCTTCCCGAACATGCGTTAACACTTAGTGAAATCCTGGATCTGTACGTGGAAACTCCCGCCGCGGGACAACCGGGGCCTAGAATGTGGCAAAGTTGGCCCAACATTTTCTCTCCATGTACATATGTCCTAAACAAACCAAAACAAATAGAAAGGTCCACCGTGCTACGCTCTTATGGAGAAATCTATAGGGGTAGACGATCCGGGGCCCCCGGTCTAGGGTTTCGCCGGAGGAAGACCACCGGAGCGTCGGAATCACATGAAAACTTGTGCCCCTATGATATGTGTGTGAGAGTAGTGCAAGGTTTATTAGGTGCCATGTGTAGGCCCCAGGTGTGACCCCCTTCACTGACATGCGTTAACACTTAGTGAAATCCTGGATCTGTATGTGGAAACTCCCGCCATGGGACAACCGGGGCCTAGAATGTGGCAAAGTTGGCCCAACATTTGCTCTCAATGTACATATGTACTAAAAAAACCAAAACAAATAGAAAGGTCCACCACGCTACCCTCGTACGGAGAAAGCTATAGGGGTAGACGATCCGGGGCCACTGGTCTAGGGTTTCGCAGGAGGAAGACCACCAGAGCGTCGGAATCACATGAAAACTTGAATGTGCCCCTAGTATATGTGTGTGAGAGTGGTGCAAGGTTGGTAGGTGACATGTCTAGGCCCTAGGTGTCACCCCCTTCCCGGACATGCGTTAACACTTAGTGAAATCCTAGATCTATACGTGGAAACTCCCGCCACGGGACAACCGGGGCCTAGAATGTGGCAAAGTTGGCCCAACATTTGCTCTCCATGTACATATGTCCTAAACAAACCAAAACAAATAGAAAGGTCCACCGCGCTACCCTCGTACGAAGAAAGCGATAGGGGTAGATGATCCGGGACCCCGGTCTAGGGTTTCGCCGGAGGAAGACCACCGGAGTGTCGGAATCACATGAAAACATGCATGTGCCCCTGTATATGTGTGTGAGAGTGGTGCAAGGTTGGTAGGTGCCATGTGTAGGCCCCAGGTGTGACCCTCTTCCCGGACATGCGTTAACACTTAGTGAAATTCTGGACCTGTACGTGGAAACTCCCGCCACGGGACAACCGGGGCCTAGAATGTGGCAAAGTTGGCCCAACATTTTCTCTCCATGTACATATGTCGTAAACAAACCAAAAAAATAGAAAGGTCCACCGTGCTACGCTCTTACGGAGAAAGCTATAGGGGTAGACGATCCGGGGCCCCCGGTCTAAGGTTTCGCCCGAGGAAGACCACCGGAGCGTCGGAATCACATGAAAACTTGCATGTGCCCCTAGGATATGTGTGTGAGAGTAGTGCAAGGCTGGTAGGTGCCATGTGTAGGCCCCAGGTGTGACCCTCTTCACGGACATGCGTTAACACTTAGTGAAATCCTGGATCTGTATGTGGAAACTCCCACCGTGGGACAACCGGGGCCTAGAATGTGGCAAAGTTGGCCCAAAATTTGCTCTCCATGTAAATATGTACTAAAAAACCAAAACAAATAGAAAGGTCCACCGCGCTACCCTCGTACGGAGAAAGCTATAGGGGTAGACGATGCGGGGCCCCTGGTCTAGGGTTTCGCCGAAGGAAGACCACCAGAGCGTCGGAATCACATGAAAACTTGAATGTGCCCCTAGGATATGTGTGTGAGAGTGGTGAAAGGTTGGTAGGTGCCATGTGTAGGCCCCACGTGTGACCCCCTTCCCGGACATGCGTTAACACTTAGTGAAATCCTAGATCTATACGTGGAAACTCCCGTCACGGCACAACCGGGGCCTAGAATGTGGCAAAGTTGGCCCAACATTTTCTCTCCATGGACATATGTCCTAAACAAACCAAAACAAATAGAAAGGTCCACCGCACTACCCTCGTATGGAGAAAGCTATAGGGGTAGACGATCCGGGCCCCCGGTCTAGGGTTTCGCCGGAGGAAGACCACCGGAGCATCGGAATCAAATGAAAACTTGCATGTGCCCCTACGATATGTGTGTGAGGGTGGTTCAAGGTGGGTAGGTGCCATGTGCAGGCCCCATGTGTGACCCCCTTCCCGGACATCCGTTAACACTTAGTGAAATCCTAGATCTGTACGTGGAAACTCCCGCCACGGGACAACCGGGGCCTAGAATGTGGCAAAGTTGGCCCAACATTTGATCTCCATGTACATGTGTCCTAAACAAACAAAAACAAATAGCAAGGTCCACGGCGCTACCCTCGTACGGAGAAAGCTATAGGGGTAGACGATCCGGGCCCCCGGTCTAGGGTTTCGCCGGTGGAAGACCACCGGAGCGTCGGAATCACATGAAAACTTGCATGTGACCCTAGGATATGTGTGTGAGAGTGGTGCAAGGTTGGTAGGTGCCATGTGCAGACCCCATGTGTGACCCCCTTCCTGGACATGCGTTAACTCTTAGTGAAATCCTAGATCTGTACGTGGAAACTCCCGCCGCCGGACAACCGGGGCCTAGAATGTGGCAAAGCTGGCACAACATTTGCGCTGCATGTACATATGTCGTAAACAAACCAAAACAAATAGAAAGGTCCACCGCGCTACCCTCGTACGGAGAAAGCTATAGGGGTAGACGATCCGGGGCCCCGGTCTAGGGTTTCGCCGGAGGAAGACCACCGGAGCGTCGGAATCACATGAAAACTTGAATGTGCCCCTAGGATATGTGTGTGAGAGTGGTGCAAGGTTGGTAGGTGCCATGTGTAGGCCCCAGGTGTGACCCCCTTCCCGGACATGCGTTAACACTTGGTGAAATCCTGGATCTGTACGTGGAAACTCCCGCCGCAGGACAACCGGGGCCTAGAATGTGGCAAAGTTGGCCCAACATTTTCTCTCCATGTACATATGTACTAAACAAACGAAAACAAATAGAAAGGTCCACCATGCTAAAATCTTGCGGAGAAAGCTATAGGGGTAGACGATCCGGGGCCCCCGGTCTAGGGTTTCGCCGGAGGAAGACCACCGGAGCGTCGGAATCACATAAAAACTTGCATGTGCCCCTAGGATATGTGTGTGAGAGTAGTGCAAGGTTGGTAGGTGCCATGTGTAGGCCCCAGGTGTGACCCCCTTCACGGACATGCGTTAACACTTAGTGAAATCCTGGATCTGTATGTGGAAACTCCCGCCGTGGGACAACCGGGGCCTAGAATGTGGCAAAGTTGGCCCAAAATTTGCTCTCCATGTAAATATGTACTAAAAAAACCAAAACAAATAGAAAGGTCCACCGCGCTACCCTCGTACGGAGAAAGCTATAGGGGTAGACGATCCGGGGCCCCTGGTCTAGGGTTTCGCCGAAGGAAGACCACCAGAGCGTCGGAATCACATGAAAACTTGAATGTGCCCCTAGGATATGTGTGTGAGAGTGGTGAAAGGTTGGTAGGTGCCATGTGTAGGCCCCACGTGTGACCCCCTTCCCGGACATGCGTTAACACTTAGTGAAATCCTAGATCTATACGTGGAAACTCCCGTCGCGGGACAACCGGGGCCTAGAATGTGGCAAAGTTGGCCCAACATTTTCTCTCCATGGACATATGTCCTAAACAAACCAAAACAAATAGAAAGGTCCACCGCACTACCCTCGTATGGAGAAAGCTATAGGGGTAGACGATCCGGGCCCCCGGTCTAGGGTTTCGCCGGAGGAAGACCACCGGAGCATCGGAATCACATGAAAACTTGCATGTGCCCCTAGGATATGTGTGTGAGGGTGGTTCAAGGTTGGTAGGTGCCATGTGTAGGCCCCAGGTGTGACCCCCTTACCGGACATGCGTTAACACTTAGTGAAATCCTGGATCTGTACGTGGAAACTCCCGCCGCGGGACAACCGGGGCCTAGAATGTGGCAAAGTTGGCCCAACATTTTCTCACCATGTAAATATGTCCTAAACAAACCAAAACAAATAGAAAGGTCCACCGTGCTACGCTCTTATGGAGAAATCTATAGGGGTAGACGATCCGGGGCCCCCGGTCTAGGGTTTCGCCGGAGGAAGACCACCGGAGCGTCGGAATCACATGAAAACTTGTGCCCCTAGGATATGTGTGTGAGAGTAGTGCAAGGTTGGTAGGTGCCATGTCTAGGCCCCAGGTGTGACCCCCTTCACGGACATGCGTTAACACTTAGTGAAATCCTCGATCTGTATGTGGAAACTCCCGCCATGGGACAACCGGGGCCTAGAATGTGGCAAAGTTGGCCCAACATTTTCTCTCAATGTACATATGTACTAAAAAAACCCAAACAAATAGAAAGGTACACCACGCTACCCTCGTACGGAGAAAGCTATAGGGGTAGACGATCCGGGGCCGCTGGTCTAGGGTTTCGCATGAGGAAGACCACCAGAGCGTCGGAATCACATGAAAACTTGAATGTGCCCCTAGTATATGTGTGTGAGAGTGGTGCAAGGTTGGTAGGTGACATGTCTAGGCCCTAGGTGTGACCCCCTTCCCGGACATGCGTAAACACTTAGTGAAAACCTAGATCTATACGTGGAAACTCCCGTCGCGGGACAATCGGGGCCTAGAATGTGGCAAAGTTGGCCCAACATTTTCTCTCCATGGACATATGTCCTAAACAAACCAAAACAAATAGAAAGGTCCACCGCACTACTCTCGTATGGAGAAAGCTATAGGGGTAGACGATCCGGGCCCCCGGTCTAGGATTTCGCCGGAGGAAGACCACCGGAGCATCGGAATCACATGAAAACTTGCATGTGCCCCTAGGATATGTGTGTGAGGGTGGTTCAAGGTTGGTAGGTGCCATGTGTAGGCCCCAGGTGTGACCCCCTTCCCGGACATGCGTTAACACTTAGTGAAATCCTGGACCTGTACGTGGAAACTCCCGCCACGGGACAACCGGGGCCTAGAATGTGGCAAAGTTGGCCCAACATTTTCTCTCCATGTACATATGTCCTAAACAAACCAAAAAAATAGAAAGGTCCACCGTGCTACGCTCTTACGGAGAAAGCTATAGGGGTAGACGATCCGGGGCCCCCGGTCTAAGGTTTCGCCCGAGGAAGACCACGGGAGCATCGGAATCACATGAAAACTTGCATGTGCGCCAAGGATATGTGTGTGAGAGTAGTGCAAGGCTGGTAGGTGCCATGTGTAGGCCCCAGGTGTGACCCTCTTCACGGACATGCGTTAACACTTAGTGAAATCCTGGATCTGTATGTGGAAACTCCCACCGTGGGACAACCGGGGCCTAGAATGTGGCAAAGTTGGCCCAAAATTTGCTCTCCATGTAAATATGTACTAAAAAAACCAAAACAAATAGAAAGGTCCACCGCGCTACCCTCGTACGGAGAAAGCTATAGGGGTAGACGATCCGGGGCCCCTGGTCTAGGGTTTCGCCGGAGGAAGACCACCAGAGAGTCGGAATCACATGAAAACTTGAATGTGCCCCTAGGATATGTGTGTGAGAGTGGTGAAAGGTTGGTAGGTGCCATGTGTAGGCCCCACGTGTGACCCCCTTCCCGGACATGCGTTAACACTTAGTGAAATCCTAGATCTATACGTGGAAACTCCCGTCGCGGCACAACCGGGGCCTAGAATGTGGCAAAGTTGGCCCAACATTTTCTCTCCATGGACATATGTCCTAAACAAACCAAAACAAATAGGAAGGTCCACCGCACTACCCTCGTACGGAGAAAGCTATAGGGGTAGACGATCCGGGCCCCCGGTCTACGGTTTCGCTGGAGGAAGACCACCGGAGCATCGGAATCACATGAAAACTTGCATGTTCCCCTAGGATATGTGTGTGAGGGTGGTTCAAGGTTGGTAGGTGCCATGTGTAGGCCCCAGGTGTGACCCCCTTCCCGGACATGCGTTAACACTTAGTGAAATCTTGGATCTGTACGTGGAAACTCCCGCCGCGGGACAACCGGGGCCTAGAATGTGGCAAAGTTGGCCCACCATTTTCTCTCCATATACATATGTCCTAAACAAACCAAAACAAATAGAAAGGTCCACCGTGCTACGCTCTTATGGAGAAATCTATAGGGGTAGACGATCCGTGGCCCCCGGTCTAGGGTTTCGCCGGAGGAAGACCACCGAGAGTCGGAATCACATGAAAACTTGTGCCCCTAGGATATGTGTGTGAGAGTAGTGCAAGGTTGGTAGGTGCCATGTGTAGGCCCCAGGTGTGACCCCCTTCACGGACATGTGTTAACACTTAGTGAAATCCTGGATCTGTATGTGGAAACTCCCGCCATGGGACAACCGGGGCCTAGAATGTGGCAAAGTTGGCCCAAAATTTTCTCTCAATGCACATATGTACTAAAAAAACCAAAACAAATAGAAAGGTCCACCACGCTACGCTCGTACGGAGAAAGCTATAGGGGTAGACGATCCGGGGCCGCTAGTCTAGGGTTTCGCAGGAGGAAGACCACCAGAGCGTCGGAATCACATGAAAACTTGAATGTGCCCCTAGTATATGTGTGTGAGAGTGGTGCAAGGTTGGTAGGTGACATGTCTAGGCCCTAGGTGTGACCCCCTTCCCGGACATGCGTTAACACTTAGTGAAATCCTAGATCTATACGTGGAAACTCCCGCCGTGGGACAACCGGGGCCTAGAATGTGGCAAAGTTGGCCCAACATTTGCTCTCCATGTACATATGTCCTAAACAAACCAAAACAAATAGAAAGGTCCACCGCGCTACCCTTGTACGGAGAAAGCGATAGGGGTAGACGATTCGGGCCCCCGGTCTAGGGTTTCGCCGGAGGAAGACCACCGGAGTGTCGGAATCACATGAAAACTTGCATGTGCCCCTGGATATGTGTGTGAGAGTGGTGCAAGGTTGGTAGGTGCCATGTGTAGGCCCCAGGTGTGACCCTCTTCCCGGACATGCGTTAACACTTAGTGAAATCCTGGATCTGTACGTGGAAACTCCCGCCACGGGACAACCGGGGCCTAGAATGTGGCAAAGTTGGCCCAACATTTTCTCTCCATGTACATATGTCCTAAACAAACCAAAAAAATAGAAAGGTCCACCGTGCTACGCTCTTACGGAGAAAGCTATAGGGGTAGACGATCCGGGGCCCCCGGTCTAAGGTTTCGCCGGAGGAAGACCACCGGAGCGTCGGAATCACATGAAAACTTGCATGTGCCCCTAGGATATGTGTGTGAGAGTAGTGCAAGGCTGGTAGGTGCCATGTGTAGGCCCCAGGTGTGACCCTCTTCACGGACATGCGTTAACACTTAGTGAAATCCTGGATCTGTATGTGGAAACTCCCACCGTGGGACAACCGGGGCCTAGAATGTGGCAAAGTTGGCCCAAAATTTGCTCTCCATGTACATATGTACTAAAAAACCCAAAACAAATAGAAAGGTCCACCGTGCTACCCTCGTACGGAGAAAGCTATAGGGGTAGACGATCCGGGGCCGCTGGTCTAGGGTTTCGCCGGAGCTAGACCACCAGAGCGTCGGAATCACATGAAAACTTGAATGTGCCCCTAGGATATGTGTGTGAGAGTGGTGCAAGGTTGGTAGGTGCCATGTGTAGGCCCCAGGTGTGACCCCCTTCCCGGACATGCGTTAACACTTAGTGAAATCCTAGATCTATACGTGGAAACTCCCGCCGCGGGACAACCGGGGCCTAGAATGTGGCAAAGTTGGCCCAACATTTTCTCTCCATGTACATATGTCTTAAAAAAACCAAAACAAATAGAAAGGTACACCGCGCTACCCTCGTACGGAGAAAGCTATAGGGGTAGACGATCCGGGCCCCCGGTCTAGGGTTTCGCCGGAGGATGACCACTGGAGCATCAGAATCACATGAAAACTTGCATGTGCCCCTAGGATGTGTGTGTGAGAGTGGTGCAAGGTTGGTAGGTGCCATGTGTAGGCCCCAGGTGTGACCCCCTTCCCGGACATGCGTTAACACTTAGTGAAATCCTAGATCTATACGTGGAAAGTCCCGCCGCGGGACAACCGGGGCCTAGAATGTGGCAAAGTTGGCCCAACATTTGATCTCCATGTACATATGTCCTAAACAAACCAAAACAAATATAAAGGTCCACCGTGCTACCCTCGTATGGAGAAAGCTATAGGGGTAGACGATCCGGGCCCCCGGTCTAGGGTTTCGCCGGAGGAAGACCACCGGAGCATCGGAATCACATGAAAACTTGCATGTGCCCCTAGGATATGTGTGTGAGAGTAGTGCAAGGTTGGTAGGTTCCATGTGTAGGCCCCAGGTGTGACCCCCTTCACGGACATGTGTTAACACTTAGTGAAATCCTGGATCTGTATGTGGAAACTCCCGCCGTGGGACAACCGGGACCTAGAATGTGACAAAGTAGGCCCAACATTTGCTCTACATGTACATATGTCCTAAAAAACCCAAAAAAAATAGAAAGGTCCACCGCGCTACCCTCGTACGGAGAAAGCTATAGGTGTAGACGATCCGGGGCCGCTGGTCTAGGGTTTCACCGGAGGAAGACCACCAGAGCGTCGGAATCACATGAAAACTTGAATGTGCCCCTAGGATATGTGTGTGAGAGTGGTGCAAGGTTGGTAGGTGCCATGTGTAGTCCCCAGGTGTGACCCCCTTCCCGGGCATGCGTTAACACTTAGTGAAATCCTAGATCTATATGTGGAAACTCCCGCCGCGGGACAACCGGGGCCTAGAATGTGGAAAAGTTGGCCCAACATTTTCTCTCCATGTACATATGTCCTACACAAACCAAAACAAATAGAAATGTCCACCGCTCTATCCTCATACGGAGAAAGCTATAAGGGTAGACGATCCGGGCCCCCGGTCTAGGCTTTCACCGAAGGAAGACCACCAGAGCGTCGGAATCACATGAAAACTTGCATGTGACCCTAGGATATGTGTGTGAGAGTGGTGAAAGGTTGGTAGGTGCCATGTGTAGGCCCCAGGTGTGACACCCTTCCCGGACATGCGTTAACACTTAGTGAAATCCTAGATCTGTACGTGGAAACTCCCGCCGCGGGACAACCGGGGCCTAGAATGTGGCAAAGTGGGCCCAACATTTTCTCTCCATGTACATATGTCCTAAACAAACCAAAACAAATAGAAAGGTCGACCGTGCTACGCTCTTACGGAGAAAGCTATAGGGGTAGACGATGCCGGGTCTATGGTTACGCCGGAGGAAGACCACCGGAGCGTCGGAATCACATGAAAACTTGCATGTGCCCCTATTATATGTGTGTGAGAGTAGTGCAAGGTTGGTAGGTGCCATGTGTAGGCCCCATGTGTGACCCCCTTCCCGGACATGCGTTAACACTTAGTGAAATCCTGGATCTGTACGTGGAAACTCCCGCCGCGGGACAACCGGGGCCTAGAATGTGGAAAAGTTGGCCCAACATTTTCTCTCCATGTACATATGTCCTAAACAAACCAAAACAAATAGAAAGGTCCACCGTGCTACGCTCTTACGGAGAAAGCTATCCGGGCCCCCGGTCTAGGGTTTCGCCGGAGGAAGACCACTAGAGCGTCGGAATCACATGAAAACTGGCATGTGCCCCTAGGATATGTGTGTGAGAGTGGTGCAAGGTTGGTAGGTGCCATGTGTAGGCCCAGGTGTGACCCCCTTCCCGGACATGCGTTAACACTTAGTGAAATCCTGGATCTGTACGTGGAAACTCTCGCCGCAGGACAACCGGGGCCTAGAATGTGGCAAAGTTGGCCCAACATTTTCTCTCCATGTACATATGCCCTAAACAAACCGAAACAAATAGAAAGGTCCACCACGCTACCCTCGTACGGAGAAAGCTATAGGGGTAGACGATCCGGGGCCGCTGGTCTAGGGTTACGCCGGAGGAAGACCACCGGAGCGTCGGAATCACATGAAAACTTGCATGTGCCACTAGGATATGTGTGTGAGAGTGGTGCAAGGTTGGTAGGTGCCATGTGTAGGCCCCAGGTGTGACCCCCTTCCCGGACATGCGTTAACACTTAGTGAAATCCTGGATCTGTACGTGGAAACTCCCGTCGCGGGACAAACGGGGCCTAGAATGTGGCAAAGTTGGCGCAACATTTGATCTCCATGTACATATGTCCTAAAAAAACCAAAACAAATAGAAAGGTCCACCGCGCTACACTCGTACAGAGAAAGCTATAGGGGTAGACGATCCGGGGCCCCCGGTCTAGGGTTTCGCCGGAGGAAGACCACCGAACCGTCGGAATCACATGAAAACTTGCATGTGCCCCTAGGATATGTGTGTGAGAGTGGTGCAAGGTTGGTAGGTACCATGTGTAGGCCCCAGGTGTGACCCCCTTCCCGGACATGCATTAACACTTAGTGAAATCCTGGATCTGTACGTGGAAACTCCCGTCGCGGGACAACCAGGGCCTAGAATGTGGCAAAGTTGGCCCAACATTTGCTCTCCATGTACATATGTCCTAAAAAAACCAAAAAAATAGAAAGGTCCACCGTGTTACCCTCGTACGGAGAAAGCTATAGGGGTAGACGATCCGGGCCCCCCGGTCTAGGGTTTCGCCGGAGAAAGACCACTGGAGCGTCGGAATCACACGAAAATTTCATGTGCCCCTAGGATATGTGTGTGAGAGTGGTGCAAGGTTGGTAGGTGCCATATGTAGTCCCCAGGTGTGACCCCCTTCCCGGACATGCGTTAACACTTAGTGAAATCCTAGATCTGTACGTGGAAACACCGGCCACGGGACAACCAGGGCCTAGAATGTGGCAAAGTGGCCCAACATTTGCTCTCCATATACATATGTCCTAAACAAACCAAAACAAATAGAAAGGTCCACCGCGCTACCCTCGTACGGAGAAAGCTATAGGGGTAGACGATCCGGGCCCCTGGTCTAGGGTTTCGCCGGAGGAAGAGTACCGGAGCGTCGAAATCACATGAAAATGGCAAAATGGTTAATAGTTTGACTAGTTAGAATAATTATTTTATAAAACAAAAAAAGGATTTGAATCAATTATTCAAATTCAAGCATTTTTTATGTTAAAAGTTCAGTGACATTCAAAAATATGCAAAATATAATAGTTAATGCATTTTTAAATTGAAAATGGCAAAATAGTTATTAGTTTCACTAGTTAGAATAATTATTTTATGAAACAAAAAATATATTTGGATTACTTATTCAAATTCAAGAACTTTTCATGTTGAAAATTTTCTCAAATTCATAAGTATGCAAAAACTGTATAATTCAAATGTTTAAAAAATATGCCCCTTGGGTCAAATTTTTTGAAAAAAAGGACGTTCAGTCCCGGTGCGTTCTACAAACCGGGACGAAAGGTGTGGCGTTGGCGCGCGCCCGTTGGTCGGGGCTGAAAACATTTTTGTCCTGATGCGTGATACGAGCCGGGACTAAAGGTCCATACCCTTTATATTTCCGCGCCCCTTCTTCTCCCCAAATCACCACACTCTGTTGCAGGGACGAAGCGCGCGAGGACGACGATGCACAGGACGCCGACAGGCTGCCCGACCACTCCACCGCCAGCTCCGGCCGCCACCAGCGCGTCGTCCCCCCACTCCACCGCCGCCACTAGCTAGCCCGTTGTCCGCTACCTCCAGCCGCCACGCGTGTGCCCCCGGCCAGCAGGTATCGCCCCCTCCCCTTTCCCCCATCCGGCATCGGAGGCGCGCCAGCCATACGTGCACGCCGGCGTGTAGCGGCGCCGGCCACTATGGGCGAGCAGGCCGGCCGGGGCGGCAGCCGTTCACGCCGGCGGCGGTGTGGGCGAGCAGGCCGGGGCGACGCCCCCGGCCACTTCTAGCTAGTTAATTATATTTTTATATTTTTATTTTTTAGTAGTATATAGTAGTGTAATATATAGTGTATTTTTTTAATATATAGTGTAGTATGTTAGTGTAGTATATGTTAGTGTAGTATGTTAATTAGTGTAGTATTATATAATATGTTAGTGTATTTTTTATTTTTTTAGTAGTATATATTAGTGTAGTATGTTAATTAGTGTATTATATAATATGTTAGTGTAGTATATAGTATGTTAGTGTAGTATATAGTATGTTAGTGTAGTATGTAGTTTATAGTGTTATTATTAATATATAGTGTATAGTGTAATATATAGTGTATTTTTTTAGTGTATATATTTGTAGTGTAATAGTAATATAATATATAGTGTAATATATTTTATAGTATAATATATAGTGTATATATAATATATAGTGGTGCTCGCAGGCTCCCGGAGTTAGGTTTAGGGTGGTGGTGCTCGCAGGCGACCGGTGTTAGGGTTAGGGTGGTGGTGCTCGCAGGCGACCGGTGTTAGGGTTAGGGTGGTGGTGCTCGCAGGCCCTCGGACTTAGGGTTAAGGTGGTAGTGCTCGTGGGCCTCCGGACTTAGGGTTAGGGTGGTGGTGCTCGCGGGCCCCCGGACTTAGTGCTAGGGTGATGGTGCTCGTGGGCCCCCGGACTTAGGGTTAGGGTGGTAGTGCTCGTGGGCCCCCGGACATAGGGTTAGGGTGGTAGTGCTCGCGGGCCCCCGGACTTAGGGTTAGGGTGGTAGTGCTCGCTGGCCCCGGTACTTTTTGTATATAGGAAATATATTTTTGTATATAGGAAATATTTGTATATAGGCAATATTTGTATATAGGAAATAATATTGTGTGCATCTCGCATTTTGTAGAAACTATGGATCAACCTAGTCCAATGCGCAGAGACCTAGCACAAGAAGAAATTCTCGAGGATATGATCAACAACGCCTCCCGTGTTGATCCACCCGAATCTCCATGGATGTATCTGAACCCCTCCGGTGAGGGTGAGGAGGTCGACCGAAATGATCAGGGATAAGACGATGGCTCCGTTGATGGAGAAGCCGACGGCCTCGGTGGAACCTTAACGAAGTCCGACGAGGTATATATATGAAGTCCGGTGATTAGTAGATGCATTAATTGAGTTGTATATATACAAATTGACGAATGTTTCTTCTCTTAGGCCTCCACATCGAGCAAAAAATATTCCAAACGTGGCCCGGCCAAAAAGTTGGACGCATCTACGCGTTATACAATTACGGTGGTATCACCACGAGGTGAACCGTTGGAACCCGAAAAGGCTAAAAGTGTATTTGTACAACAATGCGGAGTTATGGTTAGGGATCGCATCCCGAACACCGTTTGAGATTGGAATAAGACCAAAGGGGTGGAAGAGGGTGAGTATGTTGCCGATAGGTACAAACAGGCTCTTTGGAATGACCTCATGACACATTTCACCCTGCCTGAATGTGAGGATGATGCTGACACAGCTGCATTGAGGAAGAAAGTCAAGCAGTGGACTCTTACGAAGATGGACGAACTATTCAAGTACTAGAAGAAAGCATTATGGCAAAATTATCAGAAGACGAAGACTCCTCCTAAATTCAAATGCTATCTAACGAAGCAGCAGGCTAACTAGGATGCATTTGTGAAGTACAAGGAGTCAGAACCTGCTATGGAAAAGTCGGAAAAAACAAAAAAAATGCCGCGATGAAGAAATATCACCATCACCTGGAGCCAGGGGGCTATGCGACTGCCATGCCAAAGTGGGATGCTAAAGAGAGTGAGCTACTTGTTAAAGGGATCACTCCAGAACCAATACGCGAAGAATGGGATCTGAGGGCAAGAAATTGGTTCCTTGGGCATGGGAGTGAGTATGACAAAAAAACAGGGGACCTTATTTGCAGTGACGGGATTAGGATACCTCGAGAGACATGGCAGAGAGTGGTTAAGGAAATTAAAGAGGGGACAACAAAGTTCTGTCCCGATAGAGAGAATGACTTGCTGACAAAGGCCCTCGGGAATAAAGAACACGGAGGACGAGTACGAGGCCTTCGCTCTAGTTATACTTGGGAGATGGGGTTTCCCAAAGACAAAGATACTTATAGGAACCGAGAGAGAGCAAAGAGGCGACGGCAGGAGGAGGATGGAGACAGGTTCACCGAGTTGCTAGGAACACTTCGACTTCATCAGCAACAGATTGACGAACTTCGAGGAGTAGTGCGCCTGCAAGATCCTGCACTCGATATTACCGTTGTTCCATCTCAGCGGAGAAGTAGCGTGGCTGAATCGGAGGTCCCGTCTGATGATGTTCGGATGGTAGATGGCTGTCCCGGCTACCCCGTGGATGGAATCAAGGAGCAGGCATCTTGTGAGCTCCATCAAAAGGTGAAGAACCTATCCACCTGACGCACGCTGGCATGGCCGTGAGATTCCAGCTGGCTATGCTAAATTCAGGGTGGATGAAATCGCAACAGGGTGGGACTCAATGGAGCTTGACATCCCTGGACCTGAAGGTGATAGGGCACTCAGAGAAGTATCGGGTGGCATCATTCTATGGGACAAGAACAACATCAAGCTTCCAGGCTCAGCGCCAAGGCCAACACCGCCTCCAAGTCGTCGCATGTCACCTTCACCTCCATCACCTCCAAGAATCTCACCCCATGACTACGACCACCACAGCGCGAGTCCATCTCGATCTCCGCCATAGGGTCAGCCGCCTTCACCGCCCGCTAAGGACAAAAAGCGGAAGCATGCTCCTTCGATAAGGACTAAACGACGCAGCAACCCAAAACGACAAATGTCTCCCCTCCCAAGAGTACCTCATAAGAATCTTCCCATCAGACCTTACGATCGTACTGATGAGGAAAACGACATGATTGTAAAGGCCGAATGTGTTGCGCAGCTTCAAAAGAAGAAACCCGAGCCCGCCCTGGTATACACCGAGAAGCAAAAAGCGTATGCACTTTCTTTTCTGAACACAAAATCGCAATATGACTTGCACCATAAGCCAGATGACTATCTACGTGCACTTCAAAAGGAAGTGAAGAAGAGCAAATCAAGAAGTGAAACCGGGAAAAGAAAGGACGTCCCCTAGCTCGGGGAACAAGCCAAAAAATCGACCCCACCACTGAAGGTGGTATCCCATGACATTCCCCAGCAGAATATGGAAGAAGTTGTGAAGCTTGCGGCCTCTATGAATGTGACTGTTGAGGAATTGCTAGGTCCCAAGGACGACAAGTTACCCAAGGCTCAGGTAGTCCCTACATATGTCCTAGGGAAGCCTCTGGTTAGCTTTGAGCAGTTCCAACAACTGCCAACACAAATGCAGAGTTTACATAACTGGTACTTGAATGCCGCAAAGCAGGAGAGAATAATGATCGTGGCGAAAAGTCCCACATGACTACTACTTCCGAGAAGATGAGTGTAACATCCCAATTTCAGCAACCCTAATTAGTTGACCAGAATGCAAAAATCAGGAGGAACAAAAACTTTTTCTTGTTCATTGGTGCAGTGCTTGCTTGTTGTTTGTTTGTGCTTGTGCATGTAAGTGTATACCCTATGATACTCCTTACCTCAACACCAGTTGGCAAAAGGTACTTACCAAAACTGTCTTGGCTTAATTTTTCCATATTCTTAGATGTTCTGGCATTTCAAAACATGAGCCAAGATTGCTTATGTAACCAAAACTACTTTAGTAGCTTCTATTGAAAAAACTATGGAGAGCTATAAACTCCTTATGTTTTGAAGACAGAACCTTCAACTACTCCTACGTCTAGGATTCTCAAAACCATATATAAAACCTTTTAATTCTACTCTTGGTAGGGATACCAAGGATTCATACCTTACTCAAACTCCAACCCTTCAAAATTAACCATCCTTAACCCCAAGCTAAGCTTGATGGTAACCCTAGTAGTAGTTGATTTGTTTGTAAGATGAGTTGCCTTGATCTGCTATTTGACTTGATTGCTTAGAAGTAGTATGATAAACTCTAGGAGCTCATCCTCTAGGATAAGAATACTTAAAATCCCAAAACCCTAAGCAAGAATACAAGTTGGATCTAATCTCTAGCTACTAGGGATCATGTAAAACCCTTAACTAGATCAGCTCTGAAGTGATCTAATTCTAGAAGCTTCCAAGTCAATGAAGACCAAAATCAAGCAAGGATCCTTCCTACTCCATATACACTTCAACATAATCCACTTGATGATTCTTTGGTACCTTGCAACCCATCAAAATCATCACCACTCACGTTCTAGTCAAAAACCCTAAATCTGCCAAATTTGGCCAAGTCTGGAAACTGTTTCAACATCCCCTTTTTGGATGTCTCCCTTTCTCAACCCTTGTGCCTTATTGGTAATGCACTTGAACCATATTGTTAACCATCCTAAGGACTACCACGGCCCACTCTTGCCCTTGGTTAGATCATCCTCCAACCCACTTGTTCTTGATGGTTTTGTAGGCAAGAAAATAACTATTCCTGCAAATCTAGTCAACATGCCTACTTTGACAGAAGCTCACACCATCATCCAACCTTCTATGGACCAACCCTTTGCATGGTTGTGTTATACTCATATAGGTATACCAACATATACTTCACTTGCTCCAAGTGGATCCTCGTGCTTCTTAAACCCACAAGGTTTCGAAGGCTAGTTGATAATCTTCTTTGGCAGGCTTATTTTATACAAAGTTTGAAATCAATTCTTGGGGAACTCAAACAAGATCAAGATCAAACCTCTATACCATGTTGATTTACATCACCTGGTCTATCCATCCATCTACACCATACCCCAAGGGGAGATCTGAAGTCCAAGATACAACCATGTTTTGATGGTATGAAATTAACCTCACCCTAGATCCTCAATCTAGGGTATTTCACCAAAATCAACTTGGATTCTCCAATCCCAAGGTTGCAAATGCTGTCTACCCCTTGTCTACATCCTCTACCTTGATCACGAAGATTTATCAAATATTATCCATAATTATTATGGCTCCAAATCTAGTTAATCTCCTTAATAGACCAAATCCCCAAAACTTCTTCCATAAAGGAAAGTTTGGTTTTTGCCAAAACACTTCCTCAACTTTTGGATCAATTGAGATCCATGTATCATACCCTAACTTCCAACTTAAAAATAAATATTTTTGAATGGTTTTATTATTTCTTTTTGACCATTTTCTTAAATGGCTGAAATGGAATAATAATTGTTTTAAATACTTTTATCTTCCAATAAATCTTGGGAAAATTCTCCTAAGTGTATATTCACATTTGGGACCATCTCAACTCAAAAACCCACCTTGTCCAATGTAAAAATATCAAATGAGCTCCAATACTTCACTTCTGCAGTTTTTGGATAATTGATACAAAGTGCTTCTAGAATTCTCTGAAAAATCCCAAATAAATCTCAGACATGCATCATAACCCTACCCATCTAGCAGCATCCTTATCTCAGTTGGTCAAGATCAAAAATCAAGACATACCACTTGATCATCCTTTATGGCTGATTTGGACATTAACCTTCTAGTACTCAAAAACCAAATTAAAACCCATCCAATCTTTTCCAACAAGCCTCCACAACACCACCCCTTAGTCCTGGTGCACTATAGCTAAGCTACTATAGCAACTCCTCTCCCTTGTCCTCTAGTGTTTGGAGGTACAGAATTGGAGTGGCACAACCACCTATTGCCAAAGGCTCTTGACACAGCAGCAACGCTTCCTCTCTCTGACCTACATCTAGACCAGATACCACCCTCCATGCCCACAACATCCTCCCCTGGTTTCACACCTCCCTCCCTTCCCCTCAAATGGACCTAGTCTCCCATGGACTACTCCCTCTCGGTATAAATGTCCTGAGGCCACACCAGCTCTCCCCTTCCCCCTCATTTCTCTCCTAGACCAATCTAGCCTCACCCCCTCGAGCTCTGCTCTCTCACAATGCCCCCTCCCACCATGGAAGGAGAGAAAACTCCTCTCGGGTTGGTTGTACTTCGAGCAAGGTTATCACGAATCCTGGCAATATCCGCCCCTTTTATTCTCTTCAGTGTGCTCCTCTCTTGCTACTCATCATGCCCTGAATCTCCCTTTTACGTAGGTTCACCGGAGGCCACCACCGCAAGATTGAGACCAAGCGGATCCTCACCTGCAACCCCGACGTTCCAGAGCCTCAGCCCTGCTGCATGCACCGCCAAGGAGACTCCCCGGACCTCCCCACACCCCTCAGTGACCTCGTAGTCGACATGTAGCATCACCCGAGGCCGCCTCGACGAGCTCCCGCAGCGTCCGGCGTAGCCGTTTTCGTGCGAGCCATCTCCAGACGTCGAACCCCACCTCGTCGACCATCGCTGGGATCGCCGTCGTTTACCGCTTCGCCCTGCGGCCTCCTCTTCGCCGGAGACGGACCCAGTAAGGCTCCATGCACCCGCCGGCCCCACCGCTAGAGTTTCCTCCCTGTTCCGCGTCATTTCATGTGTGTTCTTTTCCTAAACCACATGGATCCACTTGTTACATTGCATGTGTGTTCTTTTCCTAAACTACAGGGATCCACTGGTGACATTGCATGTGTGTTCTTTTCCTAAACCACATTGATCCACTAGAGTCATTGCATGTGTGTTCTTTTCCTAAACCACGTGGATCCACTTGTGTTATTGGATGTGTGTTCTTTTCCTAAACGACATGTATCCAGTGGTGACATTTGCGCGTGTGTTCTTTTCCTAAACCACATTGATCTACATGTGACATTGCATGTGTGTATTTTTCGTAAACCACATTGATCCACTAGTGTCATTGCATGTGTGTTCTTTTCTTGAACCACATGGATCCACCGGTTTCATTGCATGTGTGTACTTTTCCTAAACCACATGGATCCACTTGAGGCATTGCATGTGTGTTCATTTCCGAAACCACATTGATCCACTAGTGACATTTGCATGTGTGTTCTTTTCCTAAACGACATCGATCCACTAGTGACATTGCATATGTGTTCATTTCCTGAACCACCTGGATCCACTGGTGACATTGCATGTGTTTTTTTTTTCGAAACCACACGGATCCATTAGTGACATTACATGTGTGTTCTTTTCCTGAACTACATGGATCCACTTGAGTCATTGCATGTGTGTTCTTGTCCTAAACCACATTGATCCACTAGACTCATTGCATGTGTGTTCTTTTCCTAATCCACATGGATCCACTTGTGACATTGCATGTGTGCTCTTTTCATAAACCACATTGATCCACTAGTGTCAGTACATGTGTGTTCTTTTCCTAAACAACATGGATCCACTGGTGTCATTGCATGTGTGTTTTTCCTAAACCACATGGATCCACTTGTGGCATTGCATGTGCGTTAATTTCCTAAACCACATTGATCCACTAGAGTCATTGCACGTGTGTTCTTTTCCTAAACCACATGGATCCACCGGTGACATTGCATGTGTGTTCTTTTACTAAACCACATTGATCCACTAGAGTCATTGCATGTGTGTTCTTTTCTTAAGCCACATGGATACACTTGTGACATTGCATGTGTGTTCTTTTCCTAAACCACATTGATCCACTAGAGTCATTGCATGTGTGTTCTTTTCCTAAATCACATTGATCCACTCGAGTCATTGCATGTGTGTTCTTTTCCTAAATCACATTGATCCACTAGAGTCATTGCATGTCTGTTCTTTTCGTAAACCACATTGAACCAGTTGTGACATTGCATGTGTGCTATTTTCTTAAACCACATGGATCCACCAGTGACATTGCATGTGTGTTCTTTCCCTAAACTACATGGATCCACTGGTGACATTGCATGTGTGTTCTTTTCCTAAACCACATTGTTTCACTAGAGTCATCGCATGTGTGTTCTTTTTCTAAACCACATGCATCCACTAGAGTAATTGGATGTGTGTTCTTTTCTAAAACAACATGTATCCACTAGTGACATTTGCATGCGTGTTGATTTCCTAAACCACATTGATCTACTTGTGACATTGCATGTGTGTGTTTTTCATAAACCACATTGATCCACTAGTGTCATTGCATGTGTGTTCTTTTCCTAAACCACATGGATCCACTAGAGTCATTGGATGTGTGTTCTTATCCTAAACGACATGTATCCACTAGTGACATTTGCATGTGTGTTCTTTTCCTAAACCAAATTGATCTACTTGTGACATTGCCTGTGTGCTTTTCATAAACCACATTGATCCACTAGTGTGATTGCATGTGTGTTATTTTCCTAAACCACATGGATCCACTTGTGGCATTGCATGTGTGTTAATTTCCTAAACCACATTGATCCACAAGAATCATTGCATGTGTGTTCTTTTCGTAAACCACATGGATCCACCGGCGACATTGCATCTGTGTTCTTTTACTAAACCACATTGATCCACTAGAGTCATTGTATGTGTGTTCTTTTCCTAAACCACATGGATCCACTTGTGACATTGCATGTGTGTTCTTTTCCTAGACCCACATAGATCCACTAGAGTCATTGCATGTGTGTTCTTTTCCTAAATCACATTGATCCACTAGAGTCATTGCATGTGTGTTGTTTTCGTAAACCACATGGATCCACTTGTGACATTGCATGTGTGTTCCTTTCTTAAACCACATGGATCCACTAGTGACATTGCATGTGTGTTCTTTTCCTAAACTACATGGATCCACTAGTAACATTGCATGGGTGTTCTTTTTCTAAACCACATTGTTCCACTAGAGTCATTGCATGTGTGTTCTTTTTCTAAACCACACGGATCCACTTGAGTCATTGGATGTGTGTTCTTTTCCTAAACGACATGTATCCACTCGTGACATTTCCATTTGTGTTGTTTTCCTAAACCACATTGATCTACTTGTGACATTGCATTTGTGTGTTTTTCGCAAACCACATTGATCCACTAGTGTCATTACATGTGTGTTCTTTTCCTGAACCATATGGATCCACTGGTGTCATTCCATGTGTGTTCTTTTCCTAAACCACATGTATCCGCTAGGGTCATTGCATGTGTGTTCATTTCCAAAACCACATTGATCCACTAGTGACATTTGCATGTGTGTTATTTTCCTAAACCACATGGATCCACTGGTGACATTGCATGTGTTTTCTTTTCCTAAACCACACGGATCCATTAGTGATATAGCATGTGTGTTCTTTTCCTGAACTACACGGATCCACTGGAGTCATTGCATGTCTGTTCTTTTCCTAAACCACATTGATCCACTAGACTCATTGCATGTGTGCTCTTTTCCTAAACTACATTGACACACTAGAGTCAATGCATGTGTGTTCTTTTCCTAAACCACATGGATCCACTTGTGACATTGCATGTGTGCTCTTTTCCTAAACCACATGGATCCACCGGTGACATTGCAAGTGTGTTCTTTTCTAAACAACATGGATCCACTAGTGACATTGCATGTGTGTTCTTTTCCTGAACCAGATGGATCCACTAGAGTCATTGCATGTGTGTTCTTTTCCTAAACTACATGGATCCACATGTGACATTGCATGTGTGTTCTTTTCCTAAACCACATTGATCTAGAGTCATTGCATGTGCGTTATTTTCCTAAACCACATGGATCCACTGGTGACATTTTCATGTGTGTTGTTTTCCTAAACCACACTGATCTAGTTCTGACATTGCATGTGTGTTTTTTTGTAAACCACATTGATCGACTAGTGTCATTACATGTGTGTTCTTTTCCTGAACCACGTGGATCCACTGGTGACATTGCATGTGTGTTCTTTTCCTAAACCACATTGATCCACTAGAGTCATTGCATGTGTGTTCTTTTCCTAAATCACATTGATCCACTCGAGTCATTGCATGTGTGTTCTTTTCCTAAATCACATTGATCCACTAGAGTCATTGCATGTCTGTTCTTTTCGTAAACCACATTGATCCAGTTGTGACATTGCATGTGTGCTCTTTTCTTAAACCACATGGATCCACCAGTGACATTGCATGTGTGTTCTTTCCCTAAACTACATGGATCCACTGGTGACATTGCATGTGTGTTCTTTTCCTAAACCACATTGTTTCACTAGAGTCATCGCATGTGTGTTCTTTTTCTAAACCACATGCATCCACTAGAGTAATTGGATGTGTGTTCTTTTCTAAAACAACATGTATCCACTAGTGACATTTGCATGCGTGTTGTTTTCCTAAACCACATTGATCTACTTGTGACATTGCATGTGTGTGTTTTTCATAAACCACATTGATCCACTAGTGTCATTGCATGTGTGTTCTTTTCCTAAACCACATGGATCCACTAGAGTCATTGGATGTGTGTTCTTATCCTAAACGACATGTATCCACTAGTGACATTTGCATGTGTGTTCTTTTCCTAAACCAAATTGATCTACTTGTGACATTGCCTGTGTGCTTTTCATAAACCACATTGATCCACTAGTGTGATTGCATGTGTGTTATTTTCCTAAACCACATGGATCCACTTGTGGCATTGCATGTGTGTTAATTTCCTAAACCACATTGATCCACAAGAATCATTGCATGTGTGTTCTTTTCGTAAACCACATGGATCCACCGGTGACATTGCATCTGTGTTCTTTTACTAAACCACATTGATCCACTAGAGTCATTGTATGTGTGTTCTTTTCCTAAACCACATGGATCCACTTGTGACATTGCATGTTTGTTCTTTTCCTAGACCACATAGATCCACTAGAGTCATTGCATGTGTGTTCTTTTCCTAAATCACATTGATCCACTAGAGTCATTGCATGTGTGTTGTTTTCGTAAACCACATGGATCCACTTGTGACATTGCATGTGTGTTCCTTTCTTAAACCACATGGATCCACTAGTGACATTGCATGTGTGTTCTTTTCCTAAACTACATGGATCCACTAGTGACATTGCATGGGTTTTGTTTTTCTAAACCACATTGTTCCACTAGAGTCATTGCATGTGTGTTCTTTTTCTAAACCACACGGATCCACTTGAGTCATTGGATGTGTGTTCTTTTCCTAAACGACATGTATCCACTGGTGACATTTCCATTTGTGTTGTTTTCCTAAACCACATTGATCTACTTGTGACATTGCATTTGTGTGTTTTTCGTAAACCAGATTGATCCACTAGTGTCATTACATGCGTGTTCTTTTCCTGAACCATATGGATCCACTGGTGTCATTGCATGTGTGTTCTTTTCCTAAACCACATGTATCCGCTAGGGTCATTGCATGTGTGTTCATTTCCAAAACCACATTGATCCACTAGTGACATTTGCATGTGTGTTATTTTCCTAAACCACATGGATCCACTGGTGACATTGCATGTGTGTTCTTTTCTTAAACAAGATGGATCCACTAGTGACATTGCATGTGTTTTCTTTTCCTAAACCACACGGATCCATTAGTGATATAGCATGTGTGTTCTTTTCCTGAACTACACGGATCCACTTGAGTCATTGCATGTCTGTTCTTTTCCTAAACCACATTGATCCACTAGACTCATTGCATGTGTGCTCTTTTCCTAAACTACATTTACACACTAGACTCAATGCATGTGTGTTCTTTTCCTAAAACACATGGATCCACTTGTGACAATGCATGTGTGCTCTTTTCCTAAACCACATGGATCCACCGGTGACATTGCAAGTGTGTTCTTTTCTAAACAACATGTATCCACTAGTGACATTGCATGTGTGTTCTTTTCCTGAACCAGATGGATCCACTAGAGTCATTGCATGTGTGTTCTTTTCCTAAACTACATGGATCCACATGTGACATTGCATGTGTGTTCTTTTCCTAAACCACATTGATCTAGAGTCATTGCATGTGCGTTATTTTCCTAAACCACATGGATCCACTGGTGACATTTTCATGTGTGTTGTTTTCCTAAACCACACTGATCTAGTTCTGACATTGCATGTGTGTTTTTTTTGTAAACCACATTGATCGACTAGTGTCATTACATGTGTGTTCTTTTCCTGAACCACGTGGATCCACTGGTGTCATCGCATGTGTGTTCTTTTTCTAAACCACATGGATCCACTAGAGTCATTGGATGTGTGTTCTTTTCCTAAACGACATGTACCCACTAATGACATTTGCATGTGTGTTCTTTTCCTCAACCACATTCATCTACTTGTGACATTGCCTGTGTGCATTTCATAAACCACATTGATCCACTAGTGTCATTATATGTGTGTTCTTTTCCTAAACAACATGGATCCACTGGTGTCATTGCATGTGTGTTCTTTTCCTAAACCACGTCGATCCACTTGTGGCATTGCATGTGTGTTAATTTCCTAAACCACATTGATCCACTAGAGTCATTGCATGTGTGTTATTTTCCTAAACCACATGGATCCACTAGAGTCATTGGATGTGTGTTCTTTTCCTAAACGACATGTATCCACTAATGACATTTGCATGTGTGTTCTTTTCCTCAACCACATTCATCTACTTGTGACATTGCCTGTGTGCATTTCATAAACCACATTGATCCACTAGTGTCATTATATGTGTGTTCTTTTCCTAAACAACATGGATCCACTGGTGTCATTGCATGTGTGTTCTTTTCCTAAACCACGTCGATCCACTTGTGGCATTGCATGTGTGTTAATTTCCTAAACCACATTGATCCACTAGAGTCATTGCACGTGTGTTCTTTTCCTAAACCACATTGATACACTTGTGACATTGCATGTGTGTTCTTTTCCTAAACCACATTGATCCACTAGAGTCATTGCATGTGTGTTCTATTCCTAAATCACATTGATCCATTTGAGTCATTGCAGGTGTGTTCTTTTCCTAAATCACATTGATCCACTAGAGTCATTGCATGTGTGTTCTTTTCGTAAACCACATGGATCCACTTGTGACATTGCATGTGTGTTCTTTTCTTAAACCACATGGATCCACAAGTGACATTGCATGTGTGTTCTTTTCCAAAACTACATGGATCCACTGGTGACATTGCATGTGTGTTCTTTTTCTAAACCACATTGTTCCACTAGAGTCATCGCATGTGTGATCTTTTTCTAAACCACATGGATCCACTAGAGCCATTGGATGTGTGTTCTTTTCCTAAACGACATGTATCCACTAGTGACATTTGCATGTGCGTTCTTTTCCTAAACCACATTGATCTACTTGTGACATTGCATGTGTGTGTTTTTCGTAAACCACGTTGATCCACTAGTGTCATTACATGTGTGTTCTTTTCCTGAACCACATGGATCCACTGGTGTCATTGCGTGTGTGTTCTTTTCCTAAACCACATGGATCCACTTGTGACATTGCATGTGGTTTCTTTTCCTAAACTACAAGGATCCACTAGTGACATTGCATGTGTGTTCTTTTTCCTAAACCACATTGATGCACTAGAGTCATTGGATGTGTGTTCTTTTCCTAAACCAAATGGATCCACTAGCGTCATTGGATGTGTGTTCTTTTCCTAAACGACATGTATCCACTGGAGACATTTGCACGTGTGTTCTTTTCCTAAACCACATTGATCTACTTGTGACATTGCATGTGTGTATTTTTCGTAAACCACATTGATCCACTAGTGTCATTGCAGGTGTGTTCTTTTCCTAAACCACATGGATCCACTAGTGTCATTGCATGTGTGTACTTTTCCTAAACTACATGGATCCACTTGAAGCATTGCATGTGTGTTCATTTCCAAAACCACATTGATCCACTAGTGACATTTGCATGTGTGTTCTTTTCCTAAACCACATGGATCCACTAGTGACATTGCATGTGTGTTCTTTTCCTGAACTACATGGATTCACTAGAGTCATTGCATGTGTGTACTTTTCCTAAACCACATTGATCCACTAGACTCATTGCATGTGTGTTCTTTTCCGAAACCATATTGACACACTAGAGTCATTGCATGTGTGTTCTTTTCCTAAACCACATGGATCCACTTGTGACATTGCATGTGTGCTCTTTTCCTAAACCACATGGATCCACCGGTGACATTGCAGGTGTGTTCTTTTCTAAACACCATGGATCCACTGGTGACATTGCCTGTGTGTTCTTTTCCAGGACCAGATGGATCCACTAGAGTCATTGCATGTGTGTTCTTTTCCTAAAGTAGATGGATCCACAGGTGACATTGCATGTGTGTTCTTCTCCTAAACGACATTGATCTACTAGAGTCATTGCATGTGTGTTATTTTCCTAAACCACGTGGATCCACTAGAGCCATTGCATGTGTGTTGTTTTCCTAAACCACATGTATCCACTTGTGACATTTTCATGTGTGTTCTTTTCCTAAACCACATTTATCTACTTGTGACATTGCATCTGTGTTTTTTTCCTGTACCACATTGATCCACTAGTGCCATTGCATGTGTGGTATTTTCGTGAAACACATGGATCCACTGGTGTCATGGCATGCGTGTTTTTTCCTAAACCACATTGATCCACTTGAGGCATTGCATTTGTGTTATTTTCTCGAAATACATGGATCCATTAGTGACATTGCATGTGTGTTCATTTCCTGAACCACATGGATCCACTAGAGTCATTGCATGTGTTTTCTTTTCCTAAACCACATTGATCCACTATAGTCATTGCATGTGTGTTCTTTTCCTAAATGACATGTATCCACTAGTGACATTTGCATGTGCGTTCTTTTCCTAAACCACATGGATCTACTTGTGACATTGCATCTGTGTTTTTTCATAAACCACATTGATCCACTAGTGTCATTGAATGTGTCTTCTTTTCCTAAACCACATGGATCCACTAGAGTCATTGCATGTGTGTTCTATTCGTAAACCACATTGATCCACTAGAGTCATTGCATGTGTGTTCTTTTCCTAAACCACATGGATCCACTTGTGACATTGCATGTGTGTTCTATTCCTAAACCACATGGATCCACTAGTCACATTGCATGTGTGATCTTTTCCTAAACCACATGGATCCACTTGTGACATTGCATGTGTGTTCTTTTCCTAAACCACATTGATCCACTAGTGACTTTTGCATGTGTGCTCCTTTCCTAAACCACATGGATCCACCGGTGACATTGCATGTGTGTTCTTTTCCTAAACCACATGGATCCACTTCTGACATTGCATGTTTGTTCTTTTCCTAAACCACATTGATCCACTAGTGACTTTTTCATGTGTGCTCTTTTCCTAAACCACATGGATCCACTAGAGTCATTAAATGTGTTTTCTTTTCCTAAACCCCATGGATCCACTAGAGTCATTGCATGTGTGTTCTTTTCCTAAATCACATTGATCCACTAGAGTCTGCATGTGTGTTCTTTTCGTAAACCACATGGATCCACTTGTGACATTGCATGTGTGTTCTTTTCTTAAACTACATGTATCCACTAGTGACATTGCATGGTTGTTCCTTTTCTAAACCACATTGTTCCACTAGAGTCATTGCATGTGTATTTTTTTCTAAACCACATGGATCCACTAGAGTCATTGGATGTGCGTTCTTTTCCTAAAAGACATGTATCGACTAGTGAAGGTTGCATGTGTGTTGTTTTCCTAAACCACCTTGATCTACTTGTGACATTGCATGTGTGTGTTTTTTGTAAACCACATTGATCCACTAGTGTCATTACATGTTTGTTCTTTTCCTGAACCACACGGATCCACTAGTGTCATTACATGTGTGTGCTTTTCCTAAACCACATGGATCCACTATAGTCATTGTATGTGTGTTCTTTTCCTAAACCACATGGATCCACTTGTGACATTGCATGTGTGTTCTTTTCCTAAACCACATGGATCCACTAGTGACATTGCATGTGTGATCTTTTCCTAAACCACATGTATCCACTTGTGACAATGCATGTGCGTTATTTTCCTAAACCACATGGATCCACCGGTGCCATTGCATTTGTGTTCTTTTCCTAAACCACATGGATCCACTTGTGACATTGCATGTGTGTTCTTTTCCTAAACCACATTGATCCAGTAGTGAATTTTGCATGTGTGCTCTTTTCCTAAACAACATGGATCCACCGGTGACATTGCATTTCTGTTCTTTTCCTAAACCACATGGATCCACTTGTGACATTGCATGTTTGTTCTTTTCCTAAACCAAATTGATCCACTAGTGACTTTTGCATGTGTGCTCTTTTCCTAAACCACATGGATCCACTAGAGTCATTAAATGTGTGTTTTTTCCCTAACCCCATGGATCCACTAGAGTCATTGCATGTGTGTTCTTTTCCTAAATCACATTGATCCACTAGAGTCATTGCATGTGTGTTCTTTTCGTAAACCACATGGATCCACTTGTGACATTGCATGTGTGTTCTTTTCTTAAACCACATGGATCCACAAGTTACATTGCATGTGTGTTCTTTTCCTAAACTACATGGATCCACTAGTGACATTGCATGTGTGTTCCTTTTCTAAACCACATTGTTCCACTAGAGTCATTGCATGTGTATTTTTTTTCTAAACCACATTGATCCACTATAGGCATTGTATGTGTGTTCTTTTCCTAAACGATATGTATCCACTGGTGACATTTGCATGTGTGTTCTTTTCCTAAACCACATTGATCTACCTGTGACATTGCATGTGTGTGTTTTTCTAAACCACATTGATCCACTAGTGTTATTACATGTGTGTTCTTTTCCTTAACCACATGGATCCACTGGTGTAACTGCCTGTGTGTTCTTTTCCTAAACCACATGGATCCGCTTGTGACATTACATGTGTGTTCTTTTCTTAAACCACATGGAACCACTCATGACATTACATGTGTTTTATTTTCCTAAACTACATGGATCCACTAGGGACATTGCATGTGTGTTCTTTTCCTAAACCACATTGATCCACTAGAGTCATTGCATGTGTGTGCTTTTCCTAAACCACATGGATCCGCTAGCGTCATTGGATGTGTGTTCTTTTGCTAAACGACATTTATCCACTGGTGACATTTGCACGTATGTTCTTTTCCTAAACCACATTGATCTTCTTGTGATATTGCATGTGTGTATTTTTTCGTAAACCACATTAATCCACTAGTGTCATTGCATCTGTGTTCTTTTCTCGAACCACATGCATCCATTGGTTTCATTCCATGTGTGTTCTTTTCCTAAACCACATGGATCCACTTGAGGCATTGCATGTGTGTTCATTTCCAAAACCACATTGATCCACTAGTGACATTTGCATGTGTGTTTTTTCCTAAACCACATGGATCCACTAGTGACATTGCATGTGTCTTCTTTTCCTAAAGCAGATGGATCCACTTGTGACATTTCATGTGTGTTCTTTTCCTAAACCACATGGATCCACTAGTGACATTGCATGTCTGTTCTTTTCCTGAACCACATGGATCAACTAGAGTCCTTGCATGTGTGTTCTTTTCCTAAATCACATTGATCCACTAGACTCATTGCATTTGTGTTCTTTTCCTAAACCACATTGATCCACTAGAGTCATTGCATGTGTGTTATTTTCCTAAACCACATGGATCCACTTGTGACATTGCATGTGTTCTCTTTTCCTAAACCACATGGATCCACCAGTGACATTGCATGTGTGTTCTTTTCCTAAACCACATGGATCCACTTGTGACATTGCATGTGTGTTCTTTTCCTAAGCCACATTGATCTACTAGAGTCACTTCATGTGTGTTCTTTTCCTAAACCACATGGATCCACTAGTGACATTGCATGTGTGTTCTTTTCCTGAACTACATGGATTCACTAGAGTCATTGCATGTGTGTACTTTTCCTAAACCACATTGATCCACTAGACTCATTGCATGTGTGTTCTTTTCCGAAACCATATTGACACACTAGAGTCATTGCATGTGTGTTCTTTTCCTAAACCACATGGATCCACTTGTGACATTGCATGTGTGCTCTTTTCCTAAACCACATGGATCCACCGGTGACATTGCAGGTGTGTTCTTTTCTAAACACCATGGATCCACTGGTGACATTGCCTGTGTGTTCTTTTCCAGGACCAGATGGATCCACTAGAGTCATTGCATGTGTGTTCTTTTCCTAAAGTAGATGGATCCACAGGTGACATTGCATGTGTGTTCTTCTCCTAAACGACATTGATCTACTAGAGTCATTGCATGTGTGTTATTTTCCTAAACCACGTGGGTCCACTAGAGCCATTGCATGTGTGTTGTTTTCCTAAACCACATGTATCCACTGGTGACATTTTCATGTGTGTTCTTTTCCTAAACCACATTTATCTACTTGTGACATTGCATCTGTGTTTTTTTCCTGTACCACATTGATCCACTAGTGCCATTGCATGTGTGGTCTTTTCGTGAAACACATGGATCCACTGGTGTCATGGCATGCGTGTTTTTTCCTAAACCACATTGATCCACTTGAGGCATTGCATTTGTGTTATTTTCTCGAAATACATGGATCCATTAGTGACATTGCATGTGTGTTCATTTCCTGAACCACATGGATCCACTAGAGTCATTGCATGTGTTTTCTTTTCCTAAACCACATTGATCCACTGTAGTCATTGCATGTGTGTGCTTTTCCTAAATGACATGTATCCACTAGTGACATTTGCATGTGCGTTCTTTTCCTAAACCACATGGATCTACTTGTGACATTGCATCTGTGTTTTTTCATAAACCACATTGATCCACTAGTGTCATTGAATGTGTGTTCTTTTCCTAAACCACATGGATCCACTAGAGTCATTGCATGTGTGTTCTATTCGTAAACCACATTGATCCACTAGAGTCATTGCATGTGTGTTCTTTTCCTAAACCACATGGATCCACTTGTGACATTGCATGTGTGTTCTATTCCTAAACCACATGGATCCACTAGTCACATTGCATGTGTGATCTTTTCCTAAACCACATGGATCCACTTGTGACATTGCATGTGTGTTCTTTTCCTAAACCACATTGATCCACTAGTGACTTTTGCATGTGTGCTCCTTTCCTAAACCACATGGATCCACCGGTGACATTGCATGTGTGTTCTTTTCCTAAACCACATGGATCCACTTCTGACATTGCATGTTTGTTCTTTTCCTAAACCACATTGATCCACTAGTGACTTTTTCATGTGTGCTCTTTTCCTAAACCACATGGATCCACTAGAGTCATTAAATGTGTGTTCTTTTCCTAAACCCCATGGATCCACTGGAGTCATTGCATGTGTGTTCCTTTCCTAAATCACATTGATCCACTAGAGTCTGCATGTGTGTTCTTTTCGTAAACCACATGGATCCACTTGTGACATTGCATGTGTGTTCTTTTCTTAAACTACATGTATCCACTAGTGACATTGCATGGTTGTTCCTTTTCTAAACCACATTGTTCCACTAGAGTCATTGCATGTGTATTTTTTTCTAAACCACATGGATCCACTAGAGTCATTGGATGTGCGTTCTTTTCCTAAAAGACATGTATCGACTAGTGAAGGTTGCATGTGTGTTGTTTTCCTAAACCACCTTGATCTACTTGTGACATTGCATGTGTGTGTTTTTTGTAAACCACATTGATCCACTAGTGTCATTACATGTTTGTTCTTTTCCTGAACCACACGGATCCACTAGTGTCATTACATGTGTGTGCTTTTCCTAAACCACATGGATCCACTATAGTCATTGTATGTGTGTTCTTTTCCTAAACCACATGGATCCACTTGTGACATTGCATGTGTGTTCTTTTCCTAAACCACATGGATCCACTAGTGACATTGCATGTGTGATCTTTTCCTAAACCACATGTATCCACTTGTGACAATGCATGTGTGTTATTTTCCTAAACCACATGGATCCACCGGTGCCATTGCATTTGTGTTCTTTTCCTAAACCACATGGATCCACTTGTGACATTGCATGTGTGTTCTTTTCCTAAACCACATTGATCCAGTAGTGAATTTTGCATGTGTGCTCTTTTCCTAAACCACATGGATCCACCGGTGACATTGCATTTCTGTTCTTTTCCTAAACCACATGGATCCACTTATGACATTGCATGTTTGTTCTTTTCCTAAACCAAATTTATCCACTAGTGACTTTTGCATGTGTGCTCTTTTCCTAAACCACATGGATCCACTAGAGTCATTAAATGTGTGTTTTTTCCCTAACCCCATGGATCCACTAGAGTCATTGCATGTGTGTTCTTTTCCTAAATCACATTGATCCACTAGAGTCATTGCATGTGTGTTCTTTTCGTAAACCACATGGATCCACTTGTGACATTGCATGTGTGTTCTTTTCTTAAACCACATGGATCCACAAGTTACATTGCATGTGTGTTCTTTTCCTAAACTACATGGATCCACTAGTGACATTGCATGTGTGTTCCTTTTCTAAACCACATTGATCCACTATAGGCATTGTATGTGTGTTCTTTTCCTAAACGATATGTATCCACTGGTGACATTTGCATGTGTGTTCTTTTCCTAAACCACATTGATCTACTTGTGACATTGCATGTGTGTGTTTTTCGTAAACCACATTGATCCACTAGTGTCATTACATGTGTGTTCTTTTCCTTAACCACATGGATCCACTTGTGTAACTGCCTGTGTGTTCTTTTCCTAAACCACATGGATCCGCTTGTGCCATTACATGTGTGTTCTTTTCTTAAACCACATGGAACCACTCATGACATTACATGTGTTTTATTTTCCTAAACTACATGGATCCACTAGGGACATTGCATGTGTGTTCTTTTCCTAAACCACATTGATCCACTAGAGTCATTGCATGTGTGTGCTTTTCCTAAACCACATGGATCCGCTAGCGTCATTGGATGTGTGTTCTTTTGCTAAACGACATGTATCCACTGGTGACATTTGCACGTATGTTCTTTTCCTAAACCACATTGATCTTCTTGTGACATTGCATGTGTGTATTTTTTCGTAAACCATATTGATCCACTAGTGTCATTGCATCTGTGTTCTTTTCTTGAACCACATGCATCCATTGGTTTCATTCCATGTGTGTTCTTTTCCTAAACCACATGGATCCACTTGAGGCATTGCATGTGTGTTCATTTCCAAAACCACATTGATCCATTAGTGACATTTGCATGTGTGTTTTTTCCTAAACCACATGGATCCACTAGTGACATTGCATGTGTGTTCTTTTCCTAAAGCAGATGGATCCACTTGTGACATTTCATGTGTGTTCTTTTCCTAAACCACATGGATCCACTAGTGACATTGCATGTCTGTTCTTTTCCTGAACCACATGGATCAACTAGAGTCCTTGCATGTGTGTTCTTTTCCTAAATCACATTGATCCACTAGACTCATTGCATTTGTGTTCTTTTCCTAAACCACATTGATCCACTAGAGTCATTGCATGTGTGTTATTTTCCTAAACCACATGGATCCACTTGTGACATTGCATGTGTTCTCTTTTCCTAAACCACATGGATCCACCAGTGACATTGCATGTGTGTTCTTTTCCTAAACCACATGGATCCACTTGTGACATTGCATGTGTGTTCTTTTCCTAAGCCACATTGATCTACTAGAGTCACTGCATGTGTGTTATTTTTCTAAACCACATGGATCCACTAGAGTCATTGCATGTGTGTTGTTTTCCTAAACCACATGTATCCACTGGTGGCATTTTCATGTTTGTGACACTGCATGTGTGTTATTTTCCTGTACCACATTGGTCCACTAGTGCCATTGCATGTGTGTTCTTTTCCTGAACCACATGGATCCACTTGTGTCATTACAAGCGTGTTTTTCCTAAACCACATGGATCCACTTGAGGCATTGCATGTGTGTTCTTTTCCGAAACCACATTGATCCACTGGTGACATATGCATGTGTGTTCTTTTCCTTAACTACATGGATCCACTAGTGACATTGCATGTGGGTTCATTTCCAGAACCACATGGATCCACTAGAGACATTGCATGTGTGTTCTTTTTCTAAACCGCATTGATCCACTATAGTCATTACATGTGTGTTCTTTTCCTAAACGACATGTATCCACTAGTGACATTTGCATGTGTGTTCTTTTCCTAAACCACATTGATCTACTTGTGGCATTGCATGTGTGTGTTTTTGTAAACCACATTGATCCACTAGTGTCATTACATGTGTGTTCTTTTCCTGAACCACATGGATCTACTGGTGTCATTTCATGTGTGTTCTTTTCCTAAACCACATGGATCCACTTGTTACATTGCATGTGTGTTCTTTTCCTAAACCACATTGATCCACTAGAGTCATTGCATGTGTGTTCATTTCCAAAACCACATGGATCCACTTGTGACATTGGATGTGTGTTCTTTTCCTAAACCACATGGATCCACTAGTGACATTGCATGTGTGTTCTTTTCCTAAACCACCTGGATCCACTAGTCTCATTGCATTTGTGTTCTTTTCCTAAACCACTTTGATCCACTAGAGTCATTGCATGTGTGTTCTTTTCCTAAACCACATTGATCCACAAGAGTCATTGCATGTGTGTTCTTTTCCTAAACAACATGTATCCACTGGTGACATTTGCACGTGTGTTCTTTTCCTAAACCACATTGATCTACTTGTGACATTGCATGTGTGTATTTTTCGTAAACCACAAGTATCCACTAGTGTCATTACATGTGTGTTCTTTTCTTGAACCACATGGATCCAGTGGTGACATTGCATGTCTGTTCTTGTCCCGAACTACATGGATCCACTGGAGTCATTGCATGTGTGTTCTTTTCATAAACCACATTTATCCACTAGACTCATTGCATGTGTGTTCTTTTCCTAAACCACATGGATCCACTTGTGACATTGCATGTGTGCTCTTTTCCTAAACCACATGGATCCAACGGTGACATTGCAACCGTGTTCTTTTCTAAACAACATGGATCCACAGTGACATTGCATGTGTGTTCTTTTCCTAATTCAGATGGATCCACTGGAGTCATTGCATGTGTGTTCTTTTCCTAAACTACCTGGATCCACAGGTGACATTGCATGTGTGCTTTTCTTAAACCACATTGATCCACTAGTGTCATTACATGTGTGTTCTTTTCCTAAACAACATGGATCCACTTGTGGCATTGCATGTGTGTTAATTTCCTAAACCACATGGATCCACCGGTGACATTGCATGTGTGTTCTTTTACTAAACCACATTGATCCACTAGAGTCATTGCATGTGTGTTCTTTTCCTAAATCACATTGATCCACTAGAGTCATTGCATGTGTGTTCTTTTCCTAAATCACATTGATCCACTAGAGTCATTGCATGTGTGTTCTTTTTGTAAACCACATGGATTCACTTGTGACATTGCATGTGTGTTCCTTTCTTAAACCACATGGATCCACTAGTGACATTGCATGTGTGTTCTTTTCCTAAACTACATGGATCCACTAGTGACATTGCATGGGTGTTCTTTTTCTAAACCACATTGTTCCACTAGAGTCATTGCATGTGTGTTTTTTTCTAAACCACATGGATCCACTAGAGTCATTGGATGTGTGTTCTTTTCCTAGACGACATGTATCCATTAGTGACATTTCCATTTGTGTTGTTTTCCTAAACTACATTGATCTACTTGTGACATTGCATGTGTGTGTTTTTCGTAAACCACATTGATCCACTAGTGTCATTACATGTGTGTTCTTTTCCTAAACCATATGGATCCATAGGTGTCATTGCATGTGTGTTCTTTTCCTAAACCACATGTATCCGCTAGGGTCATTGCATGTGTGTCCATTTCCAAAACCACATTGATCCACTAGTGACATTTGCATGTGTGTTATTTTCCTAAACCACATGGATCCACTGGTGACATTGCGTGTGTGTTCTTTTCTTAAATCAGATGGATCCACTAGTGACATTGCATGTGTTTTCTTTTCCTAAACCACACGGCTCCATTAGTGACATAGCATGTGTGTTCTTTTCCTGAACTACACAGATCCACTTGAGTCATTGCATGTGTGTTCTTTTCCTAAACTACATTGATCCACTAGACTCATTACATGTGTGTTCTTTTCCTAAACCACATTGACACACTAGAGTCATTGCATGTGTGTTCTTTTCCTAAACCACATGGATCCACTTATGACATTGCATGTGTGCTCTTTTCCTAAACCACATGGATCCACCGGTGACATTGCAAGTGTGTTCTTTTCTAAACAACATGGATCCACTAGTGACATTGCATGTGTGTTCTTTTCATGAACCAGATGGATCCACTGGAGTCATTGCATGTGTGTTCTTTTCCTAAACAACATGGATCCACAGGTGACATTACATGTGTGTTCTTTTCCTAAACCACACTGATCTACTAGAGTTATTACGTGTGTGTTATTTTCCTAAACCACATGGATCCACTGGTGACATTTGCATTTGTGTTGTTTTCCTAAACCACATTGATCTACTTCTGACATTGCATGTGTGTCTTTTTTGTAAACCACATTGATCCACTAGTGTCATTACATGTGGGTTCTTTTCCTGAACCACGTGGATCCACTAGTGTCATGGCATGTGTGTTATTTTTCTAAACCACATGGATCCACTAGAGTCATTGGATGTGTGTTCTTTTCCTAAACGACATGTATCAACTAGTGACATTTGCATGTGTGTTCTTTTCCTCAACCACATTGATCTACTTGTGACATTGCCTGTGTGCTTTTCATAAACCACATGCATCCACTAGTGTCATTATATGTGTGTTCTTTTCCTAAACAACATGGATCCACTGGTGTCATTGCATGTGTGTTCTTTTCCTAAACCACATGGATCCACTTGTGGCATTGCACGTGTGTTAATTTCCTAAACTACATGGATCCACTAGAGTCATTGCATGTGTGTTATTTTCCTAAACCACATGGATCCACCGGTGACATTGCATGTGTGTTCTTTTACCAAACCACATTGATCCACTAGAGTGATTGCATGTGTGTTCTTTTCCTAAACCACAAGGATACACTTGTGACATTGCATGTGTGTTCTTTTCCTAAACCACATTGATCCACTAGAGTCATTGCATGTGTGTTCTATTCCTAAATCACATTGATCCACTAGAGTCATTGCATGTGTGTTCATTTCCAGAACCACATGGATCCACTAGAGTCATTGCATGTGTGTTCTTTTTCTAAACCGCATTGATCCACTATAGTCATTACATGTGTGTTCTTTTCCTAAATGACATGTATCCACTAGTGACATTTGCATGTGTGTTCTTTTCCTAAACCACATTGATCTACTTGTGGCATTGCATGTGTGTGTTTTTGTAAACCACATTGATCCACTAGTGTCATTACATGTGTGTTCTTTTCCTGAACCACATGGAACTACTGGTGTCATTTCATGTGTGTTCTTTTCCTAAACCACATGGATCCACTTGTTACATTGCATGTGTGTTCTTTTCCTAAACCACATTGATCCACTAGAGTCATTGCATGTGTGTTCATTTCCAAAACCACATGGATCCACTTGTGACATTGGATGTGTGTTCTTTTCCTAAACCACATGGATCCACTAGTGACATTGCATGTGTGTTCTTTTCCTAAACCACATGGATCCACTAGTCTCATTGCATTTGTGTTCTTTTCCTAAACCACTTTGATCCACTAGAGTCATTGCATGTGTGTTCTTTTCCTAAACCACATTGATCCACAAGAGTCATTGCATGTGTGTTCTTTTCCTAAACAACATGTATCCACTGGTGACATTTGCACGTGTGTTCTTTTCCTAAACCACATTGATCTACTTGTGACATTGCATGTGTGTATTTTTCGTACACCACAAGTATCCACTAGTGTCATTGCATGTGTGTTCTTTTCTTGAACCACATGGATCCAGTGGTTTCATTGCATTTGTGTACTTTTCCTAAACCACATGGATCCACTTGAGGCATTGCATGTGTGTTCATTTCCAAAACCACATTGATCCACTAGTGACTTTTGCATGTGTGTTCTTTTCCTAAACCACATGGATCCACTGGTGACATTGCATGTGTGTTCTTTTCTTAAACCAGATGGATCCACTGGTGACATTGCATGTGTTTTCTTTTCCGAAACCACACGGATCCATTACTGACATTGCATGTCTGTTCTTGTCCTGAACTACATGGATCCACTGGAGTCATTGCATGTGTGTTATTTTCATAAACCACATTGATCCACTAGACTCATTGCATGTGTGTTCTTTTCCTAAACCACATGGATCCACTTGTGACATTGCATGTGTGCTCTTTTCCTAAACCACATGGATCCAACGGTGACATTGCAACCGTGTTCTTTTCTAAACAACATGGATCCACAGTGACATTGCATGTGTGTTCTTTTCCTAATTCAGATGGATCCACTGGAGTCATTGCATGTGTGTTCTTTTCCTAAACTACCTAGATCCACAGGTGACATTGCATGTGTGCTTTTCTTAAACCACATTGATCCACTAGTGTCATTACACGTGTGTTCCTTTCCTAAACAACATGGATCCACTTGTGGCATTGCATGTGTGTTAATTTCCTAAACCACATGGATCCACCGGTGACATTGCATGTGTGTTCTTTTACTAAACCACATTGATCCACTAGAGTCATTGCATGTGTGTTCTTTTCCTAAATCACATTGATCCACTAGAGTCATTGCATGTGTGTTCTTTTCCTAAACCACATTGATCCACTAGAGTCATTGCATGTGTGTTCTTTTCGTAAACCACATGGATTCACTTGTGACATTGCATGTGTGTTCCTTTCTTAAACCACATGGATCCACTAGTGACATTGCATGTGTGTTCTTTTCCTAAACTACATGGATCCACTAGTGACATTGCATGGGTGTTCTTTTTCTAAACCACATTGTTCCACTAGAGTCATTGCATGTGTGTTCTTTTTCTAAACCACATGGATCCACTAGAGTCATTGGATGTGTGTTCTTTTCCTAGACGACATGTATCCACTAGTGACATTTCCATTTGTGTTGTTTTCCTAAACTACATTGATCTACTTGTGACATTGCATGTGTGTGTTTTTCGTAAACCACATTGATCCACTAGTGTCATTACATGTGTGTTCTTTTCCTAAACCATATGGATCCATAGTTGTCATTGCATGTGTGTTCTTTTCCTAAACCACATGTATCCGCTAGGGTCATTGCATGTGTGTCCATTTCCAAAACCACATTGATCCACTAGTGACATTTGCATGTGTGTTATTTTCCTAAACCACATGGATCCACTGGTGACATTGCGTGTGTGTTCTTTTCTTAAACCAGATGGATCCACTAGTGACATTGCATGTGTTTTCTTTTCCTAAACCACACGGATCCATTAGTGACATAGCATGTGTGTTCTTTTCCTGAACTACACAGATCCACTTGAGTCATTGCATGTGTGTTCTTTTCCTAAACCACATTGATCCACTAGACTCATTGCATGTGTGTTCTTTTCCTAAACCACATTGACACACTAGAGTCATTGCATGTGTGTTCGTTTCCTAAACCACATGGATCCACTTGTGACATTGCATGTGTGCTCTTTTCCTAAACCACATGGATCCACCGGTGACACTGCAAGTGTGTTCTTTTCTAAACAACATGGATCCACTAGTGACATTGCATGTGTGTTCTTTTCATGAACCAGATGGATCCACTGGAGTCATTGCATGTGTGTTCTTTTCCTAAACAACATGGATCCACAGGTGACATTACATGTGTGTTCTTTTCCTAAACCACACTGATCTACTAGAGTTATTACGTGTGTGTTATTTTCCTAAACCACATGGATCCACTGGTGACATTTGCATGCGTGTTGTTTTCCTAAACCACATTGATCTACTTCTGACCTTGCATGTGTGTCTTTTTTGTAAACCACATTGATCCACTAGTGTCATTACATGTGGGTTGTTTTCCTGAACCACGTGGATCCACTAGTGTCATGGCATGTGTGTTATTTTTTTAAACCACATGGATCCACTAGAGTCATTGGATGCGTGTTCTTTTCCTAAACGACATGTATCAACTAGTGACATTTGCATGTGTGTTCTTTTCCTCAACCACATTGATCTACTTGTGACATTGCCTGTGTGCTTTTCATAAACCACATGGATCCACTAGTGTAATTATACGTGTGTTCTTTTCCTAAACAACATGGATCCACTGGTGTCATTGCATGTGTGTTCTTTTCCTAAACCACATGGATCCACTTGTGGCATTGCACGTGTGTTAATTTCCTAAACCACATGGATCCACTAGAGTCATTGCATGTGTGTTATTTTCCTAAACCACATGGATCCACCGGTGACATTGCATGTGTGTTCTTTTACCAAACCACATTGATCCACTAGAGTCATTGCATGTGTGTTCTTTTCCTAAACCACAAGGATACACTTGTGACATTGCATGTGTGTTCTTTTCCTAAACCACATTGATCCACTAGAGTCATTGCATGTGTGTTCTATTCCTAAATCACATTGATCCACTAGAGTCATTGCATGTGTGTTCTTTTCCTAAATCACATTGATCCACTAGAGTCATTGCATGTGTGTTCTTTTCGTAAACCACATGGATCCACTTGTGACAATGCATGTGTGTTCTTTTCTTAAACCACATGGATCCACTAGTGACATTGCATGTGTGTTCTTTTCCTAAACTACATGGATCCACTAGTGACATTGCATGTGTGTTCTTTTCCTAAACCACATTGTTCCACTAGAGTCATCACATGTGTGATCTTTTTCTAAACCACATGGATCCACTAGAGTCATTGGATGTGTGTTCTTTTCCTAAACGACATGTATCCAGTAGTGACATTTGCACGTGTGTTCTTTTCCTAAACCACATTGATCTACTTGTGACATTGCATGTGTGTATTTTTCGTAAACCACAAGTATCCACTAGTGTCATTACATGTGTGTTCTTTTCTTGAACCACATGGATCCAGTGGTGACATTGCATGTCTGTTCTTGTCCCGAACTACATGGATCCACTGGAGTCATTGCATGTGTGTTCTTTTCATAAACCACATTTATCCACTAGACTCATTGCATGTGTGTTCTTTTCCTAAACCACATGGATCCACTTGTGACATTGCATGTGTGCTCTTTTCCTAAACCACATGGATCCAACGGTGACATTGCAACCGTGTTCTTTTCTAAACAACATGGATCCACAGTGACATTGCATGTGTGTTCTTTTCCTAATTCAGATGGATCCACTGGAGTCATTGCATGTGTGTTCTTTTCCTAAACTACCTGGATCCACAGGTGACATTGCATGTGTGCTTTTCTTAAACCACATTGATCCACTAGTGTCATTACATGTGTGTTCTTTTCCTAAACAACATGGATCCACTTGTGGCATTGCATGTGTGTTAATTTCCTAAACCACATGGATCCACCGGTGACATTGCATGTGTGTTCTTTTACTAAACCACATTGATCCACTAGAGTCATTGCATGTGTGTTCTTTTCCTAAATCACATTGATCCACTAGAGTCATTGCATGTGTGTTCTTTTCCTAAATCACATTGATCCACTAGAGTCATTGCATGTGTGTTCTTTTTGTAAACCACATGGATTCACTTGTGACATTGCATGTGTGTTCCTTTCTTAAACCACATGGATCCACTAGTGACATTGCATGTGTGTTCTTTTCCTAAACTACATGGATCCACTAGTGACATTGCATGGGTGTTCTTTTTCTAAACCACATTGTTCCACTAGAGTCATTGCATGTGTGTTTTTTTCTAAACCACATGGATCCACTAGAGTCATTGGATGTGTGTTCTTTTCCTAGACGACATGTATCCATTAGTGACATTTCCATTTGTGTTGTTTTCCTAAACTACATTGATCTACTTGTGACATTGCATGTGTGTGTTTTTCGTAAACCACATTGATCCACTAGTGTCATTACATGTGTGTTCTTTTCCTAAACCATATGGATCCATAGGTGTCATTGCATGTGTGTTCTTTTCCTAAACCACATGTATCCGCTAGGGTCATTGCATGTGTGTCCATTTCCAAAACCACATTGATCCACTAGTGACATTTGCATGTGTGTTATTTTCCTAAACCACATGGATCCACTGGTGACATTGCGTGTGTGTTCTTTTCTTAAACCAGATGGATCCACTAGTGACATTGCATGTGTTTTCTTTTCCTAAACCACACGGCTCCATTAGTGACATAGCATGTGTGTTCTTTTCCTGAACTACACAGATCCACTTGAGTCATTGCATGTGTGTTCTTTTCCTAAACTACATTGATCCACTAGACTCATTACATGTGTGTTCTTTTCCTAAACCACATTGACACACTAGAGTCATTGCATGTGTGTTCTTTTCCTAAACCACATGGATCCACTTGTGACATTGCATGTGTGCTCTTTTCCTAAACCACATGGATCCACCGGTGACATTGCAAGTGTGTTCTTTTCTAAACAACATGGATCCACTAGTGACATTGCATGTGTGTTCTTTTCATGAACCAGATGGATCCACTGGAGTCATTGCATGTGTGTTCTTTTCCTAAACAACATGGATCCACAGGTGACATTACATGTGTGTTCTTTTCCTAAACCACACTGATCTACTAGAGTTATTACGTGTGTGTTATTTTCCTAAACCACATGGATCCACTGGTGACATTTGCATTTGTGTTGTTTTCCTAAACCACATTGATCTACTTCTGACATTGCATGTGTGTCTTTTTTGTAAACCACATTGATCCACTAGTGTCATTACATGTGGGTTCTTTTCCTGAACCACGTGGATCCACTAGTGTCATGGCATGTGTGTTATTTTTCTAAACCACATGGATCCACTAGAGTCATTGGATGTGTGTTCTTTTCCTAAACGACATGTATCAACTAGTGACATTTGCATGTGTGTTCTTTTCCTCAACCACATTGATCTACTTGTGACATTGCCTGTGTGCTTTTCATAAACCACATGCATCCACTAGTGTCATTATATGTGTGTTCTTTTCCTAAACAACATGGATCCACTGGTGTCATTGCATGTGTGTTCTTTTCCTAAACCACATGGATCCACTTGTGGCATTGCACGTGTGTTAATTTCCTAAACCACATGGATCCACTAGAGTCATTGCATGTGTGTTATTTTCCTAAACCACATGGATCCACCGGTGACATTGCATGTGTGTTCTTTTACCAAACCACATTGATCCACTAGAGTGATTGCATGTGTGTTCTTTTCCTAAACCACAAGGATACACTTGTGACATTGCATGTGTGTTCTTTTCCTAAACCACATTGATCCACTAGAGTCATTGCATGTGTGTTCTATTCCTAAATCACATTGATCCACTAGAGTCATTGCATGTGTGTTCATTTCCAGAACCACATGGATCCACTAGAGTCATTGCATGTGTGTTCTTTTTCTAAACCGCATTGATCCACTATAGTCATTACATGTGTGTTCTTTTCCTAAATGACATGTATCCACTAGTGACATTTGCATGTGTGTTCTTTTCCTAAACCACATTGATCTACTTGTGGCATTGCATGTGTGTGTTTTTGTAAACCACATTGATCCACTAGTGTCATTACATGTGTGTTCTTTTCCTGAACCACATGGAACTACTGGTGTCATTTCATGTGTGTTCTTTTCCTAAACCACATGGATCCACTTGTTACATTGCATGTGTGTTCTTTTCCTAAACCACATTGATCCACTAGAGTCATTGCGTGTGTGTTAATTTCCAAAACCACATGGATCCACTTGTGACATTGGATGTGTGTTCTTTTCCTAAACCACATGGATCCACTAGTGACATTGCATGTGTGTTCTTTTCCTAAACCACATGGATCCACTAGTCTCATTGCATTTGTGTTCTTTTCCTAAACCACTTTGATCCACTAGAGTCATTGCATGTGTGTTCTTTTCCTAAACCACATTGATCCACAAGAGTCATTGCATGTGTGTTCTTTTCCTAAACAACATGTATCCACTGGTGACATTTGCACGTGTGTTCTTTTCCTAAACCACATTGATCTACTTGTGACATTGCATGTGTGTATTTTTCGTACACCACAAGTATCCACTAGTGTCATTGCATGTGTGTTCTTTTCTTGAACCACATGGATCCAGTGGTTTCATTGCATTTGTGTACTTTTCCTAAACCACATGGATCCACTTGAGGCATTGCATGTGTGTTCATTTCCAAAACCACATTGATCCACTAGTGACTTTTGCATGTGTGTTCTTTTCCTAAACCACATGGATCCACTGGTGACATTGCATGTGTGTTCTTTTCTTAAACCAGATGGATCCACTGGTGACATTGCATGTGTTTTCTTTTCCGAAACCACACGGATCCATTACTGACATTGCATGTCTGTTCTTGTCCTGAACTACATGGATCCACTGGAGTCATTGCATGTGTGTTATTTTCATAAACCACATTGATCCACTAGACTCATTGCATGTGTGTTCTTTTCCTAAACCACATGGATCCACTTGTGACATTGCATGTGTGCTCTTTTCCTAAACCACATGGATCCAACGGTGACATTGCAACCGTGTTCTTTTCTAAACAACATGGATCCACAGTGACATTGCATGTGTGTTCTTTTCCTAATTCAGATGGATCCACTGGAGTCATTGCATGTGTGTTCTTTTCCTAAACTACCTAGATCCACAGGTGACATTGCATGTGTGCTTTTCTTAAACCACATTGATCCACTAGTGTCATTACACGTGTGTTCCTTTCCTAAACAACATGGATCCACTTGTGGCATTGCATGTGTGTTAATTTCCTAAACCACATGGATCCACCGGTGACATTGCATGTGTGTTCTTTTACTAAACCACATTGATCCACTAGAGTCATTGCATGTGTGTTCTTTTCCTAAATCACATTGATCCACTAGAGTCATTGCATGTGTGTTCTTTTCCTAAACCACATTGATCCACTAGAGTCATTGCATGTGTGTTCTTTTCGTAAACCACATGGATTCACTTGTGACATTGCATGTGTGTTCCTTTCTTAAACCACATGGATCCACTAGTGACATTGCATGTGTGTTCTTTTCCTAAACTACATGGATCCACTAGTGACATTGCATGGGTGTTCTTTTTCTAAACCACATTGTTCCACTAGAGTCATTGCATGTGTGTTCTTTTTCTAAACCACATGGATCCACTAGAGTCATTGGATGTGTGTTCTTTTCCTAGACGACATGTATCCACTAGTGACATTTCCATTTGTGTTGTTTTCCTAAACTACATTGATCTACTTGTGACATTGCATGTGTGTGTTTTTCGTAAACCACATTGATCCACTAGTGTCATTACATGTGTGTTCTTTTCCTAAACCATATGGATCCATAGTTGTCATTGCATGTGTGTTCTTTTCCTAAACCACATGTATCCGCTAGGGTCATTGCATGTGTGTCCATTTCCAAAACCACATTGATCCACTAGTGACATTTGCATGTGTGTTATTTTCCTAAACCACATGGATCCACTGGTGACATTGCGTGTGTGTTCTTTTCTTAAACCAGATGGATCCACTAGTGACATTGCATGTGTTTTCTTTTCCTAAACCACACGGATCCATTAGTGACATAGCATGTGTGTTCTTTTCCTGAACTACACAGATCCACTTGAGTCATTGCATGTGTGTTCTTTTCCTAAACCACATTGATCCACTAGACTCATTGCATGTGTGTTCTTTTCCTAAACCACATTGACACACTAGAGTCATTGCATGTGTGTTCGTTTCCTAAACCACATGGATCCACTTGTGACATTGCATGTGTGCTCTTTTCCTAAACCACATGGATCCACCGGTGACACTGCAAGTGTGTTCTTTTCTAAACAACATGGATCCACTAGTGACATTGCATGTGTGTTCTTTTCATGAACCAGATGGATCCACTGGAGTCATTGCATGTGTGTTCTTTTCCTAAACAACATGGATCCACAGGTGACATTACATGTGTGTTCTTTTCCTAAACCACACTGATCTACTAGAGTTATTACGTGTGTGTTATTTTCCTAAACCACATGGATCCACTGGTGACATTTGCATGCGTGTTGTTTTCCTAAACCACATTGATCTACTTCTGACCTTGCATGTGTGTCTTTTTTGTAAACCACATTGATCCACTAGTGTCATTACATGTGGGTTGTTTTCCTGAACCACGTGGATCCACTAGTGTCATGGCATGTGTGTTATTTTTTTAAACCACATGGATCCACTAGAGTCATTGGATGCGTGTTCTTTTCCTAAACGACATGTATCAACTAGTGACATTTGCATGTGTGTTCTTTTCCTCAACCACATTGATCTACTTGTGACATTGCTTGTGTGCTTTTCATAAACCACATGGATCCACTAGTGTAATTATACGTGTGTTCTTTTCCTAAACAACATGGATCCACTGGTGTCATTGCATGTGTGTTCTTTTCCTAAACCACATGGATCCACTTGTGGCATTGCACGTGTGTTAATTTCCTAAACCACATGGATCCACTAGAGTCATTGCATGTGTGTTATTTTCCTAAACCACATGGATCCACCGGTGACATTGCATGTGTGTTCTTTTACCAAACCACATTGATCCACTAGAGTCATTGCATGTGTGTTCTTTTCCTAAACCACAAGGATACACTTGTGACATTGCATGTGTGTTCTTTTCCTAAACCACATTGATCCACTAGAGTCATTGCATGTGTGTTCTATTCCTAAATCACATTGATCCACTAGAGTCATTGCATGTGTGTTCTTTTCCTAAATCACATTGATCCACTAGAGTCATTGCATGTGTGTTCTTTTCGTAAACCACATGGATCCACTTGTGACAATGCATGTGTGTTCTTTTCTTAAACCACATGGATCCACTAGTGACATTGCATGTGTGTTCTTTTCCTAAACTACATGGATCCACTAGTGACATTGCATGTGTGTTCTTTTCCTAAACCACATTGTTCCACTAGAGTCATCACATGTGTGATCTTTTTCTAAACCACATGGATCCACTAGAGTCATTGGATGTGTGTTCTTTTCCTAAACGACATGTATCCAGTAGTGACATTTGCATGTGCGTTGTTTTCCTAAACCACATTGATCTACTTGTTACATTGCATGTGTGTGTTTTTCGTAAACCACATTGATCCACTAGTGTCATTACATGTGTGTTCTTTTCCTGAACCACATGGATCCACTGGTGTCATTGCATGTGTGTTCTTTTCCTAAACCACATGGATCCACTTGTGACATTGCATGTGGGTTCTTTTCCTAAACTACATGAATCCACTAGTGACAATGCATGTGTGTTCTTTTTCCTAAACCACATTGATCCACTAGAGTCATTGCATGTGTGTTCTTTTCCTAAACCACATGGATCGACTAGCGTCATTGGATGTGTGTTCTTTTCCTAAACAACATGTATCCACTGGTGACATTTGCACGTGTGTTCTTTTCCTAAACCACATTGATCTACTTGTGACATTGCGTGTGTGTATTTTTCGTAAACCACATTGATCCACTAGTGTCATTGCAGGTGTGTTCTTTTCCTGAACCACATGGATCCACTAGTGTCATTGCATGTGTGTTATTTTCCTAAACCACATGGATCCACTTGAAGCATTGCATGTGTGTTCATTTCCAAAACCACATTGATCCACTAGTGACATTTGCATTTGTGTTCTTTTCCAAAACCACATGGATCCACTGGTGACATTGCATGTGTGTTCTTTTCCTAAACCGGATGGATCCACTGGTGACATTGCATGTGTTTTATTTTCCTAAACCACATGGATCCATTAGTGACATTGCATGTGTGTTCTTTTCATGAACTACATGGATCCACTAGAGTCATTGCATGTGTGTACTTTTCCTAAACCACATTGATCCACTAGACTCATTGCATGTGTGTTCTTTTCCTAAACCACATTGACACACTAGAGTCATTGCATGTGTGTTCTTTTCCTAAACCACATGGATCCACTTGTGACACTGCATGTGTGCTCTTTTCCTAAACCACATGGATCCATCGGTAACATTGCAGGTGTGTTCTTTTCTAAACAACATGGATCCACAGTTGTCATTGCATGTGTGTTCTTTTCCAGGACTAGATGGATCCACTAGAGTCATTGCATGTGTGTTCTTTTCCTAAAGTACATGGATCCACAGGTGACATTGCATGTGTGTTATTTTCCTAAACCACATGGATCCACTGGTGACATTGCGTGTGTGTTCTTTTCTTAAACCAGATGGATCCACTAGTGACATTGCATGTGTTTTCTTTTCCTAAACCACACGGATCCATTAGTGACATAGCATGTGTGATCTTTTCCTGAACTACACAGATCCACTTGAGTCATTGCATATGTGTTCTTTTCCTAAACCACATTGATCCACTAGACTCATTGCATGTGTGTTCTTTTCCTAAACCACATTGACACACTAGAGTCATTGCATGTGTGTTCTTTTCCTAAACCACATGGATCCACTTGTGACATTGCATGTGTGCTCTTTTCCTAAACCACATGGATCCACCGGTGACATTGCAAGTGTGTTCTTTTCTAAACAACATGGATCCACTAGTGACATTGCATGTGTGTTCTTTTCATGAACCAGATGGATCCACTGGAGTCATTGCATGTGTGTTCTTTTCCTAAACAACATGGATCCACAGGTGACATTACATGTGTGTTCTTTTCCTAAACCACACTGATCTACTAGAGTTATTACGTTTGTGTTATTTTCCTAAACCACATGGATCCACTGGTGACATTTGCATGTGTGTTGTTTTCCTAAACCACATTGATCTACTTCTGACATTGCATGTGTGTCTTTTTTGTAAACCACATTGATCCACTAGTGTCATTACATGTGGTTTCTTTTCCTGAACCACGTGGATCCACTGGTGTCATGGCATGTGTGTTATTTTTCTAAACCACATGGATCCACTAGAGTCATTGGATGTGTGTTCTTTTCCTAAACGACATGTATCAACTAGTGACATTTGCATGTGTGTTCTTTTCCTCAACCACATTGATCTACTTGTGACATTGTCTATGTGCTTTTCATAAACCACATGGATCCACTAGTGTCATTATATGTGTGTTCTTTTCCTAAACAACATGGATCCACTGGTGTCATTGTATGTGTGTTCTTTTCCTAAACCACATGGATCCACTTGTGGCATTGCATGTGTGTTAATTTCCTAAACCACATGGATCCACTAGAGTCATTGCATGTGTGTTATTTTCCTAAACCACATGGATCCACCGGTCACATTGCATGTGTGTTCTTTTACCAAACCACATTGATCCACTCGAGTCATTGCATGTGTGTTCTTTTCCTAAACCACAAGGATACACTTGTGACATTGCATGTGTGTTCTTTTCCTAAACCACATTGATCCACTAGAGTCATTGCATGTGTGTTCTATTCCTAAATCACATTGATCCACTAGAGTCATTGCATGTGTGTTCTTTTCCTAAATCACATTGATCCACTAGAGTCATTGCATGTGTGTTCTTTTCGTAAACCACATGGATCCACTTGTGACAATGCATGTGTGTTCTTTTCTTAAACCACATGTATCCACTAGTGACATTTGCATGTGTGTTCTTTTCCTAAACCACATTGATCTACTTGTGGCATTGCATGTGTGTGTTTTTGTAAACCACATTGATCCACTAGTGTCATTACATGTGTGTTCTTTTCCTGAACCACATGGAACTACTGGTGTCATTTCATGTGTGTTCTTTTCCTAAACCACATGGATCCACTTGTTACATTGCATGTGTGTTCTTTTCCTAAACCACATTGATCCACTAGAGTCATTGCATGTGTGTTCATTTCCAAAACCACATGGATCCACTTGTGACATTGGATGTGTGTTCTTTTCCTAAACCACATGGATCCACTAGTGACATTGCATGTGTGTTCTTTTCCTAAACCACATGGATCCACTAGTCTCATTGCATTTGTGTTCTTTTCCTAAACCACTTTGATCCACTAGAGTCATTGCATGTGTGTTCTTTTCCTAAACCACATTGATCCACAAGAGTCATTGCATGTGTGTTCTTTTCCTAAACAAAATGTATCCACTGGTGACATTTGCACGTGTGTTCTTTTCCTAAACCACATTGATCTACTTGTGACATTGCATGTGTGTATTTTTCGTACACCACAAGTATCCACTAGTGTCATTGCATGTGTGTTCTTTTCTTGAACCACATGGATCCAGTGGTTTCATTGCATTTATGTACTTTTCCTAAACCACATGGATCCACTTGAGGCATTGCATGTGTGTTCATTTCCAAAACCACATTGATCCACTAGTGACTTTTGCATGTGTGTTCTTTTCGTAAACCACATGGATCCACTGGTGACATTGCATGTGTGTTCTTTTCTTAAACCAGATGGATCCACTGGTGACATTGCATGTGTTTTCTTTTCCGAAACCACACGGATCCATTACTGACATTGCATGTCTGTTCTTGTCCTGAACTACATGGATCCACTGGAGTCATTGCATGTGTGTTATTTTCATAAACCACATTGATCCACTAGACTCATTGCATGTGTGTTCTTTTCCTAAACCACATGGATCCACTTGTGACATTGCATGTGTGCTCTTTTCCTAAACCACATGGATCCAACGGTGACATTGCAACCGTGTTCTTTTCTAAACAACATGGATCCACAGTGACATTGCATGTGTGTTCTTTTCCTAATTCAGATGGATCCACTGGAGTCATTGCATGTGTGTTCTTTTCCTAAACTACCTAGATCCACAGGTGACATTGCATGTGTGCTTTTCTTAAACCACATTGATCCACTAGTGTCATTACACGTGTGTTCCTTTCCTAAACAACATGGATCCACTTGTGGCATTGCATGTGTGTTAATTTCCTAAACCACATGGATCCACCGGTGACATTGCATGTGTGTTCTTTTACTAAACCACATTGATCCACTAGAGTCATTGCATGTGTGTTCTTTTCCTAAATCACATTGATCCACTAGAGTCATTGCATGTGTGTTCTTTTCCTAAACCACATTGATCCACTAGAGTCATTGCATGTGTGTTCTTTTCGTAAACCACATGGATTCACTTGTGACATTGCATGTGTGTTCCTTTCTTAAACCACATGGATCCACTAGTGACATTGCATGTGTGTTCTTTTCCTAAACTACATGGATCCACTAGTGACATTGCATGGGTGTTCTTTTTCTAAACCACATTGTTCCACTAGAGTCATTGCATGTGTGTTCTTTTTCTAAACCACATGGATCCACTAGAGTCATTGGATGTGTGTTCTTTTCCTAGACGACATGTATCCACTAGTTACATTTCCATTTGTGTTGTTTTCCTAAACTACATTGATCTACTTGTGACATTGCATGTGTGTGTTTTTCATAAACCACATTGATCCACTAGTGTCATTACATGTGTGTTCTTTCCCTAAACCATATGGATCCATAGTTGTCATTGCATGTGTGTTCTTTTCCTAAACCACATGTATCCGCTAGGGTCATTGCATGTGTGTCCATTTCCAAAACCACATTGATCCACTAGTGACATTTGCATGTGTGTTATTTTCCTAAACCACATGGATCCACTGGTGACATTGCGTGTGTGTTCTTTTCTTAAACCAGATGGATCCACTAATGACATTGCATGTGTTTTCTTTTCCTAAACCACACGGATCCATTAGTGACATAGCATGTGTGTTCTTTTCCTGAACTACACAGATCCACTTGAGTCATTGCATGTGTGTTCTTTTCCTAAACCACATTGATCCACTAGACTCATTGCATGTGTGTTCTTTTCCTAAACCACATTGACACACTAGAGTCATTGCATGTGTGTTCGTTTCCTAAACCACATGGATCCACTTGTGACATTGCATGTGTGCTCTTTTCCTAAACCACATGGATCCACCGGTGACATTGCAAGTGTGTTCTTTTCTAAACAACATGGATCCACTAGTGACATTGCATGTGTGTTCTTTTCATGAACCAGATGGATCCACTGGAGTCATTGCATGTGTGTTCTTTTCCTAAACAACATGGATCCACAGGTGACATTACATGTGTGTTCTTTTCCTAAACCACACTGATCTACTAGAGTTATTACGTGTGTGTTATTTTCCTAAACCACATGGATCCACTGGTGACATTTGCATGCGTGTTGTTTTCCTAAACCACATTGATCTACTTCTGACATTGCATGTGTGTCTTTTTTGTAAACCACATTGATCCACCAGTGTCATTACATGTGGGTTCTTTTCCTGAACCACGTGGATCCACTAGTGTCATGGCATGTGTGTTATTTTTCTAAACCACATGGATCCACTAGAGTCATTGGATGCGTGTTCTTTTCCTAAACGACATGTATCAACTAGTGACATTTGCATGTGTGTTCTTTTCCTCAACCACATTGATCTACTTGTGACATTGCTTGTGTGCTTTTCATAAACCACATGGATCCACTAGTGTCATTATACGTGTGTTCTTTTCCTAAACAACATGGATCCACTGGTGTCATTGCATGTGTGTTCTTTTCCTAAACCACATGGATCCACTTGTGGCATTGCACGTGTGTTAATTTCCTAAACCACATGGATCCACTAGAGTCATTGCATGTGTGTTATTTTCCTAAACCACATGGATCCACCGGTGACATTGCATGTGTGTTCTTTTACCAAACCACATTGATCCACTAGAGTCATTGCATGTGTGTTCTTTTCCTAAACCACAAGGATACACTTGTGACATTGCATGTGTGTTCTTTTCCTAAACCACATTGATCCACTAGAGTCATTGCATGTGTGTTCTATTCCTAAATCACATTAATCCACTAGAGTCATTGCATGTGTGTTCTTTTCCTAAATCACATTGATCCACTAGAGTCATTGCATGTGTGTTCTTTTCGTAAACCACATGGATCCACTTGTGACAATGCATGTGTGTTCTTTTCTTAAACCACATGGATCCACTAGTGACATTGCATGTGTGTTCTTTTCCTAAACTACATGGATCCACTCGTGACATTGCATGTGTGTTCTTTTCCTAAACCACATTGTTCCACTAGAGTCATCACATGTGTGATCTTTTTCTAAACCACATGGATCCACTAGAGTCATTGGATGTGTGTTCTTTTCCTAAACGACATGTATCCAGTAGTGACATTTGCATGTGCGTTGTTTTCCTAAACCACATTGATCTACTTGTTACATTGCATGTGTGTGTTTTTCGTAAACCACATTGATCCACTAGTGTCATTACATGTGTGTTCTTTTCCTGAACCACATGGATCCACTGGTGTCATTGCATGTGTGTTCTTTTCCTAAACCACATGGATCCACTTGTGACATTGCATGTGGGTTCTTTTCCTAAACTACATGGATCCACTAGTGACAATGCATGTGTGTTCTTTTTCCTAAACCACATTGATCCACTAGAGTCATTGCATGTGTGTTCTTTTCCTAAACCACATGGATCGACTAGCGTCATTGGATGTGTGTTCTTTTCCTAAACAACATGTATCCACTGGTGACATTTGCACGTGTGTTCTTTTCCTAAACCACATTGATCTACTTGTGACATTGCGTGTGTGTATTTTTCGTAAACCACATTGATCCACTAGTGTCATTGCAGGTGTGTTCTTTTCCTGAACCACATGGATCCACTAGTGTCATTGCATGTGTGTTCTTTTCCTAAACCACATGGATCCAGTTGAAGCATTGCATGTGTGTTCATTTCCAAAACCACATTGATCCACTAGTGACATTTGCATTTGTGTTCTTTTCCAAAACCACATGGATCCACTGGTGACATTGCATGTGTGTTCTTTTCCTAAACCGGATGGATCCACTGGTGACATTGCATGTGTTTTATTTTCCTAAACCACATGGATCCATTAGTGACATTGCATGTGTGTTCTTTTCATGAACTACATGGATCCACTAGAGTCATTGCATGTGTGTACTTTTCCTAAACCACATTGATCCACTAGACTCATTGCATGTGTGTTCTTTTCCTAAACCACATTGACACACTAGAGTCATTGCATGTGTGTTCTTTTCCTAAACCACATGGATCCACTTGTGACATTGCATGTGTGCTCTTTTCCTAAACCACATGGATCCATCGGTAACATTGCAGGTGTGTTCTTTTCTAAACAACATGGATCCACAGTTGTCATTGCATGTGGGTTCTTTTCCAGGACCAGATGAATCCACTAGAGTCATTGCATGTGTGTTCTTTTCCTAAAGTACATGGATCCACAGGTGACATTGCATGTGTGTTATTTTCCTAAACCACATGGATCCACTGGTGACATTGCGTGTGTGTTCTTTTTTTAAACCAGATGGATCCACTAGTGACATTGCGTGTGTGTTCTTTTCTTAAACCAGATGGATCCACTAGTGACATTGCATGTGTTTTCTTTTCCTAAACCACACGGATATTAGTGACATAGCATGTGTGTTCTTTTCCTGAACTACACAGATCCACTTGAGTCATTGCATGTGTGTTCTTTTCCTAAACCACATTGATCCACTAGACTCATTGCGTGTGTGTTCTTTTCCTAAACCACATTGACACACTAGAGTCATTGCATGTGTGTTCTTTTCCTAAACCACATGGATCCACTTGTGACATTGCATGTGTGCTCTTTTCCTAAACCACATGGATCCACCGGTGACATTGCAAGTGTGTTCTTTTCTAAACAACATGGATCCACTAGTGACATTGCATGTGTGTTCTTTTCATGAACCAGATGGATCCACTGGAGTCATTGCATGTGTGTTCTTTTCCTAAACAACATGGATCCACAGGTGACATTACATGTGTGTTCTTTTCCTAAACCACACTGATCTACTAGAGTCATTATGTGTGTGTTATTTTCCTAAACCACATGGATCCACTGGTGACATTTGCATGTGTGTTGTTTTCCTAAATCACATTGATCCACTAGAGTCATTGCATGTGTGTTCTTTTCGTAAACCACATGGATCCACTTGTGACAATGCATGTGTGTTCTTTTCTTAAACCACATGGATCCACTAGTGACATTGCATGTGTGTTCTTTTCCTAAACTACATGGATCCACTCGTGACATTGCATGTGTGTTCTTTTCCTAAACCACATTGTTCCACTAGAGTCATCACATGTGTGATCTTTTTCTAAACCACATGGATCCACTAGAGTCATTGGATGTGTGTTCTTTTCCTAAACGACATGTATCCAGTAGTGACATTTGCATGTGCGTTGTTTTCCTAAACCACATTGATCTACTTGTTACATTGCATGTGTGTGTTTTTCGTAAACCACATTGATCCACTAGTGTCATTACATGTGTGTTCTTTTCCTGAACCACATGGATCCACTGGTGTCATTGCATGTGTGTTCTTTTCCTAAACCACATGGATCCACTTGTGACATTGCATGTGGGTTCTTTTCCTAAACTACATGGATCCACTAGTGACATTGCATGTGTGTTCTTTTTCCTAAACCACATTGATCCACTAGAGTCATTGCATGTGTGTTCTTTTCCTAAACCACATGGATCGACTAGCGTCATTGGATGTGTGTTCTTTTCCTAAACAACATGTATCCACTGGTGACATTTGCACGTGTGTTCTTTTCCTAAACCACATTGATCTACTTCTGACATTGCGTGTGTGTATTTTTCGTAAACCACATTGATCCACTAGTGTCATTGCAGGTGTGTTCTTTTCCTGAACCACATGGATCCACTAGTGTCATTGCATGTGTGTTCTTTTCCTAAACCACATGGATCCACTTGAAGCATTGCATGTGTGTTCATTTCCAAAACCACATTGATCCACTAGTGACATTTGCATTTGTGTTCTTTTCCAAAACCACATGGATCCACTGGTGACATTGCATGTGTGTTCTTTTCCTAAACCGGATGGATCCACTGGTGACATTGCATGTGTTTTATTTTCCTAAACCACATGGATCCATTAGTGACATTGCATGTGTGTTCTTTTCATGAACTACATGGATCCACTAGAGTCATTGCATGTGTGTACTTTTCCTAAACCACATTGATCCACTAGACTCATTGCATGTGTGTTCTTTTCCTAAACCACATTGACACACTAGAGTCATTGCATGTGTGTTCTTTTCCTAAACCACATGGATCCACTTGTGACATTGCATGTGTGCTCTTTTCCTAAACCACATGGATCCATCGGTAACATTGCAGGTGTGTTCTTTTCTAAACAACATGGATCCACAGTTGTCATTGCATGTGGGTTCTTTTCCAGGACCAGATGAATCCACTAGAGTCATTGCATGTGTGTTCTTTTCCTAAAGTACATGGATCCACAGGTGACATTGCATGTGTGTTATTTTCCTAAACCACATGGATCCACTGGTGACATTGCGTGTGTGTTCTTTTCTTAAACCAGATGGATCCACTAGTGACATTGCGTGTGTGTTCTTTTCTTAAACCAGATGGATCCACTAGTGACATTGCATGTGTTTTCTTTTCCTAAACCACACGGATATTAGTGACATAGCATGTGTGTTCTTTTCCTGAACTACACAGATCCACTTGAGTCATTGCATGTGTGTTCTTTTCCTAAACCACATTGATCCACTAGACTCATTGCGTGTGTGTTCTTTTCCTAAACCACATGGATCCACTTGTGACATTGCATGTGTGCTCTTTTCCTAAACCACATGGATCCACCGGTGACATTGCAAGTGTGTTCTTTTCTAAACAACATGGATCCACTAGTGACATTGCATGTGTGTTCTTTTCATGAACCAGATGGATCCACTGGAGTCATTGCATGTGTGTTCTTTTCCTAAACAACATGGATCCACAGGTGACATTACATGTGTGTTCTTTTCCTAAACCACACTGATCTACTAGAGTCATTATGTGTGTGTTATTTTCCTAAACCACATGGATCCACTGGTGACATTTGCATGTGTGTTGTTTTCCTAAACCACATTGATCTACTTCTGACATTGCATGTGTGTCTTTTTTGTAAACCACATTGATCCACTAGTGTCATTACATGTGGGTTCTTTTCCTGAACCACGTGGATCCACTGGTGTCATGGCATGTGTGTTATTTTTCTAAACCACATGGATCCACTAGAGTCATTGGATGTGTGTTCTTTTCCTAAACGACATGTATCAACTAGTGACATTTGCATGTGTGTTCTTTTCCTCAACCACATTGATCAACTTGTGACATTGCCTGTGTGCTTTTCATAAACCACATGGATCCACTAGTGTCATTATATGTGTGTTCTTTTCCTAAACAACATGGATCCACTGGTGTCATTGCTTGTGTGTTCTTTTCCTAAACCACATGGATCCACTTGTGGCATTGCATGTGTGTTAATTTCCTAAACCACATGGATCCACTAGAGTCATTGCATGTGTGTTATTTTCCTAAACCACATGGATCCACCGGTGACATTGCATGTGTGTTCTTTTACCAAACCACATTGATCCACTAGAGTCATTGCATGTGTGTTCTTTTCCTAAACCACAAGGATACACTTGTGACATTGCATGTGTGTTCTTTTCCTAAACCACATTGATCCACTAGAGTCATTGCATGTGTGTTCTATTCCCAAATCACATTGATCCACTAGAGTCATTGCATGTGTGTTCTTTTCCTAAATCACATTGATCCACTAGAGTCATTGCATGTGTGTTCTTTTCGTAAACCACATGGATCCACTTGTGACAATGCATGTGTGTTCTTTTCTTAAACCACATGGATCCACTAGTGACATTCATGTGTGTTCTTTTCCTAAACTACATGGATCCACTTGTGACATTGCATGTGTGTTCTTTTCCTAAACCACATTGTTCCACTAGAGTCATCACATGTGTGATCTTTTTCTAAACCACATGGATCCACTAGAGTCATTGGATCTGTGTTCTTTTCCTAAACGACATGTATCCAGTAGTGACATTTGCATGTGCGTTGTTTTCCTAAACCACATTGATCTACTTGTTACATTGCATGTGTGTGTTTTTCGTAAACCACATTGATTCACTAGTGTCATTACATGTGTGTTGTTTTCCTGAACCACATGGATCCACTGGTGTCATTGCATGTGTGTTCTTTTCCTAAACCACATGGATCCACTTGTGACATTGCATGTGGGTTCTTTTCCTAAACTACATGGATCCACTAGTGACAATGCATGTGTGTTCTTTTTCCTAAACCACATTGATCCACTAGAGTCATTGCATGTGTGTTCTTTTCCTAAACCACATGGATCGACTAGCGTCATTGGATGTGTGTTCTTTTCCTAAACGACATGTATCCACTGGTGATATTTTCACGTGTGTTCTTTTCCTAAACCACATTGATCTACTTGTGACATTGCGTGTGTGTATTTTTCGTAAACCACATTGATCCACTAGTGTCATTGCAGGTGTGTTCTTTTCCTGAACCACATGGATCCACTAGTGTCATTGCATGTGTGTTCTTTTCCTAAACCACATGGATCCACTTGAAGCATTGCATGTGTGTTCATTTCCAAAACCACATTGATCCACTAGTGACATTTGCATTTGTGTTCTTTTCCAAAACCACATGGATCCATTGGTGACATTGCATGTGTGTTCTTTTCCTAAACCGGATGGATCCACTGGTGACATTTCATGTGTTTTATTTTCCTAAACCACATGGATCCATTAGTGACATTGCATGTGTGTTCTTTTCATGAACTACATGGATCCACTAGAGTCATTGCATGTGTGTACTTTTCCTAAACCACATTGATCCACTAGACTCATTGCATGTGTGTTCTTTTCCTAAACCACATTGACACACTAGAGTCATTTCATGTGTGTTCTTTTCCTAAACCACATGGATCCACTTGTGACACTGCATGTGTGCTCTTTTCCTAAACCACATGGATCCATCGGTAACATTGCAGGTGTGTTCTTTTCTAAACAACATGGATCCACAGTTGTCATTGCATGTGTGTTCTTTTCCAGGACTAGATGGATCCACTAGAGTCATTGCATGTGTGTTCTTTTCCTAAATCACATTGATCCACTAGAGTCATTGCATGTGTGTTCTTTTCGTAAACCACATGGATCCACTGGTGACATTGCGTGTGTGTTCTTTTTTTAAACCACATGGATCCACTAGTGACATTCATGTGTGTTCTTTTCCTAAACTACATGGATCCACTTGTGACATTGCATGTGTGTTCTTTTCCTAAACCACATTGTTCCACTAGAGTCATCACATGTGTGATCTTTTTCTAAACCACATGGATCCACTAGAGTCATTGGATCTGTGTTCTTTTCCTAAACGACATGTATCCAGTAGTGACATTTGCATGTGCGTTGTTTTCCTAAACCACATTGATCTACTTGTTACATTGCATGTGTGGTGTTTTTCGTAAACCACATTGATTCACTAGTGTCATTACATGTGTGTTCTTTTCCTGAACCACATGGATCCACTGGTGTCATTGCATGTGTGTTCTTTTCCTAAACCACATGGATCCACTTGTGACATTGCATGTGGGTTATTTTCCTAAACTACATGGATCCACTAGTGACAATGCATGTGTGTTCTTTTTCCTAAACCACATTGATCCACTAGAGTCATTGCATGTGTGTTCTTTTCCTAAACCACATGGATCGACTAGCGTCATTGGATGTGTGTTCTTTTCCTAAACGACATGTATCCACTAGTGATATTTTCACGTGTGTTCTTTTCCTAAACCACATTGATCTACTTGTGACATTGCGTGTGTTTATTTTTCGTAAACCACATTGATCCACTAGTGTCATTGCAGGTGTGTTCTTTTCCTGAACCACATGGATCCACTAGTGTCATTGCATGTGTGTTCTTTTCCTAAACCACATGGATCCACTTGAAGCATTGCATGTGTGTTCATTTCCAAAACCACATTGATCCACTAGTGACATTTGCATTTGTGTTCTTTTCCAAAACCACATGGATCCATTGGTGACATTGCATGTGTGTTCTTTTCCAAAACCGGATGGATCCACTGGTGACATTGCATGTGTTTTATTTTCCTAAACCACATGGATCCATTAGTGACATTGCATGTGTGTTCTTTTCATGAACTACATGGATCCACTAGAGTCATTGCATGTGTGTACTTTTCCTAAACCACATTGATCCACTAGACTCATTGCATGTGTGTTCTTTTCCTAAACCACATTGACACACTAGAGTCATTTCATGTGTGTTCTTTTCCTAAACCACATGGATCCACTTGTGACACTGCATGTGTGCTCTTTTCCTAAACCACATGGATCCATCGGTAACATTGCAGGTGTGTTCTTTTCTAAACAACATGGATCCACAGTTGTCATTGCATGTGTGTTCTTTTCCAGGACTAGATGGATCCACTAGAGTCATTGCATGTGTGTTCTTTTCCTAAAGTACATGGATCCACAGGTGACATTGCATGTGTGTTATTTTCCTAAACCACATGGATCCACTGGTGACATTGCGTGTGTGTTCTTTTCTTAAACCAGATGGATCCACTAGTGACATTGCATGTGTTTTCTTTTCCTAAACCACACGGATCCATTAGTGACATAGCATGTGTGATCTTTTCCTGAACTACACAGATCCACTTGAGTCATTGCATATGTGTTCTTTTCCTAAACCACATTGATCCACTAGACTCATTGCATGTGTGTTCTTTTCCTAAACCACATTGACACACTAGAGTCATTGCATGTGTGTTCTTTTCCTAAACCAAATGGATCCACTTGTGACATTGCATGTGTGCTCTTTTCCTAAACCACATGGATCCACCGGTGACATTGCAAGTGTGTTCTTTTCTAAACAACATGGATCCACTAGTGACATTGCATGTGTGTTCTTTTCATGAACCAGATGGATCCACTGGAGTCATTGCATGTGTGTTCTTTTCCTAAAGAACATGGATCCACAGGTGACATTACATGTGTGTTCTTTTCCTAAACCACACTGATCTACTAGAGTTATTACGTTTGTGTTATTTTCCTAAACCACATGGATCCACTGGTGACATTTGCATGTGTGTTGTTTTCCTAAACCACATTGATCTACTTCTGACATTGCATGTGTGTCTTTTTTGTAAACCACATTGATCCACTAGTGTCATTACATGTGGTTTCTTTTCCTGAACCACGTGGATCCACTGGTGTCATGGCATGTGTGTTATTTTTCTAAACCACATGGATCCACTAGAGTCATTGGATGTGTGTTCTTTTCCTAAACGACATGTATCAACTAGTGACATTTGCATGTGTGTTCTTTTCCTCAACCACATTGATCTACTTGTGACATTGTCTATGTGCTTTTCATAAACCACATGGATCCACTAGTGTCATTATATGTGTGTTCTTTTCCTAAACAACATGGATCCACTGGTGTCATTGTATGTGTGTTCTTTTCCTAAACCACATGGATCCACTTGTGGCATTGCATGTGTGTTAATTTCCTAAACCACATGGATCCACTAGAGTCATTGCATGTGTGTTATTTTCCTAAACCACATGGATCCACCGGTCACATTGCATGTGTGTTCTTTTACCAAACCACATTGATCCACTCGAGTCATTGCATGTGTGTTCTTTTCCTAAACCACAAGGATACACTTGTGACATTGCATGTGTGTTCTTTTCCTAAACCACATTGATCCACTAGAGTCATTGCATGTGTGTTCTATTCCTAAATCACATTGATCCACTAGAGTCATTGCATGTGTGTTCTTTTCCTAAATCACATTGATCCACTAGAGTCATTGCATGTGTGTTCTTTTCGTAAACCACATGGATCCACTTGTGACAATGCATGTGTGTTCTTTTCTTAAACCACATGTATCCACTAGTGACATTTGCATGTGTGTTCTTTTCCTAAACCACATTGATCTACTTGTGGCATTGCATGTGTGTGTTTTTGTAAACCACATTGATCCACTAGTGTCATTACATGTGTGTTCTTTTCCTGAACCACATGGAACTACTGGTGTCATTTCATGTGTGTTCTTTTCCTAAACCACATGGATCCACTTGTTACATTGCATGTGTGTTCTTTTCCTAAACCACATTGATCCACTAGAGTCATTGCATGTGTGTTCATTTCCAAAACCACATGGATCCACTTGTGACATTGGATGTGTGTTCTTTTCCTAAACCACATGGATCCACTAGTGACATTGCATGTGTGTTCTTTTCCTAAACCACATGGATCCACTAGTCTCATTGCATTTGTGTTCTTTTCCTAAACCACTTTGATCCACTAGAGTCATTGCATGTGTGTTCTTTTCCTAAACCACATTGATCCACAAGAGTCATTGCATGTGTGTTCTTTTCCTAAACAAAATGTATCCACTGGTGACATTTGCACGTGTGTTCTTTTCCTAAACCACATTGATCTACTTGTGACATTGCATGTGTGTATTTTTCGTACACCACAAGTATCCACTAGTGTCATTGCATGTGTGTTCTTTTCTTGAACCACATGGATCCAGTGGTTTCATTGCATTTATGTACTTTTCCTAAACCACATGGATCCACTTGAGGCATTGCATGTGTGTTCATTTCCAAAACCACATTGATCCACTAGTGACTTTTGCATGTGTGTTCTTTTCGTAAACCACATGGATCCACTGGTGACATTGCATGTGTGTTCTTTTCTTAAACCAGATGGATCCACTGGTGACATTGCATGTGTTTTCTTTTCCGAAACCACACGGATCCATTACTGACATTGCATGTCTGTTCTTGTCCTGAACTACATGGATCCACTGGAGTCATTGCATGTGTGTTATTTTCATAAACCACATTGATCCACTAGACTCATTGCATGTGTGTTCTTTTCCTAAACCACATGGATCCACTTGTGACATTGCATGTGTGCTCTTTTCCTAAACCACATGGATCCAACGGTGACATTGCAACCGTGTTCTTTTCTAAACAACATGGATCCACAGTGACATTGCATGTGTGTTCTTTTCCTAATTCAGATGGATCCACTGGAGTCATTGCATGTGTGTTCTTTTCCTAAACTACCTAGATCCACAGGTGACATTGCATGTGTGCTTTTCTTAAACCACATTGATCCACTAGTGTCATTACACGTGTGTTCCTTTCCTAAACAACATGGATCCACTTGTGGCATTGCATGTGTGTTAATTTCCTAAACCACATGGATCCACCGGTGACATTGCATGTGTGTTCTTTTACTAAACCACATTGATCCACTAGAGTCATTGCATGTGTGTTCTTTTCCTAAATCACATTGATCCACTAGAGTCATTGCATGTGTGTTCTTTTCCTAAACCACATTGATCCACTAGAGTCATTGCATGTGTGTTCTTTTCGTAAACCACATGGATTCACTTGTGACATTGCATGTGTGTTCCTTTCTTAAACCACATGGATCCACTAGTGACATTGCATGTGTGTTCTTTTCCTAAACTACATGGATCCACTAGTGACATTGCATGGGTGTTCTTTTTCTAAACCACATTGTTCCACTAGAGTCATTGCATGTGTGTTCTTTTTCTAAACCACATGGATCCACTAGAGTCATTGGATGTGTGTTATTTTCCTAGACGACATGTATCCACTAGTGACATTTCCATTTGTGTTGTTTTCCTAAACTACATTGATCTACTTGTGGCATTGCATGTGTGTGTTTTTCGTAAACCACATTGATCCACTAGTGTCATTACATGTGTGTTCTTTTCCTAAACCATATGGATCCATAGTTGTCATTGCATGTGTGTTCTTTTCCTAAACCACATGTATCCGCTAGGGTCATTGCATGTGTGTCCATTTCCAAAACCACATTGATCCACTAGTGACATTTGCATGTGTGTTATTTTCCTAAACCACATGGATCCACTGGTGACATTGCGTGTGTGTTCTTTTCTTAAACCAGATGGATCCACTAATGACATTGCATGTGTTTTGTTTTCCTAAACCACACGGATCCATTAGTGACATAGCATGTGTGTTCTTTTCCTGAACTACACAGATCCACTTGAGTCATTGCATGTGTGTTCTTTTCCTAAACCACATTGATCTACTAGACTCATTGCATGTGTGTTCTTTTCCTAAACCACATTGACACACTAGAGTCATTGCATGTGTGTTCGTTTCCTAAACCACATGGATCCACTTGTGACATTGCATGTGTGCTCTTTTCCTAAACCACATGGATCCACCGGTGACATTGCAAGTGTGTTCTTTTCTAAACAACATGGATCCACTAGTGACATTGCATGTGTGTTCTTTTCATGAACCAGATGGATCCACTGGAGTCATTGCATGTGTGTTCTTTTCCTAAACAACATGGATCCACAGGTGACATTACATGTGTGTTCTTTTCCTAAACCACACTGATCTACTAGAGTTATTACGTGTGTGTTATTTTCCTAAACCACATGGATCCACTGGTGACATTTGCATGCGTGTTGTTTTCCTAAACCACATTGATCTACTTCTGACATTGCATGTGTGTCTTTTTTGTAAACCACATTGATCCACCAGTGTCATTACATGTGGGTTCTTTTCCTGAACCACGTGGATCCACTAGTGTCATGGCATGTGTGTTATTTTTCTAAACCACATGGATCCACTAGAGTCATTGGATGCGTGTTCTTTTCCTAAACGACATGTATCAACTAGTGACATTTGCATGTGTGTTCTTTTCCTCAACCACATTGATCTACTTGTGACATTGCTTGTGTGCTTTTCATAAACCACATGGATCCACTAGTGTCATTATACGTGTGTTCTTTTCCTAAACAACATGGATCCACTGGTGTCATTGCATGTGTGTTCTTTTCCTAAACCACATGGATCCACTTGTGGCATTGCACGTGTGTTAATTTCCTAAACCACATGGATCCACTAGAGTCATTGCATGTGTGTTATTTTCCTAAACCACATGGATCCACCGGTGACATTGCATGTGTGTTCTTTTACCAAACCACATTGATCCACTAGAGTCATTGCATGTGTGTTCTTTTCCTAAACCACAAGGATACACTTGTGACATTGCATGTGTGTTCTTTTCCTAAACCACATTGATCCACTAGAGTCATTGCATGTGTGTTCTATTCCTAAATCACATTGATCCACTAGAGTCATTGCATGTGTGTTCTTTTCCTAAATCACATTGATCCACTAGAGTCATTGCATGTGTGTTCTTTTCGTAAACCACATGGATCCACTTGTGACAATGCATGTGTGTTCTTTTCTTAAACCACATGGATCCACTAGTGACATTGCATGTGTGTTCTTTTCCTAAACTACATGGATCCACTCGTGACATTGCATGTGTGTTCTTTTCCTAAACCACATTGTTCCACTAGAGTCATCACATGTGTGATCTTTTTCTAAACCACATGGATCCACTAGAGTCATTGGATGTGTGTTCTTTTCCTAAACGACATGTATCCAGTAGTGACATTTGCATGTGCGTTGTTTTCCTAAACCACATTGATCTACTTGTTACATTGCATGTGTGTGTTTTTCGTAAACCACATTGATCCACTAGTGTCATTACATGTGTGTTCTTTTCCTGAACCACATGGATCCACTGGTGTCATTGCATGTGTGTTCTTTTCCTAAACCACATGGATCCACTTGTGACATTGCATGTGGGTTCTTTTCCTAAACTACATGGATCCACTAGTGACAATGCATGTGTGTTCTTTTTCCTAAACCACATTGATCCACTAGAGTCATTGCATGTGTGTTCTTTTCCTAAACCACATGGATCGACTAGCGTCATTGGATGTGTGTTCTTTTCCTAAACAACATGTATCCACTGGTGACATTTGCACGTGTGTTCTTTTCCTAAACCACATTGATCTACTTGTGACATTGCGTGTGTGTATTTTTCGTAAACCACATTGATCCACTAGTGTCATTGCAGGTGTGTTCTTTTCCTGAACCACATGGATCCACTAGTGTCATTGCATGTGTGTTCTTTTCCTAAACCACATGGATCCACTTGAAGCATTGCATGTGTGTTCATTTCCAAAACCACATTGATCCACTAGTGACATTTGCATTTGTGTTCTTTTCCAAAACCACATGGATCCACTGGTGACATTGCATGTGTGTTCTTTTCCTAAACCGGATGGATCCACTGGTGACATTGCATGTGTTTTATTTTCCTAAACCACATGGATCCATTAGTGACATTGCATGTGTGTTCTTTTCATGAACTACATGGATCCACTAGAGTCATTGCATGTGTGTACTTTTCCTAAACCACATTGATCCACTAGACTCATTGCATGTGTGTTCTTTTCCTAAACCACATTGACACACTAGAGTCATTGCATGTGTGTTCTTTTCCTAAACCACATGGATCCACTTGTGACATTGCATGTGTGCTCTTTTCCTAAACCACATGGATCCATCGGTAACATTGCAGGTGTGTTCTTTTCTAAATAACATGGATCCACAGTTGTCATTGCATGTGGGTTCTTTTCCAGGACCAGATGAATCCACTAGAGTCATTGCATGTGTGTTCTTTTCCTAAAGTACATGGATCCACAGGTGACATTGCATGTGTGTTATTTTCCTAAACCACATGGATCCACTGGTGACATTGCGTGTGTGTTCTTTTTTTAAACCAGATGGATCCACTAGTGACATTGCGTGTGTGTTCTTTTCTTAAACCAGATGGATCCACTAGTGACATTGCATGTGTTTTCTTTTCCTAAACCACACGGATATTAGTGACATAGCATGTGTGTTCTTTTCCTGAACTACACAGATCCACTTGAGTCATTGCATGTGTGTTCTTTTCCTAAACCACATTGATCCACTAGACTCATTGCGTGTGTGTTCTTTTCCTAAACCACATTGACACACTAGAGTCATTGCATGTGTGTTCTTTTCCTAAACCACATGGATCCACTTGTGACATTGCATGTGTGCTCTTTTCCTAAACCACATGGATCCACCGGTGACATTGCAAGTGTGTTCTTTTCTAAACAACATGGATCCACTAGTGACATTGCATGTGTGTTCTTTTCATGAACCAGATGGATCCACTGGAGTCATTGCATGTGTGTTCTTTTCCTAAACAACATGGATCCACAGGTGACATTACATGTGTGTTATTTTCCTAAACCACACTGATCTACTAGAGTCATTATGTGTGTGTTATTTTCCTAAACCACATGGATCCACTGGTGACATTTGCATGTGTGTTGTTTTCCTAAATCACATTGATCCACTAGAGTCATTGCATGTGTGTTCTTTTCGTAAACCACATGGATCCACTTGTGACAATGCATGTGTGTTCTTTTCTTAAACCACATGGATCCACTAGTGACATTGCATGTGTGTTCTTTTCCTAAACTACATGGATCCACTCGTGACATTGCATGTGTGTTCTTTTCCTAAACCACATTGTTCCACTAGAGTCATCACATGTGTGATCTTTTTCTAAACCACATGGATCCACTAGAGTCATTGGATGTGTGTTCTTTTCCTAAACGACATGTATCCAGTAGTGACATTTGCATGTGCGTTGTTTTCCTAAACCACATTGATCTACTTGTTACATTGCATGTGTGTGTTTTTCGTAAACCACATTGATCCACTAGTGTCATTACATGTGTGTTCTTTTCCTGAACCACATGGATCCACTGGTGTCATTGCATGTGTGTTCTTTTCCTAAACCACATGGATCCACTTGTGACATTGCATGTGGGTTCTTTTCCTAAACTACATGGATCCACTAGTGACATTGCATGTGTGTTCTTTTTCCTAAACCACATTGATCCACTAGAGTCATTGCATGTGTGTTCTTTTCCTAAACCACATGGATCGACTAGCGTCATTGGATGTGTGTTCTTTTCCTAAACAACATGTATCCACTGGTGACATTTGCACGTGTGTTCTTTTCCTAAACCACATTGATCTACTTCTGACATTGCGTGTGTGTATTTTTCGTAAACCACATTGATCCACTAGTGTCATTGCAGGTGTGTTCTTTTCCTGAACCACATGGATCCACTAGTGTCATTGCATGTGTGTTCTTTTCCTAAACCACATGGATCCACTTGAAGCATTGCATGTGTGTTCATTTCCAAAACCACATTGATCCACTAGTGAAATTTGCATTTGTGTTCTTTTCCAAAACCACATGGATCCACTGGTGACATTGCATGTGTGTTCTTTTCCTAAACCGGATGGATCCACTGGTGACATTGCATGTGTTTTATTTTCCTAAACCACATGGATCCATTAGTGACATTGCATGTGTGTTCTTTTCATGAACTACATGGATCCACTAGAGTCATTGCATGTGTGTACTTTTCCTAAACCACATTGATCCACTAGACTCATTGCATGTGTGTTCTTTTCCTAAACCACATTGACACACTAGAGTCATTGCATGTGTGTTCTTTTCCTAAACCACATGGATCCACTTGTGACATTGCATGTGTGCTCTTTTCCTAAACCACATGGATCCATCGGTAACATTGCAGGTGTGTTCTTTTCTAAACAACATGGATCCACAGTTGTCATTGCACGTGGGTTCTTTTCCAGGACCAGATGAATCCACTAGAGTCATTGCATGTGTGTTCTTTTCCTAAAGTACATGGATCCATAGGTGACATTGCATGTGTGTTATTTTCCTAAACCACATGGATCCACTGGTGACATTGCGTGTGTGTTCTTTTCTTAAACCAGATGGATCCACTAGTGACATTGCGTGTGTGTTCTTTTCTTAAACCAGATGGATCCACTAGTGACATTGCATGTGTTTTCTTTTCCTAAACCACACGGATATTAGTGACATAGCATGTGTGTTCTTTTCCTGAACTACACAGATCCACTTGAGTCATTGCATGTGTGTTCTTTTCCTAAACCACATTGATCCACTAGACTCATTGCGTGTGTGTTCTTTTCCTAAACCACATGGATCCACTTGTGACATTGCATGTGTGCTCTTTTCCTAAACCACATGGATCCACCGGTGACATTACAAGTGTGTTCTTTTCTAAACAACATGGATCCACTAGTGACATTGCATGTGTGTTCTTTTCATGAACCAGATGGATCCACTGGAGTCATTGCATGTGTGTTCTTTTCCTAAACAACATGGATCCACAGGTGACATTACATGTGTGTTCTTTTCCTAAACCACACTGATCTACTAGAGTTATTACGTGTGTGTTATTTTCCTAAACCACATGGATCCACTGGTGACATTTGCATGTGTGTTGTTTTCCTAAACCACATTGATCTACTTCTGACATTGCATGTGTGTCTTTTTTGTAAACCACATTGATCCACTAGTGTCATTACATGTGGGTTCTTTTCCTGAACCACGTGGATCCACTGGTGTCATGGCATGTGTGTTATTTTTCTAAACCACATGGATCCACTAGATTCATTGGATGTGTGTTCTTTTCCTAAACGACATGTATCAACTAGTGACATTTTCATGTGTGTTCTTTTCCTCAACCACATTGATCAACTTGTGACATTGCCTGTGTGCTTTTCATAAACCACATGGATCCACTAGTGTCATTATATGTGTGTTCTTTTCCTAAACAACATGGATCCACTGGTGTCATTGCTTGTGTGTTCTTTTCCTAAACCACATGGATCCACTTGTGGCATTGCATGTGTGTTAATTTCCTAAACCACATGGATCCACTAGAGTCATTGCATGTGTGTTATTTTCCTAAACCACATGGATCCACCGGTGACATTGCATGTGTGTTCTTTTACCAAACCACATTGATCCACTAGAGTCATTGCATGTGTGTTCTTTTCCTAAACCACAAGGATACACTTGTGACATTGCATGTGTGTTCTTTTCCTAAACCACATTGATCCACTAGAGTCATTGCATGTGTGTTCTATTCCCAAATCACATTGATCCACTAGAGTCATTGCATGTGTGTTCTTTTCCTAAATCACATTGATCCACTAGAGTCATTGCATGTGTGTTCTTTTCGTAAACCACATGGATCCACTTGTGACAATGCATGTGTGTTATTTTCTTAAACCACATGGATCCACTAGTGACATTCATGTGTGTTCTTTTCCTAAACTACATGGATCCACTTGTGACATTGCATGTGTGTTCTTTTCCTAAACCACATTATTCCACTAGAGTCATCACATGTGTGATCTTTTTCTAAACCACATGGATCCACTAGAGTCATTGGATCTGTGTTCTTTTCCTAAACGACATGTATCCAGTAGTGACATTTGCATGTGCGTTGTTTTCCTAAACCACATTGATCTACTTGTTACATTGCATGTGTGTGTTTTTCGTAAACCACATTGATTCACTAGTGTCATTACATGTGTGTTCTTTTCCTGAACCACATGGATCCACTGGTGTCATTGCATGTGTGTTCTTTTCCTAAACCACATGGATCCACTTGTGACATTGCATGTGGGTTCTTTTCCTAAAATACATGGATCCACTAGTGACAATGCATGTGTGTTCTTTTTCCTAAACCACATTGATCCACTAGAGTCATTGCATGTGTGTTCTTTTCCTAAACCACATGGATCGACTAGCGTCATTGGATGTGTGTTCTTTTCCTAAACGACATGTATCCACTGGTGATATTTTCACGTGTGTTCTTTTCCTAAACCACATTGATCTACTTGTGACATTGCGTGTGTGTATTTTTCGTAAACCACATTGATCCACTAGTGTCATTGCAGGTGTGTTCTTTTCCTGAACCACATGGATCCACTAGTGTCATTGCATGTGTGTTCTTTTCCTAAACCACATGGATCCACTTGAAGCATTGCATGTGTGTTCATTTCCAAAACCACATTGATCCACTAGTGACATTTGCATTTGTGTTCTTTTCCAAAACCACATGGATCCATTGGTGACATTGCATGTGTGTTCTTTTCCTAAACCGGATGGATCCACTGTTGACATTGCATGTGTTTTATTTTCCTAAACCACATGGATCCATTAGTGACATTGCATGTGTGTTCTTTTCATGAACTACATGGATCCACTAGAGTCATTGCATGTGTGTACTTTTCCTAAACCACATTGATCCACTAGACTCATTGCATGTGTGTTCTTTTCCTAAACCACATTGACACACTAGAGTCATTTCATGTGTGTTCTTTTCCTAAACCACATGGATCCACTTGTGACACTGCATGTGTGCTCTTTTCCTAAACCACATGGATCCATCGGTAACATTGCAGGTGTGTTCTTTCTAAACAACATGGATCCACAGTTGTCATTGCATGTGTGTTCTTTTCCAGGACTAGATGGATCCACTAGAGTCATTGCATGTGTGTTCTTTTCCTAAAGTACATGGATCCATAGGTGACATTGCATGTGTGTTATTTTCCTAAACCACATGGATCCACTGGTGACATTGCGTCTGTGTTCTTTTCTTAAACTAGATGGATCCACTAGTGACATTGCATGTGTTTTCTTTTCCTAAACCACACGGATCCATTAGTGACATAGCATGTGTGTTCTTTTCCTGAACTACACAGATCCACTTGAGTCATTGCATATGTGTTCTTTTCCTAAACCACATTGATCCACTAGACTCATTGCATGTGTGTTCTTTTCCTAAACCACATTGACACACTAGAGTCATTGCATGTGTGTTCTTTTCCTAAACCACATGGATCCACTTGTGACATTGCATGTGTGCTCTTTTCCTAAACCACATGGATCCACCGGTGACATTGCAAGTGTGTTCTTTTCTAAACAACATGGATCCACTAGTGACATTGCATGTGTGTTCTTTTCATGAACCAGATGGATCCACTGGAGTCATTGCATGTGTGTTCTTTTCCTAAACAACATGGATCCACAGGTGACATTACATGTGTGTTCTTTTCCTAAACCACACTGATCTACTAGAGTCATTATGTGTGTGTTATTTTCCTAAACCACATGGATCCACTGGTGACATTTGCATGTGTGTTGTTTTCCTAAACCACATTGATCTACTTCTGACATTGCATGTGTGTCTTTTTTGTAAACCACATTGATCCACTAGTGTCATTACATGTGGGTTCTTTTCCTCAACCACGTGGATCCACTGGTGTCATGGCATGTGTGTTATTTTTCTAAACCACATGGATCCACTAGAGTCATTGGATGTGTGTTCTTTTCCTAAACGACATGTATCAACTAGTGACATTTGCATGTGTGTTCTTTTCCTCAACCACATTGATCAACTTGTGACATTGCCCGTGTGCTTTTCATAAACCACATGGATCCACTAGTGTCATTATATGTGTGTTCTTTTCCTAAACAACATGGATCCACTGGTGTCATTGCTTGTGTGTTCTTTTCCTAAACCACATGGATCCACTTGTGGCATTGCATGTGTGTTAATTTCCTAAACCACATTGATCCACTAGTGTCATTACATGTGTGTTCTTTTCCTGAACCACATGGATCCACCGGTGTCATTGCATGTGTGTTCTTTTCCTAAACCACATGGATCCACCGGTGTCATTGCATGTGTGTTCTTTTCCTAAACCACATGGATCCACTTGTGACATTGCATGTGGGTTCTTTTCCTAAACTACATGGATCCACTAGTGACAATGCATGTGTGTTCTTTTTCCTAAACCACATTGATCCACTAGAGTCATTGCATGTGTGTTCTTTTCCTAAATCACATTGATCCACTAGAGTCATTGCATGTGTGTTCTTTTCCTAAATCACATTGATCCACTAGAGTCATTGCATGTGTGTTCTTTTCGTAAACCACATGGATCCACTTGTGACAATGCATGTGTGTTCTTTTCTTAAACCACATGGATCCACTAGTGACATTGCATGTGTGTTCTTTTCCTGAACTACATGGATCCACTAGTGACATTGCATGTGTGTTCTTTTCCTAAACCACATTGTTCCACTAGAGTCATCACATGTGTGATCTTTTTCTAAACCACATGGATCCACTAGAGTCATTGGATGTGTGTTCTTTTCCTAAATGACATGTATCCAGTAGTGACATTTGCATGTGCGTTGTTTTCCTAAACCACATTGATCTACTTGTTACATTGCATGTGTGTGTTTTTCGTAAACCACATTGATCCACTAGTGTCATTACATGTGTGTTCTTTTCCTGAACCACATGGATCCACTGGTGTCATTGCATGTGTGTTCTTTTCCTAAACCACATGGATCCACTTGTGACATTGCATGTGGGTTCTTTTCCTAAACTACATGGATCCACTAGTGACAATGCATGTGTGTTCTTTTTCCTAAACCACATTGATCCACTAGAGTCATTGCATGTGTGTTCTTTTCCTAAACCACATGGATCGACTAGCGTCATTGGATGTGTGTTCTTTTCCTAAACGACATGTATCCACTGGTGATATTTTCACGTGTGTTCTTTTCCTAAACCACATTGATCTACTTGTGACATTGCGTGTGTGTATTTTTCGTAAACCACATTGATCCACTAGTGTCATTGCAGGTGTGTTCTTTTCCTGAACCACATGGATCCACTAGTGTCATTGCATGTGTGTTCTTTTCCTAAACCACATGGATCCACTTGAAGCATTGCATGTGTGTTCATTTCCAAAACCACATTGATCCACTAGTGACATTTGCATTTGTGTTCTTTTCCAAAACCACATGGATCCACTGGTGACATTGCATGTGTGTTCTTTTCCTAAACCGGATGGATCCACTGGTGACATTGCATGTGTTTTATTTTCCTAAACGACATGGATCCATTAGTGACATTGCATGTGTGTTCTTTTCATGAACTACATGGATCCACTAGAGTCATTGCATGTGTGTAGTTTTCCTAAACCACATTGATCCACTAGACTCATTGCATGTGTGTTCTTTTCCTAAACCACATTGACACACTAGAGTCATTGCATGTGTGTTCTTTTCCTAAACCACATGGATCCACTTGTGACATTGCATGTGTGCTCTTTTCCTAAACCACATGGATCCATCGGTAACATTGCAGGTGTGTTCTTTTCTAAACAACATGGATCCACAGTTGTCATTGCATGTGGGTTCTTTTCCAGGACCAGATGAATCCACTAGAGTCATTGCATGTGTGTTCTTTTCCTAAAGTACATGGATCCACAGGTGACATTGCATGTGTGTTATTTTCCTAAACCACATGGATCCACTGGTGACATTGCGTGTGTGTTCTTTTCTTAAACCAGATGGATCCACTAGTGACATTGCATGTGTTTTCTTTTCCTAAACCACACGGATCCATTAGTGACATAGCATGTGTGTTCTTTTCCTGAACTACACAGATCCACTTGAGTCATTGCATGTGTGTTCTTTTCCTAAACCACATTGATCCACTAGACTCATTGCGTGTGTGTTCTTTTCCTAAACCACATTGACACACTAGAGTCATTGCATGTGTGTTCTTTTCCTAAACCACATGGATCCACTTGTGACATTGCATGTGTGCTCTTTTCCTAAACCACATGGATCCACCGGTGACATTGCAAGTGTGTTCTTTTCTAAACAACATGGATCCACTAGTGACATTGCATGTTGTTCTTTTCATGAACCAGATGGATCCACTGGAGTCATTGCATGTGTGTTCTTTTCCTAAACAACATGGATCCACAGGTGAAATTACATGTGTGTTCTTTTCCTAAACCACACTGATCTACTAGAGTCATTATGTGTGTGTTATTTTCCTAAACCACATGGATCCACTGGTGACATTTGCATGTGTGTTGTTTTCCTAAACCACATTGATCTACTTCTGACATTGCATGTGTGTCTTTTTTGTAAACCACATTGATCCACTAGTGTCATTACATGTGGGTTCTTTTCCTGAACCACGTGGATCCACTGGTGTCATGGCATGTGTGTTATTTTTCTAAACCACATGGATCCACTAGATTCATTGGATGTGTGTTCTTTTCCTAAACGACATGTATCAACTAGTGACATTTTCATGTGTGTTCTTTTCCTCAACCACATTGATCAACTTGTGACATTGCCTGTGTGCTTTTCATAAACCACATGGATCCACTAGTGTCATTATATGTGTGTTCTTTTCCTAAACAACATGGATCCACTGGTGTCATTGCATGTGTGTTCTTTTCCTAAACCACATGGATCCACTTGTGGCATTGCATGTGTGTTAATTTCCTAAACCACATGGATCCACTAGAGTCATTGCATGTGTGTTATTTTCCTAAACCACATGGATCCACCGGTGACATTGCATGTGTGTTCTTTTACCAAACCACATTGATCCACTAGAGTCATTGCATGTGTGTTCTTTTCCTAAACCACAAGGATACACTTGTGACATTGCATGTGTGTTCTTTTCCTAAACCACATTGATCCACTAGAGTCATTGCATGTGTGTTCTATTCCCAAATCACATTGATCCACTAGAGTCATTGCATGTGTGTTCTTTTCCTAAATCACATTGATCACTAGAGTCATTGCATGTGTGTTCTTTTCGTAAACCACATGGATCCACTTGTGACAATGCATGGTTGTTCTTTTCTTAAACCACATGGATCCACTAGTGACATTCATGTGTGTTCTTTTCCTAAACTACATGGATCCACTTGTGACATTGCATGTGTGTTCTTTTCCTAAACCACATTGTTCCACTAGAGTCATCACATGTGTGATCTTTTTCTAAACCACATGGATCCACTAGAGTCATTGGATCTGTGTTCTTTTCCTAAACGACATGTATCCAGTAGTGACATTTGCATGTGCGTTGTTTTCCTAAACCACATTGATCTACTTGTTACATTGCATGTGTGTGTTTTTCGTAAACCACATTGATTCACTAGTGTCATTACATGTGTGTTCTTTTCCTGAACCACATGGATCCACTGGTGTCATTGCATGTGTGTTCTTTTCCTAAACCACATGGATCCACTTGTGACATTGCATGTGGGTTCTTTTCCTAAACTACATGGATCCACTAGTGACAATGCATGTGTGTTCTTTTTCCTAAACCACATTGATCCACTAGAGTCATTGCATGTGTGTTCTTTTCCTAAACCACATGGATCGACTAGCGTCATTGGATGTGTGTTCTTTTCCTAAACGACATGTATCCACTAGTGATATTTGCACGTGTGTTCTTTTCCTAAACCACATTGATCTACTTGTGACATTGCGTGTGTGTATTTTTCGTAAACCACATTGATCCACTAGTGTCATTGCAGGTGTGTTCTTTTCCTGAACCACATGGATCCACTAGTGTCATTGCATGTGTGTTCTTTTCCTAAACCACATGGATCCACTTGAAGCCTTGCATGTGTGTTCATTTCCAAAACCACATTGATCCACTAGTGACATTTGCATTTGTGTTCTTTTCCAAAACCACATGGATCCATTGGTGACATTGCATGTGTGTTCTTTTCCTAAACCGGATGGATCCACTGGTGACATTGCATGTGTTTTATTTTCCTAAACCACATGGATCCATTAGTGACATTGCATGTGTGTTCTTTTCATGAACTACATGGATCCACTAGAGTCATTGCATGTGTGTACTTTTCCTAAACCACATTGATCCACTAGACTCATTGCATGTGTGTTCTTTTCCTAAACCACATTGACACACTAGAGTCATTTCATGTGTGTTCTTTTCCTAAACCACATGGATCCACTTGTGACACTGCATGTGTGCTCTTTTCCTAAACCACATGGATCCATCGGTAACATTGCAGGTGTGTTCTTTTCTAAACAACATGGATCCACAGTTGTCATTGCATGTGTGTTCTTTTCCAGGACTAGATGGATCCACTAGAGTCATTGCATGTGTGTTCTTTTCCTAAAGTACATGGATCCACAGGTGACATTGCATGTGTGTTATTTTCCTAAACCACATGGATCCACTGGTGACATTGCGTGTGTGTTCTTTTCTTAAACAAGATGGATCCACTAGTGACATTGCATGTGTTTTCTTTTCCTAAACCACACGGATCCATTAGTGACATAGCATGTGTGTTCTTTTCCTGAACTACACAGATCCACTTGAGTCATTGCATGTGTGTTCTTTTCCTAAACCACATTGATCCACTAGACTCATTGCATGTGTGTTCTTTTCCTAAACCACATTGACACACTAGAGTCATTGCATGTGTGTTCTTTTCCTAAACCACATGGATCCACTTGTGACATTGCATGTGTGCTCTTTTCCTAAACCACATGGATCCACCGGTGACATTGCAAGTGTGTTCTTTTCTAAACAACATGGATCCACTAGTGACATTGCATGTGTGTTCTTTTCATGAACCAGATGGATCCACTAGAGTTATTGCATGTGTGTTCTTTTCCTAAACAACATGGATCCACAGGTGACATTACATGTGTGTTCTTTTCCTAAACCACACTGATCTACTAGAGTTATTACGTGTGTGTTATTTTCCTAAACCACATGGATCCACTGGTGACATTTGCATGTGTGTTGTTTTCCTAAACCACATTGATCTAATTCTGACATTGCATGTGTGTCTTTTTTGTAAACCACATTGATCCACTAGTGTCATTACATGTGGTTTCTTTTCCTGAACCACGTGGATCCACTAGTGTCATGGCATGTGTGTTATTTTTCTAAACCACATGGATCCACTAGAGTCATTGGATGTGTGTTCTTTTCCTAAACGACATGTATCAACTAGTGAAATTTGCATGTGTGTTCTTTTCCTCAACCACATTGATCTACTTGTGACATTGTCTGTGTGCTTTTCATAAACCACATGGATCCACTAGTGTCATTATATGTGTGTTCTTTTCCTAAACAACATGGATCCACTGGTGTCATTGTATGTGTGTTCTTTTCCTAAACCACATGGATCCACTTGTGGCATTGCATGTGTGTTAATTTCCTAAACCACATGGATCCACTAGAGTCATTGCATGTGTGTTATTTTCCTAAACCACATGGATCCACCGGTCACATTGCATGTGTGTTCTTTTACCAAACCACATTGATCCACTCGAGTCATTGCATGTGTGTTCTTTTCCTAAACCACAAGGATACACTTGTGACATTGCATGTGTGTTCTTTTCCTAAACCACATTGATCCACTAGAGTCATTGCATGTGTGTTCTATTCCTAAATCACATTGATCCACTAGAGTCATTGCATGTGTGTTCTTTTCCTAAATCACATTGATCCACTAGAGTCATTGCATGTGTGTTCTTTTCGTAAACCACATGGATCCACTTGTGACAATGCATGTGTGTTCTTTTCTTAAACCACATGGATCCACTAGTGACATTCATGTGTGTTCTTTTCCTAAACTACATGGATCCACTTGTGACATTGCATGTGTGTTCTTTTCCTAAACCACATTGTTCCACTAGAGTCATCACATGTGTGATCTTTTTCTAAACCACATGGATCCACTAGAGTCATTGGATCTGTGTTCTTTTCCTAAACGACATGTATCCAGTAGTGACATTTGCATGTGCGTTGTTTTCCTAAACCACATTGATCTACTTGTTACATTGCATGTGTGTGTTTTTCGTAAACCACATTGATTCACTAGTGTCATTACATGTGTGTTCTTTTCCTGAACCACATGGATCCACTGGTGTCATTGCATGTGTGTTCTTTTCCTAAACCACATGGATCCACTTGTGACATTGCATGTGGGTTCTTTTCCTAAACTACATGGATCCACTAGTGACAATGCATGTGTGTTCTTTTTCCTAAACCACATTGATCCACTAGAGTCATTGCATGTGTGTTCTTTTCCTAAACCACATGGATCGACTAGCGTCATTGGATGTGTGTTCTTTTCCTAAACGACATGTATCCACTGGTGATATTTTCACGTGTGTTCTTTGCCTAAACCACATTGATCTACTTGTGACATTGCGTGTGTGTATTTTTCGTAAACCACATTGATCCACTAGTGTCATTGCAGGTGTGTTCTTTTCCTGAACCACATGGATCCACTAGTGTCATTGCATGTGTGTTCTTTTCCTAAACCACATGGATCCACTTGAAGCATTGCATGTGTGTTCATTTCCAAAACCACATTGATCCACTAGTGACATTTGCATTTGTGTTCTTTTCCAAAACCACATGGATCCATTGGTGACATTGCATGTGTGTTCTTTTCCTAAACCGGATGGATCCATTGGTGACATTGCATGTGTTTTATTTTCCTAAACCACATGGATCCATTAGTGACATTGCATGTGTGTTCTTTTCATGAACTACATGGATCCACTAGAGTCATTGCATGTGTGTACTTTTCCTAAACCACATTGATCCACTAGACTCATTGCATGTGTGTTCTTTTCCTAAACCACATTGACACACTAGAGTCATTTCATGTGTGTTCTTTTCCTAAACCACATGGATCCACTTGTGACACTGCATGTGTGCTCTTTTCCTAAACCACATGGATCCATCGGTAACATTGCAGGTGTGTTCTTTTCTAAACAACATGGATCCACAGTTGTCATTGCATGTGTGTTCTTTTCCAGGACTAGATGGATCCACTAGAGTCATTGCATGTGTGTTCTTTTCCTAAAGTACATGGATCCACAGGTGACATTGCATGTGTGTTATTTTCCTAAACCACATGGATCCACTGGTGACATTGCGTGTGTGTTCTTTTCTTAAACCAGATGGATCCACTAGTGACATTGCATGTGTTTTCTTTTCCTAAACCACACGGATCCATTAGTGACATAGCATGTGTGTTCTTTTCCTGAACTACACAGATCCACTTGAGTCATTGCATATGTGTTCTTTTCCTAAACCACATTGATCCACTAGACTCATTGCATGTGTGTTCTTTTCCTAAACCACATTGACACACTAGAGTCATTGCATGTGTGTTCTTTTCCTAAACCACATGGATCCACTTGTGACATTGCATGTGTGCTCTTTTCCTAAACCACATGGATCCACCGGTGACATTACAAGTGTGTTCTTTTCTAAACAACATGGATCCACTAGTGACATTGCATGTGTGTTCTTTTCATGAACCAGATGGATCCACTGGAGTCATTGCATGTGTGTTCTTTTCCTAAACAACATGGATCCACAGGTGACATTACATGTGTGTTCTTTTCCTAAACCACACTGATCTACTAGAGTTATTACGTGTGTGTTATTTTCCTAAACCACATGGATCCACTGGTGACATTTGCATGTGTGTTGTTTTCCTAAACCACATTGATCTACTTCTGACATTGCATGTGTGTCTTTTTTGTAAACCACATTGATCCACTAGTGTCATTACATGTGGGTTCTTTTCCTGAACCACGTGGATCCACTGGTGTCATGGCATGTGTGTTATTTTTCTAAACCACATGTATCCACTAGATTCATTGGATGTGTGTTCTTTTCCTAAACGACATGTATCAACTAGTGACATTTTCATGTGTGTTCTTTTCCTCAACCACATTGATCAACTTGTGACATTGCCTGTGTGCTTTTCATAAACCACATGGATCCACTAGTGTCATTATATGTGTGTTCTTTTCCTAAACAACATGGATCCACTGGTGTCATTTCTTGTGTGTTCTTTTCCTAAACCACATGGATCCACTTGTGGCATTGCATGTGTGTTAATTTCCTAAACCACATGGATCCACTAGAGTCATTGCATGTGTGTTATTTTCCTAAACCACATGGATCCACCGGTGACATTGCATGTGTGTTCTTTTACCAAACCACATTGATCCACTAGAGTCATTGCATGTGTGTTCTTTTCCTAAACCACAAGGATACACTTGTGACATTGCATGTGTGTTCTTTTCCTAAACCACATTGATCCACTAGAGTCATTGCATGTGTGTTCTATTCCCAAATCACATTGATCCACTAGAGTCATTGCATGTGTGTTCTTTTCCTAAATCACATTGATCCACTAGAGTCATTGCATGTGTGTTCTTTTTGTAAACCACATGGATCCACTTGTGACAATGCATGTGTGTTATTTTCTTAAACCACATGGATCCACTAGTGACATTCATGTGTGTTCTTTTCCTAAACTACATGGATCCACTTGTGACATTGCATGTGTGTTCTTTTCCTAAACCACATTATTCCACTAGAGTCATCACATGTGTGATCTTTTTCTAAACCACATGGATCCACTAGAGTCATTGGATCTGTGTTCTTTTCCTAAACGACATGTATCCAGTAGTGACATTTGCATGTGCGTTGTTTTCCTAAACCACATTGATCTACTTGTTACATTGCATGTGTGTGTTTTTCGTAAACCACATTGATTCACTAGTGTCATTACATGTGTGTTCTTTTCCTGAACCACATGGATCCACTGGTGTCATTGCATGTGTGTTCTTTTCCTAAACCACATGGATCCACTTGTGACATTGCATGTGGGTTCTTTTCCTAAACTACATGGATCCACTAGTGACAATGCATGTGTGTTCTTTTTCCTAAACCACATTGATCCACTAGAGTCATTGCATGTGTGTTCTTTTCCTAAACCACATGGATCGACTAGCGTCATTGGATGTGTGTTCTTTTCCTAAACGACATGTATCCACTGGTGATATTTTCACGTGTGTTCTTTTCCTAAACCACATTGATCTACTTGTGACATTGCGTGTGTGTATTTTTCGTAAACCACATTGATCCACTAGTGTCATTGCAGGTGTGTTCTTTTCCTGAACCACATGGATCCACTAGTGTCATTGCATGTGTGTTCTTTTCCTAAACCACATGGATCCACTTGAAGCATTGCATGTGTGTTCATTTCCAAAACCACATTGATCCACTAGTGACATTTGCATTTGTGTTCTTTTCCAAAACCACATGGATCCATTGGTGACATTGCATGTGTGTTCTTTTCCTAAACCGGATGGATCCACTGGTGACATTGCATGTGTTTTATTTTCCTAAACCACATGGATCCATTAGTGACATTGCATGTGTGTTCTTTTCATGAACTACATGGATCCACTAGAGTCATTGCATGTGTGTACTTTTCCTAAACCACATTGATCCACTAGACTCATTGCATGTGTGTTCTTTTCCTAAACCACATTGACACACTAGAGTCATTTCATGTGTGTTCTTTTCCTAAACCACATGGATCCACTTGTGACACTGCATGTGTGCTCTTTTCCTAAACCACATGGATCCATCGGTAACATTGCAGGTGTGTTCTTTCTAAACAACATGGATCCACAGTTGTCATTGCATGTGTGTTCTTTTCCAGGACTAGATGGATCCACTAGAGTCATTGCATGTGTGTTCTTTTCCTAAAGTACATGGATCCACAGGTGACATTGCATGTGTGTTATTTTCCTAAACCACATGGATCCACTGGTGACATTGCGTCTGTGTTCTTTTCTTAAACTAGATGGATCCACTAGTGACATTGCATGTGTTTTCTTTTCCTAAACCACACGGATCCATTAGTGACATAGCATGTGTGTTCTTTTCCTGAACTACACAGATCCACTTGAGTCATTGCATATGTGTTCTTTTCCTAAACCACATTGATCCACTAGACTCATTGCATGTGTGTTCTTTTCCTAAACCACATTGACACACTAGAGTCATTGCATGTGTGTTCTTTTCCTAAACCACATGGATCCACTTGTGACATTGCATGTGTGCTCTTTTCCTAAACCACATGGATCCACCGGTGACATTGCAAGTGTGTTCTTTTCTAAACAACATGGATCCACTAGTGACATTGCATGTGTGTTCTTTTCATGAACCAGATGGATCCACTGGAGTCATTGCATGTGTGTTCTTTTCCTAAACAACATGGATCCACAGGTGACATTACATGTGTGTTCTTTTCCTAAACCACACTGATCTACTAGAGTCATTATGTGTGTGTTATTTTCCTAAACCACATGGATCCACTGGTGACATTTGCATGTGTGTTGTTTTCCTAAACCACATTGATCTACTTCTGACATTGCATGTGTGTCTTTTTTGTAAACCACATTGATCCACTAGTGTCATTACATGTGGGTTCTTTTCCTGAACCACGTGGATCCACTGGTGTCATGGCATGTGTGTTATTTTTCTAAACCACATGGATCCACTAGAGTCATTGGATGTGTGTTCTTTTCCTAAACGACATGTATCAACTAGTGACATTTGCATGTGTGTTCTTTTCCTCAACCACATTGATCAACTTGTGACATTGCCCGTGTGCTTTTCATAAACCACATGGATCCACTAGTGTCATTATATGTGTGTTCTTTTCCTAAACAACATGGATCCACTGGTGTCATTGCTTGTGTGTTCTTTTCCTAAACCACATGGATCCACTTGTGGCATTGCATGTGTGTTAATTTCCTAAACCACATTGATCCACTAGTGTCATTACATGTGTGTTCTTTTCCTGAACCACATGGATCCACCGGTGTCATTGCATGTGTGTTCTTTTCCTAAACCACATGGATCCACCGGTGTCATTGCATGTGTGTTCTTTTCATGAACCAGATGGATCCACTGGAGTCATTGCATGTGTGTTCTTTTCCTAAACAACATGGATCCACAGGTGACATTACATGTGTGTTCTTTTCCTAAACCACACTGATCTACTAGAGTCATTATGTGTGTGTTATTTTCCTAAACCACATGGATCCACTGGTGACATTTGCATGTGTGTTGTTTTCCTAAACCACATTGATCTACTTCTGACATTGCATGTGTGTCTTTTTTGTAAACCACATTGATCCACTAGTGTCATTACATGTGGGTTCTTTTCCTGAACCACGTGGATCCACTGGTGTCATGGCATGTGTGTTATTTTTCTAAACCACATGGATCCACTAGAGTCATTGGATGTGTGTTCTTTTCCTAAACGACATGTATCAACTAGTGACATTTGCATGTGTGTTCTTTTCCTCAACCACATTGATCAACTTGTGACATTGCCCGTGTGCTTTTCATAAACCACATGGATCCACTAGTGTCATTATATGTGTGTTCTTTTCCTAAACAACATGGATCCACTGGTGTCATTGCTTGTGTGTTCTTTTCCTAAACCACATGGATCCACTTGTGGCATTGCATGTGTGTTAATTTCCTAAACCACATTGATCCACTAGTGTCATTACATGTGTGTTCTTTTCCTGAACCACATGGATCCACCGGTGTCATTGCATGTGTGTTCTTTTCCTAAACCACATGGATCCACCGGTGTCATTGCATGTGTGTTCTTTTCCTAAACCACATGGATCCACTTGTGACATTGCATGTGGGTTCTTTTCCTAAACTACATGGATCCACTTGTGACAATGCATGTGTGTTCTTTTTCCTAAACCACATTGATCCACTAGAGTCATTGCATGTGTGTTCTTTTCCTAAATCACATTGATCCACTAGAGTCATTGCATGTGTGTTCTTTTCCTAAATCACATTGATCCACTAGAGTCATTGCATGTGTGTTCTTTTCGTAAACCACATGGATCCACTTGTGACAATGCATGTGTGTTCTTTTCTTAAACCACATGGATCCACTAGTGACATTGCATGTGTGTTCTTTTCCTGAACTACATGGATCCACTAGTGACATTGCATGTGTGTTCTTTTCCTAAACCACATTGTTCCACTAGAGTCATCACATGTGTGATCTTTTTCTAAACCACATGGATCCACTAGAGTCATTGGATGTGTGTTCTTTTCCTAAATGACATGTATCCAGTAGTGACATTTGCATGTGCGTTGTTTTCCTAAACCACATTGATCTACTTGTTACATTGCATGTGTGTGTTTTTCGTAAACCACATTGATCCACTAGTGTCATTACATGTGTGTTCTTTTCCTGAACCACATGGATCCACTGGTGTCATTGCATGTGTGTTCTTTTCCTAAACCACATGGATCCACTTGTGACATTGCATGTGGGTTCTTTTCCTAAACTACATGGATCCACTAGTGACAATGCATGTGTGTTCTTTTTCCTAAACCACATTGATCCACTAGAGTCATTGCATGTGTGTTCTTTTCCTAAACCACATGGATCGACTAGCGTCATTGGATGTGTGTTCTTTTCCTAAACGACATGTATCCACTGGTGATATTTTCACGTGTGTTCTTTTCCTAAACCACATTGATCTACTTGTGACATTGCGTGTGTGTATTTTTCGTAAACCACATTGATCCACTAGTGTCATTGCAGGTGTGTTCTTTTCCTGAACCACATGGATCCACTAGTGTCATTGCATGTGTGTTCTTTTCCTAAACCACATGGATCCACTTGAAGCATTGCATGTGTGTTCATTTCCAAAACCACATTGATCCACTAGTGACATTTGCATTTGTGTTCTTTTCCAAAACCACATGGATCCACTGGTGACATTGCATGTGTGTTCTTTTCCTAAACCGGATGGATCCACTGGTGACATTGCATGTGTTTTATTTTCCTAAACCACATGGATCCATTAGTGACATTGCATGTGTGTTCTTTTCATGAACTACATGGATCCACTAGAGTCATTGCATGTGTGTAGTTTTCCTAAACCACATTGATCCACTAGACTCATTGCATGTGTGTTCTTTTCCTAAACCACATTGACACACTAGAGTCATTGCATGTGTGTTCTTTTCCTAAACCACATGGATCCACTTGTGACATTGCATGTGTGCTCTTTTCCTAAACCACATGGATCCATCGGTAACATTGCAGGTGTGTTCTTTTCTAAACAACATGGATCCACAGTTGTCATTGCATGTGGGTTCTTTTCCAGGACCAGATGAATCCACTAGAGTCATTGCATGTGTGTTCTTTTCCTAAAGTACATGGATCCACAGGTGACATTGCATGTGTGTTATTTTCCTAAACCACATGGATCCACTGGTGACATTGCGTGTGTGTTCTTTTCATAAACCAGATGGATCCACTGGTGACATTGCATGTGTTTTATTTTCCTAAACCACATGGATCCATTAGTGACATTGCATGTGTGTTCTTTTCATGAACTACATGGATCCACTAGAGTCATTGCATGTGTGTAGTTTTCCTAAACCACATTGATCCACTAGACTCATTGCATGTGTGTTCTTTTCCTAAACCACATTGACACACTAGAGTCATTGCATGTGTGTTCTTTTCCTAAACCACATGGATCCACTTGTGACATTGCATGTGTGCTCTTTTCCTAAACCACATGGATCCATCGGTAACATTGCAGGTGTGTTCTTTTCTAAACAACATGGATCCACAGTTGTCATTGCATGTGGGTTCTTTTCCAGGACCAGATGAATCCACTAGAGTCATTGCATGTGTGTTCTTTTCCTAAAGTACATGGATCCACAGGTGACATTGCATGTGTGTTATTTTCCTAAACCACATGGATCCACTGGTGACATTGCGTGTGTGTTCTTTTCTTAAACCAGATGGATCCACTAGTGACATTGCATGTGTTTTCTTTTCCTAAACCACACGGATCCATTAGTGACATAGCATGTGTGTTCTTTTCCTGAACTCCACAGATCCACTTGAGTCATTGCATGTGTGTTCTTTTCCTAAACCACATTGATCTACTAGACTCATTGCGTGTGTGTTCTTTTCCTAAACCACATTGACACACTAGAGTCATTGCATGTGTGTTCTTTTCCTAAACCACATGGATCCACTTGTGACATTGCATGTGTGCTCTTTTCCTAAACCACATGGATCCACCGGTGACATTACAACTGTGTTCTTTTCTAAACAACATGGATCCACTAGTGACATTGCATGTTGTTCTTTTCATGAACCAGATGGATCCACTGGAGTCATTGCATGTGTGTTCTTTTCCTAAACAACATGGATCCACAGGTGAAATTACATGTGTGTTCTTTTCCTAAACCACACTGATCTACTAGAGTCATTATGTGTGTGTTATTTTCCTAAACCACATGGATCCACTGGTGACATTTGCATGTGTGTTGTTTTCCTAAACCACATTGATCTACTTTTGACATTGCATGTGTGTCTTTTTTGTAAACCACATTGATCCACTAGTGTCATTACATGTGGGTTCTTTTCCTGAACCACGTGGATCCACTGGTGTCATGGCATGTGTGTTATTTTTCTAAACCACATGGATCCACTAGATTCATTGGATGTGTGTTCTTTTCCTAAACGACATGTATCAACTAGTGACATTTTCATGTGTGTTCTTTTCCTCAACCACATTGATCAACTTGTGACATTGCCTGTGTGCTTTTCATAAACCACATGGATCCACTAGTGTCATTATATGTGTGTTCTTTTCCTAAACAACATGGATCCACTGGTGTCATTGCATGTGTGTTCTTTTCCTAAACCACATGGATCCACTTGTGGCATTGCATGTGTGTTAATTTCCTAAACCACATGGATCCACTAGAGTCATTGCATGTGTGTTATTTTCCTAAACCACATGGATCCACCGGTGACATTGCATGTGTGTTCTTTTACCAAAACACATTGATCCACTAGAGTCATTGCATGTGTGTTCTTTTCCTAAACCACAAGGATACACTTGTGACATTGCATGTGTGTTCTTTTCCTAAACCACATTGATCCACTAGAGTCATTGCATGTGTGTTCTATTCCCAAATCACATTGATCCACTAGAGTCATTGCATGTGTGTTCTTTTCCTAAATCACATTGATCACTAGAGTCATTGCATGTGTGTTCTTTTCGTAAACCACATGGATCCACTTGTGACAATGCATGGTTGTTCTTTTCTTAAACCACATGGATCCACTAGTGACATTCATGTGTGTTCTTTTCCTAAACTACATGGATCCACTTGTGACATTGCATGTGTGTTCTTTTCCTAAACCACATTGTTCCACTAGAGTCATCACATGTGTGATCTTTTTCTAAACCACATGGATCCACTAGAGTCATTGGATCTGTGTTCTTTTCCTAAACGACATGTATCCAGTAGTGACATTTGCATGTGCGTTGTTTTCCTAAACCACATTGATCTACTTGTTACATTGCATGTGTGTGTTTTTCGTAAACCACATTGATTCACTAGTGTCATTACATGTGTGTTCTTTTCCTGAACCACATGGATCCACTGGTGTCATTGCATGTGTGTTCTTTTCCTAAACCACATGGATCCACTTGTGACATTGCATGTGGGTTCTTTTCCTAAACTACATGGATCCACTAGTGACAATGCATGTGTTTTCTTTTTCCTAAACCACATTGATCCACTAGACTCATTGCATGTGTGTTCTTTTCCTAAACCACATGGATCGACTATCGTCATTGGATGTGTGTTCTTTTCCTAAACGACATGTATCCACTAGTGATATTTGCACGTGTGTTCTTTTCCTAAACCACATTGATCTACTTGTGACATTGCGTGTGTGTATTTTTCGTAAACCACATTGATCCACTAGTGTCATTGCAGGTGTGTTCTTTTCCTGAACCACATGGATCCACTAGTGTCATTGCATGTGTGTTCTTTTCCTAAACCACATGGATCCACTTGAAGCCTTGCATGTGTGTTCATTTCCAAAACCACATTGATCCACTAGTGACATTTGCATTTGTGTTCTTTTCCAAAACCACATGGATCCATTGGTGACATTGCATGTGTGTTCTTTTCCTAAACCGGATGGATCCACTGGTGACATTGCATGTGTTTTATTTTCCTAAACCACATGGATCCATTAGTGACATTGCATGTGTGTTCTTTTCATGAACTACATGGATCCACTAGAGTCATTGCATGTGTGTACTTTTCCTAAACCACATTGATCCACTAGACTCATTGCATGTGTGTTCTTTTACTAAACCACATTGACACACTAGAGTCATTTCATGTGTGTTCTTTTCCTAAACCACATGGATCCACTTGTGACACTGCATGTGTGCTCTTTTCCTAAACCACATGGATCCATCGGTAACATTGCAGGTGTGTTCTTTTCTAAACAACATGGATCCACAGTTGTTATTGCATGTGTGTTCTTTTCCAGGACTAGATGGATCCACTAGAGTCATTGCATGTGTGTTCTTTTCCTAAAGTACATGGATCCACAGGTGACATTGCATGTGTGTTATTTTCCTAAACCACATGGATCCACTGGTGACATTGCGTGTGTGTTCTTTTCTTAAACAAGTTGGATCCACTAGTGACATTGCATGTGTTTTCTTTTCCTAAACCACACGGATCCATTAGTGACATAGCATGTGTGTTCTTTTCCTGAACTACACAGATCCACTTGAGTCATTGCATGTGTGTTCTTTTCCTAAACCACATTGATCCACTAGACTCATTGCATGTGTGTTCTTTTCCTAAACCACATTGACACACTAGAGTCATTGCATGTGTGTTCTTTTCCTAAACCACATGGATCCACTTGTGACATTGCATGTGTGCTCTTTTCCTAAACCACATGGATCCACCGGTGACATTGCAAGTGTGTTCTTTTCTAAACAACATGGATCCACTAGTGACATTGCATGTGTGTTCATTTCATGAACCAGATGGATCCACTGGAGTTATTGCATGTGTGTTCTTTTCCTAAACAACATGGATCCACAGGTGACATTACATGTGTGTTCTTTTCCTAAACCACACTGATCTACTAGAGTTATTACGTGTGTGTTATTTTCCTAAACCACATGGATCCACTGGTGACATTTGCATGTGTGTTGTTTTCCTAAACCACATTGATCTAATTCTGACATTGCATGTGTGTCTTTTTTGTAAACCACATTGATCCACTAGTGTCATTACATGTGGTTTCTTTTCCTGAACCACGTGGATCCACTAGTGTCATGGCATGTGTGTTATTTTTCTAAACCACATGGATCCACTAGAGTCATTGGATGTGTGTTCTTTTCCTAAACGACATGTATCAACTAGTGACATTTGCATGTGTGTTCTTTTCCTCAACCACATTGATCTACTTGTGACATTGTCTGTGTGCTTTTCATAAACCACATGGATCCACTAGTGTCATTATATGTGTGTTCTTTTCCTAAACAACATGGATCCACTGGTGTCATTGTATGTGTGTTCTTTTCCTAAACCACATGGATCCACTTGTGGCATTGCATGTGTGTTAATTTCCTAAACCACATGGATCCACTAGAGTCATTGCATGTGTGTTATTTTCCTAAACCACATGGATCCACCGGTCACATTGCATGTGTGTTCTTTTACCAAACCACATTGATCCACTCGAGTCATTGCATGTGTGTTCTTTTCCTAAACCACAAGGATACACTTGTGACATTGCATGTGTGTTCTTTTCCTAAACCACATTGATCCACTAGAGTCATTGCATGTGTGTTCTATTCCTAAATCACATTGATCCACTAGAGTCATTGCATGTGTGTTCTTTTCCTAAATCACATTGATCCACTAGAGTCATTGCATGTGTGTTCTTTTCGTAAACCACATGGATCCACTTGTGACAATGCATGTGTGTTCTTTTCTTAAACCACATGGATCCACTAGTGACATTGCATGTGTGTTCTTTTCCTAAACTACATGGATCCACTAGTGACATTGCATGTGTGTTCTTTTCCTAAACCACATTGTTCCACTAGAGTCATCACATGTGTGATCTTTTTCTAAGACATATGGATCCACTAGAGTCATTGGATGTGTGTTCTTTTCCTAAACGACATGTATCCACTAGTGACATTTGCATGTGCGTTGTTTTCCTAAACCACATTGATCTACTTGTTACATTGCATGTGTGTGTTTTTCGTAAACCACATTGATCCACTAGTGTCATTACATGTGTGTTCTTTTCCTGAACCACATGGATCCACTGGTGCAATTGCATGTGTGTTCTTTTCCTAAACCACATGGATCCACTTGTGACATTGCATGTGGGTTCTTTTCCTAAACTACATGGATCCACTAGTGACAATGCATGTGTGTTCTTTTTCCTAAACCACATTGATCCACTAGAGTCATTGCATGTGTGTTCTTTTCCTAAACCACATGGATCGACTAGCGTCATTGGATGTGTGTTCTTTTCCTAAATGACATGTATCCACTGGTGACATTTGCACGTGTGTTCTTTTCCTAAACCACATTGATCTACTTGTTACATTGCGTGTGTGTATTTTTCGTAAACCACAACGATCCACTAGTGTCATTGCAGGTGTGTTCTTTTCCAGAACCACATGGATCCACTAGTGTCATTGCATGTGTGTTCTTTTCCTAAACGACATGTATCCACTAGTGACATTTGCACGTGTGTTCTTTTCCTAAACCACATTGTTCCACTAGAGTCATCACATGTGTGTATTTTTCGTAAACCACATTGATCCACTAGTGTCATTGCAGGTGTGTTCTTTTCCTGAACCGCATGGATCCACTAGTGTCATTGCATGTGTGTTCTTTTCCTAAACTACATGGATCAACTTGAAGCATTGCATGTGTGTTCATTTCCAAAACCACATTGATCCACTAGTGACATTTGCATTTGTGTTCTTTTCCAAAACCACATGGATCCACTGGTGACATTGCATGTGTGTTCTTTTGCTAAACCGGATGGATCCACTGGTGACATTGCATGTGTTTTATTTTCCTAAACCACATGGATCCATTAGTGACATTGCATGTGTGTTCTTTTCATGAACTACATGGATCCACTAGAGTCATTGCATGTGTGTACTTTTCCTAAACCACATTGATCCACTAGACTCATTGCATGTGTGTTCTTTTCCTAAACCACATTGACACACTAGAGTCATTGCATGTGTGTTCTTTTCCTAAACCACATGGATCCACTTGTGACATTGCATGTGTGCTCTTTTCCTAAACCACATGGATCCATCGGTAACATCGCAGGTGTGTTCTTTTCTAAACAACATGGATCCACAGTTGTCATTGCATGTGTGTTCTTTTCCAGGACCAGATGAATCCACTAGAGTCATTGCATGTCTGTTCTTTTCCTAAAGTACATGGATCCACAGGTGACATTGCATGTGTGTTATTTTCCTAAACCACATTGATCCACTGGTGACATTGCGTGTGTGTTCTTTTCTTAAACCAGATGGATCCACTAGTGACATTGCATGTGTGTTCTTTTCCTAAACCACACGGATCCATTAGTGACATAGCATGTGTGTTCTTTTCTTGAACTACACAGATCCACTTGTGTCATTGCATGTGTGTTCTTTTCCTAAACCACATTGATCCACTAGACTCATTGCGTGTGTGTTCTTTTCCTAAACCACATTGACACACTAGAGTCATTGCATGTGTGTTCTTTTCCTAAACCACATGGATCCACTTGTGACATTGCATGTGTGCTCTTTTCCTAAACCACATGGATCCACCGGTGACATTGCAAGTGTGTTCTTTTCTAAACAACATGGATCCACTAGTGACATTGCATGTGTGTTCTTTTCATGAACTAGATGGATCCACTGGAGTCATTGCATGTGTGTTCTTTTCCTAAACAACATGGATCCACATGTGACATTACATGTGTGTTCTTTTCCTAAACTACACTGATCTACTAGAGTTATTACGTGTGTGTTATTTTCCTAAACCACATGGATCCACTGGTGACATTTGCATGTGTGTTGTTTTCCTAAACCACATTGATCTACTTATGACATTGCATGTATGTCTTTTTTGTAAACCACATTGATCCACTAGTGTCATTACATGTGGGTTCTTTTCCTGAACCACGTGGATCCACTGGTGTCATGGCATGTGTGTTATTTTTCTAAACCACATGGATCCACTAGAGTCATTGGATGTGTGTTCTTTTCCTAAACGACATGTATCAACTAGTGACATTTGCATGTGTGTTCTTTTCCTCAACCACATTGATCTACTTGTGACATTGCCTGTGTGCTTTTCATAAACCACATGGATCCACTAGTGTCATTATATGTGTGTTCTTTTCCTAAACAACATGGATCCACTGGTGTCATTGCATGTGTGTTCTTTTCCTAAACCACATGGATCCACTTGTGGCATTGCATGTGTAATCTTTTTCTAAACCACATGTACCCACTTGTGACAATGCATGTGTGTTATTTTCCTAAACCACATGGATCCACCGGTGACATTGCATGTGTGTTCTTTTACCAAACCACATTGATCCACTAGAGTCATTGCATGTGTGTTCTTTTCCTAAACCACAAGGATACACTTGTGACATTGCATGTGTGTTCTTTTCCTAAACCACATTGATCCACTAGAGTCATTGCATGTGTGTTCTATTCCTAAATCACATTGATCCACTAGAGTCATTGCATGTGTGTTCTATTCCTAAATCACACTGATCCACTAGAGTCATTGCATGTGTGTTCTTTTCGTAAACCACATGGATCCACTTGTGACAATGCATGTGTGTTCTTTTCTTAAACCACATGGATCCACTAGTGACATTGCATGTGTGTTCTTTTCCTAAACTACATGGATCCACTAGTGACATTGCATGTGTGTTCTTTTCCTAAACCACATTGTTCCACTAGAGTCATCACATGTGTGATCTTTTTCTAAACCACATGGATCCACTAGAGTCATTGGATGTGTGTTCTTTTCCTAAACGACATGTATCCACTAGTGACATTTGCATGTGCGTTGTTTTCCTAAACCACATTGATCTACTTGTTACATTGCATGTGTGTGTTTTTCGTAAACCACGTTGATCCACTAGTGTCATTACATGTGTGTTCTTTTCCTGAACCACATGGATCCACTAGTGTCATTGCATGTGTGTTCTTTTCCTAAACCACATGGATCCACTTGTGACATTGCATGTGGGTTCTTTTCCCAAACTACATGGATCCACTAGTGACAATGCATGTGTGTTCTTTTTCCTAAACCACATTGATCCACTAGAGTCATTGCATGTGTGTTCTTTTCCTAAACCACATGGATCTACTAGCGTCATTGGATGTGTGTTCTTTTCCTAAATGACATGTATCCACTGGTGACATTTGCACGTGTGTTCTTTTCCTAAACCACATTGATCTACTTGTTACATTGCGTGTGTGTATTTTTCGTAAACCACATTGATCCACTAGTGTCATTGCAGGTGTGTTCTTTTCCAGAACCACATGGATCCACTAGTGTCATTGCATGTGTGTTCTTTTCCTAAACCACATGGATCCACTTGAAGCATTGCATGTGTGTTCATTTCCAAAACCACATTGATCCACTAGTGACATTTGCATGTGCGTTCTTTTCCTAAACCACATTGATCTACTTGTGACATTACATCTAAGTTTTTTTCGTAAACCACATTGATCCACTAGTGTCATTGCATGTGTGTTCTTTTCCTAAACCACATGGATCCAGTAGAGTCATTGCATGTGTGTTCTTTTCCTAACCCACATTGATGCACTAGAGTAATTGCATGTGTGTTCTTTTCCTAAACCACATGGATCCACTTGTGACATTGCCTGTGTGTTCTTTTCCTAAACCACATGGATCCACTAGTGACATTGCATGTGTGATATTTTTCTAAACCATATGTACCCACTTTTGACAATGCATGTGTGTTATTTTCCTAAACCACATGGATCCACAGGTGACATTGCACGTGTGTTCTTTTCCAAAACCACATGGATCCACTTGTGACATTGCATGTGTGTTCTTTTCCTAAACCACATCGATCCACTAGTGACTTTTGCATGTATGCTCTTTTCCTAAACCACATGGATCCACCGGTGACATGGCATATGTGTTCTTTTCCTAAACCACATGGATCCACTTGTGACATTGCATGTTTGTTCTTTTCCTAAACCGCATTGATCCACTAGTGACTTTTGCATCTGTGCTCTTTTCCTAAACCACATGGATCCACTAGAGTCATTAAATGTGTGTTCTTTTCCTAAACCCTGTGGATCCACTCGAGTCATTGCATGTGTGTTCTTTTCCTAAATCACATTGATCCACTAGAGTCATTGCATGTGTGTTCTTTTCGTAAACCACATGGATCCACTTGTGACATTGCATGTGTGTTCTTTTCTTAAACCACATGGATCCACAAGTTACATTGCATGTGTGTTATTTTCCTAAACTACATGGATCCACTAGTGACATTGCATGTGTGTTCCTTTTCTAAACCACATTGTTCCACTAGAGTCATTGCATGTGTATTATTTTTCTAAACCACATGGATCCATTAGAGTCATTGGATGTGTGTTCTTTTCCTAAATGACATGTATACACTAGTGAAAGTTGTATGTGTGTTGTTTTCCTAAACCACATTGATCAACCTGTGACATTGCATATGTGTGTTTTTTGTAAACCACATTGATCCACTAGTGTCATTACATGTTTGTTCTTTTCCTAAACCACATGGATCCACTATAGTCATTGTATGTGTGTATTTTTCGTAAACCACATTGATCCACTAGTGTCATTGCAGGTGTGTTCTTTTCCTGAACCACATGGATCCACTAGTGTCATTGCATGTGTGTTCTTTTCCTAAACCACATGGATCCACTTGAAGCATTGCATGTGTGTTCATTTCCAAAACCACATTGATCCACTAGGGACATTTGCATGTATGTTCTTTTCCAAAACCACATGGATCGACTGGTGACATTGCATGTGTGTTCTTTCCCTAAACTAGATGGATCCACTAGTGACATTGCATGTATTTTATTTTTCCCAAACCACGTGGATCCATTAGTGACATTGCATGTGTGTTCTTTTCATGAACTACATGGATCCACTAGAGTCATTGCATGTCTGTACTTTTCCTAAACCACATTGATACACTAGACTCATTGCATGTGTGTTCTTTTCCTAAACCACATTGACACACTAGAGTCATTGCATGTGTGTTCTTTTCCTAAACCACATGGATCCACTTGTGACATTGCATGTGTGCTCTTTTCCTAAACCACATGGATCCATCGGTAACATTGCAGGTGTGTTCTTTTCTAAACAACATGGATCCACTCGTGACATTGCATGTGTGTTCTTTTCCAGGACCAGATGGATCCACTAGAGTCATTGCATGTGTTTTCTTTTCCTAAAGTACATGGATCCACAGGTGACATTGCATGTGTGTTCTTTTCCTAAACCACATTGATCTACTAGAGTCATTCCATGTGTGTTATTTTCCTAAACCACATGGATCCACTAGAGCCATTGCATGTGTGTTGTTTTCCTAAACCACATGTATCCACTGGTGACATTTTCATGTGTGTTCTTTTCCTAAACCACATTTATCTACTTGTGACATTGCATCTGTGTTTTTTTCCTGTACCACTTTGATCCACTAGTGCCATTGCATGTGTGGTCTTTTCGTGAAACACATGGATCCACTTGTGTCATGGCATGCGTGTTTTTTCCTAAACCACATTGATGCACTTGAGGCATTGCATGTGTGTTCTTTTCTAACACCACATTGATCCACTGGTGACATTTGCATGTGTGTTGTTTTCTCGAAATACATGGATCCACTAGTGACATTGCATGTGTGTTCATTTCCTGAACCACATGGATCCACTAGAGTCATTGCATGTGTTTTCTTTTCATAAACCACATTGATCCACTATAGTCATTGCATGTGTGTTCTTTTCCTAAATGACATCTATCCACTAGTGACATTTGCATGTGCGTTCTTTTCCTAAACCACATTGATCTACTTGTGACATTACATCTATGTTTTTTTTCGTAAACCACATTGATCCACAAGTGTCATTGCATGTGTGTTCTTTTCCTAAACCACATGGATCCACTAGAGTCATTGCATGTGTGTTCTTTTCCTAAACCACATTGATCCACTAGACTAATTGCATGTGTGTTCTTTTCCTAAACCACATGGATCCACTTGTGACATTGCCTGTGTGTTCTTTTCCTAAACCACATGGATCCACTAGTGACATTGCATGTGTGTTCTTTTTCTAAACCACATGTACCCACTTGTGACAATGCATGTGTGTTATTTTCCTAAACCACATGGATCCACCGGTGACATTGCATGTGTGTTCTTTTACCAAACCACATTGATCCACTAGAGTCATTGCATGTGTGTTCTTTTCCTAAACCACAAGGATACACTTGTGACATTGCATGTGTGTTCTTTTCCTAAACCACATTGATCCACTAGAGTCATTGCATGTGTGTTCTATTCCTAAATCACATTGATCCACTAGAGTCATTGCATGTGTGTTCTTTTCCTAAATCACATTGATCCACTAGAGTCATTGCATGTGTGTTCTTTTCGTAAACCACATGGATCCACTTGTGACAATGCATGTGTGTTCTTTCATTAAACCACATGGATCCACTAGTGACATTGCATGTGTGTTCTTTTCCTAAACTACATGGATCCACTAGTGACATTGCATGTGTGTTCTTTTCCTAAACCACATTGTTCCACTAGAGTCATCACATGTGTGATCTTTTTCTAAACCACATGGATCCACTAGAGTCATTGGATGTGTGTTCTTTTCCTAAACGACATGTATCCAGTAGTGACATTTGCATGTGCGTTGTTTTCCTAAACCACATTGATCTACTTGTTACATTGCATGTGTTGGTTTTTCGTAAACCACATTGATCCACTAGTGTCATTACATGTGTGTTCTTTTCCTTAACCACATGGATCCACTCGTGTCATTGCATGTGTGTTCTTTTCCTAAACCACATGGATCTACTTGTGACATTGCATGTGGGTTCTTTTCCTAAACTACATGGATCCACTAGTGACAATGCATGTGTGTTCTTTTTCCTAAACCACATTGATCCACTAGAGTCATTGCATGTGTGTTCTTTTCCTAAACCACATGGATCGACTAGCGTCATTGGATGTGTGTTCTTTTCCTAAACGACATGTATCCACTAGTGACATTTGCACGTGTGTTCTTTTCCTAAACCACATTGATCTACTTGTGACATTGCGTGTGTGTATTTTTCGTAAACCACATTGATCCACTAGTGTCATTGCAGGTGTGTTCTTTTCCTGAACCACATGGATCCACTAGTGTCATTGCATGTGTGTTCTTTTCCTAAACCACATGGATCCACTTGAAGCATTGCATGTGTGTTCATTTCCAAAACCACATTGATCCACTAGTGACATTTGCATTTGTGTTCTTTTCCAAAACCACATGGATCCACTGGTGACATTGCATGTGTGTTCTTTTCCTAAACCGGATGGATCCACTGGTGACATTGCATGTGTTTTATTTTCCTAAACCACATGGATCCATTAGTGACATTGCATGTGTGTTCTTTTCATGAACTACATGGATCCACTAGAGTCATTGCATGTGTGTACTTTTCCTAAACCACATTGATCCACTAGACTCATTGCATGTGTGTTCTTTTCCTAAACCACATTGACACACTAGAGTCATTGCATGTGTGTTCTTTTCCTAAACCACATGGATCCACTTGTGACATTGCATGTGTGCTCTTTTCCTAAACCACATGGATCCATCGGTAACATTGCAGGTGTGTTCTTTTCTAAACAACATGGATCCACAGTTGTCATTGCATGTGTGTTCTTTTCCAGGACCAGATGAATCCACTAGAGTCATTGCATGTGTGTTCTTTTCCTAAAGCACATGGATCCACAGGTGACATTGCATGTGTGTTATTTTCCTAAACCACATGGATCCACTGGTGACATTGCGTGTGTGTTCTTTTCTTAAACCAGATGGATCCACTAGTGACATTGCATGTGTTTTCTTTTCCTAAAACACACGGATCCATTAGTGACATAGCATGTGTGTTCTTTTCCTGAACTACACAGATCCACTTGAGTCATTGCATGTGTGTTCTTTTCCTAAACCACATTGATCCACTAGACTCATTGCGTGTGTGTTCTTTTCCTAAACCACATTGACACACTAGAGTCATTGCATGTGTGTTCTTTTCCTAAACCACATGGATCCACTTGTGACATTGCATGTGTGCTCTTTTCCTAAACCACATGGATCCACCGGTGACATTGCAAGTGTGTTCTTTTCTAAACAACATGGATCCACTAGTGACATTGCATGTGTGTTCTTTTCATGAACCAGATGGATCCACTGGAGTCATTTCATGTGTGTTCTTTTCCTAAACAACATGGATCCACAGGTGACATTACATGTGTTTTCTTTTCCTAAACCACACTGATCTACTAGAGTCATTATGTGTGTGTTATTTTCCTAAACCACATGGATCCACTGGTGACATTTGCATGTGTGTTGTTTTCCTAAACCACATTGATCTACTTCTGACATTGCATGTGTGTCTTTTTTGTAAACCACATTGATCCACTAGTGTCATTACATGTGGGTTCTTTTCCTGAACCACGTGGATCCACTGGTGTCATGGCATGTGTGTTATTTTCTAAACCACATGGATCCACTAGAGTCATTGGATGTGTGTTCTTTTCCTAAACGACATGTATCAACTAGTGACATTTGCATGTGTGTTCTTTTCCTCAACCACATTGATCTACTTGTGACATTGCCTGTGTGCTTTTCATAAACAACATGGATCCACTAGTGTCATTATATGTGTGTTCTTTTCCTAAACAACATGGATCCACTGGTGTCATTGCATGTGTGTTCTTTTCCTAAACCACATGGATCCACTTGTGGCATTGCATGTGTGTTAATTTCCTAAACCACATGGATCCACTAGAGTCATTGCATGTGTGTTATTTTCCTAAACCACATGGATCCACCGGTGACATTGCATGTGTGTTCTTTTACCAAACCACATTGATCCACTAGAGTCATTGCATGTGTGTTCTTTTCCTAAACCACAAGGATACACTTGTGACATTGCATGTGTGTTCTTTTCCTAAACCACATTGATCCACTAGAGTCATTGCATGTGTGTTCTATTCCTAAATCACATTGATCCACTAGAGTCATTGCATGTGTGTTCTTTTCCTAAATCACATTGATCCACTAGAGTCATTGCATGTGTGTTCTTTTCGTAAACCACATGGATCCACTTGTGACAATGCATGTGTGTTCTTTTCTTAAACCACGTGGATCCACTAGTGACATTCATGTGTGTTCTTTTCCTAAACTACATGGATCCACTTGTGACATTGCATGTGTGTTCTTTTCCTAAACCACATTGTTCCACTAGAGTCATCACATATGTGATCTTTTTCTAAACCACATGGATCCACTAGAGTCATTGGATCTGTGTTCTTTTCCTAAACGACATGTAACCAGTAGTGACATTTGCATGTGCGTTGTTTTCCTAAACCACATTGATCTACTTGTTACATTGCATGTGTGTGTTTTTCGTAAACCACATTGATCCACTAGTGTCATTACATGTGTGTTCTTTTCCTGAACCACATGGATCCACTGGTGTGATTGCATGTGTGTTCTGTTCCTAAACCACATGGATCCACTTGTGACATTGCATGTGGGTTCTTTTCCTAAACTACATGGATCCACTAGTGACAATGCATGTGTGTTCTTTTTCCTAAACCACATTGATCCACTAGAGTCATTGCATGTGTGTTCTTTTCCTAAACCACATGGATCGACTAGCGTCATTGGATGTGTGTTCTTTTCCTAAACGACATGTATCCACTGGTGATATTTGCACGTGTGTTCTTTTCCTAAACCACATTGATCTACTTGTGACATTGCGTGTGTGTATTTTTTGTAAACCACATTGATCCACTAGTGTCATTGCAGGTGTGTTCTTTTCCTGAACCACATGGATCCACTAGTGTCATTGCATGTGTGTTCTTTTCCTAAACCACATGGATCCACTTGAAGCATTGCATGTGTGTTCATTTCCAAAACCACATTGATCCACTAGTGACATTTGCATTTGTGTTCTTTTCCAAAACCACATGGATCCATTGGTGACATTGCATGTGTGTTCTTTTCCTAAACCGGATGGATCCACTGGTGACATTGCATGTGTTCTATTTTCCTAAACCACATGGATCCATTAGTGACATTGCATGTGTGTTCTTTTCATGAACTACATGTATCCACTAGAGTCATTGCATGTGTGTACTTTTCCTAAACCACATTGATCCACTAGACTCATTGCATGTGTGTTTTTTTCCTAAACCACATTGACACACTAGAGTCATTGCATGTGTGTTCTTTTCCTAAACCACATGGATCCACTTGTGACACTGCATGTGTGCTCTTTTCCTAAACCACATGGATCCATCGGTAACATTGCAGGTGTGTTCTTTTCTAAACAACATGGATCCACAGTTGTCATTGCATGTGTGTTCTTTTCCAGGACTAGATGGATCCACTAGAGTCATTGCATGTGTGTTCTTTTCCTAAAGTACATGGATCCACAGGTGACATTGCATGTGTGTTATTTTCCTAAACCACATGGATCCACTGGTGACATTGCGTGTGTGTTCTTTTCTTAAACCAGATGGATCCACTAGTGACATTGCATGTGTTTTCTTTTCCTAAACCACACGGATCCATTAGTGACATAGCATGTGTGTTCTTTTCCTGAACTACACAGATCCACTTGAGTCATTGCATGTGTGTTCTTTTCCTAAACCACATTGATCCACTAGACTCATTGCGTGTGTGTTCTTTTCCTAAACCACATTGACACACTAGAGTCATTGCATGTGTGTTCTTTTCCTAAACCACATGGATCCACTAGTGACATTGCATGTGTGTTCATTTCCTGAACCACATGGATCCACTAGAGTCATTGCATGTGTTTTCTTTCCATAAACCACATTGATCCACTATAGTCATTGCATGTGTGTTCTTTTCCTAAATGACATGTATCCACTAGTGACATTTGCATGTGCGTTCTTTTCCTAAACCACATTGATCTACTTGTGACATTACATCTATGTTTTTTTTCGTAAACCACATTGATCCACTAGTGTCATTGCATGTGTGTTCTTTTCCTAAACCACATGGATCCACTAGAGTCATTGCATGTGTGTTCTTTTCCTAAACCACATTGATCCACTAGACTAATTGCATGTGTGTTCTTTTCCTAAACCACATGGATCCACTTGTGACATTGCCTGTGTGTTCTTTTCCTAAACCACATGGATCCACTAGTGACATTGCATGTGTGATCGTTTTCTAAACCACATGTACCCACTTGTGACAATGCATGTGTGTTATTTTCCTAAACCACATGGATCCACCGGTGACATTGCATGTGTGTTCTTTTACCAAACCACATTGATCCACTAGAGTCATTGCATGTGTGTTCTTTTCCTAAACCACAAGGATACACTTGTGACATTGCATGTGTGTTCTTTTCCTAAACCACATTGATCCACTAGAGTCATTGCATGTGTGTTCTATTCCTAAATCACATTGATCCACTAGAGTCATTGCATGTGTGTTCTTTTCCTAAATCACATTGATCCACTAGAGTCATTGCATTTGTGTTCTTTTCGTAAACCACATGGATCCACTTGTGACAATGCATGTGTGTTCTTTCATTAAACCACATGGATCCACTAGTGACATTGCATGTGTGTTCTTTTCCTAAACTACATGGATCCACTAGTGACATTGCATGTGTGTTCTTTTCCTAAACCACATTGTTCCACTAGAGTCATCACATGTGTGATCTTTTTCTAAACCACATGGATCCACTAGAGTCATTGGATGTGTGTTCTTTTCCTAAACGACATGTATCCAGTAGTGACATTTGCATGTGCGTTGTTTTCCTAAACCACATTGATCTACTTGTTACATTGCATGTGTGTGTTTTTCGTAAACCACATTGATCCACTAGTGTCATTACATGTGTGTTCTTTTCCTGAACCACATGGATCCACTGGTGTCATTGCATGTGTGTTCTTTTCCTAAACCACATGGATCCACTTGTGACATTGCATGTGGGTTCTTTTCCTAAACTACATGGATCCACTAGTGACAATGCATGTGTGTTCTTTTTCCTAAACCACATTGATCCACTAGAGTCATTGCATGTGTGTTCTTTTCCTAAACCACATGGATCGACTAGCGTCATTGGATGTGTGTTCTTTTCCTAAACGACATGTATCCACTGGTGACATTTGCACGTGTGTTCTTTTCCTAAACCACATTGATCTACTTGTGACATTGCGTGTGTGTATTTTTCGTAAACAACATTGATCCACTAGTGTCATTGCAGGTGTGTTCTTTTCCTGAACCACATGGATCCACTAGTGTCATTGCATGTGTGTTCTTTTCCTAAACCACATGGATCCACTTGAAGCATTGCATGTGTGTTCATTTCCAAAACCACATTGATCCACTAGTGACATTTGCATTTGTGTTCTTTTCCAAAACCACATGGATCCACTGGTGACATTGCATGTGTGTTCTTTTCCTAAACCGGATGGATCCACTGGTGACATTGCATGTGTTTTATTTTCCTAAACCACATGGATCCATTAGTGACATTGCATGTGTGTTCTTTTCATGAACTACATGGATCCACTAGAGTCATTGCATGTGTGTACTTTTCCTAAACCACATTGATCCACTAGACTCATTGCATGTGTGTTCTTTTCCTAAACCACATTGACACACTAGAGTCATTGCATGTGTGTTCTTTTCCTAAACCACATGGATCCACTTGTGACATTGCATGTGTGCTCTTTTCCTAAACCACATGGATCCATCGGTAACATTGCAGGTGTGTTCTTTTCTAAACAACATGGATCCACAGTTGTCATTGCATGTGTGTTCTTTTCCAGGACCAGATGAATCCACTAGAGTCATTGCATGTGTGTTCTTTTCCTAAAGTACATGGATCCACTGGTGACATTGCGTGTGTGTTCTTTTCTTAAACCAGATTGATCCACTAGTGACATTGCATGTGTTTTCTTTTCCTAAACCACACGGATCCATTAGTGACATAGCATGTGTGTTCTTTTCCTGAACTACACAGATCCACTTGAGTCATTGCATGTGTGTTCTTTTCCTAAACCACATTGATCCACTAGACTCATTGCGTGTGTGTTCTTTTCCTAAACCACATTGACACACTAGAGTCATTGCATGTGTGTTCTTTTCCTAAACCACATGGATCCACTTGTGACATTGCATGTGCGCTCTTTTCCTAAACCACATGGATCCACCGGTGACATTGCAAGTGTGTTCTTTTCTAAACAACATGGATCCACTAGTGACATTGCATGTGTGTTCTTTTCATGAACCAGATGGATCCACTGGAGTCATTTCATGTGTGTTCTTTTCCTAAACAACATGGATCCACAGGTGACATTACATGTGTTTTCTTTTCCTAAACCACACTGATCTACTAGAGTCATTATGTGTGTGTTATTTTCCTAAACCACATGGATCCACTGGTGACATTTGCATGTGTGTTGTTTTCCTAAACCACATTGATCTACTTCTGACATTGCATGTGTGTCTTTTTTGTAAACCACATTGATCCACTAGTGTCATTACATGTGGGTTCTTTTCCTGAACCACGTGGATCCACTGGTGTCATGGCATGTGTGTTATTTTCTAAACCACATGGATCCACTAGAGTCAATGGATGTGTGTTCTTTTCCTAAACGACATGTATCAACTAGTGACATTTGCATGTGTGTTCTTTTCCTCAACCACATTGATCTACTTGTGACATTGCCTGTGTGCTTTTCATAAACCACATGGATCCACTAGTGTCATTATATGTGTGTTCTTTTCCTAAACAACGTGGATCCACTGGTGTCATTGCATGTGTGTTCTTTTCCTAAACCACATGGATCCACTTGTGGCATTGCATGTGTGTTAATTTCCTAAACCACATGGATCCACTAGAGTCATTGCATGTGTGTTATTTTCCTAAACCACATGGATCCACCGGTGACATTGCATGTGTGTTCTTTTACCAAACCACATTGATCCACTAGAGTCATTGCATGTGTGTTCTTTTCCTAAACCACAAGGATACACTTGTGACATTGCATGTGTGTTCTTTTCCTAAACCACATTGATCCACTAGAGTCATTGCATGTGTGTTCTATTCCCAAATCACATTGATCCACTAGAGTCATTGCATGTGTGTTCTTTTCGTAAATCACATTGATCCACTAGAGTCATTGCATGTGTGTTCTTTTCGTAAACCACATGGATCCACTTGTGACAATGCATGTGTGTTCTTTTCTTAAACCACATGGATCCACTAGTGACATTCATGTGTGTTCTTTTCCTAAACTACATGGATCCACTTGTGACATTGCATGTGTGTTCTTTTCCTAAACCACATTGTTCCACTAGAGTCATCACATATGTGATATTTTTCTAAACCACATGGATCCACTAGAGTCATTGGATCTGTGTTCTTTTCCTAAACGACATGTATCCAGTAGTGACATTTGCATGTGCGTTGTTTTCCTAAACCACATTGATCTACTTGTTACATTGCATGTGTATGTTTTTCGTAAACCACATTGATCCACTAGTGTCATTACATGTGTGTTCTTTTCCTGAACCACATGGATCCACTGGTGTCATTGCATGTGTGTTCTTTTCCTAAACCACATGGATCCACTTGTGACATTGCATGTGGGTTCTTTTCCTAAACTACATGGATCCACTAGTGACAATGCATGTGTGTTCTTTTTCCTAAACCACATTGATCCACTAGAGTCATTGTATGTGTGTTCTTTTCCTAAACCACATGGATCGACTAGCGTCATTGGATGTGTGTTCTTTTCCTAAACGACATGTATCCACTGGTGATATTTGCACGTGTGTTCTTTTCCTAAACCACATTGATCTACTTGTGACATTGCGTGTGTGTATTTTTTGTAAACCACATTGATCCACTAGTGTCATTGCAGGTGTGTTCTTTTCCTGAACCACATGGATCCACTAGTGTCATTGCATGTGTGTTCTTTTCCTAAACCACATGGATCCACTTGAAGCATTGCATGTGTGTTCATTTCCAAAACCACATTGATCCACTAGTGACATTTGCATTTGTGTTCTTTTCCAAAACCACATGGATCCATTGGTGACATTGCATGTGTGTTCTTTTCATGAACTACATGGATCCACTAGAGTCATTGCATGTGTGTACTTTTCCTAAACCACATTGATCCACTAGACTCATTGCATGTGTGTTTTTTTCCTAAACCACATTGACACACTAGAGTCATTGCATGTGTGTTCTTTTCCTAAACCACATGGATCCACTTGTGACACTGCATGTGTGCTCTTTTCCTAAACCACATGGATCCATCGGTAACATTGCAGGTGTGTTCTTTTCTAAACAACATGGATCCACCTTTCTCATTGCATGTGTGTTCTTTTCCAGGACTAGATGGATCCACTAGAGTCATTGCATGTGTGTTCTTTTCCTAAAGTACATGGATCCACAGGTGACATTGCATGTGTGTTATTTTCCTAAACCACATGGATCCACTGGTGACATTGCGTGTGTGTTCTTTTCTTAAACCAGATGGATCCACTAGTGACATTGCATGTGTTTTCTTTTCCTAAACCACACGGATCCATTAGTGACATAGCATGTGTGTTCTTTTCCTGAACTACACAGATCCACTTGAGTCATTGCATGTGTGTTCTTTTCCTAAACCACATTGATCCACTAGACTCATTGCATGTGTGTTCTTTTCCTAAACCACATTGACACACTAGAGTCATTGCATGTGTGTTCTTTTCCTAAACCACATGGATCCACTTGTGACATTGCATGTGTGCTCTTTTCCTAAACCACATGGATCCACCGGTGACATTGCAAGTGTGTTCTTTTCTAAACAACATGGATCGACTAGTGACATTGCATGTGTGTACTTTTCATGAACCAGATGGATCCACTGGAGTCATTGCATGTGTGTTCTTTTCCTAAACAACATGGATCCACAGGTGACATTACATGTGTGTTCTTTTCCTAAACCACACTGATCTACTAGAGTTATTACGTGTGTGTTATTTTCCTAAACCACATGGATCCACTGGTGACATTTGCATGTGTGTTGTTTTCCTAAACCACATTGATCTACTTCTGACATTGCATGTGTGTCTTTTTTGTAAACCACATTGATCCACTAGTGTCATTACATGTGGGTTCTTTTCCTGAACCACGTGGATCCACTGGTGTCATGGCATGTGTGTTATTTTTCTAAACCACATGGATCCAATAGAGTCATTGGATGTGTGTTCTTTTCCTAAACGACATGTATCAACTAGTGAGATTTGCATGTGTGTTCTTTTCCTCAACCACATTGATCTACTTGTGACATTGTCTGTGTGCTTTTCATAAACCACATGGATCCACTAGTGTCATTATATGTGTGTTCTTTTCCTAAACAACATGGATCCACTGGTGTCATTGCATGTGTGTTCTTTTCCTAAACAACATGGATCCACTGGTGTCATTGCATGTGTGTTAATTTCCTAAACCACATGGATCCACTAGAGTCATTGCATGTGTGTTATTTTCCTAAACCACATGGATCCACCGGTCACATTGCATGTGTGTTCTTTTACCAAACCACATTGATCCACTCGAGTCATTGCATGTGTGTTCTTTTCCTAAACCAGAAGGATACACTTGTGACATTGCATGTGTGTTCTTTTCCTAAACCACATTGATCCACTAGAGTCATTGCATGTGTGTTCTATTACTAAATCACATTGATCCACTAGAGTCATTGCATGTGTGTTCTTTTCGTAAACCACATGGATCCACTTGTGACAAAGCATGTGTGTTCTTTTCTTAAACCACATGGATCCACTAGTGACATTGCATGTGTGTTCTTTTCCTAAACTACATGGATCCACTAGTGACATTGCATGTGTGTTCTTTTCCTAAACCACATTGTTCCACTAGAGTCATCACATGTGTGATCTTTTTCTAAGACATATGGATCCACTAGAGTCATTGGATGTGTGTTCTTTTCCTCAACGACATGTATCCACTAGTGACATTTGCATGTGCGTTGTTTTCCTAAACCACATTGATCTACTTGTTACATTGCATGTGTGTGTTTTTCGTAAACCACATTGATCCACTAGTGTCATTACATGTGTGTTCTTTTCCTGAACCACATGGATCCACTGGTGTCATTGCATGTGTGTTCTTTTCCTAAACCACATGGATCCACTTGTGACATTGCATGTGGGTTCTTTTCCTAAACTACATGGATCCACTAGTGATAATGCATGTGTGTTCTTTTTCCTAAACCACATTGATCCACTAGAGTCATTGCATGTGTGTTCTTTTCCTAAACCACATGGATCGACTAGCGTCATTGGATGTGTGTTCTTTTCCTAAACGACATGTATCCACTAGTGACATTTGCACGTGTGTTCTTTTCCTAAACCACATTGTTCCACTAGAGTCATCACATGTGTGTATTTTTCGTAAACCTCATTGATCCACTAGTGTCATTGCATGTGTGTTCTTTTCCTGAACCACATGGATCCACTAGTGTCATTGCATGTGTGTTCTTTTCCTAAACCACATGGATCCACTTGAAGCATTGCATGTGTGTTCATTTCCAAAACCACATTGATCCACTAGTGACATTTGCATTTGTGTTCTTTTCCAAAACCACATGGATCCACTGGTGACATTGCATGTGTGTTCTTTTCCTAAACCGGATGGATCCACTGGTGACATTGCATGTGTTTTATTTTCCTAAACCACATGGATCCATTAGTGACATTGCATGTGTGTTATTTTCATGAACTACATGGATCCACTAGAGTCATTGCATGTGTGTACTTTTCCTAAACCACATTGATCCACTAGACTCATTGCATGTGTGTTCTTTTCCTAAACCACATTGACACACTAGAGTCATTGCATGTGTGTTCTTTTCCTAAACCACATGGATCCACGTGTGACATTGCATGTGTGCTCTTTTCCTAAACCACATGGATCCATCGGTAACATCGCAGGTGTGTTCTTTTCTAAACAACATGGATCCACAGTTGTCATTGCATGTGTGTTCTTTTCCAGGACCAGATGAATCCACTAGAGTCATTGCATGTGTGTTCTTTTCCTAAAGTACATGGATCCACAGGTGACATTGCATGTGTGTTATTTTCCTAAACCACATGGATCCACTGGTGACATTGCGTGTGTGTTCTTTTCTTAAACCAGATGGATCCACTAGTGACATTGCATGTGTGTTCTTTTCCTAAACCACACGGATCCATTAGTGACATAGCATGTGTGTTCTTTTCTTGAACTACACAGATCCACTTGAGTCATTGCATGTGTGTTCTTTTCCTAAACCACATGGATCCACTTGTGACATTGCATGTGTGCTCTTTTCCTAAACCACATGGATCCACCGGTGACATTGCAAGTGTCTTCTTTTCTAAACAACATGGATCCACTAGTGACATTGCATGTGTGTTCTTTTCATGAACCAGATGGATCCACTGGAGTCATTGCATGTGTGTTCTTTTCCTAAACAACATGGATCCACATGTGACATTACATGTGTGTTCTTTTCCTAAACTACACTGATCTACTAGAGTTATTACGTGTGTGTTATTTTCCTAAACCACATGGATCCACTGGTGACATTTGCATGTGTGTTGTTTTCCTAAACCACATTGATCTACTTATGACATTGCATGTGTGTCTTTTTTGTAAACCACATTGCTCCACTAGTGTCATTACATGTGGGTTCTTTTCCTGAACCACGTGGATCCACTGGTGTCATGGCATGTGTGTTATTTTTCTAAACCACATGGATCCACTAGAGTCATTGGATGTGTGTTCTTTTCCTAAACGACATGTATCAACTAGTGACATTTGCATGTGTGTTCTTTTCCTCAACCACATTGATCTACTTGTGACATTGCCTGTGTGCTTTTCATAAACCACATGGATCCACTAGTGTCATTATATGTGTGTTCTTTTCCTAAACAACATGGATCCACTGGTGTCATTGCATGTGTGTTCTTTTCCTAAACCACATGGATCCACTTGTGGCATTGCATGTGTAATCTTTTTCTAAACCACATGTACCCACTTGTGACAATGCATGTGTGTTATTTTCCTAAACCACATGGATCCACCGGTGACATTGCATGTGTGTTCTTTTACCAAACCACATTGATCCACTAGAGTCATTGCATGTGTGTTCTTTTCCTAAACCACAAGGATACACTTGTGACATTGCATGTGTGTTCTTTTCCTAAACCACATTGATCCACTAGAGTCATTGCATGTGTGTTCTATTCCTAAATCACATTGATCCACTAGAGTCATTGCATGTGTGTTCTTTTCCTAAATCACACTGATCCACTAGAGTCATTGCATGTGTGTTCTTTTCGTAAACCACATGGATCCACTTGTGACAATGCATGTGTGTTCTTTTCTTAAACCACATGGATCCACTAGTGACATTGCATGTGTGTTCTTTTCCTAAACTACATGGATCCACTAGTGACATTGCATGTGTGTTCTTTTCCAAAACGACATTGTTCCACTAGAGTCATCACATGTGTGATCTTTTTCTAAACCACATGGATCCACTAGAGTCATTGGATGTGTGTTCTTTTCCTAAACGACATGTATCCACTAGTGACATTTGCATGTGCGTTGTTTTCCTAAACCACATTGATCTACTTGTTACATTGCATGTGTGTGTTTTTCGTAAACCACATTGATCCACTAGTGTCATTACATGTGTGTTCTTTTCCTTAACCACATGGATCCACTCGTGTCATTGCATGTGTGTTCTTTTCCTAAACCACATGGATCCACTTGTGACATTGCATGTGGGTTCTTTTCCTAAACTACATGGATCCACTAGTGACAATGCATGTGTGTTCTTTTTCCTAAACCACATTGATCCACTAGAGTCATTGCATGTGTGTTCTTTTCCTAAACCACATGGATCGACTAGCGTCATTGGATGTGTGTTCTTTTCCTAAACGACATGTATCCACTGGTGACATTTGCACGTGTGTTCTTTTCCTACACCACATTGATCTACTTGTGACATTGCGTGTGTGTATTTTTCGTAAACCACATTGATCCACTAGTGTCATTGCAGGTGTGTTCTTTTCCAGAACCACATGGATCCACTAGTGTCATTGCATGTGTGTTCTTTTCCTAAACCAGATGGATCCACTTGAAGCATTGCATGTGTGTTCATTTCCAAAACCACATTGATCCACTAGTGACATTTGCATGTGCGTTCTTTTCCTAAACCACATTGATCTACTTGTGACATTACATCTAAGTTTTTTTCGTAAACCACATTGATCCACTAGTGTCATTGCATGTGTGTTCTTTTCCTAAACCACATGGATCCACTAGAGTCATTGCATGTGTGTTCTTTTCCTAACCCACATTGATGCACTAGAGTAATTGCATGTGTGTTCTTTTCCTAAACCACATGGATCCACTTGTGACATTGCCTGTGTGTTCTTTTCCTAAACCACATGGATCCACTAGTGACATTGCATGTGTGATATTTTTCTAAACCACATGTACCCACTTGTGACAATGCATGTGTGTTATTTTCCTAAACCACATGGATCCACAGGTGACATTGCACGTGTGTTCTTTTCCAAAACCACATGGATCCACTTGTGACATTGCATGTGTGTTCTTTTCCTAAACCACATCGATCCACTAGTGACTTTTGCATGTATGCTCTTTTCCTAAACCACATGGATCCACCGGTGACATGGCATATGTGTTCTTTTCCTAAACCACATGGATCCACTTGTGACATTGCATGTTTGTTCTTTTCCTAAACCGCATTGATCCACTAGTGACTTTTGCATCTGTGCTCTTTTCCTAAACCACATGGATCCACTAGAGTCATTAAATGTGTGTTATTTTCCTAAACCCCGTGGATCCACTCGAGTCATTGCATGTGTGTTCTTTTCCTAAATCACATTGATCCACTAGACTCATTGCATGTGTGTTCTTTTTGTAAACCACATGGATCCACTTGTGACATTGCATGTGTGTTCTTTTCTTAAACCACATGGATCCACAAGTTACATTGCATGTGTGTTCTTTTCCTAAACTACATGGATCCACTAGTGACATTGCATGTGTGTTCCTTTTCTGAACCACATTGTTCCACTAGAGTCATTGCATGTGTATTATTTTTCTAAACCACATGGATCCATTAGAGTCATTGGATGTGTGTTCTTTTCCTAAATGACATGTATCCACTAGTGAATGTTGTATGTGTGTTGTTTTCCTAAACCACATTGATCAACTTGTGACATTGCATGTGTGTGTTTTTTGTAAACCACATTGATCCACTAGTGTCATTACATGTTTGTTCTTTTCCTAAACCACATGGATCCACTATAGTCATTGTATGTGTGTATTTTTCGTAAACCACATTGATCCACTAGTGTCAGTGCAGGTGTGTTCTTTTCCTGAACCACATGGATCCACTAGTGTCATTGCATGTGTGTTCTTTTCCTAAACCACATGGATCCACTTGAAGCATTGCATGTGTGTTCATTTCCAAAACCACATTGATCCACTAGGGACATTTGCATGTGTGTTCTTTTCCAAAACCACATGGATCGACTGGTGACATTGCATGTGTGTTCTTTCCCTAAACTAGATGGATCCACTAGTGACATTGCATGTGTTTTATTTTCCTAAACCACATGGATCCATTAGTGACATTGCATGTGTGTTCTTTTCATGAACTACATGGATCCACTAGAGTCATTGCATGTCTGTACTTTTCCTAAACCACATTGATACACTAGACTCATTGCATGTGTGTTCTTTTCCTAAACCACATTGACACACTAGAGTCATTGCATGTGTGTTCTTTTCCTAAACCACATGGATCCGCTTGTGACATTGCATGTGTGCTCTTTTCCTAAACCACATGGATCCATCGGTAACATTGCAGGTGTGTTCTTTTCTAAACAACATGGATCCACTCGTGACATTGCATGTGTGTTCTTTTCCAGGACCAGATGGATCCACTAGAGTCATTGCATGTGTTTTCTTTTCCTAAAGTACATGGATCCACAGGTGACATTGCATGTGTGTTCTTTTCCTAAACCACATTGATCTACTAGAGTCATTCCATGTGTGTTATTTTCCTAAACCACATGGATCCACTAGAGCCATTGCATGTGTGTTGTTTTCCTAAACCACATGTATCCACTGGTGACATTTTCATGTGTGTTCTTTTCCTAAACCACATTTATCTACTTGTGACATTGCATCTGTGTTTTTTTCCTGTACCACTTTGATCCACTAGTGCCATTGCATGTGTGGTCTTTTCGTGAAACACATGGATCCACTTGTGTCATGGCATGCGTGTTTTTTCCTAAACCACATTGATGCACTTGAGGCATTGCATGTGTGTTCTTTTCTAACACCACATTGATCCACTGGTGACATTTGCATGTGTGTTGTTTTCTCGAAATACATGGATCCACTAGTGACATTGCATGTGTGTTCATTTCCTGAACCACATGGATCCACTAGAGTCATTGCATGTGTTTTCTTTTCATAAACCACATTGATCCACTATAGTCATTGCATGTGTGTTCTTTTCCTAAATGACATCTATCCACTAGTGACATTTGCATGTGCGTTCTTTTCCTAAACCACATTGATCTACTTGTGACATTACATCTATGTTTTTTTCGTAAACCACATTGATCCACTAGTGTCATTGCATGTGTGTTCTTTTCCTAAACCACATGGATCCACTAGAGTCATTGCATGTGTGTTCTTTTCCTAAACCACATTGATCCACTAGACTAATTGCATGTGTGTTCTTTTCCTAAACCACATGGATCCACTTGTGACATTGCCTGTGTGTTCTTTTCCTAAACCACATGGATCCACTAGTGACATTGCATGTGTGATCTTTTTCTAAACCACATGTACCCACTTGTGACAATGCATGTGTGTTATTTTCCTAAACCACATGGATCCACCGGTGACATTGCATGTGTGTTCTTTTCCTAAACCACATGGATCCACTTGTGACATTGCATGTGTGTTCTTTTCCTAAACAACATCGATCCACTAGTGACTTTTGCATGTATGCTCTTTTCCTAAACCACATGGATCCACCGGTGACATGGCATGTGTGGTCTTTTCCTAAACCACATGGATCCACTTGTGACATTGCATGTTTGTTCTTTTCCTAAACCACATTTATCCACTAGTGACTTTTGCATATGTGCTCTTTTCCTAAACCACATGGATCCACTAGAGTCATTAAATGTGTGTTCTTTTCCTAAACCCCGTGGATCCACTCGAGTCATTGCATGTGTGTTCTTTTCCTAAATCACATTGATCCACTAGAGTCATTGCATGTGTGTTCTTTTCGTGATCCACATGGATCCACTTGTGACATTGCATGTGTGTTCTTTTCTTAAACCACATGGATCCACAAGTTACATTGCATGTCTGTTCTTTTCCTAAACTACATGGATCCACTAGTGACATTGCATGTGTGTTCCTTTTCTAAACCACATTGTTCCACTAGAGTCATTGCATGTGTATTATTTTTCTAAACCACATGGATCCATTAGAGTCATTGGATGTGTGTTCTTTTCCTAAATGACATGTATCCACTAGTGAAAGTTGTATGTGTGTTGTTTTCCTAAACCACATTGATCTACTTGTGACATTGCATGTGTGTGTTTTTTGTAAACCACATTGATCCACTAGTGTCACTACATGTTTGTTCTTTTCCTGAACCACATGGATCCACTAGTGTCATTACATGTGTGTGCTTTTCCCAAACCACATGGATCCACTATAGTTATTGTATGTGTGTTCTTTTCCTAAACCACATGGATCCACTTGTGACATTGCAGGTGTGTTCTTTTCCTGAACCACATGGATCCACTAGTGTCATTGCATGTGTGTTCTTTTCCTAAACCACATGGATCCCCATGAAGCATTGCATGTGTGTTCATTTCCAAAACCACATTGATCCACTAGTGACATTTGCATGTGTGTTCTTTTCCAAAACCACATGGATCCACTGGTGACATTGCATGTGTGTTCTTTCCCTAAACTAGATGGATCCACCGGTGACATTGCATGTGTTTTATTTTCCTAAACCACATGGATCCATTAGTGACATTCCGTGTGTGTTCTTTTCATGAACTACATGGATCCACTAGAGTCATTGCATGTGTGTAATTTTCCTAAACCACATTGATCCACTAGACTCATTGCATGTGTGTTCTTTTCCTAAACCACATTGACACACTAGAGTCATTGCATGTGTGTTCTTTTCCTAAACCACATGGATGCACTTGTGACATTGCATGTGTGCTCTTTTCCTAAACCACATGGATCCATCGGTAACATTGCAGGTGTGTTCTTTTCTAAACAACATGGATCCACTCGTGACATTGCATGTGTGTTCTTTTCCAGGACCAGATGGATCCACTAGAGTCATTGCATGTGTGTTCTTTTCCTAAAGTACATGTATCCACAGGTGACATTGCATGTGTGTTCTTTTCCTAAACCACATTGATCTACTAGAGTCATTCCATGTGTGTTATTTTCCTAAACCACATGGATCCAGTAGAGCCATTGCATGTGTGTTGTTTTCCTAAACCACATGTATCCACTGGTGACATTTTCATGTGTGTTCTTTTCCTAAACCACATTTATCTACTTGTGACATTGCATCTGTGTTTTTTTCCTGCACCACTTTGATCCACTAGTGCCATTGCATGTGTGGTCTTTTCGTGAAACACATGGATCCACTGGTGTTATGGCATGCGTGTTTTTTCCTAAACCACATTGATGCACTTGAGGCATTGCATGTGTGTTCTTTTCCAACACCACATTGATCCACTTGTGACATTTGCATGTGTGTTGTTTTCTCGAAATACATGGATCCACTAGTGACATTGCATGTGTGTTCATTTCCTGAACCACATGGATCCACTAGAGTCATTGCATGTGTTTTCTTATCCTAAACCACATTGATCCACTATAGTCATTGCATGTGTGTTCTTTTCCTAAATGACATGTATCCACTAGTGACATTTGCATGTGCGTTCTTTTCCTAAACCACATTGATCTACTTGTGACATTACATCTATGTTTTTTCGTAAACCACATTGATCCACTAGTGTCATTGCATGTGTGTTCTTTTCCTAAACCACATGGATCCACTAGAGTCATTGCATGTGTGTTCTTTTCCTAAACCACATTGATCCACTAGAGTAATTGCATGTGTGTTCTTTTCCTAAACCACATGGATCCACTTGTGACATTGCCTGTGTGTTATTTTCCTAAACCACATGGATCCACTAGTGACATTGCATGTGTGATCTTTTTCTAAACCACATGTACCCACTTGTGACAATGCATGTGTGTTATTTTCCTAAACCACATGGATCCACCGGTGACATTGCATGTGTGTTCTTTTCGTAAACCACATGGATCCACTTGTGACATTGCATGTGTGTTCTTTTCCTAAACCACATCGATCCACTAGTGACTTTTGCATGTATTCTCTTTTCCTAAACCACATGGATCCACCGGTGACATGGCATGTGTGTTCTTTTCCTAAACCACATGGATCCACTTGTGACATTGCATCTGTGTTTTTTTCCTGTACCACTTTGATCCACTAGTGCCATTGCATGTGTGGTCTTTTCGTGAAACACATGGATCCACTTGTGTCATGGCATGCGTGTTTTTTCCTAAACCACATTGATGCACTTGAGGCATTGCATGTGTGTTCTTTTCTAACACCACATTGATCCACTGGTGACATTTGCATGTGTGTTGTTTTCTCGAAATACATGGATCCACTAGTGACATTGCATGTGTGTTCATTTCCTGAACCACATGGATCCACTAGAGTCATTGCATGTGTTTTCTTTTCATAAACCACATTGATCCACTATAGTCATTGCATGTGTGTTCTTTTCCTAAATGACATCTATCCACTAGTGACATTTGCATGTGCGTTCTTTTCCTAAACCACATTGATCTACTTGTGACATTACATCTATGTTTTTTTCGTAAACCACATTGATCCACTAGTGTCATTGCATGTGTGTTCTTTTCCTAAACCACATGGATCCACTAGAGTCATTGCATGTGTGTTCTTTTCCTAAACCACATTGATCCACTAGACTAATTGCATGTGTGTTCTTTTCCTAAACCACATGGATCCACTTGTGACATTGCCTGTGTGTTCTTTTCCTAAACCACATGGATCCACTAGTGACATTGCATGTGTGATCTTTTTCTAAACCACATGTACCCACTTGTGACAATGCATGTGTGTTATTTTCCTAAACCACATGGATCCACCGGTGACATTGCATGTGTGTTCTTTTCCTAAACCACATGGATCCACTTGTGACATTGCATGTGTGTTCTTTTCCTAAACAACATCGATCCACTAGTGACTTTTGCATGTATGCTCTTTTCCTAAACCACATGGATCCACCGGTGACATGGCATGTGTGGTCTTTTCCTAAACCACATGGATCCACTTGTGACATTGCATGTTTGTTCTTTTCCTAAACCACATTTATCCACTAGTGACTTTTGCATATGTGCTCTTTTCCTAAACCACATGGATCCACTAGAGTCATTAAATGTGTGTTCTTTTCCTAAACCCCGTGGATCCACTCGAGTCATTGCATGTGTGTTCTTTTCCTAAATCACATTGATCCACTAGAGTCATTGCATGTGTGTTCTTTTCGTGATCCACATGGATCCACTTGTGACATTGCATGTGTGTTCTTTTCTTAAACCACATGGATCCACAAGTTACATTGCATGTCTGTTCTTTTCCTAAACTACATGGATCCACTAGTGACATTGCATGTGTGTTCCTTTTCTAAACCACATTGTTCCACTAGAGTCATTGCATGTGTATTATTTTTCTAAACCACATGGATCCATTAGAGTCATTGGATGTGTGTTCTTTTCCTAAATGACATGTATCCACTAGTGAAAGTTGTATGTGTGTTGTTTTCCTAAACCACATTGATCTACTTGTGACATTGCATGTGTGTGTTTTTTGTAAACCACATTGATCCACTAGTGTCACTACATGTTTGTTCTTTTCCTGAACCACATGGATCCACTAGTGTCATTACATGTGTGTGCTTTTCCCAAACCACATGGATCCACTATAGTTATTGTATGTGTGTTCTTTTCCTAAACCACATGGATCCACTTGTGACATTGCAGGTGTGTTCTTTTCCTGAACCACATGGATCCACTAGTGTCATTGCATGTGTGTTCTTTTCCTAAACCACATGGATCCCCATGAAGCATTGCATGTGTGTTCATTTCCAAAACCACATTGATCCACTAGTGACATTTGCATGTGTGTTCTTTTCCAAAACCACATGGATCCACTGGTGACATTGCATGTGTGTTCTTTCCCTAAACTAGATGGATCCACCGGTGACATTGCATGTGTTTTATTTTCCTAAACCACATGGATCCATTAGTGACATTCCGTGTGTGTTCTTTTCATGAACTACATGGATCCACTAGAGTCATTGCATGTGTGTAATTTTCCTAAACCACATTGATCCACTAGACTCATTGCATGTGTGTTCTTTTCCTAAACCACATTGACACACTAGAGTCATTGCATGTGTGTTCTTTTCCTAAACCACATGGATGCACTTGTGACATTGCATGTGTGCTCTTTTCCTAAACCACATGGATCCATCGGTAACATTGCAGGTGTGTTCTTTTCTAAACAACATGGATCCACTCGTGACATTGCATGTGTGTTCTTTTCCAGGACCAGATGGATCCACTAGAGTCATTGCATGTGTGTTCTTTTCCTAAAGTACATGTATCCACAGGTGACATTGCATGTGTGTTCTTTTCCTAAACCACATTGATCTACTAGAGTCATTCCATGTGTGTTATTTTCCTAAACCACATGGATCCAGTAGAGCCATTGCATGTGTGTTGTTTTCCTAAACCACATGTATCCACTGGTGACATTTTCATGTGTGTTCTTTTCCTAAACCACATTTATCTACTTGTGACATTGCATCTGTGTTTTTTCCTGCACCACTTTGATCCACTAGTGCCATTGCATGTGTGGTCTTTTCGTGAAACACATGGATCCACTGGTGTTATGGCATGCGTGTTTTTTCCTAAACCACATTGATGCACTTGAGGCATTGCATGTGTGTTCTTTTCCAACACCACATTGATCCACTTGTGACATTTGCATGTGTGTTGTTTTCTCGAAATACATGGATCCACTAGTGACATTGCATGTGTGTTCATTTCCTGAACCACATGGATCCACTAGAGTCATTGCATGTGTTTTCTTATCCTAAACCACATTGATCCACTATAGTCATTGCATGTGTGTTCTTTTCCTAAATGACATGTATCCACTAGTGACATTTGCATGTGCGTTCTTTTCCTAAACCACATTGATCTACTTGTGACATTACATCTATGTTTTTTCGTAAACCACATTGATCCACTAGTGTCATTGCATGTGTGTTCTTTTCCTAAACCACATGCATCCACTAGAGTCATTGCATGTGTGTTCTTTTCCTAAACCACATTGATCCACTAGAGTAATTGCATGTGTGTTCTTTTCCTAAACCACATGGATCCACTTGTGACATTGCCTGTGTGTTATTTTCCTAAACCACATGGATCCACTAGTGACATTGCATGTGTGATCTTTTTCTAAACCACATGTACCCACTTGAGACAATGCATGTGTGTTATTTTCCTAAACCACATGGATCCACCGGTGACATTGCATGTGTGTTCTTTTCGTAAACCACATGGATCCACTTGTGACATTGCATGTGTGTTCTTTTCCTAAACCACATCGATCCACTAGTGACTTTTGCATGTATTCTCTTTTCCTAAACCACATGGATCCACCGGTGACATGGCATGTGTGTTCTTTTCCTAAACCACATGGATCCACTTGTGACATTGCATGTTTGTTCTTTTCCAAAAACACATTGATCCACTAGTGAATTTTGCATGTGTGCTCTTTTCCTAAACCACATGGATCCACTAGAGTCATTAAATGTGTGTTCTTTTCCTAAACCCCGTGGATCCACTCGAGTCATTGCATGTGTGTTCTTTTCCTAAATCACATTGATCCACTAGAGTCATTGCATGTGTGTTCTTTTCGTAAACCACATGGATCCACTTGTGACATTGCATGTGTGTTCTTTTCTTAAACCACATGGATCCACAAGTTACATTGCATGTGTGTTCTTTTCCTAAACTACATGGATCCACTAGTGACATTGCATGTGTGTTCCTTTTCTAAACCACATTGTTTCACTAGAGTCATTGCATGTGTATTATTTTTCTAAACCACATGGATCCATTAGAGTCATTGGATGTGTGTTCTTTTCCTAAACGACATGTATCCACTAGTGAAAGTTGTATGTGTGTTGTTATCCTAAACCACATTGATCTACTTGTGACATTGCATGTGTGTGTTTTTTGTAAACCACATTGATCCACTAGTGTCATTACATGTTTGTTCTTTTCCTGAACCACATGGATCCACTAGTGTCATTACATGTGTGTGCTTTTCCTAAACCACATGGATCCACTATAGTCATTGTATGTGTGTTTTTTTCCTAAACCACATGGATCCACTTGTGACATTGCATGTGTGTTCTTTTCCTAAACCACATGGATCCACTTGTGACATTGCATGTGTGATCTTTTCCTAAACCACATCTATCCACTTGTGACAATGCATGTGTGTTATTTTCCTAAACCACATGGATCCACCGGTGACATTGCATGTGTGTTCTTTTCCTAAACCACATGGATCCACTTGTAACATTGCATGTGTGTTCTTTTCCTAAACCAGATTGATCCACTAGTGACTTTTGCATGTGTGCTCTTTTCCTAAACCACATGGATCAACCGGTGACATTGCATGTGTGTTCTTTTGCTAAACCACATGGATCCACTTGTGACATTGCATGTTTGTTCTTTTCCTAAACCATATTGATCCACTAGTGACTTTTGCATGTGTGCTCTTTTCCTAAACAATATGGATCCAATAGAGTCATTAAATGTGTGTTCTTTTCCCAAACCCCATGGATCCACTAGAGTCATTGCATGTGTGCTCTTTTCCTAAATCACATTGATCCACTAGAGTCATTGCATGTGTGTTCTTTTCGTAAACCACATGGATCCACTTGTGACTTTGCATGTGTGTTCTATTCCTAAACCACATGGATCCACAAGTTACATTGCATGTGTGTTCTTTTCCTAAACTACATGGATCCACTAGTGAAATTTCATGTGTGTTCCTTTTCTAAACCACATTGTTCCACTAGTGTCATTGCATGTGTATGATTTTTCTAAAACACATGGATCCACTATAGTTATTGTATGTGTGTTCTTTTTGTTGGAGATATGCCCAAGAGGCAATAATAAAGTGGTTATTATTATATCTTTATGTTTATGATCAATGTTTACATCCCATGCTATAATTGTATTAACTGGAAACATTAATACATGTGTGTTTTGTAAACATAAAAGAGTCCCTAGTAAGCCTCTTGTTGAACTAGCTTGTTGATTAATAGATGATCATGGTTTCCTGATCATGGACATTGGATGTCGTTAATAACAAGATCATATCATTAGGAGAATGATGTGATGGACACACACCCATAGTACGCGTAGCATAAGATCAAGTCATTAAGTTCATCGACGTGACAAAGGGAATTGGTTTCGTATGTTAATGGTTCTATCGATCACGAAGTCATCGTTGAGTATGTGGGAGCCGTTATGGATCTCCAGATCCCGCTGATGGTTATTGATCGGAGAAGTGTCTCCATCATGTCTGCATATTCACGAACCGTAGGGTGACACACTAAAGGTTCGAAGTTGTTTTAAGTAGATATGGAATGTGCGTTGGAGACCGAATGTTGTTCGGAGTCTCGAATTGGACCCGGGACATCACGAGGAGATCCGGAATGGTCTAGAGAATAAGATTCATATATTGGGGATCATTTTCTAAGTTAGGAAATGTTCCGGAGTGTTTGTATGGGGATTCTAGAAGGTTTCGGAATGTTCTGGAAGGTTCTAGAAGAGTTCTTGGTGTTTGCTTGAAAACCAAGAAAGGGTCAAGGAAACCTTGTGGGGGCTAGACACGGATTCGTGCGGGAGGAGGACTCCTCCCCCCTTCCCAACCCGCCGGCCCAAGGAGGGAGGGGAGTCCTACTAGGACTCCCCCTCCCAAGGGGCCTCCCTCCTTTAAATAGAGGGGAGGGGCGCCCCCTCCTAGCTCTCTCTCATAACAAGCTCTAGCCGCCGCCTCTCTCCTCCTCCTTCCCTCTTCTCCGGCTTAGGCGAAGCCCTGCAGAATTCTCTACTCCACCACCACCACCACACCGTCGTGCTGCTGGGATTCCGTGGAGAAGATCTACTACCTCCGCTGCTCGCTGGAACAGGGAGAGGAAGGTCTGCTTCGACTCCGCATGTGTGACCGATTGCGGAAGCGCTGCCGGAACGCGGCGCCGGAAGGATCGTCCACTCCATCTTGAGATCGGCAAGTGATCGACTACATCAACCACGAGATCCGTTCTTGAACAAGGCTTTGGAAACTACGAGGGTTAGTACCGATCTATCTCGCTGCACATGTCTAATAGATTAGATCTTGGCTTTTATCTAGATTAGATCTGGGTTTTGTTCGTTCTTGCGGTAGAAATTTTTTGTTTTACATGCTACGAACCCATCAGTGGTATCAGAGCCATATCTATGCGTAGATCTATTGCACGAGTAGAACGCAATGATGTTGTGGGTGTTGGTGCTCGTGCCGTCTTTTGCTTTGTGTACTTTGCATCTTGCGGTATGGTGGGATGAAGCGGCTCGGGCTAACCTTACATGTCATCACACATGAGACTTGCTCCATGCTTGACGTGTAACTTGCTTTGCACAAGTGGCTTTGCGGGTGTCTGTCTCTCTCACCATAGTATAGATCCAATCTACACTTTGAACTTGATAACACTTGTATCAACGTTGTGGTTCAGTTTTGTAGGTAAGATCCATTCTTATTCGAAAGCCCCAAACCACGTAAAACATGCAAAGAATATTAGAGGCGTCTAACTTGTTTTTGTAGGGGTTTAGTGATGTGATATGGCCATCATGTGATTGTGATTATATTTGATGTATGCAATGATCCTTGTTGTAATATGGCAACCGACAGGAGCCTAATGGTTGTCTTTAATTCTGTTAAGACCTGCGTGTCTATTCATCTTGTAATAGCTTTATTCCAAGTAGCTGTAATAGTTGCTAGTGATGATGGACAACCATGAAGCGGCGCCACTGACCTTGACGCAATGCTGGTGATGATGGAGATCATGTTCGTGCTTTGGAGATGGAGATCAAAGGCATAAGAAGAAAGGGCCATATCATATCACACTAATTATGAATTGCCTGTGATGTTAATCCTTTATGCATCTTGTATTGCTTAGATCGCGATGGTAGCATTATAAGATGATCCCTCACACTAAATATCAAGTAATAAAGTGTTTGTCCTTAGTAGGCACCGTGGCTAAGACTCGTCGTTTCGAAGCATCTCGTGATGATCGGGTGTGATAGATTCTACGTGTGCATACGACGGGTGCAAGCCAGATTTGCACATGCGGATACTAAGGTTAACCTTGACGAGCCTAGCATGTACAAACATGGTCTCGGAACACGGAATACCGAAAGGTAAAGCATGAGTCAGATGGATGATATGACGAACATGTTGATTGTTCACCTTTAAAGCTACATCATCTCACGTGATGATCGGACTTGGTGTAGTGGATTTGGTTCGTGTAATCACTAAAACAACTCGAGGGATGTTTCTTTGAGTGGGAGTTCATTTGTAATTTGGATTAGCCAAACTCAATTTATCATAAACACAATCAAAGTGAATTTGCATAGTTTGTTGTAGTCATTGGCATTCGTTCACCACCTTACGCTTAGTTATAGTTGAGATAGTAGAACTATAGAAATTCTGGATATTTGCTTTACGAACTGGTATCGTATTCTTTTGAGTGTCAATCTAAAGTTTAAAAGTCATATTGCAAACTTTCAGCAAACTCCGTTTACTCTGTGAAGTTTAATAAACAGTATTAAATCAAGAGTAGTGTTAGTATCTAATGTATCATGTTTGCCTCCATGATTCTTGATACTCAAAAGATTGTTTTTAATATCAAGTTTATCTAAGAGCTGAAAGCGATGTTTCAGAAACCATCATATGTGAAAGGTATTGCGATATCTAAAACAATGTGTTGGTTACAACATGATAGAGTATTTGATGAGAATTTGTGAAGGTTGGAGATGCTAGTCGTCCTAATCCTCCAAAAGGTTTTGGAAAAGAAACATTATACTCGCAATTCACCTTTATAAGCTATAGCAGCTTGATCATGAAAGTTGTCATGATAAGGATGAATAGAAGATGTAAGTAAAATGTTTACTACACTAAAAGATTACTAAAGAATGGAATTTTGAAAGAACGCCAAACATTTGATGAAGGTGATCCACTTCAAAGTGCAAGTCCAAAGGTATTAGTATTTGACTATACACACTTTGTACTATGTGTCATGTGAGTGACACCACTATTGATGTTGATAGATTCTTTTTAAAAGAAAAGGAATTGTTGAAAGAGAATCTATAAAATATTTGGCAGAAAAGAAAAGATTGGAGATATCCAACTTAGGTATATAAAAGATATATGTTATGGCTGTATTCCTTGGTTGTTAAACAATGTGGTTCTGCGGTATTGGATACCGAATTGGTTGGTATGAAGTGTCATACAGGACAACACAATTCATGAACTGCAATGGCCTAAGTAACTAGCAAGAGAATATGTGATGATGTTCATCGAAAACAAACAAAGGGTTGTTGTGGTGCTCGTTAACATCAAAGCTTACCTTCAAGATTTGTTTCAATAATTGTTATTTTGATGAGGTATTATGACGACAAAAGGTTGTTCAAATAATTACCGTATTCCATAATAGATGGATGATATACAAGTCTGGTTGGAGAAATAACGACCATAAAACTAATGCTAAAATGTCGCAAGACAAATGATTGAAAGATCACTTGCGAAGTGACATGGCCGTTTAAATTATATTGAAAGGGATACATGAAGAAACTCCATGTTGATGGATTTTTGGAGTCTTTGATTTTGATCAAATGACGCTTGTGATACTTTCCTGGAGATAATTAAAACTCCGTTCGTAGGCCAAAAGAGGAACGGACGACTAACTGATTGGAATTTGTACATATTGATGTATATAGTCCATTATGTGTAGTCGTGGGCGATGGATTTCAACTTCATATGTTTTCTCCGAAGATTTGAGTGAGTATATGTATATACTTACTCAATAAGGAAGGAGTATGAAACATTTGAAAATTTTCAAAGACTTTCAAGATGAAGTGGAAAATTATTGTAACAAGAAAATAAAAAGTTTATGATTGGATCATAAAGAAAGATGTTTGAGTTACAAGTTTAGCAAAACACCTAAGATTTGAGGAATCGTTCCATGGATTTGCATTTCCCAAAACACCATAGGAGTATGGAGTGTTCAAGATATGTAATGAAACCTTGTTTGACATGGTAAGATCAAAGGTGTCATTTATAAAACTGCCATTATATTTTAAAGATTAAAGCTTTAGTGACTACCGCTTTTACACTGAAAAGAGCTCCATTGTGATCCGTTGAAATGACACCATATAAGTCATGGTTTGGGATAAAACCCAGGTTGTGCTTTCTTAAATTTTTGGTATGCTAGGCATAAGTAAAATGTTTACAACCAAAGTCGGATGAGCATGTCTTTGTAGGTTATTTCGAATAACCATTGGGTATTCCTCCATAACACCGAAGACAAAAGTGTTTGTCGCTTAGAATGTCAAGTTTCATGAGAAGGAATTTTGGTGAAAAGTTAAATGGGAGAACAATAGAACTTTGACAAGGTTGTTGAACCTTGGCTAATATGTGCTGAGTTGCGCAGCGTCGGAAAGTGTCCCGGAGGCAGCAACAATGCTCATGGCTCACGTGCCTCAAAGGTTGTGGTCACAGAGATCTAAGTTCCTATTGAACCAAGTAGGTTGGGTAAGTAATCAAATGCCAAGATTTGAGAGTTAAATCATTGTTGTTTGACAATGATGAACCGACTACATGCAAAGAAGCAATGATGGGCCCTGACTTCGTTAAGTGGCTTGAAGCCATGAAATCCGTGATAATTCCATACACGAGAAATCAAGCTTTGAATTTGAAAGACCCTCTAGAAAGGTTTAAGACCTTATAGTCGTATATGGATCTATAAAGAAATAGACATGGATGTTTCACATCTATGAAATAGTCGACATGTCGGAAAGATTTTCTGACAATGTTCAAGGAATTGACTATGATAAGATTTGATCTTTCATAGCGATATTTAGTCTGGACGGATTAATGTAGCAACCACTACATATATTTTGGTATATGGTAGTTGAACAAACAAAACAAGTTCTTCTAATAGAATGGTTACCTAGGATGTGTCCATGACACGATCCAAAGGGTTTTGTTAATTCAAAGGATGCTAAAAGAGTATGCAAAACTTCAATGGTTGAAGTGAGCATAGCGGAGTTGGAATCTTCACCGTGATGAAACTGTTAAAAGGTTTAATTTCATCAGAGACGATGAAGATGTTTGCATTTTGCAAGAAATTAAGTGGGAGCGCTAAGACATATTTCTAATACATTATGTGAAAGACATATTGTTGATTAAAAATGATGTATTTTTATTGACACATGTTAAGAATTTCATTTCGATGAAAGACTTAGGCATAACCCAAGAATTAGGCATCAATGTCTATATGGATAGATCGAGGCGCTAATATGGTTTTGCCAAATGTACATAGATAAGATGTTGAATGAGTTCAATATGGAAACAACAAGAAAGGTTCTTGACGCACGGAAAGGACTGAATCAAGATTCAAGTGTGTTGACACGAGATTCAAGTGTTTTGACACTTGGTGAAATCACAAGAATATTTTGATCAATCTTTGAGATGTACACATCCAGATATGTCCTATGTTCTAAATGTTATGAGCATATACCAGAATGACTCATAAGATGATCATTGGACAAATAGTGGGGATATTCCTATGATCTTTGGAAGAACTAAGAATATATTATTTATATAGTGTTGACAAATAGTTCATTGTAAATTGTTGCATTGATACTAGTTTTGTCACAAATTAAGTTTATCTCAATTTAAACTATGGGTGGCACAATGTAATGGAAAGGAAGTTCCATAACGGATTTGGTTGAGTACCAAAGTTAAAACATTGTGACAGATACTACAATAAAAGGCTAAGTATATGACTGCTATTGTAGCAGCAAATGAGGGCATTTGCGTCAAGTAGTTTTTTATCAAACTAGGTGTGGTTCATAGCGGGATAATACTATGAAGATACATTGTATGACAATTGTATCAACATGATATAATCCCAAGGAACTAAAGGTCTCACTAAAGGACCAAATTTATACAATGCCATCTCATTGGAGAATGAGTAATGCATAGAGACGCAAGGACATGCAAATACACACGGACCTGCAAGTGTCAGATCCGAAGATTATGTTTACCACTAGCAATAGTGTCTATACAACACCAAAAAGCCATAGGTGTTGAATGCACAAGTTATTAACTAGATTATTGACTCTAGTGCAAGTGGGAGACTGTTGGAGACATGCCCAAGAGGCAATAATAAAGTGGTTATTATTATATCTTTATGTTTATGATAAATGTTTACATCCCATGCTATAATTGTATTAACTGGAAACATTAATACATGTGTGTTTTGTAAACATAAAAGAGTCCCTAGTAAGCCTCTTGTTGAACTAGCTTGTTGATTAATAGATGATCATGGTTTCCTGATCATGGACATTGGATGTCGTTAATAACAAGATCATATCATTAGGAGAATGATGTGATGGACACACACCCATAGTACGCGTAGCATAAGATCAAGTCATTAAGTTCATATTGCTATAAGCTTTCAAATGCATAGTAACCTAATCCTTCGACCATGAGGTTATGTTAATCACCATCACCGGATGGGTACTTTGATGACATGAAACACCGCTTCGTAACTGGGTGGTTATAAAGGTGTCATTGGGTATTCTGAAAGTATGTGTTGAAGCACATGGACCAAGATTGGGATTTGTCCATCCATATGACGGATAGATATGCTCTGGGCCCTCTCGGTGGAATGTCATCTAGTTAGCTTGCAAGCATGTGACTAGGTCACAAGGGATGACATAACATGGAACGAGTAAAGAGTACTTATCAGTAACGAGGTAGAACTAGGTATGGAGATACCGACGATCAAACCTCAGATAAGTAGAATATCGCGTGACAAAGGGAATTGGTTTCGTATGTTAATGGTTCTATCGATCACGAAGTCATCGTTGAGTATGTGGGAGCCGTTATGGATCTCCAGATCCCGCTGATGGTTATTGATCGGAGAAGTGTCTCCATCATGTCTGCATATTCACGAACCGTAGGGTGAAACACTTAAGGTTCGAAGTTGTTTTAAGTAGATATGGAATGTGCGTTGGAGACCGAATGTTGTTCGGAGTCTCGGATTGGATCCGGGACATCACGAGGAGATCCGGAATGGTCCGGAGAATAAGATTCATATATTGGGGATCATTTTCTAAGTTAGGAAATGTTCCGGAGTGTTTGTATGGGGATTCTAGAAGGTTTCGGAATGTTCTGGAAGGTTCTAGAAGAGTTCTTAGTGTTTGCTTGAAAACCAAGAAAGGGTCAAGGAAACCTTGTGGGGGCTAGATGTAGCATCCCAATTGTCTAACAATTGTAATGCTACTTGGTCTAGTAATATAATGGCTACTTCCTATATATAATTGTTGCATCATAATTATATCATGCTTATGTCATCATGCCTCCTTGCATTTGAGCATCATATAAAACCCTTTTTCATTTGGTTCTTCTCTCATATGCATCATTAATTGTATTTGCCTCTTGATATTGTATTTGGTTCTTGATATATTGTTTAAATGCCCAAGTTGAGTTGGGGGCATATCTTTTGTTAACTCCACCACCTTTCTTGTCATCACCCATCATTCCACCATTCCACCATATATGAGCATTGCAACTTATTTGGTTTTACCTCTAGCTCATATGTGTCGGTGTGGATCCAATTATATTTCCACATGCTCTCATCTTAGCATCATGTTGTTTTCACATTATTGATATATGAGAGCCACATGGCAACCTTTGCATGCCTTGTGAGTGGAACCCTTTTTTCCTAGCTTCCATATGGGTTGTTTTGGGGTTTTATCATGTTGGGATATTTTTGGGCTTACTAAATACCTAGTGGCACATACACACTAGCAAGTCCTAATTATAATCAAATGTGAGCATCTCCATCTACTCCACTTGGAATTCCTTCTAAATTCTTTTGCTTAGGCCTTACTCCAATTTTGGGAATGCATAATAATAATGCCATGTACTATTCACAAGAATCAACATGGCAATAAATATTTTGCGTGGGCCATGCAAGTGCCACCTTTTCTAGCATTTGGTTTTTATTTGAATTTTGAGTGGATCTTTATAAAACCACATCCCTCTCTCTCTCTCTTTTCCTCATGATCTTGCTTGATCTAGGTTTGGAGCATGCATGCTTCTAAAGCCCTAGCTCTCACCCCTCTTTCTCTAATCCTCTATCTAAGTTCCCTCTAATCACCTACCCCATCATCACCATACCCCTCTAACCCACTCTCTAAACCACCCCACCTACCCCTAACCCTCACACCCCCCCTTCTAAGCAAAACCCTAAGCTACCCTACCCTCTCTCGGCCTCTCTCCTCTCCCCTCCTTGCTGGCCCCACCTGGCCACCCTGGCCCACCTAGCTGCCACCCAAACCAAACCAAACCCTACCCGAACCATACCCCCTCTTCCTCCTACCCGAGCTCCAACCCTAGCATCTACACGAGGCTACCCCTCTCTCCCTCTCTCTCTGCCTTCGTGCCCCACCGGCCGAGCCTCCCCTGCCTCCTTGGTCTCGCCCTCTGGTCCCACCTGGAAGCCACCCCCCTGCCAGCTGCCCTGCCCTGCCCCGACGAGCACGTGAGGAAGGAGGGAGAAAAGTGGCCGGGCCACCTTTTCCCTCTACCTGCTCCCCACGGCACCTTCCTTCCCCCCTCGCTGCTTTATCTCTTCCTCCACGTCTCCTGCGTCCCCCAGATCTACCCCAACGCCGCTCACCTTTTCCCCTGCTACTCCTACCACCGGCTACACCGTCGCCGGCAAACCCTCGGCCCCCTCGCGGCTACACCGTACCAGGCGACGAGCACGACGTGGAGGCGATCGAGGAGTACAAGGAGGGTCCCCTGCATCATTCTGTACACACAGTCGCGGAGGAGAAGCGCCAGAGCCACCAGATCGTCGTCGACACCGAGCCAAACACCTAACCCGCTGGGCCTCTGCCTCGTCGACGATCCGCTGCACGCCTGCTCGAACCCACCACGCCAACATCACCCCGGTGAGCTCCCTGACCCCCTGGACATGGTCCGCCTCTCTGTAACCCCCTAGCCTCGCCGGACTTTGCGTCGAACGGCCTCAGCGCGTCGGAGTGCTCGGGCGTCTGCACCCTCACGCTCCGCGTAGCGCCCTATCTAGGACTCGCCCATGTCCCTGACAGCAACCCCAGCCCGCCGCAGTGGCTCCGCCCTCCGCGCGCGAGCCCTAGGTCCCGCGTTCGTTCTCCCACCCCGCTCTGCACCGCGCGCGAGCACCGATCTGTCCGCGAGGAAGATCCACAGTGGCAGCGGCTTTTTGCACAAACCCCCCTACCCTTTTGACTCCTGCAACCCGCGCTCCTCTGAGCCCCACCAGTCAGCGTCTGTAGGCTTTTTACAAAAAGGTACCTAGTCTTTCGGTTTGATCAACCCGCGCTCCCTCGCTGTGCCACGTGGCAGCCCCGCGCCCGTCCGCTGGCGTGTGGGTCCGCGTGTGCCTTGACCCCACCTGTCATTCGCTGGGGCTAGAAGAGCTCGCAGTGACAGAAACTTTTCGGTGCGCCTGTGTTGCCCAGTCAGCATGACCCCACTGGTCAGCGTCTGTGGCTAGAATTGAGCTAAGTAACAAAAGTATTTCTGTAATTTGTTTAAATTCAAATCTTTTCAAAATTAATTCAAATTCAAATTTAATTCTGTTTTTAAATAACTTTTAAAATATAAATCCAAATAATACAAATAATATATGTTTTCAAATCAGAAAAATGTGAGGATTTCAAATATGGCCTTCAAAATATATTTTGGACATTTAAAATTCCAATTTGAATTAAATTACATTAAAATGCCCTCTTTCCTAAATAAATTAATAACTTTTGTTTTATAAGTCCAAATTTAACAAATAATATGTCTAAAATGATTAGCTCGACGATACCTTTCTGTTTAAGCATTCCATGGTTTGATTTGAAGCATGCATCATGTAAATATAATGTATACAACAACTAATATGAGAATAAAATGGGGCCAAAACTCAATAAAATGATTTAATCTTGTATCTCACACCTCACCCATGCCATGCTACATTAATGCCATGCAAATTGTGCATCATTCATCATGGCATGATTGTTTTCTTGATGCATTTTATTCATATGCTTGTGCACTTTATTTATGTTGGCCCTTGTTTGTTTGGTTCTTCTTTGAATAGACACTGAGCAGGGGATATATCAAGAGACCCAGGAGCATTACCCAGATCCTTCTCTCGCTTCAACTGAGCTGCCAGGCAAGCACTACCACATGCTTGCATAGTATAGTACCTATTGCCTCTATCTTATTCTTGCATCATTGAGTCGCGATTGCATTAAATTGAATCCCAAGTATTGCATAGCCTTTACTTTTAAACTCCACCGAAGCTTGTTCCTCCATCCCATGAGCCATTACTACAGGAGTTGTTTGAGCCATGCGAGTCGTAGAACAGCATGTGTAGGGTATGTGAGCGTCTGATGGATAACGAGGTACCTAAACAACTTAACCTGAGTAGTAATGGGATAACTAATGAAAGTGGCATCGGTGAGCCATAATTGCTATTTGGTTTTTCAGGCTCACTTGTGTCCCGTAGGACCCCGAGTACTTGATTCCTGTTCCTTGATTATTCGCGCTATCCACATCCGGGAGGCTTATGAACCCCCCTGAGCCAGAGCTTGATTCATTCTTATTTCTTGGGGCCACAAACTAGTTTGAGGTTTTATTTACTATCCTGTACTTATGCCATGCTTTACTGCTTTATTTAAAATTGTGCGAGGTACTGCACACTATACTGTTTAGGTCTGTGACCCATTTTTGCTGTATCGACAAGCCCAGTCACACTTTCGGGTTCCCAGTCGTTTACAGCCGGCTCCACAAACCTTGAGGGCGTCTCGGAGTCAGCTAACTTCGTTGCGGGTAGCTCAATGGGGTGGCCCCCTGAAATATTTCTGAATCCTGTGATCGCTTTGTCGTGAATGCCTCGTTGGGTTTTGATTTGGTTTTTCCGAGGTTGATCGAGTGTGTGTTGCTATTTGTGCACCCCTGCAGGGTAAAACTTTCTGAAAGCCGTGTCCGCGGTTATGGACGACTTGGAGCACAGTTTCTCGATCATAGACAAGCATAACTAAAGTACCGCTTCTAAATTGACTAAATAACTGACTAGTAAATAGTGCAACACTCATGGAATGGTTAATAAAACTGCCAACGGATGGGGGGTTGTTCGTCCGCTTCCTCGTCGGTAAGCGAGGAGGAGGATGGATCTGTGGATATTACCGTGATAACTCTTATAACTGTTGTTATTAATTCACGGACATCTGTCTATCTCTGGTTAGGCGGATGGTTAGCGAGTATCTATAGAATTGTTAGGGTTTATCTTTTGCTGCAATTGCGTCACCCCAGGTTGTGTCCCCTTTAGCGGCATAAAGACTTGCTGAGTACCCCTAGGGTCTCACACGATAAATTATTGGTTAAGATGAACAGGTACACTCGCAAGATGGATACTGGGTGGAAGAGACGGACGATGTGGGCAACGATCATTCGGTGTAGAGATTCCGGGAACGGGGATCTGTGAGATCTGTGGGCGGGATCTGCTTATTTATGGGGTATCTTATGCCGATTTGCTTCTTATCCGTACTCGGATTTTGTCTTCCGCTTCCGCCTGATACTCTGATGTTTGATGTATGAGGAGATATCCTAAACTATTATATCTAACTAGGATATTTGGATCTTGTCGTATGGCGTTGCTATATTTCCTTTCTTTTTAGATGGAATGGCTCTGATGTACTGTTGTATGGTGGATTGCATACATACTCATTTGTGTATGTAGTTGATCCCTTCGCCTGCCGATTACGCTACCCGTTCTTGTCCCGATGTTTGGAAATGGTTAGGACGGCCGAAAGGTCTACCTGTGAGTGGCATTTGGGCCCCACCGTACTATTTTAACCATTTCCGCTCATCCAGGCTTGTAACTAGGAGCGTAATTCACCGAGGTAGTTACAATTGGTATCAGAGCCATCCCGCCCTTCAGGGTCTCAGCCAAATGGTCGTTGTCTGTCTAGCAAATATTTTTGGTAGTTATGTATACTAGGGAAAAACAAAACGCGAGAGTAGGACTGCTTCCACTTTTCTTCTTACCCAACCACCCACCTTTTTTCTGGTAAGGAAGTGTAACGTTTTCAATCCTCTTCTTAAAATTCAAACTAGGATTCACGTGTTCTGAGTTTCCGTAGTACCATAGGTTGTGTATCTCTGTGTGTGTGGGTGTGTGTGTGTGTAATTCCTTGTCTATCTGTTGCATCCAAGTTGTTATCACCATCTGCCTTTGGTTATCAACTGTTGGTACATTCCATACCGACAGGCTTTTGCAAACCAACGCGATCTGTCTTACTCTTTGTTATCCGACGTTGTCTTGTTTGTGGTGTTCGTTTCCGTAGTTGCTAATCTTTAGGATCATCTTGAGAAGAAGGTGTTGGGATATGTGTTCTACTTATTCATGTGCGGAGTAATGATTTGAGTGCGGGATGGAGTCGCGACCATACCACTACTTTTATCATTCGCTCTTGTATATTGAAGTGGTAGAGTCACTAATCTTGATTCGTTAAGTGATTTTGCGCATCTGTTGGTATTTTAATGCCGAAATTTGTGGAAAATTTTTCTTTGATATATTTGTGTACCACACTCCTTTTCGGTCGTGTGTGATATGCTTAATATCTTCTAGGTGCTTTGAACTTCGTTGATATTTTAATATCATCTTAGTAAATTGTATCCTTTAATCGTGATTAATTCCATCTTGGTACTATTTTGGATTATCATTATTCTCCATCATAGTACTGACTTGTGTTTTATATCAATCACAGGATGGCACCACCACGCCGTTCTGAGGAGGACATACAACCTGAACTGGGGGCAGCGTTGTCAAGCATCGCCAATGCCTTGGCAGCAATGCAGCAGAACCAGCAGCGTTTTGAGGAAAGTGTCAGGAGGAATGAGTTTGTTCCGCTACCTCCACCTCCCAAGCGAGGAGACATCAAAAGCTTTCTGAAGTTCAATCCATGCCAGTTTGATGTTTCTGATCAACCACTTGATGCTGATGATTGGTTGCGTGAGATGTCAAGGTTACTGGCTACTGCTGATGTTCCTGAGAAAGAATGGGTAAAGTGTGCTACTCACCTTCTGAAGGGAGATGCAGCTCTCTGGTGGGAGAATTACCTGAAGGCAAACTGCACTGGTTTTCAGCCTACTTGGGGACAGTTCACTGGAGCTTTCAAAGAGCAGTATCTGTCAGATATTGTCATGGAGAGGATGAAGGAAGTGTTTCTCAACCTCAAGAAGGGCAATGATAATGTCAATACCTACATCAGGAACTTCATGAACCTTTCTTGTTATGGTGGCGATGAGATCTCTGATGACAAGAAGAAGCAAAAGAGGTTCAGGCAAGGGCTCAATGCATCGATTAAGTATGCAATCACACATGCAAGGCCGGCGTCTTTTCTGGAACTTCAGCATACAGCTCTGCAGGAAGAGGCAAGTAGGCAAGTGTTTGAGGAGTCAAAGAAACACAGCCGTGATGCAGCAAGCTCTTCAGCTATGTCATCTCCTTCTAAGCGTCGTGTATGGGTTCCTAACACCCCACCGTCGCTCCCGGCTCCACCAAGACCTTCAAGCTACGCGGCAAGGCCACCAAACTTCCTCACTGCTGCTCCCAGGGGCTACAACCACCACTACCCTGAAGCGCCTGGCGGAGTCCCTGGCTACGTGGCTCCACGTCCACCTGGTGCTTGTTACACATGTGGAAACTCTGGGCATCAAAGCTGGAACTGTCCGATGAAGAACAAGGCTCTTCCTCCACCACCTCCAAGATCTGCGGCAAGCTCTCCTTTGGTTCGTGCACCACCACCTCGGGCTCTCAACATCAACACCAAGCCCGGGTCTACTGTTGCTCGTGCCAACTGTGTCAACGCCGCTCAAGCTGAGCATACACCTGGAGTTGTGATGGGTATGCTTCCCGTTAACTCAGTTCCTGCAAGAGTTTTGTTTGATTCTGGTGCTTCGCATTCTTTTGTTTCGCATAAGTTTGCGCAAGAGCATGATCTGGATAAGGTTCCTTTGTCACATCGTCTGGTGGTACAATCTCCTGGTTCAAACATGAGGGCTGCTCATATCAGCCATGGCAATCAAATTGAGATTGGTGGCTCTTTGTTCTCGGCGTCCTTGATCCTTCTGAGTAATTCTGACATTGATGTCATCTTGGGCATGGATTGGTTGACAACAAATGCAGCTGTGATTGATTGTGCTGAACGCTCGGTTTCTCTGAAGATTCCTGAAGGCCATATAGTCTATTCTCCAAGTCAGACTCCTGCTATCCAGCTTTTCTCTTTGGCGGCTCTGAATGATGATGCTATGGAAGCTATTCAGAGTGTTCCGGTGGTCTGTGAGTTCCCAGATGTCTTTCCTGAAGAGTTGCCAGGTATGCCTCCGGATCGTGAGGTTGAGTTTGTAATTGAGTTGAACCTGGTACCGCTCCTATCTCCAAGCGACCTTATAAAATGGGTCCTGCTGAGTTGGCTGAACTCAAACGTCAACTTGATGAACAAGAGAAGTTGGGTTTCATTCAACACAGTACTTCTTCTTGGGGTAGCCCAACAATCTTTGTGAAGAAGCGAGACAAGACTGATAGACTTTGTGTTGACTATCGGGCTCTCAATGCTAAAACCATCAAGAATAAATATCCCCTTCCGCGGATTAATGATCTCTTCGATCAGCTAGCTGGAGCTGTGGTATTCTCTAAGCTTGACTTGAGAAGTGGTTATCACCAAATCAAGATTCGCAAGGAAGATGTTCCTAAAACAGCTTTCACCACCCGCTATGGCCTGTATGAGTACACGGCCATGTCTTTCGGTCTCACCAACGCACCTGCCACCTTCTCGAGGCTCATGAACTCGGTTTTCATGGAGTATCTTGATAAGTTCGTTGTGGTCTATCTGGATGACATCCTAGTTTATTCTAAGTCACAAGAAGAGCATGAAGAACACCTTCGGTGTGTCCTAAACAAGCTTCGAGAGAACCGCTTGTATGCAAAGTTCTCCAAGTGTGAGTTCTGGCTGCCTCAAGTAACCTATCTTGGTCACGTCATCTCTGCCAAGGGCATTGCAGTCAACCCGGAAACTGTGAAGACAATTGTTGAATGGCTTCCTCCTGTTAATGTCAAAGAAGTGCGTAGTTTCCTTGGTTTGGCAAGTTATTGCCGTCGCTTCGTTCAGAACTTTTCAAAAATAGCGAAGCCTCTTACCGATCTCCTCAAGAAAGGCAAGAAATACCTTTGGACTCCTGCATGTCAAGCAAGCTTTGAGACACTCAAGGAGAAGCTCACTTCCACACCAGTCTTGGTTCCTCCGGATACATCCAAGCCGTTCCAGATCTTTTGTGACGCCTCTTTGCACGGATTGGGTGCGGTCCTTATGCAAGAAAAACAAGTTGTTGCTTATGCCTCTCGACAGTTGAAGACACATGAGATCAACTATCCTACACATGACCTCGAGCTCGCAGCAGTTGTCTTTGCTTTGAAAGTATGGAGGCACTACTTGCTTGGTAACCGTTGTGAGATCTTTTCTGATCACAAGAGTCTGAAGTATATCTTTACTCAGCCTGATCTCAACCTTCGGCAGAGGAGGTGGATTGAAGCAATCAATGATTTTGATTTGACCATTAACTACACTCCGGGCAAAGCTAATGTCATGGCAGATGCTCTCAGCCGCAAAGCTTATGTCAACAACCTCATGATGGAAGAACAACAGCCTCTCTTGTGCGAGGAATTCCGTCAGCTCAACCTTGAAATTGTGGAACAAGGGTATCTCCTGAACCTTCTAGCAACTCCTCTCTTGGAAGAAAAGGTTCGCTCTTCTCAGCTTGGTGATCCATACACAAGAAAGATCATCTCCAGGATTCAGCTTCCGAAGTATGAGTCCTTCCACGTCGATGATCAAGGCACGCTTTTCTTTGAACACCGGATGTTTGTTCCGAACTACCCGGGTTTGAGAGAGCAAGTTCTCAAGGAGGCGCATGATTCTGTTCTTTCTATCCACCCTGGCAGCACAAAGATGTACATGGACTTGAAAACACAATATTGGTGGCCTGGTTTGAAAAGATATTGTGCCAAGTATGTCTCGGAGTGTGATGTCTGCCGCAGAGTGAAAGCTGTTCATCAGAAACCTTCCGGTCTTCTACAACCATTGAAACCCCCGGAATGGAAATGGGAGAAAGTAGAGATGGACTTCATCACTGGTTTCCCAAGGTCGCAGAAGGGCAACAATGCAATCTTTGTTGTCATTGACAGGCTTTCTAAAGTGGCTCACTTCTTCCCCGTCAAGGAAACAATTTCTGCAATTCAGTTGGCGGAGCTCTATATCAACAGAATTGTCTCTCTGTATGGGGTTCCGCTTGAGATCAGTTCAGACCGTGGAAGCATCTTCACTTCCAAGTTCTGGGAAAGTTTCCAAAATGCTTTGGGAACAAAGTTGAACTTTAGCACAGCTTACCACCCTCAGTCGTAGGGACAAGTTGAAAGGATCAATCAGATTCTGGAGGATATGCTTCGTGCTTGCGTCATCTCTTTTGGCATGAAGTGGGAAGAATGTCTTCCTTATGCTGAATTCTCTTACAACAACAGCTTCCAGAAAAGTCTAAAGATGGCACCATTTGAGGCTCTCTATGGTCGCAAATGCAGAACCCCGATTGGTTGGTCAGGTGCAGGTGAAAGGATCTTGTTTGGCCCTGACATTGTAACTCAAGCGGAGGAGAAAGTTCACATCATTCTTGAAAATCTGAGGATTGCTCAAAGTCGCCAGAAGAGCAATTATGACAGAAAGCACACGGACATGGAGTATGTCCCTGGTGATCTCGTTTACCTTCGTGTCACTCCCATGAGAGGCACGCACCGCTTTGGTATCAAAGGAAAGCTGGCTCCTAGATACATCGGTCCTTTCAAAGTTCGTGGAAGAAGAGGAGAAGCTGCTTATGCTCTTGAGCTCCCGGAAAAACTCAAGGTCCATGATGTTTTCCACATCTCTCAGCTCAAGAAGTGCTTCAAGGATCCCGGCAGGACCGTGGACCATGAGCTTATCAATCTCCAAGAAGACCTGTCTTATCAAGAACACCCCACAAAAATCCTTGAAATCGCAGAAAGAAGGACTCGCAACAAGTCCATCAAGTTCTGCAAGGTGCAGTGGTCGCACCATTCCGTTGATGAAGCCACTTGGGAACGTGAAGATGAGCTCCGTGCCAAGTATCCTACCCTCTTTGTGTCTTCTTCTTCTTCCTAGAATCTCGGGGCGAGATTCCTGTTTAGTGGGGGAGAGTTGTAGCATCCCAATTGTCTAACAATTGTAATGCTACTTGGTCTAGTAATATAATGGCTACTTCCTATATATAATTGTTGCATCATAATTATATCATGCTTATGTCATCATGCCTCCTTGCATTTGAGCATCATATAAAACCCTTTTTCATTTGGTTCTTCTCTCATATGCATCATTAATTGTATTTGCCTCTTGATATTGTATTTGGTTCTTGATATATTGTTTAAATGCCCAAGTTGAGTTGGGGGCATATCTTTTGTTAACTCCACCACCTTTCTTGTCATCACCCATCATTCCACCATTCCACCATATATGAGCATTGCAACTTATTTGGTTTTACCTCTAGATCATATGTGTCGGTGTGGATCCAATTCTATTTCCACATGCTCTCATCTTAGCATCATGTTGTTTTCACATTATTGATATATGAGAGCCACATGGCCACCTTTGCATGCCTTGTGAGTGGAACCCTTTTTTTCCTAGCTTCCATATGGGTTGTTTTGGGGTTTTATCATGTTGGGATATTTTTGGGCTTACTAAATACCTAGTGGCACATACACACTAGCAAGTCCTAATTATAATCAAATGTGAGCATCTCCATCTACTCCACTTGGAATTCCTTCTAAATTCTTTTGCTTAGGCCTTACTCCAATTTTGGGAATGCATAATAATAATGCCATGTACTATTCACAAGAATCAACATGGCAATAAATATTTTGCATGGGCCATGCAAGTGCCACCTTTTATAGCATTTGGTTTTTATTTGAATTTTGAGTGGATCTTTATAAAACCACATCCCTCTCTCTCTCTTTTCCTCATGATCTTGCTTGATCTAGGTTTGGAGCATGCATGCTTCTAAAGCCCTAGCTCTCACCCCTCTTTCTCTAATCCTCTATCTAAGTTCCCTCTAATCACCTACCCCATCATCACCATACCCCTCTACCCCACTCTCTAAACCACCCCACCTACCCCTAACCCTCACACCCCCCTTCTAAGCAAAACCCTAAGCTACCCTACCCTCTCTCGGCCTCTCTCCTCTCCCCTCCTTGCTGGCCCCACCTGGCCGCCCCGGCCCACCTAGCTGCCACCCAAACCAAACCCTACCCGAGCCATACCCCCTCTTCCTCCTACCCTAGCTCCAACCCTAGCATCTACCCGAGGCTACCCCTCTCTCCCTCTCTCTCTGCCTGCGTGCCCCACCAGCCGAGCCTCCCCCTGCCTCCTTGGTCTCGCCCTCTGGTCCCACCTGGAAGCCACCCCCCTGCCAGCTGCCCTGCCCTGCCCCGACGAGCACGTGATGAAGGAGGGAGAAAAGTGGCCGGGCCACCTTTTCCCTCTACCTGCTCCCCACGGCACCTTCCTTCCCCCCTCGCTGCTTTATCTCCTCCTCCACGTCTCCTGCGCCCCCCAGATCTACCCCAACGCCGCTCACCTTTTCCCCTGCTACTCCTACCACCGGCTACACCGTCGCCGGCAAACCCTCGGCCCCCTCGCGGCTACACCGTACCAGGCGACGAGCACGACGTGGAGGCGATCGAGGAGTACAAGTAGGGTCCCCTGCATCGTTCTGTACACGCAGTCGCGGAGGAGAAGCGCCAGAGCCACCAGATCGTCGTCGACACCGAGCCAAACCCTAACCCGCTGGGCCTCTGCCTCGTCGACGATCCGCTGCACGCCTGCTCGAACCGACCATGCCAACATCACCCCGGTGAGCTCCCTGACCCCCTGGACATGGTCCGCCTCTCTGTAACCCCCTAGCCTCGCCGGACTTTGCATCGAACGGCCTCCGCGCGTCGGAGTGCTCGGGCGTCTACACCCTCACGCTCCGCGTAGCGCCCTATCTAGGCCTCGCCCATCTCCCTGACAGCAACCCCAGCCCGCCGCAGTGGCTCCGCCCTCCGCGCGCGAGCCCTAGGTCCCGCGTTCGATCTCCCACCCCGCTCTGCACCGCGCGCGAGCACTGATCTGTCCGCGAGGAAGATCCACAGTGGCAGCGGCTTTTTGCACAAACCCCCTACCCTTTTGACTCCTGCAACCCGCGCTCCTCTGAGCCCCACCAGTCAGCGTCTGTAGGCTTTTTACAAAAAGGTACCCAGTCTTTCTGTTTGATCAACCCGTGCTCCCTCGCTGTGCCGCGTGGCTAGAATTGAGCTAAGTAACAAAAGTATTTCTGTAATCTGTTTAAATTCAAATCTTTTCAAAATAAATTCAAATTCAAATTTAATTCTGTTTTTAAATAACTTTTAAAATATAAATCCAAATAATACAAATAATATATGTTTTCAAATCAGAAAAATGTGAGGATTTCAAATTTGGCCTTCAAAATATATTTTGGACATTTAAAATTCCAATTTGAATTAAATTACATTAAAATGCCCTCTTTCCTAAATAAATTAATTACTTTTGTTTTATAAGTCCAAATTTAACAAATAATATGTCTAAAATGATTAGCTCGACGAGACCTTTCTGTTTATGCATTCCATGGTTTGATTTGAAGCATGCATCATGTAAATATAATGTATCCAGCAACTAATATGAGAATAAAATGGGGCCAAAACTCAATAAAATGATTTAATCTTGTATCTCACACCTCACCCATGCCATGCTACATTAATGCCATGCAAATTGTGCATCATTCATCATGGCATGATTGTTTGCTTTATGCATTTTATTCATATGCTTGTGCACTTTATTTATGTTGGCCCTTGTTTGTTTGGTTCTTCTTTGAATAGACGCCGAGCAGGGGATATATCAAGAGACCCAGGAGCATTACCCAGATCCTTCTCTCGCTTCAACTGAGCTGCCAGGCAAGCACTACCACATGCTTGCATACATATAGTACCTATTGCCTCTATCTTATTCTTGCATCATTGAGTCGCGATTGCATTAAATTGAATCCCAAGTATTGCATAGCCTTTACTTTTAAACTCCACCGAAGCTTGTTCCTCCATCCCATGAGCCATTACTACAGGAGTTGTTTGAGCCATGCGAGTCGTAGAACAGCATGTGTAGGGTATGTGAGCGTCTGATGGATAACGAGGTACCTAAACAACTTAACCTGAGTAGTAATGGGATAACTAATGAAAGTGGCATCGGTGAGCCATAATTGCTATTTGGTTTTTCAGGCTCACTTGTGTCCCGTAGGACCCCGAGTACTTGATTCCTGTTCCTTGATTATTCGCGCTATCCACATCTGGGAGGCTTATGAACCCCCCTGAGCCAGAGCTTGATTCATTCTTATTTCTTGGGGCCACAAACTAGTTTGAGGTTTTATTTACTATCCTGTACTTATGCCATGCTTTACTGCTTTATTTAAAATTGTGCGAGGTACTGCACACTGTACTGTTTAGGTCCGTGACCCGTTTTCGCTGTATCGACAAGCCAAGTCACACTTTCAGGTTCCCAGTCGTTTACAGCCGGCTCCACAAACCTTGAGGCCGTCTCGGAGTCAGCTAACTTCGTTGCGGGTAGCTCAATGGGGTGGCCCCCTGAAATATTTCTGAATCCTGTGATCGCTTTGTCGTGAATGCCTCGTTGGGTTTTGATTTGGTTTTTCCGAGGTTGATCGAGTGTGTGTTGCTATTTGTGAACCCCTGCAGGGTAAAACTTTCTGAAAGCCGTGTCCGCGGTTATGGACGACTTGGAGCACAGTTTCTCGATCATAGACAAGCATAACTAAAGTACCGCTTCTAAATTGACTAAATAACTGACTAGTAAATAGTGCAACACTCATGGAATGGTTAATAAAACTGCCAACGGATGGGGGGTTGTTCGTCCGCTTCCTCGTCGGTAAGCGAGGAGGAGGATGGATCTGTGGATATTACCGTGATAACTCTTATAACTGTTGTTATTAATTCACGGACATCCGTCTATCTCTGGTTAGGCGGATGGTTAGCGAGTATCTATAGAATTGTTAGGGTTTATCTTTTGCTGCAATTGCGTCACCCCAGGTTGTGTCCCCTTTAGCGGCATAAAGACTTGCTGAGTACCCCTAGGGTCTCACACGATAAATTATTGGTTCAGATGAACAGGTACACTCGCAAGATGGATACTGGGTGTAAGAGACGGACGATGTGGGCAACGATCATTCGGTGTAGAGATTCCGGGAATGGGGATCCGTGAGATCTATGGGCGGGATCTGCTTATTTATGGGGCATCTTATGCCGATTTGCTTCTTATCCGTACTCGGATTTTGTCTTCCGCTTCCGCCTGATACTCTGATGTTTGACGTATGAGGAGATATCCTAAACTATTATATCTATCTAGGATATTTGGATCTTGCCGTATGGCGTTGCTATATTTCCTTTCTTTTTAGATGGAATGGCTCTGATGTACTGTTGTATGGTGGCTTGCATACATACTCATTTGTGTATGTAGTTGATCCCTTCGCCTGCCGATTACGCCGCCCGTTCTTGTCCCGATGTTTGGAAATGGTTAGGACGGCCGAAAGGTCTACCTGTGAGTGGCATTTGGGCCCCACCGTACTATTTTAACCATTTCCGCTCATCCAGGCTTGTAACTAGGAGCGTAATTCACCGAGGTAGTTACACTAGACACGGATTCGTGGGGGAGGAGGACTCCTCCCCCCTTCCCAACCGGCCGACCCAAGGAGGGAGGGGAGTCCTACTAGGACTCCCCCTCCCAAGGCGCCTCCCTCCTTTAAATAGAGGGGAGGGGGCACCCCCTCCTAGCTCTCTCTCATAACAAGCTCTAGCCGCCGCCTCTCTCCTCCTCCTTCCCTCTGCTCCGGCTTAGGCGAAGCCCTGCAGAATTCTCTACTCCACCACCACCACACCGTCGTGCTGCTGGGATTCCGTGGAGAAGATCTACTACCTCCGCTGCTCGCTAGAACAGGGAGAGGAAGGTCTGCTTCGACTCCGCACGTGTGACCGATTGCGGAAGCGCTGCCAGAACGCGGCGCCGGAAGGATCGTCCACTCGATCTTGAGATCGGCAAGTGATCGACTACATCAACCACGAGATCCGTTCTCGAACAAGGCTTTGGAAACTAAGAGGGTTAGTACCGATCTATCTCGTTGCACATGTCTAATAGATTAGATCTTGGCTTTTATCTAGATTAGATCTGGGTTTTGTTCGTTCTTGCGGTAGAAATTTTTTGTTTTACATGCTACGAACCCATCACTTTTCCTAAACGATATGTATCCACTGGTGACATTTGCATGTGTGTTCTTTTCCAAAACCACATTGATCTACTTGTGACACTGCATGTGTGTGTTTTTCGTAAACCACATTGATCCACTAGTGTCATTACATGTGTGTTCTTTTCCTGAACCACATGGATCCACTGGTGTAACTGCCTGTGTGTTCTTTTCCTAAACCACATGGATTCGCTTGTGACATTACATGTGTTTTCTTCTCTAAAACCACATGGATCCACTCATGACATTACATGTGTTTTATTTTCCTAAACTACATGGATCCACTAGGGACATTGCATGTGTGTTCTTTTCCAAAACCACATTGATCCACTAGTGTCATTGAATGTGTGTTCTTTTCCTAAACCACATGGATCCACTAGAGTCATTGCATGTGTGTTCTTTTCCTAAACTACATGGATCCACTAGAGTCATTGGATATGTGTTCTTTTCCTAAACGACATGTATCCACTGGTGACATTTGCATGTGTGTTGTTTTCCTAAACCACATTGATCTACTTGTGACATTGCATGTGTGTGTTTTTTGTAAACCACATTGATCCACTAGTGTCATTACATGTGTGTTCTTTTCATGAACCACATGGATCCACTGGTGTCATTGCATGTGTGTTCTTTTCCTAAACCACATGGATCCACTATAGTCATTGGATGTGTGTTCTTTTCTTAAACCACATGGATCCACTGGTGACATTGCATCTATGTTCTTTTCCTAAACTACATGGATCCCTGGTGACATTGCATGTGTCTTCTTTTTCTAATACACATTGTTCCACTAGAGTCATTGCATGTGTGTTATTTTTCTAAACCACATGGATCCACTAGAGTCATTGGATGTGTGTTCTTTTACTAAACAACATGTATCCACTAGTGAAAGTAGCATGTGTGTTGTTTTCCTAAACCAGATCGATCTACTTGTGACATTGCATGTGTGTGTTTTTTGTAAACCACATTGATCCACTAGTGTCATTACATGTGTGTTCTTTTCCTGAACCACATGGATCCACTAGTGTCATTACATGTGTGTGCTTTTCCTAAACCACTTGATCCACTTGTGTCATTACATGTGTGTGCTTTTCCTAAACCACATTGATCCACTAGAGTAATTGCATGTGTGTTCTTTTCCTAAACCACATGGATCCACTTCTGACATTGCATGTGTGTTCTTTTCCTAAACCACATAGATCCACTAGAGTCATTGCATGTGTGTTCTTTTCCTAAATCACATTGATCCACTAGAGTCATTGCATGTGTGTTCTTTTCCTAAATCACATTGATCCACTAGAGTCATTGCATGTGTGTTCTTTTCGTAAACCACATGGATCCACTTGTGACATTGCATGTGTGTTCCTTTCTTAAACCACATGGATCCACTAGTGACATTGCATGTGTGTTCTTTTCCTAAACTACATGGATCCACTAGTGACATTGCATGGGTGTTCTTTTTCTAAACCACATTGTTCCACTAGAGTCATTGCATGTGTGTTCTTTTTCGAAACCACATGGATCCACTAGAGTCATTGGATGTGTGTTCTTTTCCTAAACGACATGTATCCACTGGTGACATTTCCATTTGTGTTGTTTTCCTAAACCACATTGATCTACTTGTGACATTGCATGTGTGTGTTTTTCGTAAACCACATTGATCCACTAGTGTCATTACATGTGTGTTCTTTTCCTGAACCATATGGATCCACTGTTGTCATTGCATGTGTGTTCTTTTCCTAAACCACATGTATCCACTAGTTTCATTGCATGTGTGTTCATTTCCAAAACCACATTGATCCACTAGTTTCATTGCATGTGTGTTCTTTTCCTAAACCACATGGATCCACCTGTGGCATTGCATATGTGTTAATTTCCTAAACCACATTGATCCACTAGAATCATTGCATGTGTGTTCTTTTCCTAAACCACATGGATCCACCGGTGACATTGCATGTGTGTTCTTTTACTAAACCACATTGATCCACTGGAGTCATTGCATGTGTGTTCTTTTCCTAAACCACATGGATCCACTTGTGACATTGCATGTGTGTTCTTTTCCTAAACCACATAGATCCACTAGAGTCATTGCGTGTGTGTTCTTTTCCGAAATCACATTGATCCACTAGAGTCATTGCATGTGTGTTCATTTCATAAACCACATGGATCCACTTGTGACATTGCATGTGTGTTCCTTTCTTAAACCACATGGATCCACTAGTGACATTGCATGTCTGTTCTTTTCCTAAACTACATGGATCCACTGGTGACATTGCATGGGTATTCTTTTTCTAAACCACATTGTTCCACTAGAGTCATTGCATGTGTGTTCTTTTTCTAAACCACATGGATCCACTAGAGTCATTGGATGTGTGTTCTTTTCCTAAACGACATGTATCCACCGGTGACATTAACATTTGTGTTGTTTTCCTAAACCACATTGATCTACTTGTGACATTGCATGTGTGTGTTTTTCATAAACCACATTGATCCACTAGTGTCATTAGATGTGTGTTCTTTTCCTAAACCATATGGATCCACTGGTGTCATTGCATGTGTGTTCTTTTCCTAAACCACATGTATCCACTATTGTCATTGAATGTGTGTTCATTTCCAAAACCACATTGATCCACTAGTGACATTTGCATGTGTGTTATTTTCCTAAACCACATGGATCCAGTGGTGACATTGCGTGTGTGTTCTTTTCTTAAACCAGATGGATCCACTAGTGACATTGCATGTGTTTTCTTTTCCTAAACCACACGGATCCATTAGTGACATAGCATGTGTGTTCTTTTCTTGAACTACACAGATCCACTTGAGTCATTGCATGTGTGTTCTTTTCCTAAACCACATTGATCCACTAGACTCATTGCATGTGTGTTCTTTTCCTAAACCACATTGACACACTAGAGTCATTGCATGTGTGTTCTTTTCCTAAACCACATGGATCCACTTGTGACATTGCATTTGTGCTCTTTTCCTAAACCACATGGATCCACCGGTGACATTGCAAGTGTGTTCTTTTCTAAACAACATGGATCCACTAGTGACATTGCATGTGTGTTCTTTTCATGAACCAGATGGATCCACTAGAGTCATTGCATGTGTGTTATTTTCCTAAACAACATGGATCCACAGTTGACATTGCATGTGTGGTCTTTTCCTAAACCACACTCATCTACTAGAGTCATTACATGTGTGTTATTTTCCTAAACCACATGGATCCACTGGTGACATTTGCATGTGTGTTGTTTTCCTAAACCACATTGATCTACTTCTGACATTGCATGTGTGTCTTTTTTGAAAACCACATTGATCCACTAGTGTCATTACATGTGTGTTCTTTTCCTGAACCTCGTGGATCCACTGGTGTCATGGGATGTGTGTTATTTTTCTAAACCACATGGATCCACTAGAGTCATTCGATGTGTGTTCTTTTCCTAAACGACATGTATCCACTAGTGACATTTGTAAGTCTGTTCTTTTCCTCAACCACATTGATCTACTTGTGACATTGCCTGTGTGCTTTTCATAAACCACATGGATCCACTAGTGTCATTATATGTGTGTTCTTTTCCTAAACAACATGGATCCACTGGTGTCATTGCATGTGTTTTTTTTTCCTAAACCACATGGATCCACTATAGTCATTGGATGTGTGTTCTTTTCTTAAACCATATGGATCCACTAGTGACATTGCATGTGTGTCTTTTTCTAATACACATTGTTCCACTAGAGTCATTGCATGTGTATTATTTTTCTAAACCACATGGATCCACTAGAGTCATTGGATGTGTGTTCTTTTCCTAAACAACATGTATCCACTAGTGAAAGTAGCATGTGTGTTGTTTTCCTAAACCACATCGATCTACTTGTGACATTGCATGTGTGTGTTTTTTGTAAACCACATTGATCCACTAGTGTCATTACATGTGTGTTCTTTTCCTGAACCACATGTATCCACTAGTGTCATTACATGTGTGTGCTTTTCCTAAACCACTTGGATCCACTTGTATCATTACATGTGTGTGTTTTTCTAAACCACATTGATCCACTAGAGTCATTGCATGTGTGTTCTATTCCTAAATCACATTGATCCACTAGAGTCATTGCATGTGTGTTCTTTTCCAAAATCACATTTATCCACTAGAGTCATTGCATGTGTGTTTTTTTCGTAAACCACATGGATCCACCTGTGACAATGCATGTGTGTTCTTTTCTTAAACCACATGGATCCACTAGTGACATTGCATGTGTGTTCTTTTCCTAAACTACATGGATCCACTAGTGGCATTGCATGTGTGTTCTTTTTCTAAACCACATTGTTCCACTAGAGTCATCACATGTGATATCTTTTTCTAAACCACATGGATCCACTAGAGTCATTGGCTGTGTGCTCTTTTCTTAAACGACATGTATCCACTAGTGACATTTGCACGTGCGTTGTTTTCCTAAACGACATGGATCTACTTGTTACATTGCATGTGTGTGTTTTTCGTAAACCACATTGATCCACTAGTGTCATTACATGTGTGTTCTTTTCCTGAACCACATGGATCCACTGGTGTCATTGCATGTGTGTTCTTTTCCTAAACCACATGGATCCACTTGTGACATTGCATGTCGGTTCTTTTCCTAAACTACATGGATCCACTAGTGACATTGCATGTGTGTTCTTTTTCCTAAACCACATTGATCCACTAGAGTCATTGCATGTGTGTTCTTTTCCGAAACCACATGGATCCACTAGCGTCATTGGATGTGTGTTCTTTTCCTAAATGACATGTATCCACTGGTGACATTTCCATTTGTGTTTTTTTCCTAAACCACATTGATCTACTTGTGAGATTGCATGTGTGTGTTTTTCGTAAACCACATCGATCCACTAGTGTCATTACATGTGTGTTCTTTTCCTGAACCATATGGATCCACTGGTGTCATTGCATGTGTGTTCCTTTCCTAAACCACATGTATCCACTATTGTCATTGCATGTGTGTTCATTTCCAAAACCACATTGATCCACTAGTGACATTTGCATGTGTGTTATTTTCCTAAACCACATGGATCCACTGGTGACATTGCGTGTGTGTTCTTTTCTTAAACCAGATGGATCCACTAGTGAAATTGCATCTGTTTTCTTTTCGTAAACCACACGGATCCATTAGTGACATAGCATGTGTGTTCTTTTCCTGAACTACATAGATCCACTTGAGTCATTGCATGTGTGTTCTTTTCCTAAACCACATTGATCCTGTAGACTGATTGCATGTGTGTTCTTTTCCTAAACCACATTGACACACTATATTCATTGCATGTGTGTTCTTTTCCTAAACCACATGGATCCACCAGTGACATTGCAAGTGTGTTCTTTTCTAGACAACATGGATCCACTAGTGACATTGCATGTGTGTTCTTTTCATGAACCGGATGGATCCACTGGAGTCATTGCATGTGTGTTCTTTTCCTAAACAACATGGATCCACAGTTGACATTACATGTGTGTTCTTTTCCTAAACCACACTGATCTACTAGAGTCATTACATGTGTGTTATTTTCCTAAACCACATGGATCCACTGGTGACATTTGCATGTGTGTTGTTTTCCTAAACCACATTGATCTACTTCTGACATTGCATGTGTGTCTTTTTTGTAAACCACATTGATCCACTAGTGTCATTACATGTGTGTTCTTTTCCTGAACCACGTGGATCCACTTGTGTCATGGCATGTGTGTTATTTTTCTAAACCACATGGATCCACTAGAGTCATTCGATGTGTGTTCTTTTCCTAAACGACATGTATCCACTAGTGACATTTGCAAGTGTGTTCTTTTCCTCAACCACATTGATCTACTTGTGACATTGTCTGTGTGCTTTTCATAAACCACATGGATCCACTAGTGTCATTATATGTGTGTTCTTTTCCTAAACAACATGGATCCAATGGTGTCATTGCATGTGTGTTCTTTTCCTAAACCACATGGATCCACTTGTGGTATTGCATGTGTGTTAATTTCCTAAACTACATTGATCCACTAGAGTCATTGCATGTGTGTTATTGTCCTAAACCACATGGATCCACCGGTGACATTGCATGTGTGTTCTTTTACCAAACCACATTGAGCCACTAGAGTCATTGCATGTGTGTTCTTTTCCTAAACCACAGGGATACACTTGTGACATTGCATGTGTGTTCTTTTCCTAAACCACATTGATCCACTAGAGTCATTGCATGTGTGTTTCTATTCCTAAATCACATTGATCCACTAGAGTCATTGCATGTGTGTTCTTTTCCAAAATCACATTGATCCACTAGAGTCATTGCATGTGTGTTCTTTTCGTAAACCACATGGATCCACCTGTGACAATGCATGTGTGTTCTTTTCTTAAACCACATGGATCCACTAGTGACATTGCATGTGTGTTCTTTTCCTAAACTACATGGATCCACTAGTGACATTGCATGTGTGTTCTTTTTCTAAACCACATTGTTCCACTAGAGTCATCACATGTGATATCTTTTTCTAAACCACATGGATCCACTAGAGTCATTGCATGTGTGCTCTTTTCTTAAACGACATGTATCCACTGGTGACATTTGCACGTGCGTTGTTTTCCTAAACCACATGGATCTACTTGTTACATTGCATGTGTGTGTTTTTCGTAAACCACATTGATCCACTAGTGTCATTACATGTGTGTTCTTTTCCTGAACCACATGGATCCACTGGTGTCATTGCATGTGTGTTCTTTTCCTAAACCACATGGATCCACTTGTGACATTGCATGTCGGTTCTTTTCCTAAACTACATGGATCCACTAGTGACATTGCATGTGTGTTCTTTTTCCTAAACCACAATGATCCACTAGAGTCATTGCATGTGTGTTCTTTTCCGAAACCACATGGATCCACTAGCGTCATTGGATGTGTGTTCTTTTCCTAAATGACATGTATCCACCGGTGACATTAACATTTGTGTTGTTTTCCTAAACCACATTGATCTACTTGTGACATTGCATGTGTGTGTTTTTCATAAACCACATTGATCCACTAGTGTCATTAGATGTGTGTTCTTTTCCTAAACCATATGGATCCACTGGTGTCATTGCATGTGTGTTCTTTTCCTAAACCACATGTATCCACTATTGTCATTGAATGTGTGTTCATTTCCAAAACCACATTGATCCACTAGTGACATTTGCATGTGTGTTATTTTCCTAAACCACATGGATCCAGTGGTGACATTGCGTGTGTGTTCTTTTCTTAAACCAGATGGATCCACTAGTGACATTGCATGTGTTTTCTTTTCCTAAACCACACGGATCCATTAGTGACATAGCATGTGTGTTCTTTTCCTGAACTACATAGATCCACTTGAGTCATTGCATGTGTGTTCTTTTCCTAAACCACATTGATCCACTAGACTCATTGCATGTGTGTTCTTTTCCTAAACCACATTGACACACTAGAGTCATTGCATGTGTGTTCTTTTCCTAAACCACATGGATCCACTTGTGACATTGCATTTGTGCTCTTTTCCTAAACCACATGGATCCACCGGTGACATTGCAAGTGTGTTCTTTTCTAAACAACATGGATCCACTAGTGACATTGCATGTGTGTTCTTTTCATGAACCAGATGGATCCACTAGAGTCATTGCATGTGTGTTCTTTTCCTAAACAACATGGATCCACAGTTGACATTGCATGTGTGGTCTTTTCCTAAACCACACTCATCTACTAGAGTCATTACATGTGTGTTATTTTCCTAAACCACATGGATCCACTGGTGACATTTGCATGTGTGTTGTTTTCCTAAACCACATTGATCTACTTCTGACATTGCATGTGTGTCTTTTTTGAAAACCACATTGATCCACTAGTGTCATTACATGTGTGTTCTTTTCCTGAACCTCGTGGATCCACTGGTGTCATGGGATGTGTGTTATTTTTCTAAACCACATGGATCCACTAGAGTCATTCGATGTGTGTTCTTTTCCTAAACGACATGTATCCACTAGTGACATTTGTAAGTCTGTTCTTTTCCTCAACCACATTGATCTACTTGTGACATTGCCTGTGTGCTTTTCATAAACCACATGGATCCACTAGTGTCATTATATGTGTGTTCTTTTCCTAAACAACATGGATCCACTGGTGTCATTGCATGTGTGTTCTTTTCCTAAACCACATGGATCCACTATAGTCATTGGATGTGTGTTCTTTTCTTAAACCATATGGATCCACTAGTGACATTGCATGTGTGTCTTTTTCTAATACACATTGTTCCACTAGAGTCATTGCATGTGTATTATTTTTCTAAACCACATGGATCCACTAGAGTCATTGGATGTGTGTTCTTTTCCTAAACAACATGTATCCACTAGTGAAAGTAGCATGTGTGTTGTTTTCCTAAACCACATCGATCTACTTGTGACATTGCATGTGTGTGTTTTTTGTAAACCACATTGATCCACTAGTGTCATTACATGTGTGTTCTTTTCCTGAACCACATGTATCCACTAGTGTCATTACATGTGTGTGCTTTTCCTAAACCACTTGGATCCACTTGTATCATTACATGTGTGTGTTTTTCTAAACCACATTGATCCACTAGAGTCATTGCATGTGTGTTCTATTCCTAAATCACATTGATCCACTAGAGTCATTGCATGTGTGTTCTTTTCCAAAATCACATTGATCCACTAGAGTCATTGCATGTGTGTTTTTTTCGTAAACCACATGGATCCACCTGTGACAATGCATGTGTGTTCTTTTCTTAAACCACATGGATCCACTAGTGACATTGCATGTGTGTTCTTTTCCTAAACTACATGGATCCACTAGTGGCATTGCATGTGTGTTCTTTTTCTAAACCACATTGTTCCACTAGAGTCATCACATGTGATATCTTTTTCTAAACCACATGGATCCACTAGAGTCATTGGCTGTGTGCTCTTTTCTTAAACGACATGTATCCACTGGTGACATTTGCACGTGCGTTGTTTTCCTAAACGACATGGATCTACTTGTTACATTGCATGTGTGTGTTTTTCTTAAACCACATTGATCCACTAGTGTCATTACATGTGTGTTCTTTTTCCTGAACCACATGGATCCACTGGTGTCATTGCATGTGTGTTCTTTTCCTAAACCACATGGATCCACTTGTGACATTGCATGTCGGTTCTTTTCCTAAACTACATGGATCCACTAGTGACATTGCATGTGTGTTCTTTTTCCTAAACCACATTGATCCACTAGAGTCATTGCATGTGTGTTCTTTTCCGAAACCACATGGATCCACTAGCGTCATTGGATGTGTGTTCTTTTCCTAAATGACATGTATCCACTGGTGACATTTCCATTTGTGTTTTTTTCCTAAACCACATTGATCTACTTGTGAGATTGCATGTGTGTGTTTTTCGTAAACCACATCGATCCACTAGTGTCATTACATGTGTGTTCTTTTCCTGAACCATATGGATCCACTGGTGTCATTGCATGTGTGTTCCTTTCCTAAACCACATGTATCCACTATTGTCATTGCATGTGTGTTCATTTCCAAAACCACATTGATCCACTAGTGACATTTGCATGTGTGTTATTTTCCTAAACCACATGGATCCACTGGTGACATTGCGTGTGTGTTCTTTTCTTAAACCAGATGGATCCACTAGTGAAATTGCATGTGTTTTCTTTTCGTAAACCACACGGATCCATTAGTGACATAGCATGTGTGTTCTTTTCCTGAACTACATAGATCCACTTGAGTCATTGCATGTGTGTTCTTTTCCTAAACCACATTGATCCTGTAGACTGATTGCATGTGTGTTCTTTTCCTAAACCACATTGACACACTATATTCATTGCATGTGTGTTCTTTTCCTAAACCACATGGATCCACCAGTGACATTGCAAGTGTGTTCTTTTCTAGACAACATGGATCCACTAGTGACATTGCATGTGTGTTCTTTTCATGAACCGGATGGATCCACTGGAGTCATTGCATGTGTGTTCTTTTCCTAAACAACATGGATCCACAGTTGACATTACATGTGTGTTCTTTTCCTAAACCACACTGATCTACTAGAGTCATTACATGTGTGTTATTTTCCTAAACCACATGGATCCACTGGTGACATTTGCATGTGTGTTGTTTTCCTAAACCACATTGATCTACTTCTGACATTGCATGTGTGTCTTTTTTGTAAACCACATTGATCCACTAGTGTCATTACATGTGTGTTCTTTTCCTGAACCACGTGGATCCACTTGTGTCATGGCATGTGTGTTATTTTTCTAAACCACATGGATCCACTAGAGTCATTCGATGTGTGTTCTTTTCCTAAACGACATGTATCCACTAGTGACATTTGCAAGTGTGTTCTTTTCCTCAACCACATTGATCTACTTGTGACATTGTCTGTGTGCTTTTCATAAACCACATGGATCCACTAGTGTCATTATATGTGTGTTCTTTTCCTAAACAACATGGATCCAATGGTGTCATTGCATGTGTGTTCTTTTCCTAAACCACATGGATCCACTTGTGGTATTGCATGTGTGTTAATTTCCTAAACTACATTGATCCACTAGAGTCATTGCATGTGTGTTATTGTCCTAAACCACATGGATCCACCGGTGACATTGCATGTGTGTTCTTTTACCAAACCACATTGAGCCACTAGAGTCATTGCATGTGTGTTCTTTTCCTAAACCACAGGGATACACTTGTGACATTGCATGTGTGTTCTTTTCCTAAACCACATTGATCCACTAGAGTCATTGCATGTGTGTTTCTATTCCTAAATCACATTGATCCACTAGAGTCATTGCATGTGTGTTCTTTTCCAAAATCACATTGATCCACTAGAGTCATTGCATGTGTGTTCTTTTCGTAAACCACATGGATCCACCTGTGACAATGCATGTGTGTTCTTTTCTTAAACCACATGGATCCACTAGTGACATTGCATGTGTGTTCTTTTCCTAAACTACATGGATCCACTAGTGACATTGCATGTGTGTTCTTTTTCTAAACCACATTGTTCCACTAGAGTCATCACATGTGATATCTTTTTCTAAACCACATGGATCCACTAGAGTCATTGCATGTGTGCTCTTTTCTTAAACGACATGTATCCACTGGTGACATTTGCACGTGCGTTGTTTTCCTAAACCACATGGATCTACTTGTTACATTGCATGTGTGTGTTTTTCGTAAACCACATTGATCCACTAGTGTCATTACATGTGTGTTCTTTTCCTGAACCACATGGATCCACTGGTGTCATTGCATGTGTGTTCTTTTCCTAAACCACATGGATCCACTTGTGACATTGCATGTCGGTTCTTTTCCTAAACTACATGGATCCACTAGTGACATTGCATGTGTGTTCTTTTTCCTAAACCACAATGATCCACTAGAGTCATTGCATGTGTGTTCTTTTCCGAAACCACATGGATCCACTAGCGTCATTGGATGTGTGTTCTTTTCCTAAATGACATGTATCCACTGGTGACATTTCCATTTGTGTTGTTTTCCTAAACCACATTGATCTACTTGTGAGATTGCATGTGTGTGTTTTTCGTAAACCACATCGATCCACTAGTGTCATTACATGTGTGTTCTTTTCCTGAACCATATGGATCCACTGGTGTCATTGCATGTGTGTTCTTTTCCTAAACCACATGTATCCACTATTGTCATTGCATGTGTGTTCATTTCCAAAACCACATTGATCCACTAGTGACATTTGCATGTGTGTTATTTTCCTAAACCACATGGATCCACTGGTGACATTGCGTGTGTGTTCTTTTCTTAAACCACATGGATCCACTAGTGAAATTGCATGTGTTTTCTTTTCGTAAACCACACGGATCCATTAGTGACATAGCATGTGTGTTCTTTTCCTGAACTACATAGATCCACTTGAGTCATTGCATGTGTGTTCTTTTCCTAAACCACATTGATCCAGTAGACTGATTGCATGTGTGTTCTTTTCCTAAACCACATTGACACACTATATTCATTGCATGTGTGTTCTTTTCCTAAACCACATGGATCCACCGGTGACATTGCAAGTGTGTTCTTTTCTAGACAACATGGATCCACTAGTGACATTGCATGTGTGTTCTTTTCATGAACCGGATGGATCCACTGGAGTCATTGCATGTGTGTTCTTTTCCTAAACAACATGGATCCACAGTTGACATTACATGTGTGTTCTTTTCCTAAACCACACTGATCTACTAGAGTCATTACATGTGTGTTATTTTCCTAAACCACATGGATCCACTGGTGACATTTGCATGTGTGTTGTTTTCCTAAACCACATTGATCTACTTCTAACATTGCATGTGTGTCTTTTTTGTAAACCACATTGATCCACTAGTGTCATTACATGTGTGTTCTTTTCCTGAACCACGTGGATCCACTTGTGTCATGGCATGTGTGTTATTTTTCTAAACCACATGGATCCACTAGAGTCATTCGATGTGTGTTCTTTTCCTAAACGACATGTATCCACTAGTGACATTTGCAAGTGTGTTCTTTTCCTCAACCACATTGATCTACTTGTGACATTGCCTGTGTGCTTTTCATAAACCACATGGATCCACTAGTGTCATTATATTTGTGTTCTTTTCCTAAACAACATGGATCCACTGGTGTCATTATATGTGTGTTCTTTTCCTAAACCACATGGATCCACTTGTGGCATTGCATGTGTGTTAATTTCCTAAACCACATTGATCCACTAGAGTCATTGCATGTGTTTTATTTTCCTAAACCACATGGATCCACCGGTGACAATGCATGTGTGTTCTTTTACCAAACCACATTAAGCCACTAGATTCATTGCATGTGTGTTCTTTTCCTAAACCACAGGGATACACTTGTGACATTGCATGTGTGTTCTTTTCCTAAACCACATTGATCCACTAGAGTCATTGCATGTGTGTTCTATTCCTAAATCACATTGATCCACTAGAGTCATTGCATGTGTGTTCTTTTCCAAAATCACATTGATCCACTAGAGTCATTGCATGTGTGTTCTTTTCGTAAACCACATGGATCCACTTGTGACAATGCATGTGTGTTCTTTTCTTAAACCACATGGATCCACTAGTGACATTGCATGTGTGTTCTTTTCCTAAACTACATGGATCCACTAGTGACGTTGCATGTGTGTTCTTTTTCTAAACCACATTGTTCCACTAGAGTCATCACATGTGATATCTTTTTCTAAACCACATGGATCCACTAGAGTCATTGGATGTGTGTTCTTTTCCTAAACGACATGTATCCACTGGTGACATTTGCATGTGCGTTGTTTTCCTAAACCACATTGATCTACTTGTTACATTGCATGTGTGTGTTTTTCGTAAACCACATTGATCCACTAGTGTCATTACATGTGTGTTCTTTTCCTGAACCACATGGATCCACTGGTGTCATTGCATGTGTGTTCTTCTCCTAAACCACATGGACCCACTTGTGACATTGCATGTGGGTTCTTTTCCTAAACTACATGGATCCACTAGTGACATTGCATGTGTCTTATTTTTCCTAAACCACATTGATCCACTAGAGTCATTGCATGTGTGTTTTTTTCCTAAACCACATGGATCCACTAGCGTCATTGGATGTGTGTTCTTTTCCTAAACCACATTGATCTACTTGTGACATTGCATGTGTGTATTTTTCGTAAACCACATTGATTCAGTAGTGTCATTGCAGGTGTGTTCTTTTCCTGAACCACATGGATCCACTAGTGTCATTGCATGTGTGTACTTTTCCTAAACCACATGAATCCACTTGAAGCATTGCATGTGTGTTCATTTCCAAAGCCACATTGATCCACTAGTGACATTTGCATGTGTGTTCTTTTCCAAAACCACATGGATCCACTGGTGACATTGCATGTGTGTTCTTTTCCTAAATCACACGGATCCATTAGTGACATTGCATGTGTGTTCTTTTCCTGAACTACATGGATCCACTAGAGTCATTGCATGTGTGTACTTTTCCTAAACCACATTGATCCACTAGACTCATTGCATGTGTGTTCTTTTCCTAAACCACATTGACACACTAGAGTCATTGCATGTGTGTTCTTTTACTAAACCACATGGATCCACTTGTGACATTGCATGTGTGCTCTTTTCCTAAACCACATGGATCCATCGGTGACATTGCAGGTGTGTTCTTTTCTAAACAACATGGATCCACTGGTGACATTGCATGTGTGTTCTTTTCTAGGACCAGATGGATCCACTAGAGTCATTGCATGTGTGTTCTTTTCCTAAACTACATGGATCCCAGGTGACATTGCATGTGTGTTCTTTTCCTAAACCACATTGATCTACTAGAGTCATTCCATGTGTGTTATTTTCCTAAACCACATGGATCCACTAGAGCCATTGCATGTGTGTTGCTTTCCTAAACCACATGTATCCGCTGGTGACATTTTCATGTGTGTTCTTTTCCTAAACCACATTTATCTACTTGTGACATTGCATCTGTGTTTTTTTCCTGTACCACTTTGATCCACTAGTGCCATTGCATGTGTGGTCTTTTCGTGAAACACATGGATCCACTGATGTCATGGCATGCGTGTTTTTTCCTAAACCACATTGATCCACTTGAGGCATTGCATGTATGTTCTTTTCCAACACCACATTGTTCCACTTGTGACACTTGCATGTGTGTTGTTTTCCCGAAATACATGGATCCACTAGTGACATTGCATGTGTGTTCATTTCCTGAACCAAATGGATCCACTAGAGTCATTGCATGTGTTTTCTTTTCCTAAACCACAATGATCCACTATAGTCATTGCATGTGTGTTCTTTTCCTAAATGACATGTATCCACTGGTGACATTTGCATGTGTGTTCTTTTCCAAAACCACATTGATCTACTTGTGACATTACATCTATGTTTTTTCGTAAACCACATTGATCCACTAGTGTCATTGCATGTGTGTTCTTTTCCTAAACCACATGGATCCACTAGAGTCATTGCATGTGTGTTCTTTTCCTAAACCACATTGATCCACTAGAGTCATTGCATGTGTGTTCTTTTCCTAGACCACATGGATCCACTTGTGACATTGCCTGTGTGTTCTTTTCCTAAACCACATGGATCCACTAGTGACATTGCATGTGTGATCTTTTTCTAAACCACATGTACCCACTTGTGACAATGCATGTGTGTTATTTTCATAAACCACATGGATCCACCGGTGACATTGCATGTGTGTTCTTTTCCTAAACCACATGGATCCACTTGTGACATTGCATGTGTGTTCTTTTCCTAAACCACATCAATCCACTAGTGACTTTTGCATGTGTGCTCTTTTCCTAAACCACATGGATCCACCGGTGACATTGCATGTGTGTTCTTTTCCTAAACCACATGGATCCACTTGTGACATTGCATGTTTGTTCTTTTCCTAAACCACATTGATCCACTAGTGACTTTTGCATGTGTGCTCTTTTCCTAAACCACATGGATCCACTAGAGTCATTAAATGTGTGTTCTTTTCCTAAACCCCATGGATCCACTCGAGTCATTGCATGTGTGTTCTTTTCCTAAATCACATTGATCCACTAGAGTCATTGCATGTGTGTTCTTTTCCTAAATCACATTGATCCACTAGAGTCATTGCATGTGTTTTTTTTCCTAAACCACATGGATCCACTAGCGTCATTGGATGTGTGTTCTTTTCCTAAACCACATTGATCTACTTGTGACATTGCATGTGTGTATTTTTCGTAAACCACATTGATCCAGTAGTGTCATTGCAGGTGTGTTCTTTTCCTGAACCACATGGATCCACTAGTGTCATTGCATGTGTGTACTTTTCCTAAACCACATGTATCCACTTGAAGCATTGCATGTGTGTTCATTTCCAAAGCCACTTTGATCCACTAGTGACATTTGCATGTGTGTTCTTTTCCAAAACCACATGGATCCACTGGTGACATTTCATGTGTGTTCTTTTCCTAAATCACAAGGATCCATTAGTGACATTGCATGTGTGTTCTTTTCCTGAACTACATGGATCCACTAGAGTCATTGCATGTGTGTACTTTTCCTAAACCACATTGATCCACTAGATTCATTGCATGTGTGTTCTTTTCCTAAACCACATTGACACACTAGAGTCATTGCATGTGTGTTCTTTTACTAAACCACATGGATCCACTTGTGACATTGCATGTGTTCTCTTTTCCTAAACCACATGGATCCATCGGTGACATTGCAGGTGTGTTCTTTTCTAAACAACATGGATCCACTGGTGACATTGCATGTGTGTTCTTTTCTAGGACCAGATGGATCCACTAGAGTCATTGCATGTGTGTTCTTTTCCTAAAGTACATGGATCCCCAGGTGACATTGCATGTGTGTTCTTTTCCTAAACCACATTGATCTACTAGAGTCATTCCATGTGTGTTACTTTCCTAAACCACATGGATCCACTAGAGCCATTGCATGTGTGTTGCTTTCCTAAACCACATGTATCCCCTGGTGACATTTTCATGTGTGTTCTTTTCCTAAACCACATTTATCTACTTGTGACATTGCATCTGTGTTTTTTTCCTGTACCACTTTGATCCACTAGTGCCATTGCATGTGTGGTCTTTTCGTGAAACACATGGATCCACTGGTATCATGGCATGCGTGTTTTTTCCTAAACCACATTGATCCACTTGAGGCATTGCATGTATGTTCTTTTCCAACACCACATTGATCCACTTGTGACATTTGCATGTGTGTTGTTTTCCCGAAATACATGGATCCACTAGTGACATTGCATGTGTGTTCATTTCCTGAACCACATGGATCCACTAGAGTCATTGCATGTGTTTTCTTTTCCTAAACCACAATGATCCACTATAGTCATTGCATGTGTGTTCTTTTCCTAAATGACATGTATCCACTGGTGACATTTGCATGTGTGTTCTTTTCCAAAACCACATTGATCTACTTGTGACATTACATCTATGTTTTTTCGTAAACCACATTGATCCACTAGTGTCATTGCATGTGTGTTCTTTTCCTAAACCAGATGGATCCACTAGAGTCATTGCATGTGTGTTCTTTTCCTAAACCACATTGATCCACTAGAGTCATTGCATGTGTGTTCTTTTCCTAAACCACATGGATCCACTTGTGACATTGCCTGTGTGTTCTTTTCCTAAACCACATGGATCCACTAGTGACATTGCATGTGTGATCTTTTTCTAAACCACATGTACCCACTTGTGACAATGCATGTGTGTTATTTTCATAAACCACATGGATCCACCGGTGACATTGCATGTGTGTTCTTTTCCTAAACCACATGTATCCACTTGTGACATTGCATGTGTGTTCTTTTCCTAAACCACATCAATCCACTAGTGACTTTTGCATGTGTGCTCTTTTCCTAAACCACATGGATCCACCGGTGACATTGCATGTGTGTTATTTTCCTAAACCACATGGATCCACTTGTGACATTGCATGTTTGTTCTTTTCCTAAACCACATTGATCCACTAGTGACTTTTGCATGTGTGATCTTTTCCTAAACCACATGGATCCACTAGAGTCATTAAATGTGTGTTCTTTTCCTAAACCCCATGGATCCACTCGAGTCATTGCATGTGTGTTCTTTTCCTAAATCACATTGATCCACTAGAGTCATTGCATGTGTGTTCTTTTCGTAAACCACATGGATCCAGTTGTGACATTCCATGTGTGTTCTTTTCTTAAACCACATGGATACACAAGTTACATTGCATGTGTGTTCTTTTCCTAAACTACATGGATCCACTAGTGACATTGCATGTGTGTTCCTTTTCTAAACCACATTGTTCCACTAGAGTCATTGCATGTGTATTATTTTTCTAAACCACATGGACCCACTAGAGTCATTGGATGTGTGTTCTTTTCCTAAACGACATGTATTCACTAGTGAAATTTGTATGTCTGTTGTTTTCCTAAACCACATTGATCTACTTGTGACATTGCATGTGTGTGTTTTTTGTAAACCACATTGATCCACTAGTGTCATTACATGTTTGTTCTTTTCCTGAACCACATGGATCCACAGGTGTCATTACATGTGTGTGCTTTTCCTAAACCACATGGATCCACTATAGTCATTGTATGTGTGTTCTTTTCCTAAACCACATGGATCCACTTGTGAAATTGCATGTGTGTTCTTTTCCTAAACCACATGGATCCACTAGTGACATTGCATGTGTGATCTTTTCCTAAACCACATGTATCCACTTGTGACAATGCATGTGTGTTATTTTCCTAAACCACATGGATCCACCGGTGACATTGCATGTGTGTTCTTTTCCTAAACCACATGGATCCACTTGTGACATTGCATGTGTGTTCTTTTCCTAAACCAGATTGATCCACTAGTGACTTTTGGATGTGTGCTCTTTTCCTAAACCACATGGATCCCCTGGTGACAATGCATGTGTGTTCTTTTCCTAAACCACATGGATCCACTTGTGACATTGCATGTTTGTTCTTTTGCTAAACCACATTGATCCACTAGTGACTTTTGCATGTGTGCTCTTTTCCTAAACCACATGAATCCAATAGAGTCATTAAATGTGTGTTCTTTTCGCAAACCCCATCGATCCACTAGAGTCATTGCATGTGTGCTCTTTTCCTAAACCACATGGATCCACTTGTGACATTGCATGTGTGTTCTTTTCCTAAACCACATCAATACACTAGTGACTTTTGCATGTGTGCTCTTTTCCTAAACCACATGGATCCACCGGTGACATTGCATGTGTGTTCTTTTCCTAAACCACATGGATCCACTTGTGACATTGCATGTTTGTTATTTTCCTAAACCACATTGATCCACTAGTGACTTTTGCATGTGTGCTCTTTTCCTAAACCACATGGATCCACTAGAGTCATTAAATGTGTGTTCTTTTCCTAAACCCCATGGATCCACTCGAGTCATTGCATGTGTGTTCTTTTCCTAAATCCCATTGATCCACTAGAGTCATTGCATGTGTGTTCTTTTCCTAAATCACATTGATCCACTAGAGTCATTGCATGTGTGTTTTTTTCCTAAACCACATGGATCCACTAGCGTCATTGGATGTGTGTTCTTTTCCTAAACCACATTGATCTACTTGTGACATTGCATGTGTGTATTTTTCGTAAACCACATTGATCCAGTAGTGTCATTGCAGGTGTGTTCTTTTCCTGAACCACATGGATCCACTAGTGTCATTGCATGTGTGTACTTTTCCTAAACCACATGAATCCACTTGAAGCATTGCATGTGTGTTCATTTCCAAAGCCACATTGATCCACTAGTGACATTTGCATGTGTGTTCTTTTCCAAAACCACATGGATCCACTGGTGACATTGCATGTGTGTTCTTTTCCTAAATCACACGGATCCATTAGTGACATTGCATGTGTGTTCTTTTCCTGAACTACATGGATCCACTAGAGTCATTGCATGTGTGTACTTTTCCTAAACCACATTGATCCACTAGACTCATTGCATGTGTGTTCTTTTCCTAAACCACATTGACACACTAGAGTCATTGCATGTGTGTTCTTTTACTAAACCACATGGATCCACTTGTGACATTGCATGTGTGCTCTTTTCCTAAACCACATGGATCCATCAGTGACATTGCAGGTGTGTTCTTTTCTAAACAACATGGATCCACTGGTGACATTGCATGTGTGTTCTTTTCTAGGACCAGATGGATCCACTAGAGTCATTGCATGTGTGTTCTTTTCCTAAAGTACATGGATCCCCAGGTGACATTGCATGTGTGTTCTTTTCCTAAACCACATTGATCTACTAGAGTCATTCCATGTGTGTTATTTTCCTAAACCACATGGATCCACTAGAGCCATTGCATGTGTGTTGCTTTCCTAAACCACATGTATCCACTGGTGACATTTTCATGTGTGTTCTTTTCCTAAACCACATTTATCTACTTGTGACATTGCATCTGTGTTTTTTTCCTGTACCACTTTGATCCACTAGTGCCATTGCATGTGTGGTCTTTTCGTGAAACACATGGATCCACTGGTGTCATGGCATGCGTGTTTTTTCGTAAACCACATTGATCCACTTGAGGCATTGCATGTATGTTCTTTTCCAACACCACATTGATCCACTTGTGACATTTGCATGTGTGTTGTTTTCCCGAAATACATGGATCCACTAGTGACATTGCATGTGTTTTCTTTTCCTAAACCACAATGATCCACTATAGTCATTGCATGTGTGTTCTTTTCCTAAATGACATGTATCCACTGGTGACATTTGCATGTGCGTTCTTTTCCAAAACCACATTGATCTACTTGTGACATTACATCTATGTTTTTTCGTAAACAACATTGATCCACTAGTGTCATTGCATGTGTGTTCTTTTCCTAAACCACATGGATCCACTAGAGTCATTGCATGTGTGTTCTTTTCCTAAACCACATCGATCCACTAGAGTCATTGCATGTGTGTTCTTTTCCTAAGCCACATGGATCCACTTGTGACATTGCCTGTGTGTTCTTTTCCTAAACCACATGGATCCACTAGTGACATTGCATGTGTGATCTTTTTCTAAACCACATGTACCCACTTGTGACAATGCATGTGTGTTATTTTCATAAACCACATGGATCCACCGGTGACATTGCATGTGTGTTCTTTTCCTAAACCACATGGATCCACTTGTGACATTGCATGTGTGTTCTTTTCCTAAACCACATCAATCCACTAGTGACTTTTGCATGTGTGCTCTTTTCCTAAACCACATGGATCCACCGGTGACATTGCATGTGTGTTCTTTTCCTAAACCACATGGATCCACTTGTGACATTGCATGTTTGTTCTTTTCCTAAACCACATTGATCCACTAGTGACTTTTGCATGTGTGCTCTTTTCCTAAACCACATGTATCCACTAGAGTCATTAAATGTGTGTTCTTTTCCTAAACCCCATGGATCCACTCGAGTCATTGCATGTGTGTTCTTTTCCTAAATCACAATGATCCACTAGAGTCATTGCATGTGTGTTCTTTTCGTAAACCACATGGATCCACTTGTGACATTCCATGTGTGTTCTTTTCTTAAACCACATGGATCCACAAGTTACATTGCATGTGTGTTCTTTTCCTAAACTACATGGATCCACTAGTGACATTGCATGTGTGTTCCTTTTTTTAACCACATTGTTCCACTAGATTCATTGCATGTGTATTATTTTTCTAAACCACATGGACCCACTAGAGTCATTGGATGTGTGTTCTTTTCCTAAACGACATGTATTCACTAGTGAAATTTGTATGTGTGTTGTTTTCCTAAACCACATTGATCTACTTGTGACATTGCATGTGTGTGTTTTTTGTAAACCACATTGATCCACTAGTGTCATTACATGTTTGTTCTTTTCCTGAACCACACGGATCCACAGGTGTCATTACATGTGTGTGCTTTTCCTAAACCACATGGATCCACTATAGTCATTGTATGTGTGTTCTTTTCCTAAACCACATGGATCCACCGGTGACATTGCATGTGTGTTCTTTTCCTAAACCACATGGATCCACTTGTGACATTGCATGTTTGTTATTTTCCTAAACCACATTGATCCACTAGTGACTTTTGCATGTGTGCTCTTTTCCTAAACCACATGGATCCACTAGAGTCATTAAATGTGTGTTCTTTTCCTAAACCACATGGATCCACTAGAGTCATTGCATGTGTGTTCTTTTCCTAAACCACATTGATCCACTAGAGTCATTGCATGTGTGTTCTTTTCCTAAACCACATGGATCCACTTGTGACATTGCCTGTGTGTTCTTTTCCTAAACCACATGGATCCACTAGTGACATTGCATGTGTGATCTTTTTCTAAACCACATGTACCCACTTGTGACAATGCATGTGTGTTATTTTCATAAACCACATGGATCCACCGGTGACATTGCATGTGTGTTCTTTTCCTAAACCACATGGATCCACTTGTGACATTGCATGTGTGTTCTTTTCCTAAACCACATCAATCCACTAGTGACTTTTGCATGTGTGCTCTTTTCCTAAACCACATGGATCCACCGGTGACATTGCATGTGTGTTCTTTTCCTAAACCACATGGATCCACTTGTGACATTGCATGTTTGTTCTTTTCCTAAACCACATTGATCCACTAGTGACTTTTGCATGTGTGCTCTTTTCCTAAACCACATGGATCCACTAGAGTCATTAAATGTGTGTTCTTTTCCTAAACCCCATGGATCCACTCGAGTCATTGCATGTGTGTTCTTTTCCTAAATCACATTGATCCACTAGAGTCATTGCATGTGTGTTCTTTTCGTAAACCACATGGATCCACTTGTGACATTCCATGTGTGTTCTTTTCTTAAACCACATGGATCCACAAGTTACATTGCATGTGTGTTCTTTTCCTAAACTACATGGATCCACTAGTGACATTGCATGTGTGTTCCTTTTCTAAACCACATTGTTCCACTAGAGTCATTGCATGTGTATTATTTTTCTAAACCACATGGACCCACTAGAGTCATTGGATGTGTGTTCTTTTGCTAAACGACATGTATTCACTAGTGAAATTTGTATGTGTGTTGTTTTCCTAAACCACATTGATCTACTTGTGACATTGCATGTGTGTGTTTTTTGTAAACCACATTGATCCACTAGTGTCATTACATGTTTGTTCTTTTCCTGAACCACATGGATCCACAGGTGTCATTACATGTGTGTGCTTTTCCTAAACCACATGGATCCACTATAGTCATTGTATGTGTGTTCTTTTCCTAAACCACATGGATCCACTTGTGACATTGCATGTGTGTTCTTTTCCTAAACCACATGGATCCACTAGTGACATTGCATGTGTGATCTTTTCCTAAACCACATGTATCCACTTGTGACAATGCATGTGTGTTATTTTCCTAAACCACATGGATCCACCGGTGACATTGCATGTGTGTTATTTTCCTAAACCACATGGATCCACTTGTGACATTGCATGTGTGTTCTTTTCCTAAACCAGATTGATCCACTAGTGACTTTTGGATGTGTGCTCTTTTCCTAAACCACATGGATCCCCCGGTGACAATGCATGTGTGTTCTTTTCCTAAACCACATGGATCCACTTGTGACATTGCATGTTTGTTCTTTTGCTAAACCACATTGATCCACTAGTGACTTTTGCATGCGTGCTCTTTTCCTAAACCACATGAATCCAATAGAGTCATTAAATGTGTGTTGTTTTCGCAAACCCCATGGATCCACTAGAGTCATTGCATGTGTGCTCTTTTCCTAAATCACATTGATCCACTAGAGTCATTGCATGTGCGTTCTTTGTGTAAACCACATGGGTCCAGTTGTGACATTGCATGTGCGTTCTTTTCCTAAACTACATGGATCCACAAGTTACATTGCATGTGTGTTCTTTTCCTAAAGTACATAGATCCACTAGTGACATTTCATGTGTGTTCCTTTTCTAAACCACATTGTTCCACTAGTGTCATTGCATGTGTATTATTTTTCTAAAGCACATGGATCCACTATAATCATTGTATGTGTGTTCTTTTCCTAAACGATATGTATCCACTGGTGACATTTGCATGTGTATTCTTTTCTTAAACAACATTGATCTACTTGTGACACTGCAACTGTGTGTTTTTCGTAAACCACATTGATCCACTAGTGTCATTACATGTGTGTTCTTTTCCTGAACCACATGGATCCACTGGTGTAACTGCCTGTGTGTTCTTTTTCTAAACCACATGGATTCGCTTGTGACATTACATGTGTGTTCTTTTCTTAAACCACATGGATCCACTCATGACATTACATGTGTTTTATTTTCCTAAACTACATGGATCCACTAGGGACATTGCATGTGTGTTCTTTTCCTAAACCACATTGATCCACTAGAGTCATTGCATGTGTGTTCTTTTCCTAAACCACATCGATCCACTAGCGTCATTGGATGTGTGTTCTTTTCCTAAACGACATGTATCCACAGGTAACATTTGCACGTATGTTCTTTTCCTAAACCACATTGATCTTCTTGTGACATTGCATGTGTGTATTTTTTCGTAAACCACATTGATCCACTAGTGTCATTGCATGTGTGTTCTTTTCCTGAACCACATGGATCCATTGGTTTCATTCCATGTGTGTTCTTTTCCTAAACCACATGGATCCACTTGAGGCGTTGCATGTGTGTTCATTTCCAAAACCACATTGATCCACTAGTGACATTTGCATGTGTGTTTTTTCCTAAATCACATGGATCCAGTAGTGACATTGCATGTGTGTTCTTTTCCTAAAGCAGATGGATCCACTGGTGACATTGCATGTCTGTTCTTTTCCTAAACCACATGGATCCACTAGAGTCCTTGCATGTGTGTTCTTTTCCTAAACCACATTGATCCACCACTGACATTGCATGTGTGTTCTTTTCCTAAACCACATGGATCCACTTGTGACATCGCATGTGTGTTCTTTTCCTAAGCCACATTGATCCACTAGTGTCATTGCATGTGTGTTGTTTTCCTAAACCACATGTATCCACTGGTGACATTTTCATGTTTGTTCTTTTCCTAAACCACATTTATCTACTTGTGACACTGCATGTGTGTTACTTTCCTATACCACATTGGTCCACTAGTGCCATTGCATGTGTGTTCTTTTCCTGAACCACATGGATCCACTGGTGTCATTGCATGCATGTTTTTCCTAAACCACATGGATCCACTTGAGGTATTGCATGTGTGTTATTTTCCGAAACCACATTGATCGACTGGTGACATTTGCATGTGTGTTCTTTTCCTTAACTACATGGATCCACTAGTGACATTGCATGTGTGTTCGTTTCCAGAACCATATGGATCCACTAGGGTCATTGCATGTGTGTTCTTTTCCTAAACCGCTTTGATCCACTATAGTCATTACATATGTGTTCTTTTCCTAAATGACATGTATCCACTCATGACATTTGCATGTGTGATCTTTTCCTAAACCACATTTATCTACTTGTGACATTGCATCTGTGTTTTTTCGTAAACCACATTGATCCACTAGGGTCATTGAATGTGTGTTCTTTTCCTAAACGACATGGATCCACTAGGGTCATTGCATGGGTGTTCTTTTCCTAAACCACATTGATCCACTAGAGTCATTGCATGTGTGTTCTTTTCCTAAACCACATGGATCCACTAGAGTCATTGGATGTGTGTTTTTTTCCTAAACGACATGTATCCACTAGTGACATTTGCATGTGTGTTGTTTTCCTAAACCACATTGATCTACTTATGACATTGAATGTGTGTGTTTTTCCTAAACCACATTGATCCACTGGTGTCATGACATCTATGTTCTTTTCCTGAACCACATGGATCCACCGGTGTGTCATTGCATGTGTGTTCTTTTCCTAAACCACATTAATCCACTTGACTCATTGCATGTGTGTTCTTTTCCTAAACCACATTGATCCACTAGAGTCATTGCATGTGTGTTCTTTTCCTAAACCACATGGATCCACTTGTGACATTGCATGTGTGCTCTTTTCCTAAACCACATGGATCCACCAGTGACATTGCATGTGTGTTCTTTTCCTAAACCACATTGACCCACTTGTGACATTGCATGTGTGTTCTATTCCTAAAGCACATGGATCCGCTTGTGACCTTACATGTGTGTTCTTTTCTTAAACCACATGGATCCACTCATGACATTACATGTGTTTTATTTTCCTAAACTACATGGATCCACTAGGGACATTGCATGTGTGTTCTTTTCCTAAACCACATTGATCGATTAGAGTCATTGCATGTGCGTTCTTTTCCTAAACCACATGAATCCACTAGCGTCATTGGATGCGTGTTCTTTTCCTAAACGACATGTATCCACTGGTGACATTTGGACATATGTTCATTTCCTAAACCACATTGATCTACTTGTGACATTGCATGTGTTTATTTTTTTGTAAACCACATTGATCCATTAGTGTCATTGCAAGTGTGTCCTTTTCCTGAACCACATGGATCCATTGGTTTCATTCCATGTGTGTTCTTTTCCTAAACCACATGGATCCACTTGAGCTATTGCATGTGTGTTCATTTCCAAAACCACATTGATCCACTAGTGACATTTGCATGTGTGTTTTTTCCTAAATCACATGGATCCAGTAGTGACATTGCATGTGTGTTCTTTTCCTAAAGCAGATGGATCCACTGGTGACATTGCATGTTTGTTCTTTTCCTAAACCACATGGATCCACTAGAGTCCTTGCATGTGTGTTCTTTTCCTAAACCACATTGATCCACCACTGACATTGCATGTGTGTTCTTTTCCTAAACCACATGGATCCACTTGTGACATCGCATGTGTGTTCTTTTCCTAAGCCACATTGATCCACTAGTGTCATTGCATGTGTGTTGTTTTCCTAAACCACATGTATCCACTGGTGACATTTTCATGTTTGTTCTTTTCCTAAACCACATTTATCTACTTGTGACACTGCATGTGTGTTACTTTCCTATACCACATTGGTCCACTAGTGCCATTGCATGTGTGTTCTTTTCCTGAACCACATGGATCCACTGGTGTCATTGCATGCATGTTTTTCCTAAACCACATGGATCCACTTTAGGTATTGCATGTGTGTTATTTTCCGAAACCACATTGATCGACTGGTGACATTTGCATGTGTGTTCTTTTCCTTAACTACATGGATCCACTAGTGACATTGCATGTGTGTTCGTTTCCAGAACCATATGGATCCACTAGGGTCATTGCATGTGTGTTCTTTTCCTAAACCGCATTGATCCACTATAGTCATTACATATGTGTTCTTTTCCTAAATGACATGTATCCACTCATGACATTTGCATGTGTGATCTTTTCCTAAACCACATTTATCTACTTGTGACATTGCATCTGTGTTTTTTCGTAAACCACATTGATCCACTAGGGTCATTGAATGTGTGTTCTTTTCCTAAACGACATGGATCCACTAGGGTCATTGCATGGGTGTTCTTTTCCTAAACCACATTGATCCACTTGAGTCATTGCATGTGTGTTCTTTTCCTAAACCACATGGATCCACTAGAGTCATTGGATGTGTGTTTTTTTCCTAAACGACATGTATCCACTAGTGACATTTGCATGTGTGTTGTTTTCCTAAACCACATTGATCTACTTATGACATTGAATGTGTGTGTTTTTCCTAAACCACATTGATCCACTGGTGTCATGACATCTGTGTTCTTTTCCTGAACCACATGGATCCACCGATGTGTCATTGCATGTGTGTTCTTTTCCTAAACCACATTAATCCACTTGACTCATTGCATGTGTGTTCTTTTCCTAAACCACATTGATCCACTAGAGTCATTGCATGTGTGTTCTTTTCCTAAACCACATGGATCCACTTGTGACATTGCATGTGAGCTCTTTTCCTAAACCACATGGATCCACCAGTGACATTGCATGTGTGTTCTTTTCCTAAACCACATTGATCCACTTGTGACATTGCATGTGTGTTCTATTCCTAAAGCACATGGATCCGCTTGTGACCTTACATGTGTGTTCTTTTCTTAAACCACATGGATCCACTCATGACATTACATGTGTTTTATTTTCCTAAACTACATGGATCCACTAGGGACATTGCATGTGTGTTCTTTTCCTAAACCACATTGATCGATTAGAGTCATTGCATGTGCGTTATTTTCCTAAACCACATGAATCCACTAGCGTCATTGGATGCGTGTTCTTTTCCTAAACGACATGTATCCACTGGTGACATTTGGACATATGTTCATTTCCTAAACCACATTGATCTACTTGTGACATTGCATGTGTTTATTTTTTTGTAAGCCACATTGATCCATTAGTGTCATTGCAAGTGTGTCCTTTTCCTGAACCACATGGATCCATTGGTTTCATTCCATGTGTGTTCTTTTCCTAAACCACATGGATCCACTTGATCCATTGCATGTGTGTTCATTTCCAAAACCACATTGATCCACTAGTGAAATTTGCCTGTGTGTTTTTTCCTAAACCACATGGATCCACTAGTGACATTGCATGTGTGTTCTTTTCCTAAACCAGATGGATCCACTGGTGACATTGCATGTGTGTTCTTTTCCTAAACCACATGGATCCACTAGTGGCATTGCATGCGTGTTCTTTTCCTGAACCACATGGATCAACCAGAGTCCTTGCATGTGTGTTCTTTTCCTAAACCACATTGATCCACTAGACTCATTGCATGTGTGTTCTTTTCCTAAACCACATTGATCCACTAGAGTCATTGCATGTGTGTTCTTTTCCTAAACCACATGGATCCACTTGTGACATTGCTTGTGTGCTCTTTTCCTAAACCACATGGATCCACCAGTGACATTGCATGTGTGTTCTTTTCCTAAACCACATGGATCCACTTGTGACATTGCATGTGTGTTCTTTTCCTAAGCCACATTGATCTACTAGAGTCATTGCATGTGTGTTATTTTCTTAAACCACATGGATCCACTAGAGTCATTGTATGTGTGTTGTTTTCCTAAACCACATGTATCCACTGGTGACATTTTCATGTTTGTTCTTTTCCTAAACCACATTTATCTACTTGTGACATTGCATGTGTGTTATTTTCCTGTACCACATTGGTCCACTAGTGCCATTGCATGTGTGTTCTTTTCCTGAACCACATGGATCCACTGGTGTCATTGCATGCGTGTTTTTCCTAAACCACATGGATCCACTTGAGGCATTGCATGTGTGTTCTTTTCTGAAACCACATTGATCCACTAGGGACATTTGCATGTGTGTTCTTTTCCTTAACTACATGGATCCACTAGTGACATTTCATGTATGTTCATTTCCAGAACCACATGGATCCACTAGAGTCATTGCATGTGTGTTCTTTTCCTAAACCGCATTGATCCACTATAGTCACTACATGTGTGTTCTTTTCCTAAATGACATGTATCCACTCGTGACATTTGCCTGTGTGTTCTTTTCGTAAACCACATTGATCTACTTGTGACATTGCATCTGTGGTTTTTCGTAAACCACATTGATCCACTAGTGTCATTGAATGTGTGTTCTTTTCCTAAACCACATTGATCTACTTGTGACATTGCATGTGTGTGTTTTTCGTAAACCATATTGATCCACTAGTGTCATTACATATGTGTTCTTTTCCTGAACCACATGGATCCATTGGTGTCACTGCATGTGTATTCTTTTCCTAAACCACATGGATCCGCTTGTGACATTACATGTGTGTTCTTTTCTTAAACCACATGGATCCACTCATGACATTACATGTGTTTTATTTTCCTAAACTACATGGATCCACTAGGGACATTGCATGTGTGTTCTTTTCCTAAACCACCTTGATCCACTAGAGTCATTGCATGTGTGTTCTTTTCCTAAACCACATGGATCCGCTAGCGTCATTGGATGTGTGTTCTTTTCCTAAACGACATGTATCCACTGGTGACATTTGCACGTATGTTCTTTTCCTAAACCACATTGATCCACTAGTGTCATTGAATGTGTGTTATTTTCCTAAACCACATGGATCCACTAGAGTCATTGGATGGGTGTTCTTTTGCTAAACCACATCGATCCACTAGAGTCATTGCATGTGTGTTCTTTTACTAAACCACATGGATCCACTAGAGTCATTGGATGTGTGTTCTTTTCCTAAACGACATGTATCCACTAGTGACATTTGCATGTGTGTTGTTTTCCTAAACCACATTGATCTACTTGTGACATTGCATGTGTGTGTTTTTTGTAAACCACATTGATCCATTAGTGTCATTACATGTGTGTTCTTTTCCTGAACCACATGGATCCACTAGTGTAATTGCATGTGTGTTCTTTTCCTAAACCACATTGATCTACTTGTGACATTGCATCTGTGTTTTTCGTAAACCACATTGATCCACTAGTGTCATTGGATGTGTGTTATTTTCCTAAACCACATGGATCCAGTAGAGTCATTGGATGGGTGTTCTTTTCCTAAACCACATCGATCCACTAGAGTCATTGCACGTGTGTTCTTTTCCTAAACCACATGGATCCACTAGAGTCATTGGATGTGTGTTCTTTTCCTAAACGACTTGTATCCACTAGTGACATTTGCATGTGTTGTTTTCCTAAACCACATTGATCTAATTGTGACATTGCATGTGTGTGTTTTTTGTAAACCACATTGATCCACTAGTGTCATTACATGTGTGTTCTTTTCCTGAACCACATGGATCCACTAGTGTAATTGCATGTGTGTTATTTTCCTAAACCACATGGATCCACTAGAGTCATTGCACGTGTGCTGTTTTCCTAAAGCACATGTATCCACTGGTGACATTTTCATGTTTGTTCTTTTCCAAAACCACATTTATCTACTTGTGACATTGCATGTGTGTTATTTTCCTGTACCACATTGGTCCAGTAGTGCCATTGCATGTGTGTTCTTTTCCTGAACGACATGGATCCACTAGTGTCATTGCATGCGTGGTTTTCCTAAACCACATGGATCCACTTGAGTCATTGCATGTGTGTTCTTTTCCGAAACCACATTGATCCCCTGGTGACATTTGCATGTGTGTTCTTTTCCTTAACTACATGGATCCACTAGTGACATTGCATGTCTGTTCATTTCCAGAACCACATGGATCCACTAGAGTCATTGCATGTGTGTTCTTTTTCTAAACCGCATTGATCCACTATAGTCATTACATGTGTGTTCATTTCCTAAATGACATGTATCCACTCGTGACATTTGCACGTATGTTCTTTTCCTAAACCACATTGATCTACTTGTGACATTGCATCTGTGTTTTTTCGTAAACCACATTGATCCACTAGTGTCATTGAATGTGTGTTATTTTCCTAAACTACATGGATCCACTAGAGTCATTGCATGGGTGTTCTTTTCCTAAACCACATCGATCCACTACAGTCATTGCATGTGTGTTCTTTTCCTAAACCACATGGATCCACTAGAGTCATTGGATGTGTGTTCTTTTCCTAAACGACATGTATCCACTGGTGACATTTGCATGTGTGTTGTTTTCCTAAACCACATTGATCTACTTGTGACATTGCATGTGTGTGTTTTTTTGTAAACCACATTGATCCACTAGTGTCATTACATGTGTGTTCTTTTCCTAAACCACATGGATCCACTGGTGTCATTGAATGTGTGTTCTTTTCCTAAACCACATGGATCCACTATAGTCATTGTATGTGTGTTCTTTTCCTAAACGATATGTATCCACTGATGACATTTGCATGTGTGTTCTTTTCCTAAACCACATGGATCCACTAGTGACATTGCATGTGTGTTCTTTTCCTAAACCAGATGGATGCACTGGTGACATTGCATGTGTGTACTTTTCCTAAACCACATGGATCCACTAGTGACATTGCATGTGTGTTCTTTTCCTGAACCACATGGATCAACTAGAGTCCTTGCATGTGTGTTCTTTTCCTAAACCACATTGATCCACTAGACTCATTGCATGTGTGTTCTTTTCCTAAACCACATTGATCGATTAGAGTCATTGCATGTGCGTTCTTTTCCTAAACCACATGAATCCGCTAGCGTCATTGGATGTGTGTTCTTTTCCTAAACGACATGTATCAAATGGTGACATTTGCACGTATGTTCTTTTCCTAAACCACATTGATCTACTTGTGACATTGCATGTGTTTATTTTTTCGTAAACCACATTGATCCATTAGTGTCATTGCATGTGTGTTCTTTTCCTGAACCAGATGGATCCATTGGTTTCATTCCATGTGTGTTCTTTTCCTAAACCACATGGATCCACTTGAGCCATTGCATGTGTGTTCATTTCCAAAACGACATTGATCCACTAGTGACATTTGCATGTGTGTTTTTTCCTAAACCACATGGATCCACTAGTGACATTGCATGTGTGTTCTTTTCCTAAACCAGATGGATCCACTGGTGACATTGCATGTGTGTTCTTTTCATAAACCACATGGATCCACTAGTGACATTGCATGCGTGTTCTTTTCCTTAACCACATGGATCAACCAGAGTCCTTGCATGTGTGTTCTTTTCCTAAACCACATTGATCCACTAGACTCATTGCATGTGTGTTCTTTTCCTAAACCACATTGATCCACTAGAGTCATTGCATGTGTGTTCTTTTCCTAAACCACATGGATCCACTTGTGACATTGCATGTGTGTTCTTTTCCTAAGCCACATTGATCTACTAGAGTCATTGCATGTGTGTTATTTTCCTAAACCACATGGATCCACTAGAGTCATTGTATGTGTGTTGTTTTCCTAAACCACATGTATCCACTGGTGACATTTTCATGTTTGTTCTTTTCCTAAACCACATTTATCTACTTGTGACATTGCATGTGTGTTATTTTCCTGTACCACATTGGTCCACTAGTGCCATTGCATGTGTGTTCTTTTCCTGAACCACATGGATCCACTGGTGTCATTGCATGCGTGTTTTTCCTAAACCACATGGATCCACTTGAGGCATTGCATGTGTGTTCTTTTCTGAAACCACATTGATCCACTAGGGACATTTGCATGTGTGTTCTTTTCCTTAACTACATGGATCCACTAGTGACATTTCATGTATGTTCATTTCCAGAACCACATGGATCCACTAGAGTCATTGCATGTGTGTTCTTTTCCTAAACCGCATTGATCCACTATAGTCACTACATGTGTGTTCTTTTCCTAAATGACATGTATCCACTCGTGACATTTGCCTGTGTGTTCTTTTCGTAAACCACATTGATCTACTTGTGACATTGCATCTGTGGTTTTTCGTAAACCACATTGATCCACTAGTGTCATTGAATGTGTGTTCTTTTCCTAAACCACATTGATCTACTTGTGACATTGCATGTGTGTGTTTTTCGTAAACCATATTGATCCACTAGTGTCATTACATATGTGTTCTTTTCCTGAACCACATGGATCCATTGGTGTCACTGCATGTGTATTCTTTTCCTAAACCACATGGATCCGCTTGTGACATTACATGTGTGTTCTTTTCTTAAACCACATGGATCCACTCATGACATTACATGTGTTTTATTTTCCTAAACTACATGGATCCACTAGGGACATTGCATGTGTGTTCTTTTCCTAAACCACCTTGATCCACTAGAGTCATTGCATGTGTGTTCTTTTCCTAAACCACATGGATCCGCTAGCGTCATTGGATGTGTGTTCTTTTCCTAAACGACATGTATCCACTGGTGACATTTGCACGTATGTTCTTTTCCTAAACCACATTGATCCACTAGTGTCATTGAATGTGTGTTATTTTCCTAAACCACATGGATCCACTAGAGTCATTGGATGGGTGTTCTTTTGCTAAACCACATCGATCCACTAGAGTCATTGCATGTGTGTTCTTTTACTAAACCACATGGATCCACTAGAGTCATTGGATGTGTGTTCTTTTCCTAAACGACATGTATCCACTAGTGACATTTGCATGTGTGTTGTTTTCCTAAACCACATTGATCTACTTGTGACATTGCATGTGTGTGTTTTTTGTAAACCACATTGATCCATTAGTGTCATTACATGTGTGTTCTTTTCCTGAACCACATGGATCCACTAGTGTAATTGCATGTGTGTTCTTTTCCTAAACCACATTGATCTACTTGTGACATTGCATCTGTGTTTTTCGTAAACCACATTGATCCACTAGTGTCATTGGATGTGTGTTATTTTCCTAAACCACATGGATCCAGTAGAGTCATTGGATGGGTGTTCTTTTCCTAAACCACATCGATCCACTAGAGTCATTGCACGTGTGTTCTTTTCCTAAACCACATGGATCCACTAGAGTCATTGGATGTGTGTTCTTTTCCTAAACGACTTGTATCCACTAGTGACATTTGCATGTGTTGTTTTCCTAAACCACATTGATCTAATTGTGACATTGCATGTGTGTGTTTTTTGTAAACCACATTGATCCACTAGTGTCATTACATGTGTGTTCTTTTCCTGAACCACATGGATCCACTAGTGTAATTGCATGTGTGTTATTTTCCTAAACCACATGGATCCACTAGAGTCATTGCACGTGTGCTGTTTTCCTAAAGCACATGTATCCACTGGTGACATTTTCATGTTTGTTCTTTTCCAAAACCACATTTATCTACTTGTGACATTGCATGTGTGTTATTTTCCTGTACCACATTGGTCCAGTAGTGCCATTGCATGTGTGTTCTTTTCCTGAACGACATGGATCCACTAGTGTCATTGCATGCGTGGTTTTCCTAAACCACATGGATCCACTTGAGTCATTGCATGTGTGTTCTTTTCCGAAACCACATTGATCCCCTGGTGACATTTGCATGTGTGTTCTTTTCCTTAACTACATGGATCCACTAGTGACATTGCATGTCTGTTCATTTCCAGAACCACATGGATCCACTAGAGTCATTGCATGTGTGTTCTTTTTCTAAACCGCATTGATCCACTATAGTCATTACATGTGTGTTCATTTCCTAAATGACATGTATCCACTCGTGACATTTGCACGTATGTTCTTTTCCTAAACCACATTGATCTACTTGTGACATTGCATCTGTGTTTTTTCGTAAACCACATTGATCCACTAGTGTCATTGAATGTGTGTTATTTTCCTAAACTACATGGATCCACTAGAGTCATTGCATGGGTGTTCTTTTCCTAAACCACATCGATCCACTACAGTCATTGCATGTGTGTTCTTTTCCTAAACCACATGGATCCACTAGAGTCATTGGATGTGTGTTCTTTTCCTAAACGACATGTATCCACTGGTGACATTTGCATGTGTGTTGTTTTCCTAAACCACATTGATCTACTTGTGACATTGCATGTGTGTGTTTTTTTGTAAACCACATTGATCCACTAGTGTCATTACATGTGTGTTCTTTTCCTAAACCACATGGATCCACTGGTGTCATTGAATGTGTGTTCTTTTCCTAAACCACATGGATCCACTATAGTCATTGTATGTGTGTTCTTTTCCTAAACGATATGTATCCACTGATGACATTTGCATGTGTGTTCTTTTCCTAAACCACATGGATCCACTAGTGACATTGCATGTGTGTTCTTTTCCTAAACCAGATGGATGCACTGGTGACATTGCATGTGTGTACTTTTCCTAAACCACATGGATCCACTAGTGACATTGCATGTGTGTTCTTTTCCTGAACCACATGGATCAACTAGAGTCCTTGCATGTGTGTTCTTTTCCTAAACCACATTGATCCACTAGACTCATTGCATGTGTGTTCTTTTCCTAAACCACATTGATCGATTAGAGTCATTGCATGTGCGTTCTTTTCCTAAACCACATGAATCCGCTAGCGTCATTGGATGTGTGTTCTTTTCCTAAACGACATGTATCAAATGGTGACATTTGCACGTATGTTCTTTTCCTAAACCACATTGATCTACTTGTGACATTGCATGTGTTTATTTTTTCGTAAACCACATTGATCCATTAGTGTCATTGCATGTGTGTTCTTTTCCTGAACCAGATGGATCCATTGGTTTCATTCCATGTGTGTTCTTTTCCTAAACCACATGGATCCACTTGAGCCATTGCATGTGTGTTCATTTCCAAAACGACATTGATCCACTAGTGACATTTGCATGTGTGTTTTTTCCTAAACCACATGGATCCACTAGTGACATTGCATGTGTGTTCTTTTCCTAAACCAGATGGATCCACTGGTGACATTGCATGTGTGTTCTTTTCATAAACCACATGGATCCACTAGTGACATTGCATGCGTGTTCTTTTCCTTAACCACATGGATCAACCAGAGTCCTTGCATGTGTGTTCTTTTCCTAAACCACATTGATCCACTAGACTCATTGCATGTGTGTTCTTTTCCTAAACCACATTGATCCACTAGAGTCATTGCATGTGTGTTCTTTTCCTAAACCACATGGATCCACTTGTGACATTGCATGTGTGTTCTTTTCCTAAGCCACATTGATCTACTAGAGTCATTGCATGTGTGTTATTTTCCTAAACCACATGGATCCACTAGAGTCATTGTATGTGTGTTGTTTTCCTAAACCACATGTATCCACTGGTGACATTTTCATGTTTGTTCTTTTCCTAAACCACATTTATCTACTTGTGACATTGCATGTGTGTTATTTTCCTGTACCACATTGGTCCACTAGTGCCATTGCATGTGTGTTCTTTTCCTGAACCACATGGATCCACTGGTGTCATTGCATGCGTGTTTTTCCTAAACCACATGGATCCACTTGAGGCATTGCATGTGTGTTCTTTTCTGAAACCACATTGATCCACTAGGGACATTTGCATGTGTGTTCTTTTCCTTAACTACATGGATCCACTAGTGACATTTCATGTATGTTCATTTCCAGAACCACATGGATCCACTAGAGTCATTGCATGTGTGTTCTTTTCCTAAACCGCATTGATCCACTATACTCACTACATGTGTGTTTTTTTCCTAAATGACATGTATCCACTCGTGACATTTGCCTGTGTGTTCTTTTCGTAAACCACATTGATCTACTTGTGACATTGCATCTGTGTTTTTTCGTAAACCACATTGATCCACTAGTGTCATTGAATGTGTGTTCTTTTCCTAAACCACATTGATCTACTTGTGAAATTGCATGTGTGTGTTTTTCGTAAACCACATTGATCCACTAGTGTCATTACATGTGTGTTCTTTTCCTGAACCACATGGATCCATTGGTGTCACTGCATGTGTATTCTTTTCCTAAACCACATGGATCCGCTTGTGACATTACATGTGTGTTCTTTTCTTAAACCACATGGATCCACTCATGACATTACATGTGTTTTATTTTCCTAAACTACATGGATCCACTAGGGACATTGCATGTGTGTTCTTTTCCTAAACCACCTTGATCCACTAGAGTCATTGCATGTGTGTTCTTTTCCTAAACCACATGGATCCGCTAGCGTCATTGGATGTGTGTTCTTTTCCTAAACGACATGTATCCACTGGTGACATTTGCACGTATGTTCTTTTCCTAAACCACATTGATCCACTAGTGTCATTGAATGTGTGTTATTTTCCTAAACCACATGGATCCACTAGAGTCATTGCATGGGTGTTCTTTTCCTAAACCACATCGATCCACTACAGTCATTGCATGTGTGTTCTTTTCCTAAACCACATGGATCCACTAGAGTCATTGGATGTGTGTTCTTTTCCTAAACGACATGTATCCACTAGTGACATTTGCATGTGTGTTGTTTTCCTAAACCACATTGATCTACTTGTGACATTGCATGTGTGTGTTTTTTGTAAACCACATTGATCCATTAGTGTCATTACATGTGTGTTCTTTTCCTAAACCACATGGATCCACTGGTGTAATTGCATGTGTGTTCTTTTCCTAAACCACATTGATCTACTTGTGACATTGCATCTGTGTTTTTTCGTAAACCACATTGATCCACTAGTGTCATTGGATGTGTGTTATTTTCCTCAACCACATGGATCCAGTAGAGTCATTGGATGGGTGTTCTTTTCCTAAACCACATCGATCCACTAGAGTCATTGCACGTGTGTTCTTTTCCTAAACCATATGGATCCACTAGAGTCATTGGATGTGTGTTCTTTTCCTAAACGACATGTATCCACTAGTGACGTTTGCATGTGTGTTGTTTTCCTAAACCACATTGATCTAATTGTGACATTGCATGTGTGTGTTTTTTGTAAACCACATTGATCCACTAGTGTCATTACATGTGTGTTCTTTTCCTGAACCACATGGATCCACTAGTGTAATTGCATGTGTGTTATTTTCCTAAACCACATGGATCCACTAGAGTCATTGCACGTGTGCTGTTTTCCTAAAGCACATGTATCCACTGGTGACATTTTCATGTTTGTTCTTTTCCAAAACCACATTTATCTACTTGTGACATTGCATGTGTGTTATTTTCCTATAGCACATTGGTCCAGTAGTGCCATCGCATGTGTGTTCTTTTCCTGAACGACATGGATCAACTAGTGTCATTGCATGCGTGGTTTTCCTAAACCACATGGATCCACTTGAGTCATTGCATGTGTGTTCTTTTCCGAAACCACATTGATCCCCTGGTGACATTTGCATGTGTGTTCTTTTCCTCAACTACATGGATCCACTAGTGACATTGCATGTCTGTTCATTTCCAGAACCACATGGATCCACTAGAGTCATTGCATGTGTGTTCTTTTTCTAAACCGCATTGATCCACTATAGTCATTACATGTGTGTTCATTTCCTAAATGACATGTATCCACTCGTGACATTTGCACGTATGTTCTTTTCCTAAACCACATTGATCTACTTGTGACATTGCATCTGTGTTTTTTCGTAAACCACATTGATCCACTAGTGTCATTGAATGTGTGTTATTTTCCTAAACCACATGGATCCACTGGAGTCATTGCATGGGTGTTCTTTTCCTAAACCACATCGATCCACTACAGTCATTGCATGTGTGTTCTTTTCCTAAACCACATGGATCCACTAGAGTCATTGGATGTGTGTTCTTTTCCTAAACGACATGTATCCACTGGTGACATTTGCATGTGTGTTGTTTTCCTAAACCACATTGATCTACTTGTGACATTGCATGTGTGTGTTTTTTTGTAAACCACATTGATCCACTAGTGTCATTACATGTGTGTTCTTTTCCTAAACCACATGTATCCACTGGTGTCATTGAATGTGTGTTCTTTTCCTAAACCACATGGATCCACTATAGTCATTGTATGTGTGTTCTTTTCCTAAACGATATGTATCCACTGATGACATTTGCATGTGTGTTCTTTTCCTAAACCACATTGATCTACTTGTGACATTGCATGTGTGTGTTTTTCGTAAACCACATTGATCCACTAGTGTCATTACATGTGTGTTCTTTTCCTGAACCACATGGATCCATTGGTGTCACTGCATGTGTTTTCTTTTCCTAAACCACATGGATCCGCTTGTAACATTACATGTGTGTTCTTTTCTTAAACCACATGGATCCACTCATGACATTACATGTGTTTTATTTTCCTAAACTACATGGATCCACTAGGGACATTGCATGTGTGTTCTTTTCCAAAACCACATTGATCCACTAGAGTCATTGCATGTGTGTTCTTTTCCTAAACCACATGGATCCGCTAGCATCATTGGATGTGTGTTCTTTTCCTAAACGACATGTATCCAATGGTGACATTTGCACGTATGTTCTTTTCCTAAACCACATTGATCTACTTGTGACATTGCATGTGTGTATTTTTTCGTAAACCACATTGATCCATTAGTGTCATTGCATGTGTGTTCTTTTCCTGAACCACATGGATCCATTGGTTTCATTCCATGTGTGTTCTTTTCCTAAACCACATGGATCCACTTGAGGCATTGCATGTGTGTTCATTTCCAAAACCACATTGATCCACTAGTGACATTTGCATGTGTTTTTTTCCTAAACCACATGGATCCACTAGTGACATTGCATGTGTGTTCTTTTCCTAAACCAGATGGATCCACTGGTGACATTGCATGTGTGTACTTTTCCTAAACCACATGGATCCACTAGTGACATTGCATGTGTGTTCTTTTCCTGAACCACATGGATCAACTAGAGTCCTTGCATGTGTGTTCTTTTCCTAAACCACATTGATCCACTAGACTCATTGCATGTTTGTTCTTTTCCTAAACCACATTGATCGATTAGAGTCATTGCATGTGCGTTCTTTTCCTAAACCACATGAATCCGCTAGCGTCATTGGATGTGTGTTCTTTTCCTAAACGACATGTATCCACTGGTGACATTTGCACGTATGTTCTTTTCCTAAACCACATTGATCTACTTGTGACATTGCATGTGTTTATTTTTTCGTAAACCACATTGATCCATTAGTGTCATTGCATGTGTGTTCTTTTCCTGAACCAGATGGATCCATTGGTTTCATTCCATGTGTGTTCTTTTCCTAAACCACATGGATCCACTTGAGCCATTGCATGTGTGTTCATTTCCAAAACCACATTGATCCACTAGTGACATTTGCATGTGTGTTTTTTCCTAAACCACATGGATCCACTAGTGACATTGCATGTGTGTTCTTTTCCTAAACCAGATGGATCCACTGGTGACATTGCATGTGTGTTCTTTTCCTAAACCACATGGATCCAATAGTGACATTGCATGCGTGTTCTTTTCCTTAACCACATGGATCAACCAGAGTCCTTGCATGTGTGTTCTTTTCCTAAACCACATTGATCCACTAGACTCATTGCATGTGTGTTCTTTTCCTAAACCACATTGATCCACTAGACTCATTGCATGTGTGTTCTTTTCCTAAACCACATGGATCCACTTGTGACATTGCTTGTGTGCTCTTTTCCTAAACCACATGGATCCACCAGTGACATTGCATGTGTGTTCTTTTCCTAAACCACATGGATCCACTTGTGACATTGCATGTGTGTTCTTTTCCTAAGCCACATTGATCTACTAGAGTCATTGCATGTGTGTTATTTTCCTAAACCACATGGATCCACTAGAGTCATTGTATGTGTGTTGTTTTCCTAAACCACATGTATCCACTGGTGACATTTTCATGTTTGTTCTTTTCCTAAACCACATTTATCTACTTGTGACATTGCATGTGTGTTATTTTCCTGTACCACATTGGTCCACTAGTGCCATTGCATGTGTGTTCTTTTCCTGAACCACATGGATCCACTGGTGTCATTGCATGCGTGTTTTTCCTAAACCACATGGATCCACTTAAGGCATTGCATGTGTGTTCTTTTCTGAAACCACATTGATCCACTAGGGACATTTGCATGTGTGTTCTTTTCCTTAACTACATGGATCCACTAGTGACATTTCATGTATGTTCATTTCCAGAACCACATGGATCTGAAGGGTTTCGCAGCATAGTAAATCAAAATTTTCTACGGAAGCGAACAGAGGGAAAGCCAAGATCTAATCTAGGAGATGCAAACAACAAGAGAGATTGGATTAGATCTTCAAACCCTTGAAGAATCGCGCAGCGGAACGTTCGTCGGAACGTGGGTGATGTAGTCGTACTCTCTTCTCCTCCTCGCGATCCGATCCGATCTAGCACCACAAGTGGCGGTGCCTCCGTGAGATGCACACGTGCAGCACCTCGACGTCTCCTCCTTCCTCGGACCAGCAAGTAGGGTGGAGAGATAGATTGGATCTACAACACGACGGCGTGGTGTATATGGTGGACAATTTCTGCAGCAGGGCTTCGCCTACAAACAGTCGGGAGGGAGAGAGGAGGGCAGCAGGGCAACTAGGGTTTGGAGGAAGGTGTGTGTGGTAGGGAGGGGGCGCACCAGCCCTCTATATATAGAGGGGGGTGCGGCCAGCCCTTGCCCATCCTCCAACCCTATCTCTAGTTTAAACGATTTAAACTCTCCCTTCTAGAAACCCTATCTTATCTCTAGTTTAAACGATTTAAACTTATCTAGGATCGGATGGGCCCTATGGGGCCTTGTGACCGTGGCCCAATGCGGACAGGACACTCCCTCATAGGCCCATGCCCCCTCCCGGAAGGTGGGACCACGTTGGCCCCCTTCCGGAAGGTTCTAGAAGCTTCCGGTACAATACCGATTAATCCGGAACAATTCCGAACTCCAAAAAATGCACTGCCTTATATGAATCTTATTCTCCGGACCATTCCGGAACCTCTCGTGATGTCCCGGATCCCATCTGAGACTCCGAACAAAAATTCATAAACCAAGTATCCAATCTATCCTAGCGTCGAGACACGTTAAGTGTGTGACCCTGCGGGTTCGAGAATATGCAGACATGATCTTCTATCAATAATCAACAGCGGGGTCTCGGCACCCATATTGACTCCCACACATTCATCGATGATCATATCGGATGAACCATGATGCCAGGATTCAATCAATCCCATATATATATTCCCTTTGTCTCGCGATATTTTACTTGCCCGAGATTCGATCGTCGGTACCGTCATACCTAGTTCAATCTCGTTCACAGCAAGTACTTTACTCGTTCCGTAATCCAATATCACTTTGTGATCAACTCCTTAACCACATGCTTGCAAGCGGTGTTGATATCGATTACCGAGTGGGCCCGAAGTATATCTCTCCGACTTGGGAGGGACAAATTCCATCTCGATACATACAACCCAACAGATACTTTCCGATCACCTGAGAGACACCTTTATGATCACCCTCTCATAGGATGACGTTTGATGACCTCAAAGCTTTCTTCCGATACCAGGGAGTTGTATTATCTCATGGTCTAAGGAATACAATATTTGACATAAGAAAAGCTTCGCAATGACGAACACGATGACACGATCTAATTGCTTCGCTTAGTTTGGGTCTATCCACCACATCATTCTCCAATGATATGATCTCATTATCAATTGACAACTCATGTCTATGGTTAGGAAACCTTAACCATCATTGATCAATGAGCTAGTCCATAGAGGCGTACTAGGGACACGGTGTTGTTCACAAACCACACAAGTATTAATGTTTCCGCTTAATACAATTCTAGCATGGAATATAAACTTTATCATGAACAAGAATTATAATAATAACATCTTTATTATTGCCTCTAGGGCATAATTCCAACAGTCTCCCACTTGCACTAGAGTCAATAATCTAGTTTACATTTGGCAACAATCTCACACCCATGGCACTGAGGTGTTGATCATGTTTTATACATGGAAGAGGTTTAGTCAATGGATCTGCGACATTCAGATCTGTATGTACTTTGCTGATCTTCAGATCTCCATCTGCTATATAATCTCGGATTATATGAAACTTGCGGTTGATATGCTTGGTCTTTGGATGATATCTTGGTTCCTTAGCGAGTGCTATGGCGCCAGTGTTGTCACACAATATCTCCAGTGGGTCCAATGCACTTGGAACCACGCCAAGCTCAGTGATGAAGTTTCTGATCCAAACTCCTTCACTTGACGCTTCTGCAGCAGCCATGTATTCCGCTTCTACTGTAGATCCCGCGATCACGCTTTGCTTGCAGCTTCTCCAGCTCACAGCTCCTCCATTCAAAATATACACGTATCCTGTCTGAGATTTAGAATCATCCTTGTCGGTGTCGAAACTAGCATCGACGTAACCTTTTACGACGAGCTGTTCATCACCCCCATAGACTAAGAACATTTCTTTAGTTCTATTTAGGTATCTTAGGATGTTCTTTACGGCTGTCCAGTGTTCCACTCCTGGATTACTTTGATATCTGCTCGTCAAACTAAGAGCATTGGACACATCCGGTCTAGTACACAGCATGGCATACATGATGGAACCTATGGCCGAGGCATAAGGCACTTTGCTCATAGCTTCCCTATCATTTACCATAGCTGGACACTGAGCCTTGCTCAATATCTTACCTGACAACATAGGCACTGAACCTTTCAATGCCTTATCCATTCTGAACCTTTTTAGAACTTTGTCTAGGTATGTACTCTGGCTTAAAGCTATCAGGCGTCTTTGTCTATCTCTATAGATTTTGATGCCCAATATATAAGCAGCTTCACCTAGGTCTTTCATTGAAAAACACTTGTTCAAATAACTCTTCACATCGTTAAGCATGTTGATGTCATTTCCAATAATCAATATGTCATCCACATATAGTACCAGAAACGTCACCGAGCTCCCACTCACTTGTAGATGCAAGCTTCGTAGCAATTTGGAACAAATCCAAAGCTCTTGATCACTTGATCAAAACGAAGGTTCCAACTCTGAGATGCTTGCTTCAGTCCATAAATGGAACGCTGAAGTTTGCATACTTTATCAGCATCCTTAGGATCGACAAAACCTTCGGGTTGCATCATATACAACTCTTCATCAATGTTGCCATTGAGGAAAGCAGTCTTGACGTCCATTTGCCATATTTCATAATCATGAAACGCAGCAATTGCTAATAAAATCCGAATGGACTTAAACATCGCTACGGGAGAGAAAGTATCATCGTAGTCAACACCTTGAACTTGTCGAAAACCTTTCGCAACAAGACGTGCTTTATAGACGGTAACATTACCATCCGTGTCCGTTTTCTTCTTTAAGATCCATTTGCACTCAACGGCCTTTCGGTCGCTAGGAGGGTCCACCAAAGTCCATACTTGGTTTTCGCTCATGGATCCCAATTCGGATTTCATGGCTTCTAGCCATTTCTCAGAGTCTGGGCTCATCATGGCTTCCTCATAGTTCGTAGGTTCACTGTCTTCTACTAACAAGACTGTCAAGACAGGGTTGCCGTACCACTCAGGAGGGGCACGCGACCTTATCGACCTGCGATGTTCAGTAGCAGCATCGTCCGAAGCTTCATGATCCTTGTCATTAGCTTCCTCTATTGTTGGTGCAGGCGGCACTGGAACAATTTCAGGTGCTGCGCTACTCTCCAATTCAAGAGAAGGTTCAATAACCTCGTCTAGCTCTACTTTCCTCCCACTCACCTCTTTCGAGGTTTCTCCTTCTCAAGAAAGGAACTGTTCTTTGCGACAAACACTTTGCCTTCGGTTCTGTGATAGAAGGTATACCCAATAGTTTCCTTAGGGTATCCTATGAAGACGCATTTCTCCGCTTTGGGTTCGAGCTTGTCCGGCATCAACTTCTTGACGTAAGCTTCGCATCCCCAAACTTTAAGAAACGACAACTTAGGTTTAGCACCAAACCACAGTTCATACGGTGTCGTCTCAACGGATTTAGATGGAGCCCTATTTAAAGTGAATGCAGCGGTTTCTAATGCATAACCCCAAAATGATAACGGCAAATCAGTAAGAGACATCATCGATCGGACCATATCTAATAGGGTTCGATTCCGGCGTTCAGACACACCATTGCGCTGTGGTGTTCCGGGTGGCGTGAGTTGTGAAACGATTCCACTTGCTTTGAGATGCGTGAGAAAATCATAACTCAAATATTCGCCCCCACGATCGGATCGTAGAAACTTAATCTTTCTGTTACGATGGTTCTCTACTTCATTCTGAAATTCTTTGAACTTTTCAAACGTTTCAGATTTATGTTTCATTAAATAGATATACCCATATCTACTTAAGTCATCGGTAAAAGTGAGAAAATAGCGATATCCACCGCGCGTCGAAACACTCATCGGTCCGCATACATCGGTATGTATGATTTCCAACAAGTCCGTTGCTCGCTCCATCATACCGGAGAACGGGGTTTTGATCATCTTGCCCATGAGGCATGGTTCGCATGTGTCAAATGATTCAAAATCAAGAGACTCCAAAAGTCCATCAGAATGGAGTTTCTTCATGCGCTTTACACCAATATGACCTAGACGACAGTGCCACAAATAAGTAGTTGTAACTACCTCGGTGAATTACGCTCCTAGTTACAAGCCTGGATGAACGGAAATGGTTGAAATAGTACGGTGGGGCCCAAATGCCACTCACAGGTAGACCTTTCGGCCGTCCCAACCATTTCCAAACATCGGGACAAGAACGGGCGGCGTAATCGGCAGGCGAAGGGATCAACTACATACACAAATGAGTATGTATGCAAGCCACCATACAATAGTACATTAGATCCATTCCATCTAAAAAGAAAGGAAATATAGCAACGCCATATGGCAAGATCCAAATATCCTAGATAGATATAATAGTTTAGGATATCTCCTCATACATCAAACATCAGAGTATCAAGCGGAAGCGGAAGACAAAATCCGAGTACGGATAAGAAGCAAATCGGCATAAGATGCCCCATAAATAAGCAGATCCCGCCCACAGATCTCACGGATCCCCGTTCCCGGAATCTCTACACCGAATGATCATTGCCCACATCGTCCGTCTCTTCCACCCAGTATCCATCTTGTGAGGGTACCTGTTCATCTGAACCAATAATTTATCGTGTGAGACCCTAGGGGTACTCAGCAAGTCTTTATGCCTCTAAAGGGCACACATCCTGGGGTGACGCAATTGCAGCAAAAGATAAACCCTAGCAATTCTATAGATACTCGCTAACCATCCGCCTAACCAGAGATAGACGGATGTCCGTGAATTAATAACAACAGTTATAACAGTTATAACGGTAATCTTAACAGATCCATCCTCCTCCTCGCTTACCGACGAGGAAGCGGACGAACAACCCCCATCCGTTGGCAGTTTTATTATCCATTACGTGAGTGTTGCACTATTTACTAGTCAGGTACCTAGTCTAGTCAAATTAAAAGCGGTACTTTAGTTATGCTTGTCTATGATCGAGAAACTGTGCTCCAAGTCGTCCATAACCGCGGACACGGCTTTCAGAAAGTTTTACCCTGCAGGGGTGCACAAATAGCAACACACACTCGATATGCCTCGGAAAAACCAAATCAAAACCCAACGAGGCAGTCACGACAAAGCAATTACAGGATTCAGAAATATTTCAGGGGGCCACCCCATTGAGCTACCCGCAACGAAGTTAGCTGACTCCGAGACGGACTCAAGGTTTGCGTCAATGGCTGTGAACGACTGGGAACCCGAAAATGTGACTGGGCTTGTCGACACCGCGAAAACACTCCGCTTTCCTAAACAGTACAGTGTGCAGTACCTCGCACAATTTAAATAAAGCAGTAAAGCATGGCATAAGTACAGGATAGTAAATAAAACCTCAAACTAGTTTGTGGCCCCAAGAAATAAGAATGAATCAAGCTCTGGCTCAGGGGGGTCCATAAGGCCTCCCGGATGTGGATAGCGCGAATAATCTTGGAACAGGAATCAAGTACTCGGGGTCTTACGGGACACAAGTGAGCCTGAAAAACCAAATAGCGAATATGGCTCACCGATGCCGCTTTCATTAGTTATCCCACTACTACCCAGATTCAGTTGTTTAGGTACCTCGTTATCCATCAGACACTCACAAACCCTACACATGCTGTTCTACGACTCGCATGGCTCAAGCAACTCCTGTAGTAATGGCTCATGGGATGGAGGAACAAGCTTCGGTGGGGCTTAAAAGTAAAGGCTATGCAATACTTGGGATTCAGATTAGTGCAATCGCGACTCAATGATGCAAGAATAAGATAGAGGCAATAGGTACTATATGTATGCAAGCATGTGGTAGTGCTTGCCTGGCAGCTCAGTTGAAGCACGGGATGGATCTAGGTAGTGCTCCTGGTTCTCTTGATATATCCCCTGCTCAGCGTCTATTCGAAGAAGAACCAAACAAACAAGGGCCAACATAAATAAAGTGCACAAGCATATGAATAAATGCATCAAGCAAACAATCATGCCATGATGAATGATGCACAATTTGCATGGCAATAAAGTAGCATGGCATGGGTGAGTGTGGAATACAAGAATGAATCATTTTATTGAGTTTTGGCCCCATTTTATACTCATATTAATTGCTGTACACTTTATATTTATATGATGCTTGCTTCAAAACAGATAAAGGAATGCGTAAACAGAAAGGTCTCGTCGAGCTAATCATTTTAGACATATTATTTGTTAAATTTGGAGTTATAAAACAAAAGTTATTAATTGTTTAAGACAAAAGGGCATTTTATTGTAAATTAAGTCAACTTGAAATTTTAATTGTTCAAAATATGTTTTGGATGGAAGATTTGAATTCCTCACATTTTTCTGATTTCAAAACATATATTATATGTATTAATTGGGTTTGTATTTTAAAAGTTATTTAAAAACAGAAATAAATTTGAATTTGAAATAATTTGAAAAGATTTGAATTAAGACAGATATGCAGAAAGTCTTTTTGTACTCAGGTGAGGGTAACCCGAGCCACTGACCGGTGGGCCACTGCTGACTGGGACACCACAGCGCGCAGGAATCCTTTTATCACTGCGAGCTAACCTAGCCTAAGTGAATGACATGTGGGGCCACGGCACAGGCGGACCCACGCGCCAGCGGACGGGTGTGGGGCTGCCACGCGGCACAGCGAGGGAGCGTGGGTTGAGACTAAGATACTAGGGGGGCTCTTTTGCAAGATCGAACGGCGGCTGACTGGTGGCCCAAAAAGGAGCGCGGGTTTAGGAGTTAAAAGGTGCAGGGGGGTTTCTGCAAAACAAGCGCTCGCACTGTGCTTCTTCTCTGAAAACGTCTGTCGACAGATCGATGACGAACGCGCGGAGCGCAGCGCGCGGCGCGTGGGGCTCGAACACGCGACCTGGGCGCGCAGGCAGAGGCGGAGCCACTGCGGTGGCTTGGGCTAGGTGTTGGAAGGCTGGACGCAGGCTAGATGAGGGCTAAGCGAAGCGGAAGCGAGCAAGCAGAAACGAGCGGCGGCGCGCAGAGGGTGATCGACGAAAAGGCTGGCGAGGCTAGGGCAGCATGGCGAAGCGGACCATGTCAGGGAGGTTAGCCAGCTCACCGAGAGTGCGTCGGTGTAGGTGGATCGGGTCGGCGAGCAGCAGGGCGACGATGATGCAGAGACCGAGCGAGCTAGGGTTTCGGGGTCGGCGTCGCGAGGTCCTGCGGCTCCGGTCCTTCTCCTCCTCGACGGCGGTACTAGGCGAAGCAGGGGATGCTTGCGGTCTTCCTCGACACCAGAGAGCGCGACGCCACCGGCTGGAAGAGAAGGGACGGTGGAGGCCGAGGGTTTTTGCCGGCGATGGGGGTAGACGGTGGTGGAGAGGAAGGAGAGAAGAGGGCGAGGCCCTGGCGGATCTGGGGTAGCTGGGCGAGGCAGAGAGGTAGGAGAGGTGGTAGGTAGCAGAGAGGGAGGGAGGTGCCGTGTGGGGGCGGGGGTAGATGAAAAAGGTGGCTCGGCCACCTTTCCCTTCTCCTCCTCTCACGTGCTCGGCAGGGCAGGGGCAGGCAGGGGCAGCGGGCAGGTGGGCAAGGTGAGGCCAGGGAGGGTGGCTCGGGCTGTGGTCCACTAGGCAGAGAGAGAGAGAGCAAGAGAGGGAGAGGGGGTAGCCTCGGGTAGGGTTAGGGTTTGGAGCTAGGCTCGGTTAGAGAGGGGGTGTGGCTCGGGTGTAGCTAGGGTTTGGTTGGGGTGGCAGCTAGGTGGGCCAGGGTGGCCAGGTGGGGCCAGCAAGGAGGGGAGAGGAGAGAGGCCGAGAGGGGGTGATGCGGTGGTTTAGGGTTTTGCTAGAACTAGGTTTAGCGGGGGGGTATGGTTAGATGGGTAGGTGAAAAGGGTGGTAGGGTTTTAGAATTAGATAGAGGATTAGGGTAGGATGGTTTAGGGTTTAGATAGGATACACAAGATCATGCATGGATGGTGGAGAAAAAGGAGAGGGAGGTGAAGAAAAGAGAGAGAGATGGATAGATGTGTGTGGTTTGGATTCACTCAAAATGCAAATAAAATCCAAATGACAAGCAAAAGTGGTTCTTGCATGGCCCATGCAAAGCTAATTTAATGCCATGTTAATCATTGTGAAAACAATATTATCACATGGCATTGTTATTATGCATTTCCAAAGGTGGAATAAAGCCAAGCAAAAGAAATGGAAGGATGCCCCATGTGGAGTAATTGGAGATGGCCATGTTTGAAATAAAATGGGACATTCTAGTGTGTATGTTCCACTAGGTATTTAATAGTCCCATAACATTCTCACATGAGCATAAATCCATAACAATCCAAATGGAAGCTAGGAGAAAGGGTCCCACTCACAAGGCATGCAAAGGTGGCCATGTGGCTCTCATAAACCAATATTGTGAAAACAACATGATGCTAAGATGAGAGCATGTGGAAAAAGAATTGAATCCATCCCAACCCACATGAGCTAGAAGTAAAACCAATAAATGCCAAGCTCATATTTAGTTGGATGGTGGAATTATAAGGTGGTGAAAGAAAGGTGGTGGAGTTAATAAAAGATATGCCCCCAACTCAACTTGGGCATTACACAGTATATCAAGAACCAAATACAATATCAAGAGGCAAATACAATTAGTAATGCATATGAGATAAGAACCAAATCAAAAAGGGTTTTATATGATGCTCAAATGCAAGGAGGCATGATGACATGAGCATGATATAATGATGATGCAACAATTATATGTTTGAAGTAGCCATTATATTACTAGATCAAGTAGCATTACAATTGTTAGACAATTGGGATGCTACAGTAGTATTATCACTATCTACTTTGCATCTTTTAGCCTCAATGTTATGGATGTGTGTTTCATCCCTTTCGAGATTTAGAAGAAATAAACCATTCACAAGAGGTGCATGACCATAAAAGATGTTACTCATATAAATAGAACAACCATTATTCTCCGATTTAAATGAATAACCGTCTTGCAATAAACACGATCCAGAAATAATGTTCATGCTCAACGCAGGCACATAATAACATTTATTAAGGTTTAAAACTAATCCCGAAGGTAAAACTAAGGAGAGCGTGCCGACGGCCATCACATCAACTCTTGATCCGTTGCCAACGCGCATCGTCACCTCATCCCTCGCAAGCCGCCGTCTATTCCATAGCTCCTGTTTCGAGTTACAAATATTAGCAACTGAACCAGTATCAAATACCCAGGCACTACAACAAGGGCTAGTAAGGAAAACATCAATAACATGTATATCAAATATACCTTTGATGGTGCCAGCCTTCTTGTCCGCTAAGTACTTCGGACAGTTGCGCTTCCAGTGACCCTTGTCCTTGCAATAGAAGCACTCAGTGTCCGGCTTAGGACCAGACTTGAGCTTCTTCTCAGCAGGGGCATTGCGCTTGCCGCCGCCCTTCTTGAAGGGCTTCTTTGCACCTTTACCTTTCTTAAAGGAGGGCTTGTTGACCATCAACACATGATTATCCTTCTTGATGTCCACCTCCGCAGCCTTCAGCTTTGCGAAGAGCTCGGTGATCGTATCAGTGGAACCAATCTGATTATGAGTCACTACAAAACTTTTGTAGCTGGGAGGGAGTGATTGCAGAACCCTGTCAATCTTGAGCTCCTCTAGAATCTTGCAGTCCAGTTGCTCAAGGCGTTGAGTGTAGCCCGACATCTTAATGGCGTGCTCACTAACGGAACTCCCTTCCTCCATCTTGCAGTTAAAGAACTTCTCGGAGATCTCATATCTCTCAGAACGGGCCTGAGTCTGAAACATGGTTTTCAGCTCTTCGAGAATCTCAAAGGGCCCGGGATAGTTTTCAAAACAATTTTGAAGTTCTGGTTCCATAGCAAACTACATGGTGCTCTTAATCACACCATAATCATCTTTGCGCGACTGATAGACAGCTTTCTCATCAGCCGGCGAAGTTGCAGCGGGGGGGTTACCTAACGCTTTCTCAAGGACATAGTCCTTTTGACCGCCAGAGAGAATGATTCTCAGATTGCGGAACCAGTTGGTGAAGTTAGACCCATTGTTCTTAAGCTTTTCTTTCTCAGCAAAAACGTTGAAGTTGAAGTTGGACTTAGCCATGTGATCTACAATATTTGCAAGTACAAATTAGACTATGTTCATGATAAATAGTTCAACTTAATCAAATTACTTGATGAACTCCCACTAAATTCAACATCCCTCAAGTTGTTTAGTGAACATGATCCAAATTCACCACACCTAATCCGATCTTCACGAGAAGAGATGTGGTTTCAATGGTGGACAACGAAGTGTCGATCATATCATTCAGATGACTCATGCTTAACCTTTCGGTTCATGTGTTTCGAGGCCATGTCTGTACATGCTAGGCTCGTCAAGTTAGACCCAAGTATTTCCGCGTGTGCAAAACTGGCTTGCACCCGTTGTATGTGAGCATAGAGTCTATAGCACCCGATCATCACGTGATGCTTGGACACGACGAACTTTCGCAACGGTGCATACTTGGGGAGAACACAGTTTTTATCTTGATCTTTAAGTGAGGAATCATCTTATAATGCTACCGTCGCGATCTAAGCATGATAAGATACATAAAAGGATAAACATCACATGCATATAACTTTATGTGACATGGTATAGCCAATCTTCGCGCAATGATCACCATCTTGTGCGTTCCGGCATGATCTCCATCACTCCACCATGATTGCCTCCACCACGAATAGCAACTACAACTATTGCTAACTACTTAGCGATAAAGTAAAGCTATTACATGGCGTATAAGAAGTTGACTCGCAGGTTATACACAATTATAAAGACAACCATATGGCTCCTGCCGGTTGTTTACTCATCGACATGCAAGTCGTGAAACATTACAAAACATGATCATCGCATCCAATATACACATCACATCTTGGGCCATACCATATCACAGAAAACACTCCCTGCAAAAACAAGTTAGACGCCTCTACTTTGTTGTTGCATGTTTTACGTGGCTTATGGGAGTAGATGCTAAGAACGATTCTTACCTACGGAAAGCCAAGATCTAATATAGGAGATGAAAACAACGAGAGAGATTGGATTAGATCTTCATACCCTTGAAGATTCGCGCAGCGGAACGTTCGTCGGAACGTGGGTGATGTAGTCGTACTCGCTTCTCCTCCTCGCGATCCGATCCGATCTAGCACCACAAGTGGCGGTGCCTCCGTGAGATGCACACGTGCAGCACCTCAACGTCTCCTCCTTCCTCGGACTAGCAAGTAGGGTGGAGAGATAGATTGGATCTACAACATGACGGCGTGGTGTATATGGTGGAGAATTTCTGCAGCAGGTCTTCGCCTACAAACAGTCGGGAGGGAGAGAGGAGGGCAGTAGGGCAACTAGGGTTTGGAGGAAGGTGTGTGTGGTAGGGAGGGGGCGCACCAGCCCTCTATATATAGAGGGGGGTGCGGCCAGCCCTTGCCCATCCTCCAAGCCTATCTCTAGTTTAAACGATTTAAACTCTCCCTTCTAGAAACCCTATCTTATCTCTAGTTTAAACGATTTAAACTTATCTAGGATCGGCTGGGCCCTATGGGGCCTTGTGACCGTGGCCCAATGCGGACAGGACACTCCCTCATAGGCCCATGCCCCCTCCCGGAAGGTGGGACCACGTTGGCCCCCTTCCGGAAGGTTCTAGAAGCTTCCGGTACAATACCGATTAATCCGGAACAATTCCGAACTCCAAAAACTGCACTGCCTTATATGAATCTTATTCTCCGGACCATTCCGGAACCTCTCGTGATGTCCTGGATCCCATCCGAGACTCCGAACAAAAATTCATAAACCAATTATCCAATCTATCCTAGCGTCGAGACACGTTAAGTGTGTGACCCTGCGGGTTCGAGAATATGTAGACATGATCTTCTATCAATAATCAACAGCGGGGTCTGGGCACCCATATTGACTCCCACACATTCATCGATGATCATATCGGATGAACCATGATGCCAGGATTCAATCAATCCCATATATATATTCCCTTCGTCTCGCGATATTTTACTTGCCCGAGATTCGATCGTCGGTACCGTCATACCTAGTTCAATCTCGTTCACAGCAAGTACTTTACTCGTTCCGTAATCCAATATCACTTTGTGATCAACTCCTTAACCACATGCTTGCAAGCGGTGTTGATATCGATTACCGAGTGGGCCCGAAGTATATCTCTCCGACTTGGGAGGGACAAATTCCATCTCGATACATACAACCCAACAGATACTTTCCGATCACCTGAGAGACACCTTTATGATCACCCTCTCATAGGATGACGTTTGATGACCTCAAAGCTTTCTTCTGATACCAGGGAGTTGTATTATCTCATGGTCTAAGGAATACAATATTTGACATAAGAAAAGCTTCGCAATGACGAACACGATGACACGATCTAATTGCTTCGCTTAGTTTGGGTCTATCCACCACATCATTCTCCAATGATATGATATCATTATCAATTGACAACTCATGTCTATGGTTAGGAAACCTTAACCATCATTGATCAATGAGCTAGTCCATAGAGGCGTACTAGGGACACGGTGTTGTTCACAAACCACACAAGTATTAATGTTTCCGCTTAATACAATTCTAGCATGGAATATAAACTTTATCATGAACAAGAATTATAATAATAACATCTTTATTATTGCCTCTAGGGCATAATTCCAACAGGATCCACTAAAGTCATTGCATGTGTGTTCTTTTCCTAAACCGCATTGATCCACTATAGTCACTACATGTGTGTTCTTTTCCTAAATGACATGTATCCACTCGTGACATTCGCATGTGTGTTCTTTTCCTAAACCACATTGATCTACTTGTGACATTGCATCTGTGTTTTTTCGTAAACCACATTGATCCACTAGTGTCATTGAATGTGTGTTCTTTTCCTAAACCACATTGATCTACTTGTGACATTTCATGTGTGTGTTTTTCGTAAACCACATTGTCCCACTAGTGTCATTACATGTGTGTTCTTTTCCTGAACCACATGGATCCATTGGTGTCACTGCATGTGTATTCTTTTCCTAAACCACATGGATCCGCTTGTGACAGTATATGTGTGTTCTTTTCTTAAACCACATGGATCCACTCATGACATTACATGTGTTTTATTTTCCTAAACTACATGGATCCACTAGGGATATTGCATGTGTGTTCTTTTCCTAAACCACCTTGATCCACTAGAGTCATTGCATGTGTGTTCCTTTCCTAAACCACATGGATCCGCTAGCGTCATTGGATGTGTGTTCTTTTCCTAAACGACATGTATCCACTGGTGACATTTGCACGTATGTTCTTTTCCTAAACCACATTGATCCACTAGTGTCATTCAATGTGTGTTATTTTCCTAAACCGCATGGATCCACTAGAGTCATTGGATGGGTGTTCTTTTGCTAAACCACATCGATCCACTAGAGTCATTGCATGTGTGTTCTTTTCCTAAACCACATGGATCCACTAGAGTCATTGGATGTGTGTTCTTTTCCTAAACGACATGTATCCACTAGTGACATTTGCATGTGTGTTGTTTTCCTAAACCACATTGATCTACTTGTGACATTGCATGTGTGTGTTTTTTGTAAACCACATCGATCCACTAGTGTCATTACATGTGTGTTATTTTCCTAAACCACATGGATCCACTAGTGTAATTGCATGTGTGTTCTTTTCCTAAACCACATTGATCTACTTGTGACATTGCATCCGTGTTTTTTCGTAAACCACATTGATCCACTAGTGTCATTGAATGTGTGTTATTTTCCTAAACCACATGGATCCAGTAGAGTCATTGGATGGGTGTTCTTTTCCTAAACCACATCGATCCACTAGAGTCATTGCACGTGTGTTCTTTTCCTAAACCACATGGATCCACTAGAGTCATTGGATGTGTGTTCTTTTCCTAAACGACATGTATCCACTAGTGACATTTGCATGTGTGTTGTTTTCCTAAACCACATTGATCTACTTGTGACATTGCATGTGTGTGTTTTTGTAAACCACATTGATCCACTAGTGTCATTACATGTGTGTTCTTTTCCTGAACCACATGGATCCACTAGTGTAATTGCATGTGTGTTATTTTCCTAAACCACATGGATCCACTAGAGTCATTGCATGTGTGCTGTTTTCCTAAAGCACATGTATCCACTGGTGACATTTTCAAGTTTGTTCTTTTCCAAAACCACATTTATCTACTTGTGACATTGCATGTGTGTTATTTTCCTGTACCACATTGGTCCACTAGTGCCATTGCATGTGTGTTCTTTTCCTGAACCACATGGATCCACTAGTGTCATTGCATGCGTGTTTTTCCTAAACCACATGGATCCACTTGAGTCATTGCATGTGTGTTCTTTTCTGAAACCACATTGATCCCCTGGTGACATTTGCATGTGTGTTCTTTTCCTTAACTACATGGATCCACTAGTGACATTGCATGTCTGTTCATTTCCAGAACCACATGGATCCACTAGAGTCATTGCATGTGTGTTCTTTTTCTAAACCGCATTGATCCACTATTGTCATTACATGTGTGTTCATTTCCTAAATGACATGTATCCACTCGTGACATTTGCACGTATGTTCTTTTCCTAAACCACATTGATCTACTTGTGACATTGCATCTGTGTTTTTTTCGTAAACCACATTGATCCACTAGTGTCATTGAATGTGTGTTATTTTCCTAAACCACATGGATCCACTGGAGTCATTGCATGGGTGTTCTTTTCCTAAACCACATCGATCCACTACAGTCATTGCATGTGTGTTCTTTTCCTAAACCACATGGATCCACTAGAGTCATTGGATGTGTGTTCTTTTCCTAAACGACATGTATCCACTGGTGACATTTGCATGTGTGTTGTTTTCCTAAACCACATTGATCTACTTGTGACATTGCATGTGTGTGTTTTTTGTAAACCACATTGATCCACTAGTGTCATTACATGTGTGTTCTTTTCCTAAACCACATGGATCCAGTGGTGTCATTGAATGTGTGTTCTTTTCCTAAACCACATGGATCCACTATAGTCATTGTATGTGTGTTCTTTTCCTAAACGACATGTATCCACTGGTGACATTTGCATGTGTGTTCTTTTCCTAAACCACATTGATCTACTTGTGACATTGCATGTGTGTGTTTTTCGTAAACCACATTGATCCACTAGTGTCATTACATGTGTGTTCTTTTCCTGAACCACATGGATCCATTGGTGTCACTGCATGTGTGTTCTTTTCCTAAACCACATGGATCCGCTTGTAACATTACATGTGTGTTCTTTTCTTAAACCACATGGATCCACTCATGACATTACATGTGTTTTATTTTCCTAAACTACATGGATCCACTAGGGACATTGCATGTGTGTTCTTTTCCTAAACCACATTGATCCACTAGAGTCATTGCATGTGTGTTCTTTTCCTAAACCACATGGATCCGCTAGCATCATTGGATGTGTGTTCTTTTCCTAAACGACATGTATCCACTGGTGACATTTGCACGTATGTTCTATTCCTAAACGACATTGATCTACTTGTGACATTGCATGTGTGTATTTTTTCGTAAACCACATTGATCCATTAGTGTCATTGCATGTGTGTTCTTTTCCTGAACCACATGGATCCATTGGTTTCATTCCAGGTGTGTTCTTTTCCTAAACCACATGGATCCACTTGAGGCATTGCATGTGTGTTCATTTCCAAAACCACATTGATCCACTAGTGACATTTGCATGTGTTTTTTTCCTAAGCCACATGGATCCACTAGTGACATTGCATGTGTGCTCTTTTCCTAAGCCAGATGGATCCACTGGTGACATTGCATGTGTGTACTTTTCCTAAACCACATGGATCCACTAGTGACATTGCATGTGTGTTCTTTTCCTGAACCACATGGATCAACTAGAGTCCTTGCATGTGTGTTCTTTTCCTAAACCACATTGATCCACTAGACTCATTGCATGTGTGTTCTTTTCCTAAACCACATGGATCCACTTGTGACATTGCATGTGTGCTCTTTTCCTAAACCACATGGCTCCACCAGTGACATTGCATGTGTGTTCTTTTCCTAAACCACATTGATCTACCTGTGACATTGCATGTGTGTGTTTTTCATAAACCACATTGATCCACTAGTGTCATTACATGTGTGTTCTTTTCCTGAACCACATGGATCCATTGGTGTCACTGCATGTGTATAATTTCCTACACCACATGGATCCGCTTGTGACATTACATGTGTGTTGTTTTCTTAAACCACATGGATCCACTCATGACATTACATGTGTTCTATTTTCCTAAACTACATGGATCCACTAGGGACATTGCATGTGTGTTCTTTTCCTAAACCACATTGATCCACTAGAGTCATTGCATGTGTGTTCCTTTCCTATACCACATGGATCCGCTAACGTCATTGGATGTGTGTTCTTTTCCTAAACGACATGTATCCACTGGTGACATTTGCACGTATGTTCTTTTCCTAAACCACATTGATCCACTAGTGTCATTGAATGTGTGTTATTTTCCTAAACCACATGGATCCACTAGAGTCATTGGATGGGTGTTCTTTTGCTAAACCACATCGATCCACTAGAGTCATTGCATGTGTGTTCTTTTCCTAAACCACATGGATCCACTAGAGTCATTGGATGTGTGTTCTTTTCCTAAACGACATGTATCCACTAGTGACATTTGCATGTGTGTTGTTTTCCTAAACCACATTGATCTACTTGTGACATTGCATGTGTGTGTTTTTTGTAAACCACATCGATCCACTAGTGTCATTACATGTGTGTTATTTTCCTAAACCACATGGATCCACTAGTGTAATTGCATGTGTGTTCTTTTCCTAAACCACATTGATCTACTTGTGACATTGCATCTGTGTTTTTTCGTAAACCACATTGATCCACTAGTGTCATTGAATGTGTGTTATTTTCCTAAACCACATGGATCCAGTAGAGTCATTGGATGGGTGTTCTTTTCCTAAACCACATCGATCCACTAGAGTCATTGCACGTGTGTTCTTTTCCTAAACCACATGGATCCACTAGAGTCATTGGATGTGTGTTCTTTTCCTAAACGACATGTATCCACTAGTGACATTTGCATGTGTGTTGTTTTCCTAAACCACATTAATCTACTTGTGACATTGCATGTGTGTGTTTTTTGTAAACCACATTGATCCACTAGTGTCATTACTTGTGTGTTCTTTTCCTGAACCACATGGATCCACTAGTGTAATTGCATGTGTGTTATTTTCCTAAACCACATGGATCCACTAGAGTCATTGCATGTGTGCTGTTTTCCTAAAGCACATGTATCCACTGGTGACATTTTCATGTTTGTTCTTTTCCAAAACCACGTTTATCTACTTGTGACATTGCATGTGTGTTATTTTCCTGTACCACATTGGTCCACTAGTGCCATTGCATGTGTGTTCTTTTCCTAAACCACATGGATCCACTAGTGTCATTGCATGCGTGTTTTTCCTAAACCACATGGATCCACTTGAGTCATTGCATGTGTGTTGTTTTCCGAAACCACATTGATCCCCTGGTGACATTTGCATGTGTGTTATTTTCCTTAACTACATGGATCCACTAGTGACATTGCATGTCTGTTCATTTCCAGAACCACATGGATCCACTAGAGTCATTGCATGTGTGTTCTTTTTCTAAACCGCATTGATCCACTATAGTCATTACATGTGTGTTCATTTCCTAAATGACATGTATCCACTCGTGACATTTGCACGTATGTTCTTTTCCTAAACCACATTGATCTACTTGTGACATTGCATCTGTGTTTTTTCGTAAACCACATTGATCCACTAGTGTCATTGAATGTGTGTTATTTTCCTAAACCACATGGATCCACTGGAGTCATTGCATGGGTGTTCTTTTCCTAAACCACATCAATCCACTACAGTCATTGCATGTGTGTTCTTTTCCTAAACCACATGGATCCACTAGAGTCATTGGATGTGTGTTCTTTTCCTAAACGACATGTATCCACTGGTGACATTTGCATGTGTGTTGTTTTCCTAAACCACATTGATCTACTTGTGACATTGCATGTGTGTGTTTTTTGTAAACCACATTGATCCACTAGTGTCATTACATGTGTGTTCTTTTCCTAAACCACATGGATCCACTGGTGTCATTGAATGTGTGTTCTTTTCCTAAACCACATGGATCCACTATATTCATTGTATGTGTGTTCTTTTCCTAAACGATATGTATCCACTGGTGACATTTGCATGTGTGTTCTTTTCCTAAACCACATTGATCTACTTGTGACATTGCATGTGTGTGTTTTTCGTAAACCACATTGATCCACTAGTGTCATTACATGTGTGTTCTTTTCCTGAACCACATGGATCCATTGGTGTCACTACATGTGTGTTCTTTTCCTAAACCACATGGATCCGCTTGTAACATTACATGTGTGCTCTTTTCTTAAACCACATGGATCCACTCATGACATTACATGTGTTTTATTTTCCTAAACTACATGGATCCACTAGGGACATTGCATGTGTGTTCTTTTCCTAAACCACATTGATCCACTAGAGTCATTGCATGTGTGTTCTTTTCCTAAACCACATGGATCCGCTAGCATCATTGGATGTGTGTTCTTTTCCTAAACGACATGTATCCACTGGTGACATTTGCACGTATGTTCTATTCCTAAACCACATTGATCTACTTGTGACATTGCATGTGTGTATTTTTTCGTAAACCACATTGATCCATTAGTGTCATTGCATGTGTGTTCTTTTCCTGAACCACATGGATCCATTGGTTTCATTCCATGTGTGTTATTTTCCTAAACCACATGGATCCACTTGAGGCATTGCATGTGTGTTCATTTCCAAAACCACATTGATCCACTAGTGACATTTGCATGTGTTTTTTCCTAAACCACATGGATCCACTAGTGACATTGCATGTGTGCTCTTTTCCTAAGCCAGATGGATCCACTGGTGACATTGCATGTGTGTACTTTTCCTAAACCACATGGATCCACTAGTGACATTGCATGTGTGTTCTTTTCCTGAACCACATGGATCAACTAGAGTCCTTGCATGTGTGTTCTTTTCCTAAACCACATTGATCCACTAGACTCATTGCATGTGTGTTCTTTTCCTAAACCACATGGATCCACTTGTGACATCGCATGTGTGCTCTTTTCCTAAACCACATGGATCCACCAGTGACATTGCATGTGTGTTCTTATCCTAAACCACATGGATCCACTTGTGACATTGCATGTGTGTTCTTTTCCTAAACCACATGGCTCCACTATACTCACTACATGTGTGTTCTTTTCCTAAATGACATGTATCCACTCGTGACATTTGCCTGTGTGTTCTTTTCGTAAACCACATTGATCTACTTGTGACATTGCATCTGTGTTTTTTCGTAAACCACATTGATCCACTAGTGTCATTGAATGTGTGTTCTTTTCCTAAACCACATTGATCTACCTGTGACATTACATGTGTGTGTTTTTCATAAACCACATTGATCCACTAGTGTCATTACATGTGTGTTCTTTTCCTGAACCACATGGATCCAGTGGTGTCACTGCATGTGTATAATTTCCTACACCACATGGATCCGCTTGTGACATTACATGTGTGTTGTTTTCTTAAACCACATGGATCCTCTGATGACATTACATGTGTTTTATTTTCCTAAACTACATGGATCCACTAGGGACATTGCATGTGTGTTCTTTCCCTAAACCACATTGATCCACTAGAGTCATTGCATGTGTGTTCTTTTCCTATACCACATGGATCCGCTAGCGTCATTGGATGTGTGTTCTTTTCCTAAATGACTTGTCTCCACTGGTGACATTTGCACATATGTTCTTTTCCTCAACCACATTGATCTACTTGTGAAATTGCATGTGTGTACTTTTTCATAAACCACATTGATCCATTAGTGTCATTGCATGTGTGTTCTTTTCCTGAACCATATGGATCCATTGGTTTCATTCCATGTGTGTTATTTTCCTAAACCACATGGATCCACTTGAGGCATTGCATGTGTGTTCATTTCCAAAACCACATTGATCCACTAGTGACATTTGCATGTGTGTTTTTTCCTAAACCACATGGATCCACTAGTGACATTGCATGTGTGTTCTTTTCCTAAACCAGATGGATCCACTGGTGACATTGCATGTGTGTTCTTTTCCTAAACCATATTGATCCACTAGACTCATTGCATGTGTGTTCTTTTCCTAAACCACATTGATCCACTAGAGTCATTGCATGTGTGTTCTTTTCCTAAACCACATGGATCCACTTGTGACATTGCATCTATGCTCTTTTCCTAAACCACATGGATCCACCAGTGACATTGCATGTGTGTTCTTTTCCTAAACCACATGGATCCACTTGTGACATTGCATGTGTGTTCTTTTCCTAAGCCACATTGATCTACTAGAGTCATTGCATGTGTGTTATTTTCCTAAACCACATGGATCCACTAGAGTCATTGTATGTGTGTTGTTTTCCTAAACCACATGTATCCACTGGTGACATTTTCATGTTTGTTCTTTTCCTAAACCACATTTATCTACTTGTGACATTGCATGCGTGTTATTTTGCTGTACCACATTGGTCCACTAGTGCCATTGCATGTGTGTTCTTTTCCTGAACCACATGGATCCACTGGTGTCATTGCATGCGTGTTTTTCCTAAACCACATGGATCCACTTGAGGCATTGCATGTGTGTTCTTTTCTGAAACCACATTGATCCACTAGGGACATTTGCATGTGTGTTCTTTTCCTTAACTACATGGATCCACTAGTGACATTTCATGTATGTTCATTTCCAGAACCACATGGATCCACTAGAGTCATTGCATGTGCGTTCTTTTTCTAAACCGCATTGATCCACTATAGTCATTGCATGTGTGTTCTTTTCCTAAATGACATGTATCCACTCGTGACATTTGCATGTGTGTTCTTTTCCTAAACCACATTGATCTACTTGTGACATTGCATCTGTGTTTTTTCGTAAACCACATTGATCCACTAGTGTCATTGAATGTGTGTTCTTTTCCTAAACCACATTGATCTACTTGTGACATTGCATGTGTGTGTTTTTCGTAAACCACATTGATCCACTAGTGTCATTACATGTGTGTTCTTTTCCTGAACCACATGGATCCATTGGTGTCACTGCATGTGTATTCTTTTCCTAAACCACATGGATCCGCTTGTGACATTACATGTGTGTTCTTTTATTAAACCACATGGATCCACTCATGACATTACATGTGTTTTATTTTCCTAAACTACATGGATCCACTAGGGACATTGCATGTGTGTTCTTTTCCTAAACCACCTTGATCCACTAGAGTCATTGCATGTGTGTTCTTTTCCTAAACCACATGGATCTGCTAGCGTCATTGGATGTGTGTTCTTTTCCTAAACGACATGTATCCACTGGTGACATTTGCACGTATGTTCTTTTCCTAAACCACATTGATCTACTTGCGGCATTGCATGTGTGTATTTTTTCATAAACCACATTGATCCATTAGTGTCATTGCATGTGTGTTCTTTTCCTGAAGCACATGGATCCATTCGTTTCATTCGATGTGTGTTCTTTTCCTAAACCACATCGATCCACTTGAGGCATTGCATGTGTGTTCATTTCCAAAACCACATTAATCCACTAGTGACATTTGCATGTGTGTTTTTACTAAACCACATGGATCCACTAGTGACATTGCATGCGTGTTCTTTTCCTAAACCAGATGGATCCAGTGGTGACATTTCATGTGTGTTCTTTTCCAAGACCACATGGATCTACTAGTGACATTGCATGTGTGTTCTTTTCCTGAACCACATGGATCAACTAGAGTCCTTGCATGTGTGTTCTTTTCCTAAACCACATTGATCCACTTGACTCATTGCATGTGTGTTCTTTTCCTAAACCACATTGATCCACTTGACTCATTGCATGTGTGTTCTTTTCCTAAACCACATGGATCCACTTGTGACATTGCATGTGTGCTCTTTTCCTAAACCACATGGATCCACCAGTGACATTACATGTGTGTTCTTTTCCTAAACCACATGGATCCACTTGTGACATTGCATGTGTGTTCTATTCCTAAAGCACATGGATCCGCTTGTGACCTTACATGTGTGTTCTTTTCTTAAACCACATGGATCCACTCATGACATTACATGTGTTTTATTTTCCTAAACTACATGGATCCACTAGTGACATTGCATGTGTGTTCTTTTCCTAAACCACATTGATCGATTAGAGTCATTGCATGTGTGTTCTTTTCCTAAACCACATGAATCCGCTAGCGTCATTGGATGTGTGTTCTTTTCCTAAACGAAATGTATCCACTGGTGACATTTGCACGTATGTTCTTTTCCTAAACCACATTGATCTACTTGTGACATTGCATGTGTTTATTTTTTCGTAAACCACATTGATCCATTAGTGTCATTGCATGTGTGTTCTTTTCCTGAACCACATGGATCCATTGGTTTCATTCCATGTGTGTTCTTTTCCTAAACCACATGGATCCACTTGAGCCATTGCATGTGTGTTCATTTCCAAAACCACATTGATCCACTAGTGACATTTGAATGTGTGTTTTTTCCTAAACCACATGGATCCACTAGTGACATTGCATGTGTGTTCTTTTCCTAAACCAGATGGATCCACTGGTGACATTGCATGTGTGTTCTTTTCCTAAACCACATGGATCCACTAGTGACATTGCATGTGTGTTCTTTTCCTGAACCACATGGATCAACCAGAGTCCTTGCATGTGTGTTCTTTTCCTAAACCACATTGATCCACTAGACTCATTGCATGTGTGTTCTTTTCCTAAACCACATTGATCCACTAGAGTCATTGCATGTGTGTTCTTTTCCTAAACCACATGGATCCACTTGTGACATTGCTTGTGTGCTCTTTTCCTAAACCACGTGGATCCACCAGTGACATTGCATGTGTGTTCTTTTCCTAAACCACATGGATCCACTTGTGACATTGCATGTGTGTTCTTTTCCTAAGCCACATTGATTTACTAGAGTCATTGCATGTGTGTTATTTTCCTAAACCACATGGATCCACTAGAGTCATTGTACGTGTGTTGTTTTCCTAAACCACATGTATCCACTGGTGACATTTTCATGTTTGTTCTTTTCCTAAACCACATTTATCTACTTGTGACATTGCATGCGTGTTATTTTCCTGTACCACATTGGTCCACTAGTGCCATTGCATGTGTGTTCTTTTCCTGAACCACATGGATCCACTGGTGTCATTGCATGCGTGTTTTTCCTAAACCACATGGATCCACTTGAGGCATTGCATGTGTGTTCTTTTCTGAAACCACATTGATCCACTAGGGACATTTGCATGTGTGTTCTTTTCCTTAACTACATGGATCCACTAGTGACATTTCATGTATGTTCATTTCCAGAACCACATGGATCCACTAGAGTCATTGCATGTGCGTTCTTTTTCTAAACCGCATTGATCCACTATAGTCACTACATGTGTGTTCTTTTCCTAAATGACATGTATCCACTCGTGAAATTTGCATGTGTGTTCTTTTCCTAAACCACATTGATCTACTTGTGACATTGCATCTGTGTTTTTTCGTAAACCACATTGATCCACTAGTGTCATTGAATGTGTGTTCTTTTCCTAAACCACATTGATCTACTTGTGACATTGCATGTGTGTGTTTTTCGTAAACCACATTGATCCACTAGTGTCATTACATGTGTGTTCTTTTCCTGAACCACATGGATCCATTGGTGTCACTGCATGTGTATTCTTTTCCTAAACCACATGGATCTGCTTGTGACATTACATGTGTGTTCTTTTATTAAACCACATGGATCCACTCATGACATTACATGTGTTTTATTTTCCTAAACTACATGGATCCACTAGGGACATTGCATGTGTGTTCTTTTCCTAAACCACCTTGATCCACTAGAGTCATTGCATGTGTGTTCTTTTCCTAAACCACATGGATCTGCTAGCGTCATTGGATGTGTGTTCTTTTCCTAAACGACATGTATCCACTGGTGACATTTGCACGTATGTTCTTTTCCTAAACCACATTGATCTACTTGCGGCATTGCATGTGTGTATTTTTTCATAAACCACATTGATCCATTAGTGTCATTGCATGTGTGTTCTTTTCCTGAAGCACATGGATCCATTCGTTTCATTCGATGTGTGTTCTTTTCCTAAACCACATCGATCCACTTGAGGCATTGCATGTGTGTTCATTTCCAAAACCACATTAATCCACTAGTGACATTTGCATGTGTGTTTTTCCTAAACCACATGGATCCACTAGTGACATAGCATGCGTGTTCTTTTCCTAAACCAGATGGATCCAGTGGTGACATTTCATGTGTGTTCTTTTCCAAAACCACATGGATCTACTAGTGACATTGCATGTGTGTTCTTTTCCTGAACCACATGGATCAACTAGAGTCCTAGCATGTGTGTTCTTTTCCTAAACCACATTGATCCACTTGACTCATTGCATGTGTGTTCTTTTCCTAAACCACATTGATCCACTTGACTCATTGCATGTGTGTTCTTTTCCTAAACCACATGGATCCACTTGTGACATTGCATGTGTGCTCTTTTCCTAAACCACATGGATCCACCAGTGACATTACATGTGTGTTCTTTTCCTAAACCACATGGATCCACTTGTGACATTGCATGTGTGTTCTATTCCTAAAGCACATGGATCCGCTTGTGACCTTACATGTGTGTTCTTTTCTTAAACCACATGGATCCACTCATGACATTACATGTGTTTTATTTTCCTAAACTACATGGATCCACTAGTGACATTGCATGTGTGTTCTTTTCCTAAACCACATTGATCGATTAGAGTCATTGCATGTGCGTTCTTTTCCTAAACCACATGAATCCGCTAGCGTCATTGGATGTGTATTCTTTTCCTAAACGACATGTATCCACTGATGACATTTGCACGTATGTTCTTTTCCTAAACCACATTGATCTACTTGTGACATTGCATGTGTTTATTTTTTCGTAAACCACATTGATCCATTAGTGTCATTGCATGTGTGTTCTTTTCCTGAACCACATGGATCCATTGGTTTCATTCCATGTGTGTTCTTTTCCTAAACCACATGGATCCACTTGAGCCATTGCATGTGTGTTCATTTCCAAAACCACATTGATCCACTAGTGACATTTGAATGTGTGTTTTTTCCTAAACCACATGGATCCACTAGTGACATTGCATGTGTGTTCTTTTCCTAAACCAGATGGATCCACTGGTGACATTGCATGTGTGTTCTTTTCCTAAACCACATGGATCCACTAGTGACATTGCATGTGTGTTCTTTTCCTGAACCACATGGATCAACCAGAGTCCTTGCATGTGTGTTCTTTTCCTAAACCACATTGATCCACTAGACTCATTGCATGTGTGTTCTTTTCCTAAACCACATTGATCCACTAGAGTCATTGCATGTGTGTTCTTTTCCTAAACCACATGGATCCACTTGTGACATTGCATGTGTGTTCTTTTCCTAAACCACATGGATCCACTTGTGACATTGCATGTGTGTTCTTTTCCTAAGCCACATTGATCTACTAGAGTCATTGCATGTGTGTTATTTTCCTAAACCACATGGATCCACTAGAGTCATTGTATGTGTGTTGTTTTCCTAAACCACATGTATCCACTGGTGACATTTTCATGTTTGTTCTTTTCCTAAACCACATTTATCTACTTGTGACATTGCATGCGTGTTATTTTCCTGTACCACATTGGTCCACTAGTGCCATTGCATGTGTGTTCTTTTCCTGAACCACATGGATCCACTGGTGTCATTGCATGCGTGTTTTTCCTAAACCACATGGATCCACTTGAGGCATTGCATGTGTGTTCTTTTCTGAAACCACATTGATCCACTAGGGACATTTGCATGTGTGTTCTTTTCCTTAACTACATGGATCCACTAGTGACATTTCATGTATGTTCATTTCCAGAACCACATGGATCCACTAGAGTCATTGCATGTGCGTTCTTTTTCTAAACCGCATTGATCCACTATAGTCACTACATGTGTGTTCTTTTCCTAAATGACATGTATCCACTCGTGACATTTGCTTGTGTGTTCTTTTCCTAAACCACATTGATCTACTTGTGACATTGCATCTGTGTTTTTTCGTAAACCACATTGATCCACTAGTGTCATTGAATGTGTGTTCTTTTCCTAAACCACATTGATCTACTTGTGACATTGCATGTGTGTGTTTTTCGTAAACCAAATTGATCCACTAGTGTCATTACATGTGTGTTCTTTTCCTGAACCACATGGATCCATTGGTGTCACTGCATGTGTATTCTTTTCTTAAACCACATGGATCCGCTTGTGACATTACATGTGTCTTCTTTTATTAAACCACATGGATCCACTCATGACATTACATGTGTTTTATTTTCCTAAACTACATGGATCCACTAGGGACATTGCATGTGTGTTCTTTTCCTATACCACCTTGATCCACTAGAGTCATTGCATGTGTGTTCTTTTCCTAAACCAGATGGATCCGCTAGCGTCATTGGATGTGTGTTCTTTTCCTAAACGACATGTATCCACTGGTGACATTTGCACGTATGTTCTTTTCCTAAACCACATTGATCTACTTGTGGCATTGCATGTGTGTATTTTTTCATAAACCACATTGATCCATTAGTGTCATTGCATGTGTGTTCTTTTCCTGAAGCACATTGATCCATTCGTTTCATTCCACGTGTGTTCTTTTCCTAAACCACATGGATGCACTTGAGGCATTGCATGTGTGTTCATTTCCAAAACCACATTAATCCACTAGTGACATTTGCATGTGTGTTTTTTCCTAAACCACATGGATCCACTAGTGACATTGCATGCGTGTTCTTTTCCTAAACCAGATGGATCCACTGGTGACATTGCATGTGTGTTCTTTTCCTAAACCACATGTCTCAACTAGAGTCCTTGCATGTGTGTTCTTTTCCTAAACCACATTGATCCACTTGACTCATTGCATGTGTGTTCTTTTCCTAAACCACATTGATCCACTAGAGTCATTGCATGTGTGTTCTTTTCCTAATCCACATGGATCCACTTGTGACATTGCATGTGTGCTCTGTTCCTAAACCACATGGATCCACCAGTGACATTGCATGTGTGTTCTTTTCCTAAACCACATGGATCCACTTGTGACATTGCATGTGTGTTCTATTCCTAAGCCACATTGATCTACTAAAGTCATTGCATATGTGTTATTTTCCTAAACCACATGGATCCACTAGAGTCATTGCATGTGTGCTGTTTTCCTAAATCACATGTATCCACTGGTGACATTTTTATGTTTGTTCTTTTCCTAAACCACATTTATCTACTTGTGACATTGCATGTGTGTTATTTTCCTGTACCACATTGGTCCACTAGTGCCATTGCATGTGTGTTCTTTTCCTGAACCACATGGATCCACCGGTGTCATTGCATGCGTGTTTTTCCTAAACCACATGGATCCACTTGAGGCATTGCATGTGTGTTCTTTTCTAAAACCACATTGATCCACTGGGGACATTTGCATGTGTGTTCTTTTCCTTAACTACATGGATCCACTAGTGACATTTCATGTCTGTTCATTTCCAGAACCACATAGATCCACTAGAGTCATTGCATGTGTGTTCTTTTTCTAAACCGCATTGATCCACTATAGACACTACATGTGTGTTCTTTTCCTAAATGACATGTATCCACTCGTGACATTTGCATGTGTGTTCTTTTCCTAAACCACATTGATCTACTTGTGACATTGCATCTGTATTTTTTCGTAAACCACATTGATCCACTAGTGTCATTGAATGTGTGTTATTTTCCTAAACCACATGGATCCACTAGAGTCATTGGATGGGTGTTCTTTTGCTAAACCACATCGATCCACTAGAGTCATTGCATGTGTGTTCTTTTCCTAAACCACATGGATCCACTAGAGTCATTGGATGTGTGTTCTTTTCCTAAACGACATGTATCCACTAGTGACATTTGCATGTGTGTTGTTTTCCTAAACCACATTGATCTACTTGTGACATTTCATGTGTGTGTTTTTTGTAAACCACATTGATCCACTAGTGTCATTACATGTGTGTTCTTTTCCTGAACCACATGGATCCACTAGTGTAATTGCATGTGTGTGTTTTTCGTAAACCACATTGATCCACTAGTGTCATTACATGTGTGTTCTTTTCCTGAACTACATGGATCCATTGGTGTCACTGCATGTGTGTTCTTTTCCTAAACCACATGGATCCGCTTGTGACATTACATGTGTGTTCTTTTCTTAAACCACATGGATCCACTCATGACATTACATGTGTTTTATTTTCCTAAACCACATGGATCCACTAGAGTCATTGCATGTGTGTTCTTTTCCTAAACCACATGGATCCGCTAGCATCATTGGATGTGTGTACTTTTCCTAAACGACATGTATCCACTGGTGACATTTGCACGTATGTTCTTTTCCTAAACCACATTGATCTACTCGTGACATAGCATGTGTGTATTTTTTCGTAAACCACATTGATCCATTAGTGTCATTGCATGTGGGTTCTTTTCCTGAACCACATGCATCCATTGGTTTCATTCCATGTGTGTTCTTTTCCTAAACCACATGGATCCACTTGAGGCATTGCATGTGTGTTCATTTCCAAAACCACATTGATCCACTAGTGACATTTGCATGTGTGTTTTTTCCTAAACCACATGGATCCACTAGTGACATTGCATGTGTGTTATTTTCCTAAACCAGATGGATCCACTAGTGACATTGCATGTGTGTACTTTTCCTAAACCACATGCTATCCACTAGTGACATTGCATGTGTGTTCTTTTCCTGAACCACATGGATCAACTAGAGTCCTTGCATGTGTGTTCTTTTCCTAAACCACATTGATCCACTAGACTCATTGCATGTGTGTTCTTTTCCTAAACCACATTGATCCACTAGAGTCATTGCATGTGTGTTCTTTTCCTAAACCACATGGATCCACTTGTGACATTGCATGTGTGTTCTTTTCCTAAACCACATGGATCCACCAGTGACATTGCATGTGTGTTCTTTTCCTAAACCACATTGATCTACTTGTGACATTGCATGTGTGTGTTTTTCATAAACCACATTGATCCACTAGTGTCATTACATGTGTGTTCTTTTCCTGAACCACATGGATCCATTGGTGTCACTGCATGTGTATTCTTTTCCTACACCACATGGATCCGCTTGTGACATTACATGTGTGTTGTTTTCTTAAACCACATGGATCCACTCATGACATTACATGTGTTTTATTTTCCTAAACTACATGGATCCACTAGGGACATTGCATGTGTGTTCTTTCCCTAAACCACATTGATCCACTAGAGTCATTGCATGTGTGTTCTTTTCCTATACCACATGGATCCGCTAGCGTCATTGGATGTGTGTTCTTTTCCTAAACGACTTGTATCCACTGGTGACATTTGCACATATGTTCTTTTCCTAAACCACATTGATTTACTTGTGAAATTGTATGTGTGTATTTTTTCATAAACCACATTGATCCATTAGTGTCATTGCATGTGTGTTCTTTTCCTGAACCAGATGGATCCATTGGTTTCATTCCATGTGTGTTCATTTCCAAAACCATATTGATCCACTAGTGACATTTGCATGTGTGTTTTTCCTAAACCACATGGATCCACTAGTGACATTGCATGTGTGTTCTTTTCCTAAACCAGAGGGATCCACTGGTGACATTGCATGTGTGTTCTTTTCCTAAACCACATGGATCCACTAGTGACATTGCATGTGTGTTCTTTTCCTGAACCACATGGATCAACTAGAGTCATTGCATGTGTGTTCTTTTCCTAAACTACATGGATCCACTAGTGACATTGCATGTGTGTTCTTTTTCTAAACCACATTGTTCCACTAGAGTCATCACATGTGATATCTTTTTCTAAACCACATGGATCCACTAGAGTCATTGGCTGTGTGCTCTTTTCTTAAACGACATGTATCCACTGGTGACATTTGCACGTGCGTTGTTTTCCTAAACCACATGGATCTACTTGTTACATTGCATGTGTGTGTTTTTCGTAAACCACATTGATCCACTAGTGTGATTACATGTGTGTTCTTTTCCTGAACCACATGGATCCACTGGTGTCATTGCATGTGTGTTCTTTTCCTAAACCACATGGATCCACTTGTGACATTGCATGTCGGTTCTTTTCCTAAACTACATGGATCCACTAGTGACATTGCATGTGTGTTCTTTTTCCTAAACCACATTGATCCACTAGAGTCATTGCATGTGTGTTCTTTTCCGAAACCACATGGATCCACTAGCGTCATTGGATGTGTGTTCTTTTCCTAAATGACATGTATCCACTGGTAACATTTCCATTTGTGTTGTTTTCCTAAACCATATTGATCCACTAGACTCATTGCATGTGTGTTATTTTCCTAAACCACATTGATCCACTAGAGTCATTGCATGTGTGTTCTTTTCCTAAACCACATGGATCCACTTGTGACATTGCATGTGTGCTCTTTTCCTAAACCACATGGATCCACCAGTGACATTGCATGTGTGTTCTTTTCCTATACCACATGGATCCACTTGTGACATTGCATGTGTGTTCTTTTCCTAAGCCACATTGATCTACTAGAGTCATTGCATGTGTGTTATTTTCCTAAACCACATGGATCCACTAGAGTCATTGCATGTGTGCAGTTTTCCTAGAGCACATGTATCCACTGGTGACATTTTCATGTTTGTTCTTTTCCTAAACCACATTTATCTACTTGTGACATTGCATGTGTGTTATCTTCCTGTACCACATTGGTCCACTAGTGCCATTGCATGTGTATTCTTTTCCTGAACCACATGGATCCACTAGTGTCATTGCATGCATGTTTTTCCTAAACCACATATTTCCACTTGAGGCATTGCATGTGTATTCTTCTCCGAAACCACACTGATCCACTGGTGACATTTGCATGTGTGTTCTTTTCCTTAACAACATGGATCCACTAGTGACATTGCATGTCTGTTCATTTCCAGAACCACATGGATCCACTAGAGTCATTGCATGTGTGTTATATTTCTAAACCGCATTGATCCACTGTAGTCATTACATGTGTGTTCTTTTCCTAAATGACATGTATCCACTCGTGACATTTGCATGTGTGTTCTTTTCCTAAACCACATTGATCTATTTGTGACACTGCATCTGTGTTTTTTCGTAAACCACATTGATCCACTAGTGTCATTGAATGTGTGTTATTTTCCTAAACCACATGGATCCACTAGATTCATTGCATGGGTGTTCTTTTCCTAAACCACATCAATCCACTAGAGTCATTGCATGTGTGTTCTTTTCCTAAACCACATGGATCCACTAGAGTCATTGGATGTGTGTTCTTGTCCTAAACGACATGTATCCACTAGTGACATTTGCATGTGTGTTGTTTTCCTAAACCACATTGATCTACTTGTGACATTGCATGTGTGTGTTTTTTGTAAACCACATTGATCCACTAGTGTCATTACATGTGGGTTCTTTTCCTGAACCACATGGGATCCACTGGTGTCATTGCATGTGTGTTCTTTTCCTAAACCACATGGATCCACTATAGTCATTGTATGTGTGTTTTTTTCCGAAACAATATGTATCCACTGGTGACATTTGCATGTGTGTTCTTTTCCTAAACCACATTGATCTACTTGTGACATTGCATGTGTGAGTTTTTCGTAAACCACATTGATCCACTAGTGTCATTACATGTGTGTTCTTTTCCTAAACCACATGGATCCATTGGTGTCACTGCATGTGTATTCTTTTCCTAAACCACATGGATCCGCTTGTGACATAACATGTGTGTTCTTTTCATAAACCACATGGATCCACTCATGACATTACATGTGTTTTATTTTCCTAAACTACATGGATCCACTAGGGACATTGCATGTGTGTTCTTTTCCTAAACAACATTGATCCAATAGAGTCATTGCATGTTTGTTCTTTTCCTAAACCACATGGATCCTCTAGCGTCATTGGATGTGTGTTCTTTTCCTAAACGACATGTATCCACTGGTGACATTTGCACGTATGTTCTTTTCCTAAACCACATTGATCTACTTGTGACATTGCATGTGTGTATTTTTTCGTAAACCACATTGATCCATTAGTGTCATTGCATGTGTGTTCTTTTCCTGAACCACGTGGATCCATTGGTTTCATTCCATGTGTGTTCTTTTCCTAAACCACATGGATCCACTTGAGGCATTGCATGTGTGTTTATTTCCAAAACCATATTGATCCACTAGTGACATTTGCATGCGTGTTTTTTCCTAAACCACATGGATCCACCAGTGACATTGCATGTGTGTTCTTTTCCTAAACCACATGGATCCACTAGTGACATTGCATGTGTGTTCTTTTCCTGAACCACATGGATCAACTAGAGTCCTTGCATGTGTATTCTTTTCCTAAACCACATGGATCCACTAGAGTCGTTGCATGTGTGCTGTTTTCCTAAACCACATGTATCCCCTGGTGACATTTTCATGTTTGTTCTTTTCCTAAACCACATTTATCTACTTGTGACATTGCATGTGTGTTATTTTCCTAAACTACATGGATCCAATAGTGCCATTGCATGTGTTTTCTTTTCCTGAACCACATGGATCCACTGGTGTCATTGCATGCGTGTTTTTCCTAAACCACATGGATCCACTTGAGGCATTGCATGTGTATTCTTTTCTGAAACCACATTGATCCACTGGTGACATTTGCATGTGTGTTCTTTTCCATAACTACATTGATCCACTAGTGACATTGCATGTGTGTTCTTTTCCTGAACCACATGGTTCCATTGGTTTCATTCCATGTGTGTTCTTTTCCTAAACCACATGGATCCACTTGAGGCATTGCATGTGTGTTCATTTCCAAAACCACATTGATCCACTAGTGACATTTGCATGTGTGTTTTTCCTAAACCACATGGATCCACTAGTGACATTGCATGTGTGTTCTTTTCCTAAACCAGAGGGATCCACTGGTGACATTGCATGTGTGTTCTTTTCCTAAACCACATGGATCCACTAGTGACATTGCATGTGTGTTCTTTTCCTGAACCACATGGATCAACTAGAGTCCTTGCATGTGTGTTCTTTTCCTAAACCATATTGATCCACTAGACTCATTGCATGTGTGTTCTTTTCCTAAACCACATTGATCCACTTGAGTCATTGCATGTGTGTTCTTTTCCTAAACCACATGGATCCACTTGTGACATTGCATGTGTGCTCTTTTCCTAAACCACATGGATCCACCAGTGACATTCATGTGTGTTCTTTTCCTAAACCACATGGATCCACTTGTGACATTGCATGTGTGTTCTTTTCCTAAGCCACATTGATCTACTAGAGTCATTGCATGTGTGTTATTTTCCTAAACCACATGGATCCACTAGAGTCATTGCATGTGTGCTGTTTTCCTAGAGCACATGTATCCACTGGTGACATTTTCATGTTTGTTCTTTTCCTAAACCACATTTATCTACTTGTGACATTGCATGTGTGTTATCTTCCTGAACCACATGGATCCACTGGTGTCATTGCATGCATGTTTTTCCTAAACCACATAGATCCACTTGAGGCATTGCATGTGTATTCTTTTTCGAAACCACACTGATCCACTGGTGACATTTGCATGTGTGTTCTTTTCCTTAACTACATGGATCCACTAGTGACATTGCATGTCTGTTCATTTCCAGAACCACATGGATCCACTAGAGTCATTGCATGTGTGTTATATTTCTAAACCGCATTGATCCACTATAGTCATTACATGTGTGTTCTTCTCCTAAATGACATGTATCCACTCGTGACATTTGCATGTGTGTTCTTTTCCTAAACCACATTGATCTACTTGTGACATTGCATCTGTGTTTTTTCGTAAACCACATTGATCCACTAGTGTCATTGAATGTGTGTTATTTTCCTAAACCACATGGATCCACTAGATTCATTGCATGGGTGTTCTTTTCCTAAACCACATCGATCCACTAGAGTGATTGCATGTGTGTTCTTTTCCTAAACCACATGGATCCACTAGAGTCATTGGATGTGTGTTCTTGTCCTAAACGACATGTATCCACTGGTGACATTTGCATGTGTGTTGTTTTCCTAAACCACATTGATCCACTGGTGACATTTGCATGTGTGTTGTTTTCCTGAACCACATGGATCCACTGGTGTCATTGCATGTGTGTTCTTTTCCTAAACCACATGGATCCACTATTGTATGTGTGTTCTTTTCCGAAACGATATGTATCCACTGGTGACATTTGCATGTGTGTTCTTTTCCTAAACCACATTGATCTACTTGTGACATTGCATGTGTGAGTTTTTCGTAAACCACATTGATCCACTAGTGTCATTACATGTGTGTTCTTTTCCTGAACCACATGGATCCATTGGTGTCACTGCATGTGTGTTCTTTTCCTAAACCACATGGATCCGCTTGTGACATTACATGTGTGTTCTTTTCTTAAACCACATGGATCCACTCATGACATTACATGTGTTTTATTTTCCTAAACTACATGGATCCACTAGGGACATTGCATGTGTGTTCTTTTCCTAAACCACATTGATCCAATAGAGTCATTGCATGTGTGTTCTTTTCCTAAACCACATGGATCCTCTAGCGTCATTGGATGTGTGTTCTTTTCCTAAACGACATGTATCCACTGGTGACATTTGCACATATGTTCTTTTCCTAAACCACATTGATCTACTTGTGACATTGCATGTGTGTATTTTTTTCGTAAACCACATTGATCCATTAGTGTCATTGCATGTGTGTTCTTTTCCTGAACCACGTGGATCCATTGGTTTCATTCCATGTGTGTTCTTTTCCTAAACCACATGGATCCACTTGAGGCATTGCATGTGTGTTCATTTCCAAAACCACATTGATCCACTAGTGACATTTGCATGCGTGTTTTTTCCTAAACCACATGGATCCACCAGTGACATTGCATGTGTGTTCTTTTCCTAAACCAGATGGATCCACTGGTGACATTGCATGTGTGTTCTTTTCCTAAACCACATGGATCCAGTAGTGACATTGTATGTGTGTTCTTTTCCTGAACCACATGGATCAACTAGAGTCCTTGCACGTGTATTCTTTTCCTAAACCACATGGATCCACTAGAGTCGTTGCATGTGTGCTGTTTTCCTAAACCACATGTATCCACTGGTGACATTTTCATGTTTGTTCTTTTCCTAAACCACATTTATCTACTTGTGACATTGCATGTGTGTTATTTTCCTAAACTACATGGATCCAATAGTGCCATTGCATGTGTGTTCTTTTCCTGAACCACATGGATCCACTGGTGTCATTGCATGCGTGTTTTTCCTAAACCACATGGATCCACTTGAGGCATTGCATGTGTATTCTTTTCCGAAAACACATTGATCCACTGGTGACATTTGCATGTGTGTTCTTTTCCTTAACTACATGGATCCACTAGTGACATTGCATGTCTGTTCATTTCCAGAACCACATGGATCCACTAGAGTCATTGCATGTCTGTTCTTTTTCTAAACCGTATTGATCCACTATAGTCATTACATGTGTGTTCTTTTCCTAAATGACATGTATCCACTCGTGACATTTGCATGTGTGTTCTTTTCCTAAACCACATTGATTTACTTGTGACATTGCATCTGTGTTTTTTCGTATACCACATTGATCCACTAATGTCATTGAATGTGTGTTATTTTTCTAAACCACATGGATCCACTAGAGTCATTGCATGGGTGTTCTTTTCCTAAACCACATCGATCCACTAGAGTCATTGCATGTGTGTTCTTTTCCTAAACCACATGGATCCACTAGAGTCATTGGATGTGTGTTCTTTTCCTAAACGACATGTATCCACTGGTAACATTTGCATCTGTGTTGTTTTCCTAAACCACATTGATCTACTTGTGACATTGCATATGTGTGTTTTTTGTAGACCAGATTGATCCACTAGTGTCATAACATGTGTGTTCTTTTCCTGAACCACATGGATCCATTGGTGTCACTACATGTGTGTTCTTTTCCTAAACCACATGGATCCGCTTGTGACATTACATGTGTGTTCTTTTCTTAAACCACATGGATCCACTCATGACATTACATGTGTTTTATTTTCCTAAACTACATGGATCCACTAGGGACATTGCATGTGTGTTCTTTTCCTAAACCACATTGATCCACTAGAGTCATTGCATGTGTGTTCTTTTCCTAAACCACATGGATCCGCTAGCGTCATTGGATGTGTGTTCTTTTCCTAAACGACATGTATCCACTGGTGACATTTGCACGTATGTTGTTTTCCTAAACCACATTGATCTACCAGTGACATTGCATGTGTGTATTTTTCCGTAAACCACATTGATCCACTAGTGTCATTGCATTGTGTTCTTTTCCTAAACCACATGGATCCATTGGTTTCACTCCATGTGTGTTCTTTTCCTAAACCACATGGATCCACTTGAGGCATTGCATGTGTGTTCATTTCCAAAACCACATTGATCCACTAGTGACATTTGCATGTGTGTTTTTTCCTAAGCACATGGATCCACTAGTGACATTGCATGTGTGTTCTTTTCCTAAACCAGATGGATCCACTAGTGACATTGCATGTGTGTTCTTTTCCTAAACCACATGGATCCACTAGTGACATTGCATGTGTGTTCTTTTCCTGAACCACATGGATCAACTAGATTCCTTGCAAGTGGGTTCTTTTCCTAAACCACATTGATCCACTAGACTCATTGCATGTGTGTTCTTTTCCTAATCCACATTGATCCACTAGAGTCATTGCATGTGTGTTCTTTTCCTAAACCACATGGATCCACTTGTGACATTGCATGTGTGCTCTTTTCCTAAACCACATGGATCCACCAGTGACATTGCATGTGTGTTCTTATCCTAAACCACATGGATCCACTTGTGACATTGCATGTGTGTTCTTTTCCTAAACCACATGGCTCCACTAGAGTCATTGCATGTGTGTTGTTTTCCTAAACCACATGTATCCACTGGTGACATTTTCATGTTTGTTCTTTTCCTAAACCAGATTTATCTACATGTGACATTGCATGTGTGTTATTTTCCTGTACCACATTGGTCCACTAGTGTCGTTGCATGTGTGTTCATTTCCTGAACCACATGGATCCACTGGTGTCGTTGCATGCGTGTTTTTCCTAAACCACATGTATCCACTTGAGGCATTGCATGTGTGTTCTTTTCCGAAACCACATTGATCCACTGGTGACATTTGCATGTGTGTTCTTTTCCTTAACTACATGAATCCACTAGTGACATTGCATGTGTGTTCATTTCCAGAACCACATGGATCCACTAGATTCATTGCATGTGTGTTATTTTCCTAAACCGCATTGAGCCACTATAGTCATTATATGTGTGTTCTTTTCCTAAATGACATGTATCCACTCGTGACATTTGCATGGATGTTATTTTCCTAAACCACATTGATTTACTTGTGACATTGCACCTGTGTTTTTTCGTAAACCACATTGATCCACTAGTGTCATTGAATGTGTGTTCTTTTCCTAAACCACATGGTTCCACTAGAGTCATTACATGGATGTTCTTTTCCTAAACCACATTGATCCAGTAGAGTCATTGCATATGTGTTCTTTTCCTAAACCACATGGATCCACTAGAGTCATTGGATGTGTGTTGTTTTCCTAAACGACATGTATCCACTAGTGACATCTGCATGTGTGTTGTTTTCCTAAACCACATTGATCTACTTGTGACATTGCATGTGTGTGTTTTTTGTAAACCACATTGATCCACTAGTGTCATTACATGTGTGTTCTTTTCCTGAACCACACGGATCCACTGGTGTCATTGCATGAGTGTTCTTTTCCTAAACCACATGGATCCACTATAGTGATTGTATGCGCGTTCTTTTCCTAAACGATATGTATCCACTAGTGACATTTGCATGTGTGTTGTTTTCCTAAACCACATTGATCTACTTGTGACATTGCATGTGTGTGTTTTTCGTAAACCACATTGATCTACTAGTGTCATTACAAGTGTGTTCTTTTCCTGAACCACATGGATCCACTGGTGTCATGGCATGTGTGTTCTTTTCCTAAACCACATTGATCCACTAATGTCATTACATGTGTGTTCTTTTCCTGAACCACATGGATCCACTGGTGTCATTGCATGTGTGTTCTTTTCATCAACCACATGGATCCACTCTAGTTATTGTATGTGTGTTCTTTTCCTAAACGATATGTATCCACTGGTGATATTTGCATGTGCGTTCTTTTCGTAAACCACATAGATCTACATGTGACATTGCATGTGTGTGTTTTTCGTAAACCACATTGATCTACTAGTGTCATTACATGTGTGTTCTTTTCCTAAACCACATGGATCCACTGGTGTCATTGCATGTGTGCTCTTTTCCTAAACCACATGGATCCACTTGTGACATTGCATGTGTGTTCTTTTCTTAAACCACATGGATCCACTCGTGAGATTGCATGTGCATTCTTTTCCGGAACTACATGGATCCACTAGTGACATTCCATGTGCGTTCTTTTCCTAAACCACATTGATCCACTAGAGTCATTGCATGTGTGTTCTTTTCCTAAACCACATGGATCCGCTAGCGTCATTGGATGTGTGTTCTTTTCCTAAACGACATGTATCCACTGGAGACATTTGCACGTGTGTTCTTTTCCTAAACCACATTGATCTACTTGTGACATTGCATGTGTGTATTTTTCTTAAACCACATTGATCCACTAGTGTCATTGCATGTGTGTTCTATTGCTGAACCACATGGATCCACTTGAGGCATTACATGTGTGTTCATTTCGAAAACTACATTGATCCACTAGTGACATTTGCATGTGTGAGAATTTTTCCTAAGCCACATTGACCCACTGGTGACATTGCATGTGTGTTATTTTCCTAAACCAAATGGATCCACTGGTGACATTGCATGTGTGTTCTTTTTCTAACACACACGGATCCACTAGTGACATTGCATGTGTGTTCTTTTCCTGAACCACATGGATCCACTAGAGTCATTGCATGTGTGTTCTTTTCCTAAACCACATTGATCCACTAGTCTCATTGCATGTGTGTTCTTTTACTAAACCACATTGATCCACTAGAGTCATTGCATGTGTGTTCTTTTCCTAAACCACATGGATCAACTTGTGACATTGCATGTGTGCTATTTTCCTAAACCACATGGATCCACCAGTGACATTGCAAGGGTGTTCTTTTCTAAACAATATGGATCCACTTGTGACATTGCATGTGTGTTATTTACCTGAAGTAGATGGATCCACTAGAGTCATTGCATGTGTGTTCTTTTCCTAAACTACATGGATCCACTAGAGTCATTCCAAGTGTGTTCTTTTCCTAAACTACATGGATCCACTGTTGACATTGCATGTGTGTTCTTTTTCTAAACTACATTGTTCCCCTAGAGTCATTGCATGTGTATTATTTTTCTAAACCACATGGATCCACTAGAGTCATTGGATGTGTGTTCTTTTCCTAAACGACATGTATCCACTAGTGAAAGCTGCATGTGTGTTGTTTTCCTAAACAAAATTGATCTACTTGTGACATTGCATGTGTGTGTTTTTTGTAAACCACATGGATCCACTTGTGACATTACATGTGTGTTATTTTCTTAAACCACATGGATCCACTCATGACATTACATGTGTTTTATTTTCCTAAACTACATGGATCCACTAGGGACATTGCATGTGTGTTCTTTTCCTCCACCACATTGATCCACTAGAGTCATTGCATGTGTGTTCTTTTCCTAAACCACATGGATCCGCTAGCGTCATTGCATGTGTGTTCTTTTCCTAAACCACATGGATCCACTTGTGACATTGCATGTGTGTTCTTTTCCTAAACCACAGAGATCCACTAGAGTCATTGCATGTGTGTTCCTTTCCTAAATCACATTTATCCACTAGAGTCATTGCATGTGTGTTCTTTTCCTAAACCACATTGATCCACTAGAGTCATTGCATGTGTGTTCTTTTCCTAAACCACATGGATCCGCTAGCGTCATTGGATGTGTGTTCTTTTCCTAAACGACATGTCTCCACTGGTGACATTTGCACGTATGTTGTTTTCCTAAACCACATTGATCTACCAGTGACATTGCATGTGTGTATTTTTCCGTAAACCACATTGATCCACTAGTGTCATTGCATTGTGTTCTTTTCCTAAACCACATGGATCCATTGGTCTTGTTTTCCGTAACTACATGGATCCACTAGTTGCATTGCATGTGTGTTCATTTCCATAACCAGATGGATCCACTAGAGTCATTGCATGTGTGTTCTTTTCCTAAACCTCATTGATCCACTATAGTCATTACATGTGTGTTCTTTTCCTAAATGACATGTATCCACTCGTGACATTTGCATGTGTGTTCTTTTATTAAACCACATTCATCTACTTGTGACATTGCATCTGTGTTTTTTCGTAAACCACATTGATCCACTAGTGTCATTGAATGTGTGTTCTTTTCCTAAACCAGATGGTTCCACTAGAGTCATTGCGTGGGTGTTCTTTTTCTAAACCACATTGATCCACTGGAGTCATTGCATGTGTGTTCTTTTCTTAAACCACATGGATCCACTAGAGTCATTAGATGTGTGTTGTTTTCCTAAACGACATGTATCCACTGGTGACATTTGCATGTGTGTTGTTTTCCTAAACCACATTGATCTACTTGTGACATTGCATGTGTGTGTTTTTCGTAAACCACATTGATCTACTAGTGTCATTACATGTGTGTTCTTTTCCTGAACCACATGGATCCACCGGTGTCATTGCATGTGTGTTCTTTTCCTAAACCACATTGATCCACTAATTTCATTACATGTGTGTTCTTTTCCTGAACCACATGGATCCACTCGTGTCATTACATGTGTGTTCTTTTCCTAACCCACATGGATCCACTGTAGTCATTGTATGTGTGTTCTTTTCCTAAACGATATGTATCCACTGGTGACATTTGCATGTGTGTTCTTTTCGTAAACCACATTGATCTACTTGTGACATTGCATGTGTGTGTTTTTCTTAAACCACATGGATCCACTAGTGACATTGCATGTGTGTTCTTTTCCTGAACCACATGGATCAACTAGAGTCCTTGCATGTGTGTTCTTTTCCTAAACCACATTGATCCACTAGACTCATTCCATGTGTGTTCTTTTCCTAAACCACATGGATCCACTTGAGGCATTGCATGTGTGTTCATTTCCAAAACCACATTGATCCACTAGTGACATTTGCATGTGTGTTTTTTCCTAAGCACATTTGCACGTATGTTCTTTTCCTAAACCACATTGATCTACTTGTGACATTGCATGTGTGTATATTTTCGTACACCACATTGATCTACTAGTGTCATTGCATGTGTGTTCTTTTCCTGAACCACATGGATCCATTGGTTTCATTCAATGTGTGTTCTTTTCCTAAACCACATGGATCCACTTGAGGCATTGCATTGTGTGTTCATTTCCAAACCCACATTGATCCACTAGTGACACTTGCAGGTGTGCTTTTCCTAAACCACATGGATCCAGTAGTGACATTGCATGTGTGTTCTTTTCCTAAACCAGTTGGATCCACTGGTGACATTGCATGTGTGTTCTTTTCTTAAACCACATGGATCCACTAGTGACATTGCATGTGTGTTCTTTTCCTGAACCACATGGATCAACTAGAGTCCTTGCATGTGTGTTCTTTTCCTAAACCACATTGATCCACTAGACTCATTGCATGTGTGTTCTTTTCTTAAACCACATTGATCCACTAGACTCATTGCATGTGTGTTCTTTTCCTAAACCACATGGATCCACTTGTGACATTGCATGTGTGCTCTTTTCCTAAACAACATGGATCCACCAGTGACATTGCATGTGTGATCTTTTCCTAAACCACATGGATCCACTTGTGACATTGGATGTGTGTTCTTTTCCTAAGCCACATTGATCTACTAGAGTCATTGCATGTGTGTTATTTTCCTAAACCACATGGATGCACTAGAGTCATTGCATGTGTGTTATTTTCCTAAACTACATGTATCCACTAGTGACATTTTCATGTTTGTTTTTTCCTAAACCACATTTATCTACTTGTGGCATTGCATGTGTGTTACTTTCCTGTACCACATTAGTCCACTAGTGCCATTGCATGTGTGTTCTTTTCCTGAACCACATGGATCCACTGGTGTCATTGTATGCGTGTTTTTCCTAAACCACATGGATCCACTTGAGGCATTGCATGTGTGTTCTTTTTCGAAACCACATTGATCCACTGGTGACATTTGCATGTGTCTTGTTTTCCGTAACTACATGGATCCACTAGTTGCATTGCATGTGTGTTCATTTCCATAACCAGATGGATCCACTAGAGTCATTGCATGTGTGTTCTTTTCCTAAACCTCATTGATCCACTATAGTCATTACATGTGTGTTCTTTTCCTAAATGACATGTATCCACTCGTGACATTTGCATGTGTGTTCTTTTATTAAACCACATTCATCTACTTGTGACATTGCATCTGTGTTTTTTCGTAAACCACATTGATCCACTAGTGTCATTGAATGTGTGTTCTTTTCCTAAACCAGATGGTTCCACTAGAGTCATTGCGTGGGTGTTCTTTTTCTAAACCACATTGATCCACTGGAGTCATTGCATGTGTGTTCTTTTCTTAAACCACATGGATCCACTAGAGTCATTAGATGTGTGTTGTTTTCCTAAACGACATGTATCCACTGGTGACATTTGCATGTGTGTTGTTTTCCTAAACCACATTGATCTACTTGTGACATTGCATGTGTGTGTTTTTCGTAAACCACATTGATCTACTAGTGTCATTACATGTGTGTTCTTTTCCTGAACCACATGGATCCACCGGTGTCATTGCATGTGTGTTCTTTTCCTAAACCACATTGATCCACTAATTTCATTACATGTGTGTTCTTTTCCTGAACCACATGGATCCACTCGTGTCATTACATGTGTGTTCTTTTCCTAACCCACATGGATCCACTGTAGTCATTGTATGTGTGTTCTTTTCCTAAACGATATGTATCCACTGGTGACATTTGCATGTGTGTTCTTTTCGTAAACCACATTGATCTACTTGTGACATTGCATGTGTGTGTTTTTCTTAAACCACATGGATCCACTAGTGACATTGCATGTGTGTTCTTTTCCTGAACCACATGGATCAACTAGAGTCCTTGCATGTGTGTTCTTTTCCTAAACCACATTGATCCACTAGACTCATTGCATGTGTGTTCTTTTCCTAAACCACATTGATCCACTAGACTCATTGCATGTGTGTTCTTTTCCTAAACCACATGGATCCACTTGTGACATTGCATGTGTGCTCTTTTCCTAAACAACATGGATCCACCAGTGACATTGCATGTGTGATCTTTTCCTAAACCACATGGATCCACTTGTGACATTGGATGTGTGTTCTTTTCCTAAGCTACATTGATCTACTAGAGTCATTGCATGTGTGTTATTTTCCTAAACCACATGGATCCACTAGAGTCATTGCATGTGTGTTATTTTCCTAAACTACATGTATCCACTAGTGACATTTTCATGTTTGTTTTTTCCTAAACCACATTTATCTACTTGTGGCATTGCATGTGTGTTATTTTCCTGTACCACATTAGTCCACTAGTGCCATTGCATGTGTGTTCTTTTCCTGAACCACATGGATCCACTGGTGTCATTGTATGCGTGTTTTTCCTAAACCACATGGATCCACTTGAGGCATTGCATGCGTGTTCTTTTTCGAAACCACATTGATCCACTGGTGACATTTGCATGTGTCTTGTTTTCCTTAACTACATGGATCCACTAGTTGCATTGCATGTGTGTTCATTTCCATAACCAGATGGATTCACTAGAGTCATTGCATGTGTGTTCTTTTCCTAAACCTCATTGATCCACTATAGTCATTACATGTGTGTTCTTTTCCTAAATGACATGTATCCACTCGTGACATTTGCATGTGTGTTCTTTTATTAAACCACATTCATCTACTTGTGACATTGCATCTGTGTTTTTTCGTAAAAAACATTGATCCACTAGTGTCATTGAATGTGTGTTCTTTTCCTAAACCAGATGGTTCCACTAGAGTCATTGCGTGGGTGTTCTTTTTCTAAACCACATTGATCCACTAGAGTCATTGCATGTGTGTTCTTTTCTTAAACCACATGGATCCACTAGAGTCATTGGATGTGTGTTGTTTTCCTAAACGACATGTATCCACTGGTGACATTTGCATGTGTGTTGTTTTCCTAAACCACATTGATCTACTTGTGACATTGCATGTGTGTGTTTTTCGTAAACCACATTGATCTACTAGTGTCATTACATGTGTGTTCTTTTCCTGAACCACATGGATCCACCGGTGTCATTGCATGTGTGTTCTTTTCCTAAACCACATTGATCCACTAATTTCATTACATGTGTGTTCTTTTCCTGAACCACATGGATCCACTCGTGTCATTACATGTGTGTTCTTTTCCTAAACCACATGGATCCACTGTAGTCATTGTATGTGTGTTCTTTTCCTAAACGATATGTATCCACTGGTGACATTTGCATGTGTGTTCTTTTCGTAAACCACATTGATCTACTTGTGACATTGCATGTGTGTGTTTTTCGTAAACCACATTGATCTACTAGTGTCATTACATGTGTGTTCTTTTCCTGAACCACATGGATCCACTAGTGTCATTGCATGTGTGCTCTTTTCCTAAACCACATGGATCCACTTGTGAGATTGCATGTGTGTTCTTTTCTTAAACCACATGGATCCACTCGTGACATTGCATGTGCGTTCTTTTCCTGAACTACATGGATCCACTGGTGACATTGCACGTGCGTTCTTTTCCTAAACCACATTGATCCACTAGAGTCATTGCATGTGTGTTCTTTTCCTAAACCACATGGATCCGCTAGCGTCATTTCTTTTCCTAAATGACATGTATCCACTTGAGACATTTGCACGTGTGTTCTTTTCCTAAACCACATTGATCTAGTTGTGACATTTCGTGTGTGTATTTTTCTTAAACCACATTGATCCACTAGTGTCATTGAATGTGTGTTCTATTGCTGAACCACATGGATCCACTGGTGTCATTGCATGTGTGTTGTTTTCCTAAACCACTTGGATCCACTTGAGGCATTACATGTGTGTTTATTTCCAAAACTACATTGATCCACTAGTGACATTTGCATGTGTGTTCTTTTCCTAAACCACATTGATCCACTAGTGACATTGCATGTGTGTTGTTTTCCTAAACCATATGGATCCATTGGTGACATTGCATGTTTGTTCTTTTTCTAAAACACACGAATCCACTAGTGACATTGCATGTGTGTTCTTTTCCTGAACCACATGGATCCACTGGAGTCATTGCATGTGTGTTCTTTTCCTAAACCACATTGATCCACTAGTCTCATTGCATGTGTGTTCTTTAGTAAACCACATTAATCCACTAGAGTCATTGCATCTGTGTTCTTTTCCTAAACCACATGGATCAACTTTTGACATTGCATGTGTGCTATTTTCCTAAACCACATGGATCCACCGGTGACATTGCAAGTGTGTTCTTTTCTAAATAATATGGATCCACTGGTGACATTGCATGTGTGTTCTTTTCCTTAACTACATGAATCCACTAGTGACATTGCATGTGTGTTCATTTCCAGAACCACATGGATCCACTAGATTCATTGCATGTGTGTTATTTTCCTAAACTACATGGATCCACTGGTGACATTGGATGTGTGTTCTTTTTCTAAACCACATTGTTCCACTAGAGTCATTGCATGTGTATTGTTTTTCTAAACCACATGGATCCACTAGAGTCATTGTATGTGTGTTCTTTTCCTAAACGATATGCATCCACTGCTGACATTTGCATGTGTGTTCTTTTTCTAAACCACATTGATCTACTTGTGACATTGCATGTGTGTGTTTTTCGTAAACCACATTGATCCACTAGTGTCATTACATTTTTGTTCTTTTCCTGAACCACATGGATCCACTGGTGTCACTGTATGTGTGTTCTTTTCCTAAACCACATGGATCCACTTGTGACATTACATGTGTGTTCTTTTCTTAAACCACATGGATCCACTCATGACATTACATGTATTTTATTTACCTAAACTACATGGGTCCACTAGGGACATTGCATGTGTGTTCTTTTCCTAAACCACATTGTTCCACTAGAGTCATTGCATGTGTGTTCTTTTCCTAAACCACAGAGATCCACTAGAGTCATTGCATGTGTGTTCCTTTCCTAAATCACATTTATCCACTAGAGTCATTGCATGTGTGTTCTTTTCCTAAACCACATTGATCCACTAGAGTCATTGCATGTGTGTTCTTTTCCTAAACCACATGGATCCGCTAGCGTCATTGGATGTGTGTTCTTTTCCTAAACGACATGTCTCCACTGGTGACATTTGCACGTATGTTGTTTTCCTAAACCACATTGATCTACCAGTGACATTGCATGTGTGTATTTTTCCGTAAACCACATTGATCCACTAGTGTCATTGCATTGTGTTCTTTTCCTAAACCACATGGATCCATTGGTTTCATTCCATGTGTGTTCTTTTCCTAAACCACATGGATCCACTTGAGGCATTGCATGTGTGTTCATTTCCAAAACCACATTGATCCACTAGTGACATTTGCATGTGTGTTTTTTCCTAAGCACATTTGCACGTATGTTCTTTTCCTAAACCACATTGATCTACTTGTGACATTGCATGTGTGTATATTTTCGTACACCACATTGATCTACTAGTGTCATTGCATGTGTGTTCTTTTCCTGAACCACATGGATCCATTGGTTTCATTCAATGTGTGTTCTTTTCCTAAACCACATGGATCCACTTGAGGCATTGCATTGTGTGTTCATTTCCAAACCCACATTGATCCACTAGTGACACTTGCAGGTGTGCTTTTCCTAAACCACATGGATCCAGTAGTGACATTGCATGTGTGTTCTTTTCCTAAACCAGTTGGATCCACTGGTGACATTGCATGTGTGTTCTTTTCTTAAACCACATGGATCCACTAGTGACATTGCATGTGTGTTCTTTTCCTGAACCACATGGATCAACTAGAGTCCTTGCATGTGTGTTCTTTTCCTAAACCACATTGATCCACTAGACTCATTGCATGTGTGTTCTTTTCTTAAACCACATTGATCCACTAGACTCATTGCATGTGTGTTCTTTTCCTAAACCACATGGATCCACTTGTGACATTGCATGTGTGCTCTTTTCCTAAACAACATGGATCCACCAGTGACATTGCATGTGTGATCTTTTCCTAAACCACATGGATCCACTTGTGACATTGGATGTGTGTTCTTTTCCTAAGCCACATTGATCTACTAGAGTCATTGCATGTGTGTTATTTTCCTAAACCACATGGATGCACTAGAGTCATTGCATGTGTGTTATTTTCCTAAACTACATGTATCCACTAGTGACATTTTCATGTTTGTTTTTTCCTAAACCACATTTATCTACTTGTGGCATTGCATGTGTGTTACTTTCCTGTACCACATTAGTCCACTAGTGTCATTGCATGTGTGTTCTTTTCCTGAACCACATGGATCCACTGGTGTCATTGTATGCGTGTTTTTCCTAAACCACATGGATCCACTTGAGGCATTGCATGTGTGTTCTTTTTCGAAACCACATTGATCCACTGGTGACATTTGCATGTGTCTTGTTTTCCGTAACTACATGGATCCACTAGTTGCATTGCATGTGTGTTCATTTCCATAACCAGATGGATCCACTAGAGTCATTGCATGTGTGTTCTTTTCCTAAACCTCATTGATCCACTATAGTCATTACATGTGTGTTCTTTTCCTAAATGACATGTATCCACTCGTGACATTTGCATGTGTGTTCTTTTATTAAACCACATTCATCTACTTGTGACATTGCATCTGTGTTTTTTCGTAAACCACATTGATCCACTAGTGTCATTGAATGTGTGTTCTTTTCCTAAACCAGATGGTTCCACTAGAGTCATTGCGTGGGTGTTCTTTTTCTAAACCACATTGATCCACTGGAGTCATTGCATGTGTGTTCTTTTCTTAAACCACATGGATCCACTAGAGTCATTAGATGTGTGTTGTTTTCCTAAACGACATGTATCCACTGGTGACATTTGCATGTGTGTTGTTTTCCTAAACCACATTGATCTACTTGTGACATTGCATGTGTGTGTTTTTCGTAAACCACATTGATCTACTAGTGTCATTACATGTGTGTTCTTTTCCTGAACCACATGGATCCACCGGTGTCATTGCATGTGTGTTCTTTTCCTAAACCACATTGATCCACTAATTTCATTACATGTGTGTTCTTTTCCTGAACCACATGGATCCACTCGTGTCATTACATGTGTGTTCTTTTCCTAACCCACATGGATCCACTGTAGTCATTGTATGTGTGTTCTTTTCCTAAACGATATGTATCCACTGGTGACATTTGCATGTGTGTTCTTTTCGTAAACCACATTGATCTACTTGTGACATTGCATGTGTGTGTTTTTCTTAAACCACATGGATCCACTAGTGACATTGCATGTGTGTTCTTTTCCTGAACCACATGGATCAACTAGAGTCCTTGCATGTGTGTTCTTTTCCTAAACCACATTGATCCACTAGACTCATTGCATGTGTGTTCTTTTCCTAAACCACATTGATCCACTAGACTCATTGCATGTGTGTTCTTTTCCTAAACCACATGGATCCACTTGTGACATTGCATGTGTGCTCTTTTCCTAAACAACATGGATCCACCAGTGACATTGCATGTGTGATCTTTTCCTAAACCACATGGATCCACTTGTGACATTGGATGTGTGTTCTTTTCCTAAGCTACATTGATCTACTAGAGTCATTGCATGTGTGTTATTTTCCTAAACCACATGGATCCACTAGAGTCATTGCATGTGTGTTATTTTCCTAAACTACATGTATCCACTAGTGACATTTTCATGTTTGTTTTTTCCTAAACCACATTTATCTACTTGTGGCATTGCATGTGTGTTATTTTCCTGTACCACATTAGTCCACTAGTGCCATTGCATGTGTGTTCTTTTCCTGAACCACATGGATCCACTGGTGTCATTGTATGCGTGTTTTTCCTAAACCACATGGATCCACTTGAGGCATTGCATGCGTGTTCTTTTTCGAAACAACATTGATCCACTGGTGACATTTGCATGTGTCTTGTTTTCCTTAACTACATGGATCCACTAGTTGCATTGCATGTGTGTTCATTTCCATAACCAGATGGATTCACTAGAGTCATTGCATGTGTGTTCTTTTCCTAAACCTCATTGATCCACTATAGTCATTACATGTGTGTTCTTTTCCTAAATGACATGTATCCACTCGTGACATTTGCATGTGTGTTCTTTTATTAAACCACATTCATCTACTTGTGACATTGCATCTGTGTTTTTTCGTAAAAAACATTGATCCACTAGTGTCATTGAATGTGTGTTCTTTTCCTAAACCAGATGGTTCCACTAGAGTCATTGCGTGGGTGTTCTTTTTCTAAACCACATTGATCCACTAGAGTCATTGCATGTGTGTTCTTTTCTTAAACCACATGGATCCACTAGAGTCATTGGATGTGTGTTGTTTTCCTAAACGACATGTATCCACTGGTGACATTTGCATGTGTGTTGTTTTCCTAAACCACATTGATCTACTTGTGACATTGCATGTGTGTGTTTTTCGTAAACCACATTGATCTACTAGTGTCATTACATGTGTGTTCTTTTCCTGAACCACATGGATCCACCGGTGTCATTGCATGTGTGTTCTTTTCCTAAACCACATTGATCCACTAATTTCATTACATGTGTGTTCTTTTCCTGAACCACATGGATCCACTCGTGTCATTACATGTGTGTTCTTTTCCTAAACCACATGGATCCACTGTAGTCATTGTATGTGTGTTCTTTTCCTAAACGATATGTATCCACTGGTGACATTTGCATGTGTGTTCTTTTCGTAAACCACATTGATCTACTTGTGACATTGCATGTGTGTGTTTTTCGTAAACCACATTGATCTACTAGTGTCATTACATGTGTGTTCTTTTCCTGAACCACATGGATCCACTAGTGTCATTGCATGTGTGCTCTTTTCCTAAACCACATGGATCCACTTGTGAGATTGCATGTGTGTTCTTTTCTTAAACCACATGGATCCACTCGTGACATTGCATGTGCGTTCTTTTCCTGAACTACATGGATCCACTGGTGACATTGCACGTGCGTTCTTTTCCTAAACCACATTGATCCACTAGAGTCATTGCATGTGTGTTCTTTTCCTAAACCACATGGATCCGCTAGCGTCATTTCTTTTCCTAAATGACATGTATCCACTTGAGACATTTGCACGTGTGTTCTTTTCCTAAACCACATTGATCTAGTTGTGACATTTCGTGTGTGTATTTTTCTTAAACCACATTGATCCACTAGTGTCATTGAATGTGTGTTCTATTGCTGAACCACATGGATCCACTGGTGTCATTGCATGTGTGTTGTTTTCCTAAACCACTTGGATCCACTTGAGGCATTACATGTGTGTTTATTTCCAAAACTACATTGATCCACTAGTGACATTTGCATGTGTGTTCTTTTCCTAAACCACATTGATCCACTAGTGACATTGCATGTGTGTTGTTTTCCTAAACCATATGGATCCATTGGTGACATTGCATGTTTGTTCTTTTTCTAAAACACACGAATCCACTAGTGACATTGCATGTGTGTTCTTTTCCTGAACCACATGGATCCACTGGAGTCATTGCATGTGTGTTCTTTTCCTAAACCACATTGATCCACTAGTCTCATTGCATGTGTGTTCTTTAGTAAACCACATTAATCCACTAGAGTCATTGCATCTGTGTTCTTTTCCTAAACCACATGGATCAACTTTTGACATTGCATGTGTGCTATTTTCCTAAACCACATGGATCCACCGGTGACATTGCAAGTGTGTTCTTTTCTAAATAATATGGATCCACTGGTGACATTGCATGTGTGTTCTTTTCCTTAACTACATGAATCCACTAGTGACATTGCATGTGTGTTCATTTCCAGAACCACATGGATCCACTAGATTCATTGCATGTGTGTTATTTTCCTAAACTACATGGATCCACTGGTGACATTGGATGTGTGTTCTTTTTCTAAACCACATTGTTCCACTAGAGTCATTGCATGTGTATTGTTTTTCTAAACCACATGGATCCACTAGAGTCATTGTATGTGTGTTCTTTTCCTAAACGATATGCATCCACTGCTGACATTTGCATGTGTGTTCTTTTTCTAAACCACATTGATCTACTTGTGACATTGCATGTGTGTGTTTTTCGTAAACCACATTGATCCACTAGTGTCATTACATTTTTGTTCTTTTCCTGAACCACATGGATCCACTGGTGTCACTGTATGTGTGTTCTTTTCCTAAACCACATGGATCCACTTGTGACATTACATGTGTGTTCTTTTCTTAAACCACATGGATCCACTCATGACATTACATGTATTTTATTTACATAAACTACATGGGTCCACTAGGGACATTGCATGTGTGTTCTTTTCCTAAACCACATTGTTCCACTAGAGTCATTGCATGTGTGTTCTTTACCTAAACCACATGGATCCGCTAGCGTCATTGGATGTGTGTTCTTTTCCTAAACGACATGTATCCACTGGTGACATTTGCACGTATGTTCTTTTCCTAAACCACATTGATCTACTTGTGACATTGCATGTGTGTATATTTTCGTAAACCACATTGATCCACAAGTGTCATTGCATGTGTGTTCTTTTCCTGAACCACATGGATCCATTGGTTTCATTCCATGTGTGTTCTTTTCCTAAACCACATGGATCCACTTGAGGCATTGCATGTGTCTTCATTTCCAAAACCACATGGATCCACTAGTGACACTTGCATGTGTTTTTTCCTAAACCACATGGATCCACTAGTGACATTGCATGTGTGTTCTTTTCCTAAACCAGATGGATCCACTGGTGACATTGCATGTGTGTTCTTTTCCTAAAACACACGAATCCACTAGTGACATTGCATGTGTGTTCTTTTCCTGAACCACATGGATCCACTAGAGTCATTGCATGTGTGTTCTTTTCCTAAACCACATTGATCCACTAGTCTCATTGCATGTGTGTTCTTTAGTAAACCACATTAATCCACTAGAGTCATTGCATCTGTGTTCTTTTCCTAAACGACATGGATCAACTTTTGACATTGCATGTGTGCTATTTTCCTAAACCACATGGATCCACCGGTGACATTGCAAGTGTGTTCTTTTCTAAACAATATGGATCCACTGGTGACATTGCATGTGTGTTCTTTACCTGAACCAGATGGATCCACTGGAGTCATTGCATGTGTGTTCTTTTCCTAAACAACATGGATCCACTAGAGTCATTGCAAGTGTGTTATTTTCCTAAACTACATGGATCCACTGGTGACATTGGATGTGTGTTCTTTTTCTAAACCACATTGTTCCACTAGAGTCATTGCATGTGTATTGTTTTTCTAAACCACATGGATCCACTAGAGTCATTGTATGTGTGTTCTTTTCCTAAACGATATGCATCCACTGCTGACATTTGCATGTGTGTTCTTTTTCTAAACCACATTGATCTACTTGTGACATTGCATGTGTGTGTTTTTCGTAAACCACATTGATCCACTACTGCCATTACATTTTTTTCTTTTTCTGAACCACATGGATCCACTGGTGTCACTGTATGTGTGTTCTTTTCCTAAACCACATGGATCCACTTGTGACATTACATGTGTGTTCTTTTCTTAAACCACATGGATCCACTCATGACATTACATGTGTTTTATTTACCTAAACTACATGGGTCCACTAGGGACATTGCATGTGTGTTCTTTTCCTAAACCACATTGTTCCACTAGAGTCATTGCATGTGTGTTCTTTACCTAAACCACATGGATCCGCTAGCGTCATTGGATGTGTGTTCTTTTCCTAAACGACATGTATCCACTGGTGACATTTGCACGTATGTTCTTTTCCTAAACCACATTGATCTACTTGTGACATTGCATGTGTGTATATTTTCGTAAACCACATTGATCCACAAGTGTCATTGCATGTGTGTTCTTTTCCTGAACCACATGGATCCATTGGTTTCATTCCATGTGTGTTCTTTTCCTAAACCACATGGATCCACTTGAGGCATTGCATGTGTCTTCATTTCCAAAACCACATGGATCCACTAGTGACACTTGCATCTGTTTTTTCCAAAACCACATGGATCCACTAGTGACATTGCATGTGTGTTCTTTTCCTAAACCAGATGGATCCACTCGTGACATTGCATGTGTGTTCTTTTCCTAAAACATACGAATCCACTAGTGACATTGCATGTGTGTTCTTTTCCTGAACCACATGGATCCACTAGAGTCATTGCATGTGTGTTCTTTTCATAAACCACATTGATCCACTAGTCTCATTGAATGTGTGTTCTTTAGTAAACCACATTAATCCACTAGAGTCATTGCATCTGTGTTCTTTTCCTAAACGACATGGATCAACTTTTGACATTGCATGTGTGCTATTTTCCTAAACCACATGGATCCACCGGTGACATTGCAAGTGTGTTCTTTTCTAAACAATATGGATCCACTGGTGACATTGCATGTGTGTTCTTTACCTGAACCAGATGGATCCACTGGAGTCATTGCATGTGTGTTCTTTTCCTAAACAACATGGATCCACTAGAGTCATTGCAAGTGTGTTCTTTTCCTAAACTACATGGATCCACTGGTGACATTGGATGTGTGTTCTTTTTCTAAACCACATTGTTCCACTAGAGTCATTGCATGTGTATTGTTTTTCTAAACCACATGGATCCACTAGAGTCATTGTATGTGTGTTCTTTTCCTAAACGATATGTATCCACTGCTGACATTTGCATGTGTGTTCTTTTTCTAAACCACATTGATCTACTTGTGACATTGCATGTGTGTGTTTTTCGTAAACCACATTGATCCACTAGTGCCATTACATTTTTGTTCTTTTCCTGAACCACATGGATCCACTGGTGTCACTGTATGTGTGTTCTTTTCCTAAACCACATGGATCCACTTGTGACATTACATGTGTGTTCTTTTCTTAAACCACATGGATCCACTCATGACATTACATGTATTTTATTTACCTAAACTACATGGGTCCACTAGGGACATTGCATGTGTGTTCTTTTCCTAAACCACATTGTTCCACTAGAGTCATTGCATGTGTGTTCTTTACCTAAACCACATGGATCCGCTAGCGTCATTGGATGTGTGTTCTTTTCCTAAACGACATGTATCCACTGGTGACATTTGCACGTATGTTCTTTTCCTAAACCACATTGATCTACTTGTGACATTGCATGTGTGTATATTTTCGTAAACCACATTGATCCACAAGTGGCATTGCATGTGTGTTCTTTTCCTGAACCACATGGATCCATTGGTTTCATTCCATGTGTGTTCTTTTCCTAAACCACATGGATCCACTTGAGGCATTGCATGTGTCTTCATTTCCAAAACCACATGGATCCACTAGTGACACTTGCATGTGTTTTTTCCTAAACCACATGGATCCACTAGTGACATTGCATGTGTGTTCTTTTCCTAAACCAGATGGATCCACTGGTGACATTGCATGTGTGTTCTTTTCCTAAAACACACGAATCCACTAGTGACATTGCATGTGTGTTCTTTTCCTGAACCACATGGATCCACTAGAGTCATTGCATGTGTGTTCTTTTCCTAAACCACATTGATCCACTAGTCTCATTGCATGTGTGTTCTTTAGTAAACCACATTAATCCACTAGAGTCATTGCATCTGTGTTCTTTTCCTAAACGACATGGATCAACTTTTGACATTGCATGTGTGCTATTTTCCTAAACCACATGGATCCACCGGTGACATTGCAAGTGTGTTCTTTTCTAAACAATATGGATCCACTGGTGACATTGCATGTGTGTTCTTTACGTGAACCAGATGGATCCACTGGAGTCATTGCATGTGTGTTCTTTACCTGAACCAGCTGGATCCACTAGAGTCATTGCAAGTGTGTACTTTTCCTAAACTACATGGATCCACTGGTGACATTGGATCTGTGTTCTTTTTCTAAACCACATTGTTCCACTAGAGTCATTGCATGTGTATTGTTTTTCTAAACCACATGGATCCACTAGAGTCATTGTATGTGTGTTCTTTTCCTAAACGATATGTATCCACTGCTGACATTTGCATGTGTGTTCTTTTTCTAAACCACATTGATCTACTTGTGACATTGCATGTGTGTGTTTTTCGTAAACCACATTGATCCACTAGTGCCATTACATTTTTGTTCTTTTCCTGAACCACATGGATCCACTGGTGTGACTGTATGTGTGTTCTTTTCCTAAACCACATTGATCCACTTGTGACATTACATGTGTGTTCTTTTCTTAAACCACATGGATCCACTCATGACATTACATGTGTTTTATTTTCCTAAACTACATGGGTCCACCAGGGACATTGCATGTGTCTTCTTTTCCTAAACCACATTGTTCCACTAGTCATTGCATGTGTGTTCTTTACCTAAACCACATGGATCCGCTAGCGTCATTGGATGTGTGTTCTTTTCCTAAACTACATGTATCCACTGGTGACATTTGCACGTATGTTCTTTTCCTAAACCACATTGATCTACTTGTGACATTGCATGTGTGTATATTTTCGTAAACCACATTGATCCACTAGTGTCATTGCATGTGTGTTCTTTTCCTGAACCACATGGATCCATTGGTTTCATTCCATGTGTGTTCTTTTCCTAAACCACATGGATCCACTTGAGGCATTGCATGTGTCTTCATTTCCAAAACCACGTGGATCCACTAGTGAAACTTGCATGTGTGTTTTTTCCTAAACCACATGGATCCACTAGTGACATTGCATGTGTGTTCTTTTCCTAAACCAGATGGATCCACTCGTGACATTGCATGTGTGTTCTTTTCCTAAACCACATGGATCCACTAGTGACATTGCATGTGTGTTCTTTTCCTGAACCACATGGATCAACTAGAGTCCTTGCATGTGTGTTCTTTTCCTAAACCACATTGATCCACTAGACTCATTGCATGTGTGTTCTTTTCCTAAACCACATTGATCCACTAGAGTCATTGCATGTGTGTTCTTTTCCTAAACCACATGGATCCACCAGTGACATTGCATGTGTGTTCTTTTCCTAAACCACATCGATCCACTTGTGACATTGCATGTGTGTTCTTTTCCTAGGACACATTGATCTACTAGAGTCATTGCATGTGTGTTATTTTCCTAAACCACATGGATCCACTAGAGTCATTACATGTGTGTTGTTTTCCTAAACCACATGTAACCACTGGTGACATTTTCATGTTTGTTCTTTTCCTAAACCACATTTATATACTTGTGACATTGCATGTGTGTTATTTTCCTGTACCACATTGGTCCACGAGTGCCATTGCATGTGTGTTCTTTTTCCTGAACCACATGGATACACTGGTGTCATTGCATGCGTGTTTTTCCTCAACCACATGGATCCACTTGAGGCATTGCATGTGTGTTCTTTTCCGAAACCACATTGATCCACTGGTGACATTTGCATGTGTGTTCTTTTCCTAAACTACATGGATCCACTAGTGACATTGCATGTGTTTTCATTTCTAGAAACACATGGATCCACTAGAGTGTAGCATCCTAATTGTCTAACAATTGCAATGCTACTAGCCTAGTCTATATAAATGATACTTCCTACATATAATTGTTGCATAATAATTATATCATGCTCATGTCATCATGCCACCTTGCATTTGAGCATCATATAAAACCCTTTTTCTTTGGTTCTTCTCTCATATGCATTATTAATTGTATTTCCCTCTTGATTTTGTATTTGGTTATTGATATATTATTTAATGCCCAAGTTGAGTTGGGGGCATATCTTTTATTCAACTCCATCACCTTTCTTTTCACCACCTTCTAATTCCACCATCCCATTTACCCATGAGCTTGTATTTCTTTTTCTTTTGATATTTATTCTAGCTCATGTGGGTTGGGGTGGATCTAATTCTAATTCCTTTTTGCTTCACTTTTATTTCCACATTTTGGAATGCATAAGAATAATGCCATGTTATTATTATTGGTTTCACAAGCATAAACATGCCCATTAATTATCATGCAGGGGCCATGCAATTTATCACCATCCTCTTCTTTTGGGATTTTGCTTGTATTTTTGGAAGTGTGGCATGGTCCTTGGAGATTCAATTCAAGGTGGCCATTCTTTGCTCCTCACCAAACCATACCCCTCTCTCTCTTTATCCATCATCTATCCAAGCATGGTCATGTGGGCTCTTTCCACATAAAGCACCATCTCCTCCATCACATGTTTTAGTCATGTTGGCTCATCACAAAACACTACCCCATGTCCTCTCCTTCATCTCCTTCTCACCCTCCACCCATGTATGACCAAATGTGACTCTAACCAAACCCTAACACCTACCCTCTCTCACTAGTCTCTCACTCTAACCCCATGCAAACCCCATGCCGAGGCTTCCCTCTCTCCCTCTCCCTGCTAGCAGGCCCCACTAGCTACCCTCCTACCCCAACCCTAGCACCAGCCCTAACCGAGCCACTACTCCCTTCTAACCTAGCTCCACCCGACCCTCTTCTTCTCTCTCTCTCTACCACGCTCTCTCTCTTCCATGCTGGCCCCACCAGGCCTACATCGCCTTGTCCTCACCCTGGCCCACCTGGCAGCCATGCCCCTGCCCTGCCCTGGCCACCCATGCCGTGCACGTGAAGGAGGAGGAAAAGTGGCCAATGCCACTTTATCTCTGGCCGCTCCCACACGGCACCCTCTCTCCCCCTCCTATCTACTCCCTCTCCTCACGCGCCCTAGCAGCCAGATCCACCCCAGGGCTTTTTCCTTTCCCCTTCTTCTCCTACGACGCCACCCTCCCTCTCACCTCGCTGGCGTCTACCCGTCAGCACCCACCGCGTTTCGTCGTTCTGACAGGCGCGCGAGACATGGAGGTGGTCGAGGAAGCCGAGGAGGTTCCCCTGCATCGTCCAGTACCCGCCTGCGAGGAGGAGAAGCCCCACATCCGCCGCAGTACGTCGACGCCCGCCAAAACCCTAGCGCCACCGTTCGTCTGCAACCTCGCCGATCAGCAGCTCCCCGCCTCGATTCGACCCCTCCGACCACCCCTCGGTGAGCTACCAGACCTCCCAGACATCCTCTCCGTCGCCGTTGCTTCTTGTAGTCGCCGGACCTTTCGCCGAGCGGCCTCTGCGTGCCGGCGTGCACTGGCATCTGCACGCCCCCGCGCCGCATAGTTATTCACATAGCCGCCTAGCTACTCCCTGACAACGACCCCGTCCTACCACAGCGGCTTCGCCCTCCACGCGCACGCCCAGGTCCCCGGATCGAATCCCCACCGTGCCGCGCGTCCGCCGTCGCCGTGCGTGCCTTCAGTTTCGTCAGAAACGCGTAGAAGAAAAACAGTGTCGCCGCGCACTTTGCTAAAAAAACCCCAGCTTTTTAATTGGCTCAACCTGCGCCCCCTCGAGACCCCACCTGTCTGTGCCTGTGGAGTTTTTACAAAAAGAGACCTGGCTTTTGTAAGCCTAAACCCGTGCTCCAGCACGACCCCACCTGACAGACTCCGCGGGCTTAGCCGCTGGCACGTGGGACCAAGCCCGCTGGTCCCACCTGGAAGTCACAGCGGCTAGGCAAGCCTGAGGTGCAAAAAGTTCTCTGCATGCTGCGTCGCCTAATTAGGCCAGTACCACCCGTCAGCGACTGGGGCTGGGTCTGTCTGAGTATAAAATGTCTCCTGCTTTTCTGTTTTTAAATAAACTTTTCCAGAAATTGTTCAAATTCAAATTCAAACCAGATTTTAAATAACTTTTAAATTATAAATCCAAATAATACATATAATATATGTTTTTGAATCACAAAAATGTGAGGAATTCAAATATGCCTTTCAAAATATTATTTGAGCACTTTAAAATTTCGAGATGATTAAAATTACAATAAAATGTCCTTTTTCTTAATTAATTAATAACTTTAGTTTTATAACTCCAAATTTAACAAATAATATGTCTAGATCGATCAGCGCAACGAGCCCGTTCTATCTATGCATTCCATGTTCTGAATTGCAGCATGAATCATATAAATACAAAGTATACAGCAACTTATATGAGAGCAAACCGGGCTAAAAACTTAATAAAATGCTTTAATCTTGTAACCCACACCTCACCCATGCCATGCTACATTATTGCCATGCAAATTGTGCATCATTCATCATGGCATGATTGTTTGCTTGTCGCATTTTAATTCATATGCTTGTGCACTCTATTTATGTTGGCCTTTTTCGTTTGGTTCTTCTTCGAATATACGCTGAGCAGGGGATATATCAGGAATCCGAGGAGCACTACCCAGATCCCTCCCTCGCTTCAACTGAGCTGCCTGGCAACCACTCCCACATGCTTGCATACATGTAGTACATATTGCCTCTATCTTATTCTTGCATCATTGAGTCGCGATTGCATTAAATTGATTCCCAAGTACTGCATAGCCTTTACTTTTAAGCCCCACCGAAGCTTATTCCTCCATCCCATGAGCCATTACTATAGGAGTTGTTTGAGCCATGCGGGTCATAGAACAGCATGTGTAGGGGGTGTGAGTGTCTGATGGATAACGAGGTACCTAAACAACTTAACCTGAGTAGTGACGGGATAACTAATGAAAGTGTCACCGGTGAGCAGTATCTTCTATTTGGTTCTTCATGCTCACTTGTGTCCCGTAGGACCCCGAGTACTTGATTCATGTTCCTTGACTATTCGCACTATCCACATCCGGGAGGCCTTATGGACCCCCTGAGCCAGAGCTTGATTCATTCTTATTTCTTGGGGCCACAAAGTAGTTTGGGGCTTTATTACTAACATGTACTTATGCCATGCTTTACTGCTTTATTTAAGATTGTGCGAGGAGAACCTGTACTATTTAGGATTGCAGAGTGTTTTCGCGGTATCGACAAGCCCAGTCACACTTTCGGGTTCCCATTCGTTTACAGCCATTGGCGCAAACCTTGGGTCCGTCGTGGAGCCGGCAAACTTCGTTGCGGGTAGCTTAATGGGGTGCCCCCCTGAAACATTTCTGAATCCTGTGATCGCTTTGTCGTGAATGCCTCGTTGGGTTTTGAGTTGGTTTTTCCGAGGTTGATCAAGTGTGTGTTGCTATTTGTGCACCCCTGCAGGGTAAATCTTTCTGAAAGCCGTGTCCGCGGTTATGGACGACTTGGAGCACAATTTCTCGATCATAGACAAGTATAACTAAAGTACCGCTTTTAATTTGACTAAGTACCTGACTAGTAAATAGTGCAACACTCATGGAATGGTTAATAAAACTGCCAACGGATGGGGGGTTGTTCGTCCGCTTTCTCGTTGGTAAGCGAGAAGGAGGATGGATCTGTTAATTATACTGTTATAACTGTTGTTCTTAATTAACGGACATCCGTCTATCTTTGGTTAGGCGGATGGTTGGCGAGTATCTATAGACTTGTTAGTTATTATCTTTTGCTGCAATTGCGTCACCCCAGGTTATGTCCCCTTTAGAGGCATAAAGACTTGCTGAGTACCCCTAGGGTCTCACAAGATAATTTTTTTGATTTAGATGAACAGGTATACTCGCAAGATGGATACTGGGTGGAGGAGACGGACGATGTTGGCAACGATCACTCGGTGTAGAGATTCCGGGAACGGGGATCCGTGAGATATGTGGGCGGGATGTGTTTATTTATGTGGCATCTTATGCCGATTTGCTTCTTATCCGTACTCGGATCTTGTCTTCCGCTTCTGCCTGATACTCTGATGTTTGATGTATGAGGAGCTATGCTAAATTATTATCTCTATCTAGGATATTTGTATCTTGCCGTATGGCGTTGCAATATTTCTATTTCTTTTAGATGGAATGGCTCTGAGAACTGTTGTATGTGGCTTGCATACATACTCACTTGTGTATGTAGTTGATCCCTTCGCCTGCGATTACGCCGCTCGTTCTTGTCCCGATGTTCTGGAAATGGTTAGGATGGCCGAAAGGTCTACCTGTGAGTGGCCCTTGGCCCCACCGTACTATTTTAACAATTTTCGCTCATCCAGGCATGTAACTAAGAGCGTAATTCACCGAGGTAGTTACAATTGGTATCAGAGCCATCCTGCCCTTCAGGGTCTCAGCCAAATGGTCGTTGTTAGTCTAGCAAATATTTTTGGTAGTTATGTATACTAGGGAAAAACAAAACGTGAGAGTAGGACTGCTTCCACTTTTCTTCTTACCCACCCACCCACCCTTTTTCTGGTAAGGAAGTGTAACGTTTTCAATTCTCTTCTAAAAATTCAAACTAGGATTCACGTGTTCTGGGTTTCCGTAGTACCATAGAAAGGGTGTGTGTGTGTGTGGATTCCTTGTCTATCTGTTGCATCCAACATGTTATCACTATCTGCCTTTTGGTTATCAACTGTTGGTACACTCCATACCGACAGGCTTTTGTAAACCGACGCGATCTATCCGACTCCTTGTTAACAGGCGCAATCTTCTTAAGGGTGTTCTTCCTTCCAGCATGCTTTCACAGAATGTGGAGTTGCTAATCTCTACCTGATAAGTGGTTTTGCGCATCTATTGGTATTTTAATGCCGAAAAATGCGGAAAATTTTTCTTTGATACATCTGTGTTTCCACACTCCTCTTCAGTCGTGTGTGAAACATTATCTATCTTCCTTTTATCAGCATGTCCATGCTAACTCATTCTTTTGTCACCGGCGCTTAATCCTGGAGTTTTATTTCATCTCCAATTCTCTTGGGCTAATTACATAACATGTGTCGATCCGATGCTGGTGATTGTAATTTGGTTATCGGCATAGCTATATGACACTTATCATGAGTGGAATATGGAAAATGCTATCAACACTATCCTCCAAATGGTGGCGGTTATCTCCTATGATTTTGAGTTACACCGTGACCATATCCATGCATATTCAAGTATCTTTGCCAATCCGGACTTTTTCTTAAAGGCCCTACGGTGGTCTATCATCTGTTCATCATGCTGCACATCTTTTTGAACTCCATATCTGCACAATTCTCCTGGATACGAGGGAATTGCATCTTTTCGCTTCTGATAGCTTTGCTTAAGGTATAAGCTATCATCGTTTCTTATCCAAGATCTCTTTACCTTTGTAACTGGCGATCCAATCGACAATGTGATCCAAGATCTCTTTATCTTTCCTAAACCACATGTATTCACTAGAGTCATTGCATGTGTGTTGTTTTACTAAACCACATGTATGCACTTGTGAGATTTTCATGTGTGTTCTTTTCCTAAACCACATGTATCTACTTGTGACATTGCATGTGTGTTCTTTTCCTGTACCACATTTATCCACTAGTGACATTTGCATGAGTGTTCTTTTCCTGAACCACATGTATCCACTAGAGTCATTGCCTGTGTGTTCTTTTCCTAAATCACATGGATCCATTTGTGACATTGCGTGTGTGTCTTTTCCTAAACCACATTAATCCACTAGAGTCATTGCATGTGTGTTGTTTTCCTAAACCACATTGATCCACTAGAGTCATTGCATGTGTGTTCTTTTCCTAAACCACATTGATCCACTAGGGTCATTGCATGTGTGTTATTTTCCTAAATCACATTTATCCACTAGATTCATTACATGTGTGCTATTTTCCTAAACCACATGGATCCAGTGGTGTCATTGCATGTGTGTCTTTTCCTAAACCACATGGATCCACTTGTGACATTGCATGTGTGTTCTTTTCTTAAACTACATGGATCCACTTGTGACATTGCATGTGTTTTCTTTTCCTAAACTACATGGACCACTAGTGACATTGCATGTGTGTTCTTTTCCTAAACCCCAGTGATCCACTAGAGTCATTGCATGTGTGTTCTTTTCCTAAACCACATGGATCCACTAAAGTCATTGGATGTGTGCTCTTTTCCTAAACGACATGTATCCACTAGTGACATTTCCATGTGTGTTCTTTTCCTAAACAACATTGATCTACTTGTGACATTGCATGTGTGTGTTTTTCATAAACCACATTTATCCACTAGTGTCATTACATGTGTGTTCTTTTCCTGAACCACATGGATCCACTAGTGTCAATGCATGTGTGTTCTTTTCCTAAACCACATAGATCCACTTGTGACATTTCATGTGTGTTCTTTTCTTAAACCACATCGATCCACTCATGACATTGCATGTGTGTTCTTTTCCTAAACTACATGGATCCACTGGTGACATTGCATATATGTTCTTTTCCTAAACCACATTGATCCCCTAGAGTCATTGCATGTGTGTGCTTTTCCTAAACCACATGGATCCACTTGTGTCATTGGATGTGTGTTCTTTTCCTAAACCACATGGATCCACTTGTGACATTGCGTGTGTGTTCTTTTCCTAAACCACATTGATGCACTAGAGTCATTGCATGTGTGTTATTTTCCTAAACCACATTGATCCACTAGAGTCATTGCATGTGTGTTCTTTTCCTAAACAACATTGATCCACTAGGGTCATTGCATGTGTGTTAGTTTCCTAACTCACATTTATCCACTAGATTCATTGCATGTGTGTTATTTTCCTAAACCACATGGATCCAGTGGTGTCATTGCATGTATGTTTTTCCTAAACCACATGGATCCACTTGTGACTTTCATGTGTGTTCTTTTCTAAAACTACATGTATCCACTTGTGACTTTGCATGTGTGTTCTTTTCCTAAACTATATGGATCCACTGGTGACATTGCATGTGTGTTCTTTTCCTAAACCATAGTGATCCACTAGAGTCATTGCATGTGTGTTCTTTTCCTAAACCACATGGATCCACTAGAGTCATTGGATGTGTGCTCTTTTCCTAAACGACATGTATCCACTGGTGACATTTCCATGTGTGTTCTTTTCGTAAACCACATTGATCTACTTGTGACATTGCATGTGTGTGTTTTTCATAAACCACATTGATCCACTAGTGTCATTACATGTGTGTTCTTTTCCTGAACCACATGGATCCACTAGTGTCAATGCATGTGTGTTCTTTTCCTATACCACATAGATCCACTTGTGACATTTCATGTGTGTTCTTTTCCTAAACCATATAGATCCACTTGTGACATTTCATGTGTGTTCTTTTCTTAAACCACATGGATCCACTCATGACATTGCATGTCTGTTCTTTTCCTAAACTACATGGATCCACTGGTGACATTGCATCTATGTTCTTTTCCTAGACCACATTGATCCCCTAGAGTCATTGCATGTGAATTCTTTTCCTAAACCACATGGATCAACTAGTGTCATTGGATGTGTGTTATTTTCCTAAACGACATGTATCCACTAGAGACATTTTCACATGTGTTCTTTCCCTAAACCACATTCATCTACTTGTGACATTGCATGTTTATTTTTTGTAAACCACATTGATCCACTAGTGTGATTGCATGTGTGTTCTTTTCCTGAACCACATGGATCCACTAGTGTCATTGCATGTGTGTTCTTTTCCTAAACCACATGGATCCACTTGAGGCATTGCGTGTGTGTTCATTTCCAAAACCACATTGATCTACTAGTGACATTTGCCTGTGTGTTCTTTTCCTAAACCACATGGATGCACTGGTGACATTGCATGTGCGTTCTTTTCCTAAACTAGATGGATCCACTGGTGACATTGCATGTGTGTTCTTTCCCTAAACCACATGGATCAACTAGTGACATTGCATGTGTGTTCTTTTCCTAAACCACATGGATCCACTAGTGACATTGCATGTGTGTTCATTTCTAAAACCACATTGATCCACTAGTGACATTTACATGTGTGTTCTTTTCCTAAATCCCATTGATCCACTAGAGTCATTGCATGTGTGTTCTTTTCCTAAACCACATGGATCCACTAGAGTCATTGGATGTGTGTTCTTTTCCTAAACGACATGTATCCACTGGTGACATTAACATGTGTTTTCGTTTCCTAAACAACATTGATCTACTTGTGACATTGCATGTGTGTGTTTTTCGTAAACCACATTGATCCACTAGTGTCATTACATGTGTGTTCTTTTCCTGAACCACATGGATCCACTAGTGTCATTGCATGTGTGTTCTTTTCCTAAACCACATGGATCCACTCATGACATTGCGTGTGTGTTCTTTTCCTAAACTACATGGATCCACTGGTGACATTGCATGTGTGTTCTTTTCCTAAACCACATTGATCCCCTAGGGTCATTGCATGTGTGTTCTTTTCCTAAACCACATGGATCTACTAGTGTCATTGGATGTGTGTTCTTTTCCTAAACGACATGTATCCACTAGTGACATTTGCACATGTCTTCTTTTCCTAAACCACATTGATCTACTTGTGACATTGCATGTGTGTGTTTTTCGTAAACCACATTGATCCACTAGTGTCATTGCATGTGTGTTCTTTTCCTGAACCACATGGATCCACTACTGTCATTGCATGTGTGTTCTTTTCCTAAACCACATGGATCCACTTGAGGCATTGCATGTGTGTTCATTTATAAAACCACATTGATCCACTAGTGACATTTACATGTGTGTTCTTTTCCTAAACCACATGGATCAACTGGTAACATTGCACGTGTGTTCTTTTCCTAAACCAGATGGATCCACTAGTGACATTTCATGTGTGTTCTTTCCCTAAACCACATGGATCCACTAGACTCATTGCATGTGTGTTCTTTTCCTAAACCACATCGATCCAATAGAGTCATTGCATGTGTGTTCTTTTCCTAAACCACATGGATCCACTTGTGTCATTGCATGTGTGCTCTTTTCCTAAACCACATGGATCCACCGGTGACATTGCGGGTGTGTTCTTTTCCTAAACCAGATTGATCCACTAGACTCATTGCATGTGTGTTCTTTTCCTAAACCACATTGATCCACTAGAGTCATTGCATGTGTGTTCTTTTCCTAAACCACATGGATCCACTTGTGTCATTGCATGTGTTCTCTTTTCGTAGACCACATGGATCCACCGGTGACATTGCAAGTGTGTTCTTTTCTAAATAACATGGATCCACTGGTGACATTGCATGTGTGTTCTTTTCCTAAACCAGATGGATCCACTTGAGTAATTGCATGTGTGTTCTTTTCCTAAACTACATGGATCCATAGGTGACATTGCATGTGTGTTTTTTCCTAAACCACATTGATCCACTACAGCCATTGCATGTGTATTCTTTTCCTAAACCACATGGATTCACTAGAGTCATTGCATGTGTGTTGTTTTCGTAAACCACATGTATCCACTGGTGACCTTTTCATGTGTGTTCTTTTCCTAAACCACATTTATCTACTTGTGACATTGCATGTGTTGTTTTCGTGTACCACATTTATCCACTAGTGCCATTGCATGTGTTTTCTTTTCCTGAACCACATGAATCCACTAGTGTCATTGCATGTGTGTTTTTCCGAAACCACATGGATCCACATGAGGCATCGCATGTGTGTTCTTTTCCTGAACCACATTGATCTACTTGTGACATTGTATGTGTGTGTTTTTTGTAAACCACATTGATCCACTAGTGTCGTTGCATGTGTGTTCTTTTCCTGAACCACATGGATCCACTAGTGTCATTGCATGTCTGTTCTTTTCCTAAACCACATGGATCCACTTGAGGCATTACGTGTGTGTTCATTTCCAAAACCACATTGATCCACTAGTGACATTTTCATGTGTGTTCATTTCCTAAACCACATGGATCCACTAGTGACATTTCATGTGCGTTCTTTTCCTAAACCAGATGGATCCACTGATGACATTGCATGTGTGTTCTTTTCCTAAACCACATGGATCCACTAGTGACATTGCATGCGTGTTCTTTTCCTAGACCACATGGCTGGAGTCTTTACGTGTGTGTTCTTTTCCTAAACCACATTGATCCACTAGACTCATTGCATGTGTGTTCTTTTGGTAAACCACATTGATCCACTAGAGTCATTGCATGTGTGTTATTTTCCTAAACCACATGGATCCACTTGTGACATTGCATGTGTGCTCTTTTCCTAAACCACATGGATCCACCGGTGTCATTGCAAGTGTTCTCTTTTCTAAACAACATGGATCCACTAGTGACATTGCATGTGTGTTCTTTTCCTGAAACAGATGGATCCACTTGAGTCATTACATGTGTGTTCTTTTCCTAAACTACATGGATCCACAGGTGACATTGCATGTGTTTTTTCCTAAACCACATTGATCCACTAGAGTCATTGCATGTTTGTTATTTTCCTAAACCACATGTATTCACTAGAGTCATTGCATGTGTGTTGTTTTACTAAACCACATGTATGCACTTGTGAGAGTTTCATGTGTGTTCTTTTCCTAAACCACATGTATCTACTTGTGACATTGCATGTGTGTTCTTTTCCTGTACCACATTTATCCACTAGTGACATTTGCATGAGTGTTCTTTTCCTGAACCACATGTATCCACTAGAGTCATTGCCTGTGTGTTCTTTTCCTAAATGACATGTATCCACTGGTGACATTTGCATGTGTGTTCTTTTCCTAAACCAAATTGATCTACTTGTGACATTGCATTTGTATTTTTATCGTAAACCACATTCATCCACTAGTGTCATTGCATGTGTGTTCTTTTCCTAAACCACATGGATCCACTAGAGACATTGCATGTGTGTTCTTTTCCTAAACCACATTGATCCACTAGAGTCATTGCATGTGTGTTCTTTTCCTAAATCACATGTATCCACTTGTGACATTGCATGTGTGTTCTTTTCCTAAACCACATGGATCCACTAGTGACATTGCATGTTTGTTCTTTTCCTAAACCACATGGATCCACTTGTGACAATGCATGTGTGTTATTTTCCTAAACCACATGGATACACCAATGACATTACATGTGCGTCTTTTCCTAAACCACATGGACCCACTTGTGACATTGCATGTGTGTTCTTTTCCTAAACCACATTGATCCACTAGTGTCATTAAATGTGTGTTCTTTTCCTAAACCACATTGATCCACTAGAGTCATTACATGTGTGTTCTTTTCCTAAACCACATTGATCCACTAGAGTCATTGCCTGTGTGTTCTTTTCCTAAACCAGATGGATCCACGTGTGACATTGCATGTGTGTTCTTTTCCTAAACCACATTGATCCACTAGAGTCATTGCATGTGTGTTCTTTTCCGAAATCACATTGATCCACTAGAATCATTGCATGTGTGTTCTTTTCGTAAACCACATGGATCCACTTGTGACATTGCATGTGTGTTCTTTTCTTAAACCACATGGATCCACTAGTGACATTGCATGTGTGTTCTTTTCCTAAACTACATGGATCCACTGGTGACATTTGCATGTGTGTTGTTTTCCTAAACCACATTGTTTTACTTGTGACATTGCATGTATGTGTTTTTCGTAAACCACATTGATCCACTAGTGTCATTACATGTGTGTTCTTTTCCTCAACCACATGGATGCACTGGTGTCATTGCATGGGTTTTCTTTTCCTAAACCACATGGATCCACTTGTGGCATTGCATGTGTGTTAATTTCATAAACCACATTGATCCAGTAGAGTCATTGCATGTGTGTTTTTTCTAAACCACATGGATCCACCGGTGACATTGCATGTGTGTTCTTTTCGTAAACCACATTGATCCACTAGAGTCATTGCATGTGTGTTCTTTTCCTAAACCACATGGATCCACTTGTGATATTGCATGTGTGCTGTTTTCCAAAACCATATGGATCCACCGGTGACATTGCAAGTTTGTTCTTTTCTAAACAACATGGATCCACTGGTGACATTGCATGTGTGTTCATTTCCTTAACCAGATGGATCCACTGGAGTCATTGCATGTGTGTTCTTTTCCTAAACAACATGGATCCACTTGTGACATTGCATTTGTTTTTTCCTAAACCACATTGATCCACTAGAGTCATTGCATGTGTGTTGTTTTCCTAAACCACAAGGATTCAGTAGAGTCATTGCATGTGTGTTGTTTTCCTAAACCACATGTATCCACTAGTGAGATTTTCATGTGTGTTCTTTTCCTAAACCACATGTATCTACTTGTGACATTGCATGTGTGTTCTTTTCCTGTACCACATTTATCTACTAGTGCCATTGCATGTGTATTCTTTTCTTGAACCACGTGGATCCACTTGTCTCATTGCATGTGTGTTTTTTCCTAAACCACATTTATCCACTAGTGCCATTGCATGTGTGTTCTTTTCCTAAACAACATTGATCCACTAGTGACATTGCATGTGTGTTCATTTCCTTAACCACATGTATCCACTAGAGTCATTGCATGTGTGTTCTTTTCCTAAACAAGATTGATCCACTATAGTCATTGCATGTGTGTTCTTTTCCTAAATGACATGTATCCACTGGTGACATTTGCATGTGTGTTCTTTTCCTAAAGCACATTGATCTACTTGTGACATTGTATGTGTATTTTTTTTGTAAACCACATTGATCCACTAGAGTCATTGCATGTGTGTTCTTTTCCTAAACCACATTGATCCACTAGAGTCAGTGCATGTGTGTTCTTTTCCTGAACCACATGGATCCACTAGTGACATTGCATGTGTGTTCTTTTCCTAAACCACATGGATCCACTAGTGACATTGCATGTGTGTTCTTTTCCTAAACCACATGTATCCACTTGTGACAATGGATGTGTGTTATTTTCCTAAACCTCATGGATCCACCAGTGACATTGCATGTGTGTTCTTTTCCTAAACCACATGGATCCACCTGTGACATTTCATGTGTGTTCTTTTCCTAAGCCACATTGATCCACTAGTGACTTTTGCATGTGTGCTCTTTTCCTAAACCACATGGATCCACTAGAGTCATTAAATGTGTGTTCTTTTCCTAAACCACATTGGTCCACTAGAGTCATTGCATGTGTGTTCTTTTCCTAAACCAGATGGATCCACTTGTGACATTGCATATGTGTTCTTTTCCTAAACCACATTGATCCACTAGAGTCATTGCATGTGTGTTCTTTTCCTAAACCACATTGATCCACTAGAGTCATTGCATGTGTGTTCTTTTCCTAAATCACATTGATCCACTAGAGTCATTGCATGTGTGTTCTTTTCGTAAACCACATGGTTCCACTTGTGACATTGCATGTGTGTTCTTTTCTTTACCACATGGATCCACTAGTGACATTGCATGTGTGTTCTTTTCCTAAACTACGTGGGTCCACTAGTGACATTGCATGTTTGTTCTTCTTCTAAACCACATTATTCCACTAGAGTCATTGCATGTGTGTTCTTTTCCTAAACCACATGGATCCACTGGTGACATTTGCATGTGTGTTGTTTTCCTAAACCACATTAATCTACTTGTGACATTGCCTGTGTGTGTTTTTGATAAACCACATCGATCCACTAGTGACATTTGCATGTGTGTTCATTTCCTAAACCACATGGATCCACTGGTGACATTGCATGTGCGTTCTTTTCCTAAACCAGATGGATCCAGTGATGTCATTACATGTGTGTTCTTTTCCTGAACCACATGGATGCACTGGTGTCATTGCATGGGTGTTCTTTTCCTAAACCACATGGATCCACTTGTGGCATTGCATGTGTGTTAATTTCATAAACCACATTGATCCACTAGACTCATTGCATGTGTGTTCTTTTCCTAAACCACATTGATCCACTAGAGTCATTGCATGTGTGTTCTTTTCCTAAACCACATGGATCCACTTGTGACATTGCATGTGTGCTCTTTTCCTAAACCACATGGATCCACCGGTGACATTGCAAGTGTGCTCTTTTCTAAACAACATGGATCCACTGGTGACATTGCATGTGTGTTCTTTTCCTGAACCATATGGATCCACTGGAGTCATTACATGTGTGTTCTTTTCCTAAACTACATGGATCCACTGGTGACATTGCATGTGTTTTTTTCCTAAACCACATTGATCCATTAGAGTCATTGCATGTGTGTTCTTTTCCTAAACCACATGGATTCACTAGAGTCATTGCATGTGTGTTGTTTCCTAAACCACATGTATCCACTGGTGAGATTTTCATGTGTGTTCTTTTCCTAAACCACATGTATCTACTTATGACATTGCATGTGTGTTCTTTTCCTGTAAAACATTTATCCACTAGTGACATTTGCATGAGTGTTCTTTTCCTGAACCACATATATCCACTAGAGTAATTGCTTGTGTGTTCTTTTCCTAAACCACATTGATCAACTATAGTCGTTGGATGTGTGTTCTTTTCCTAAATGACATGTATCCACTGGTGACATTTGCATGTGTGTTCTTTTCCTAAACCAAATTGATCTACTTGTGACATTGCATCAATATTTTTTTCATAAACCACATTGATCCACTAGTGTCATTGCATGTTTGTTCTTTTCCTAAACCACATGGATCCACTAGATTCATTGCATGTGTGTTCTTTTCCTACACCACATTGATCCACTAGAGTCATTGCATGTGTGTTCTTTTTCTAAACCACATGGATCCACTTGTGACATTGCATGTGTGTTCTTTTCCTAAACCACATGGATCCACTTGTGACATTGCATGTGTGTTCTTTTCCTAAACCACATGGATCCACTTATGACAATGCATGTGTGTTATTTTCCTAAACAACATGGATCCACCGATGACATTGCATGTGTGTTCTTTTCCTATACCACATGGATCCACTTGTGACATTGCATGTGTGTCCTTTTCCTAAACCACATTGATCCACTAGAGTCATTGCCTGTGTGTTCTTTTCCTAAACCAGATGGATCCACTTGTGACATTGCATGTGTGTTCTTTTCCTAAACCACATTGATCCACTAGAGTCATTGCATGTGTGTTCTTTTCCTAAATCACATTGATCCACTAGAATCATTGCATGTGTGTTCTTTTCATAAACCATATGGATCCACTTGTGACATTGCATGTGTGTTGTTTTCTTAAACCACATGGATCCACTAGTGTCATTGCATGTGTGTTCTTTTCTGAAACTACATGGATCCACTGGTGACATTTGCATGTGTGTTGTTTTCCTAAACCACATTGATTTACTTGTGACATTGCATGTGTGTGTTTTTCGTAAACCACATTGATCCACTAGTGTCATTACATGTGTGTTCTTTGCCTGAACCACATGGATGCACTGGTGTCATTGCATGGGTGTTCTTTTCCTAAACCACATGGATCCACTTGTGGCATTGCATGTGTGTTAATTTCATAAACCACATTGATCCACTAGACTCATTGCATGTGTGTTCTTTTCCTAAACCACATTGATCCACTAGAGTCATTGCATGTGTGTTCTTTTCCTAAACCACATGGATCCACTTGTGACATTGCATGTGTGCTCTTTTCCTAAACCACATGGATCCACCGGTGACATTGCAAGTGTGCTCTTTTCTAAACAACATGGATCCACTGGTGACATTGCATGTGTGTTCTTTTCCTGAACCATATGGATCCACTGGAGTCATTACATGTGTGTTCTTTTCCTAAACTACATGGATCCACTGGTGACATTGCATGTGTTTTTTCCTAAACCACATTGATCCATTAGAGTCATTGCATGTGTGTTCTTTTCCTAAACCACATGGATTCACTAGAGTCATTGCATGTGTGTTGTTTTCCTAAACCACATGTATCCACTGGTGAGATTTACATGTGTGTTCTTTTCCTAAACCACATGTATCTACTTATGATATTGCATGTGTGTTCTTTTCCTGTACAACATTTATCCACTAGTGACATTTGCATGAGTGTTCTTTTCCTGAACCACATATATCCACTAGAGTCATTGCTTGTGTGTTCTTTTCCTAAACCACATTGATCAACTATAGTCTTTGGATGTGTGTTCTTTTCGTAAATGACATGTATCCACTAGTGACATTTGCATGTGTGTTCTTTTCCTAAACCAAATTGATCTACTTGTGACATTGCATCAATATTTTTTTCATAAACCACATTGATCCACTAGTGTCATTTCATGTTTGTTCTTTTCCTAAACCACATGGATCCACTAGATTCATTGCATGTGTGTTCTTTTCCTACACCACATTGATCCAGTAGAGTCATTGCATGTGTGTTCTTTTTCTAAACCACATGGATCCACTTGTGACATTGCATGTGTGTTCTCTTCCTAAACCACATGGATCCACTTGTGACATTGCATGTGTGTTCTTTTCCTAAACCACATGGATCCACTTATGACAATGCATGTGTGTTATTTTCCTAAACAACATGGATCCACCGATGACATTGCATGTGTGTTCTTTTCCTATACCACATGGATCCACTTGTGACATTGCATGTGTGTTCTTTTCCTAAACCACATTGATCCACTAGAGTCATTGCCTATGTGTTCTTTTCCTAAACCAGATGGATCCACTTGTGACATTGCATGTGTGTTCTTTTCCTAAACCACATTGATCCACTAGAGTCATTGCATGTGTGTTCTTTTCCTAAATCACATTGATCCACTAGAATCATTGCATGTGTGTTCTTTTCATAAACCATATGGATCCACTTGTGACATTGCATGTGTGTTCTTTTCTTAAACCACATGGATCCACTAGTGTCATTGCACGTGTGTTCTTTTCCGAAACTACATGGATCCACTGGTGACATTTGCATGTGTGTTGTTTTCCTAAACCACATTGATTTACTTGTGACATTGCATGTGTGTGTTTTTCGTAAACCACATTGATCCACTAGTGTCATTACATGTGTGTTCTTTGCCTGAACCACATGGATGCATTGGTGTCATTGCATGGGTGTTCTTTTCCTAAACCACATGGATCCACTTGTGGCATTGCATGTGTGTTAATTTCATAAACCACATGGATCCACTAGACTCATTGCATGTGTGTTCTTTTCCTAAACCACATTGATCCACTAGAGTCATTGCATGTGTGTTCTTTTCCTAAACCACATGGATCCACTTGTGACATTGCATGTGTGCTCTTTTCCTAAACCACATGGATCCACCGGTGACATTGCAAGTGTGCTCTTTTCTAAACAACATGGATCCACTAGTGACATTGCATGTGTGTTCTTTTCCTGAACCATATGGATCCACTGGAGTCATTACATGTGTGTTCTTTTCCTAAACTACATGGATCCACTGGTGACATTACATGTGTTTTTTCCTAAACCACATTGATCCATTAGAGTCATTGCATGTGTGTTCTTTTCCTAAACCACATGGATTCACTAGAGTCATTGCATGTGTGTTGTTTTCCTAAACCACATGTATCCACTGGTGAGATTTACATGTGTGTTCTTTTCCTAAACCACATGTATCTACTTATGATATTGCATGTGTGTTCTTTTCCTGTAAAACATTTATCCACTAGTGACATTTGCATGAGTGTTCTTTTCCTGAACCACATATATCCACTAGAGTCATTGCTTGTGTGTTCTTTTCCTAAACCACATTGATCAACTATAGTCGTTGGATGTGTGTTCTTTTCCTAAATGACATGTATCCACTGGTGACATTTGCATGTGTGTTCTTTTCCTAAACCAAATTGATCTACTTGTGACATTGCATCAATATTTTTTTCATAAACCACATTGATCCACTAGTGTCATTGCATGTTTGTTCTTTTCCTAAACCACATGGATCCACTAGATTCATTGCATGTGTGTTCTTTTCCTACACCACATTGATCCACTAGAGTCATTGCATGTGTGTTCTTTTTCTAAACCACATGGATCCACTTGTGACATTGCATGTGTGTTCTTTTCCTAAACCACATGGATCCACTTGTGACATTGCATGTGTGTTCTTTTCCTAAACCACATGGATCCACTTATGACAATGCATGTGTGTTATTTTCCTAAACAACATGGATCCACCGATGACATTCCATGTGTGTTCTTTTCCTATACCACATGGATCCACTTGTGACATTGCATGTGTGTTCTTTTCCTAAACCACATTGATCCACTAGAGTCATTGCCTATGTGTTCTTTTCCTAAACCAGATGGATCCACTTGTGACATTGCATGTGTGTTCTTTTCCTAAACCACATTGATCCACTAGAGTCATTGCATGTGTGTTCTTTTCCTAAATCACATTGATCCACTAGAATCATTGCATGTGTGTTCTTTTCATAAACCATATGGATCCACTTGTGACATTGCATGTGTGTTCTTTTCTTAAACCACATGGATCCACTAGTGTCATTGCATGTGTGTTCTTTTCCGAAACTACATGGATCCACTGGTGACATTTGCATGTGTGTTGTTTTCCTAAACCACATTGATTTACTTGTGACATTGCATGTGTGTGTTTTTCATAAACCACATTGATCCACTAGTGACATTTGCATGTGTGTTAATTTCCTAAACCACATGGATCCACTGGTGACATTGCATGTGCGTTCTTTTCCTAAACCAGATGGATCCACTGATGTCATTACATGTGTGTTCTTTTCCTGAACCACATGGATGCACTGGTGTCATTGCATGGGTGTTCTTTTCCTAAACCACATGGATCCACTTGTGGCATTGCATGTGTGCTAATTTCATAAACCACATTGATCCACTAGACTCATTGCATGTGTGTTCTTTTCCTAAACCACATTGATCCACTAGAGTCATTGCATGTGTGTTGTTTTCCTAAACCACAAGGATTCAGTAGAGTCATTGCATGTGTGTTGTTTTCCTAAACCACATGTATCCACTAGGGAGATTTTCATGTGTGTTCTTTTCCTAAACCACATGTATCTACTTGTGACATTGCATGTGTGTTTTTTCCTGTACCACATTTATCCACTAGTGCCATTGCATGTGTATTCTTTTCTTGAACCACGTGGATCCACTTGTGTCATTGCATGTGTGTTTTTTCCTAAACCAACTTTATCCACTAGTGCCATTGCATGTGTGTTCTTTTCCTAAACAACATTGATCCACTAGTGACATTGCATGTGTGTTCATTTCCTTAACCACATGTATCCACTAGAGTCATTGCATGTGTGTTCTTTTCCTAAACCACATTGATCCACTATAGTCATTGCTTGTGTGTTCTTTTCCAAAATGACATGTATCCACTGGTGACATTTGCATGTGTGTTCTTTTCCTAAAGCACATTGATCTACTTGTGACAGTGTATGTGTATTTTTTTTGTAAACCACATTGATCCACTAGTGTCATTGCATGTGTTTTCTTTTCCTAAACCACATGGATCCACTAGAGTCATTGCATGTGTGTTCTTTTCCTAAACCACATTGATCCACTAGAGTCAGTGCATGTGTGTTCTTTTCCTGAACCACATGGATCCACTGGTGACATTGCATGTGTGTTCTTTTGCTAAACCACATGGATCCACTAGTGACATTGCATGTGTGTTCTTTTCCTAAACCACATGTATCCACTTGTGACAATGGATGTGTGTTATTTTCCTAAACCACATGGATCCACCGGTGACATTGGATGTGTGTTCTTTTCCTAAACCACATGTATCCACCTGTGACATTGCATGTGTGTTCTTTTCCTAAGCCACATTGATCCACTAGTGACTTTTGCATGTGTGCTCTTTTCCTAAACCACATGGATCCACTAGAGTCATTAAATGTGTGTTCTTTTCCTAAACCACATTGGTCCACTGGAGTCATTGCATGTGTGTTCTTTTCCTAAACCAGATGGATCCACTTGTGACATTGCATATGTGTTCTTTTCCTAAACCACATTGATCCACTAGAGTCATTGCATGTGTGTTCTTTTCATAAACCACATTGATCCACTAGAGTCATTGCATGTGTGTTCTTTTCCTAAATCACATTGATCCCCTAGAGTCATTGCATGTGTGTTCTTTTCGTAAACCACATGGTTCCACTTGTGACATTGCATGTGTGTTCTTTTCTTTACCACATGGATCCATTAGTGACATTGCATGTGTGTTCTTTTCCTAAACTACGTGGATCCACTGGGGACATTGCATGTTTGTTCTTCTTCTAAACCACATTGTTCCACTAGAGTCATTGCATGTGTGTTCTTTTCCTAAACCACATGGATCCACTAGTGACATTTGCATGTGTGTTGTTTTCCTAAACCACATTAATCTACTTGTGACATTGCCCATGTGTGTTTTTGTTAAACCACATTGATCCACTAGTGACATTTGCATGTGTGTTAATTTCCTAAACCACATGGATCCACTGGTGACATTGCATGTGCGTTCTTTTCCTAAACCAGATGGATCCACTGATGTCATTACATGTGTGTTCTTTTCCTGAACCACATGGATGCACTGGTGTCATTGCATGGGTGTTCTTTTCCTAAACCACATGGATCCACTTGTGGCATTGCATGTGTGTTAATTTCATAAACCACATTGATCCACTAGACTCATTGCATGTGTGTTCTTTTCCTAAACCACATTGATCCACTAGAGTCATTGCATGTGTGTTCTTTTCCTAAATCACATTGATCCACTAGAATCATTGCATGTGTGTTCTTTTCATAAAACATATGGATCCACTTGTGACATTGCATGTGTGTTCTTTTCTTAAACCACATGGATCCACTAGTGTCATTGCATGTGTGTTCTTTTCCGAAACTACATGGATCCACTGGTGACATTTGCATGTCTGTTGTTTTCCTAAACCACATTGATTTACTTGTGACATTGCATGTGTGTGTTTTTCGTAAACCACATTGATCCACTAGTGTCATTACATGTGTGTTCTTTGCCTGAACCACATGGATGCACTGGTGTCATTGCATGGGTGTTCTTTTCCTAAACCACATGGATCCACTTGTGGCATTGCATGTGTGTTAATTTCATAAACCACATTGATCCACTAGACTCAATGCATGTGTGTTCTTTTCCTAAACCACATTGATCCACTAGAGTCATTGCATGTGTGTTGTTTTCCTAAACCACAAGGATTCAGTAGAGTCATTGCATGTGTGTTGTTTTCCTAAACCACATGTATCCACTAGTGAGATTTTGATGTGTGTTCTTTTCCTAAACCACATGTATCTACTTGTGACATTGCATGTGTGTTTTTTCCTGTACCACATTTATCCACTAGTGCCATTGCATGTGTATTCTTTTCTTGAACCACGTGGATCCACTTGTGTCATTGCATGTGTGTTTTTTCCTAAACCACATTTATCCACTAGTGCCATTGCATGTGTGTTCTTTTCCTAAACAACATTGATCCACTAGTGACATTGCATGTGTGTTCATTTCCTTAACCACATGTATCCACTAGAGTCATTGCATGTGTGTTCTTTTCCTAAACCACATTGATCCACTATAGTCATTGCATGTGTGTTCTTTTCCAAAATGACATGTATCCACTGGTGACATTTGCATGTGTGTTCTTTTCCTAAAGCACATTGATCTACTTGTGACATTGTATGTGTATTTTTTTTGTAAACCACATTGATCCACTAGTGTCATTGCATGTGTTTTCTTTTCCTAAACCACATGGATCCACTAGAGTCATTGCATGTGTGTTCTTTTCCTAAACCACATTGATCCACTAGAGTCAGTGCATGTGTGTTCTTTTCCTGAACCACATGGATCCACTGGTGACATTGCATGTGTGTTCTTTTCCTATATCACATGGATCCACTAGTGACATTGCATGTGTGTTCTTTTCCTAAACCACATGTATCCACCTGTGACAATGGATGTGTGTTATTTTACTAAACCACATGGATCCACCAGTGACATTGGATGTGTGTTCTTTTCCTAAACCACATGTATCCACCTGTGACATTGCATGTGTGTTCTTTTCCTAAGCCACATTGATCCACTAGTGACTTTTGCATGTGTGCTCTTTTCCTAAACCACATGGATCCACTAGAGTCATTAAATGTGTGTTCTTTTCCTAAACCACATTGGTCCACTGGAGTCATTGCATGTGTGTTCTTTTCCTAAACCAGATGGATCCACTTGTGACATTGCATATCTGTTCTTTTCCTAAACCACATTGATCCACTAGAGTCATTGCATGTGTGTTCTTTTCATAAACCACATTGATCCACTAGAGTCATTGCATGTGTGTTCTTTTCCTAAATCACATTGATCCCCTAGAGTCATTGCATGTGTGTTCTTTTCGTAAACCACATGGTTCCACTTGTGACATTGCATGTGTGTTCTTTTCTTTACCACATGGATCCATTAGTGACATTGCATGTGTGTTCTTTTCCTAAACTACGTGGATCCACTGGGGACATTGCATGTTTGTTCTTCTTCTAAACCACATTGTTCCACTAGAGTCATTGCATGTGTGTTCTTTTCCTAAACCACATGGATCCACTAGTGACATTTGCATGTGTGTTGTTTTCCTAAACCACATTAATCTACTTGTGACATTGCCTATGTGTGTTTTTGTTAAACCACATTGATCCACTAGTGACATTTGCATGTGTGTTAATTTCCTAAACCACATGGATCCACTGGTGACATTGCATGTGCGTTCTTTTCCTAAACCAGATGGATCCACTGATGTCATTACATGTGTGTTCTTTTCCTGAACCACATGGATGCACTGGTGTCATTGCATGGGTGTTCTTTTCCTAAACCACATGGATCCACTTGTGGCATTGCATGTGTGTTAATTTCATAAACCACATTGATCCACTAGACTCATTGCATGTGTGTTCTTTTCCTAAACCACATTGATCCACTAGAGTCATTGCATGTGTGTTCTTTTCCTAAACCACATGGATCCACTTGTGACATTGCATGTGTGCTCTTTTCCTAAACCACATGGATCCACCGGTGACATTGCAAGTGTGCTCTTTTCTAAACAACATGGATCCACTGGTGACATTGCATGTGTGTTCTTTTCCTGAACCAGATGAATCCACTGGAGTCATTACACGTGTGTTCTTTTCCTAAACTACATGGATCCACTGGTGACATTGCATGTGTATTTTTCCTAAACCACATTGATCCACTAGAGTCATTGCATGTGTGTTCTTTTCCTAAACCACATGGATTCACTAGAGTCATTGCATGTGTGTTGTTTTCCTAAACCACATGTATCCACTGGTGAGATTTTCATGTGTGTTCTTTTCCTAAACCACATGTATCTACTTATGACATTGCATGTGTGTTCTTTTCCTGTACAATATTTATCCACTAGTGACATTTGCATGAGTGTTCTTTTCCTGAACCACATGTATCCACTAGAGTCATTGCTAGTGTGTTCTTTTCCTAAACCACATTGATCATCTATTGTCGTTGGATGTGTGTTCTTTTCCTAAATATCATGTATCCACTGGTGACATTTGCATGTGTGTTCTTTTCCTAAACCAAATTGATCTACTTGTGACATTGCATCAATATTTTTTTCATAAACCACATTGATCCACTAGTGTCATTGCATGTGTGTTCTTTTCCTAAACCACATGGATCCACTAGATTCATTCCATGTGTGTTCTTTTCCTACACCACATTGATCCACTAGAGTCATTGCATGTGTGTTCTTTTCCTAAACCACATGGATCCACTTGTGACAGTGCATGTGTGTTCTTTTCCTAAACCACATGGATCCACTAGTGACATTGCATGTGTGTTCTTTTCCTAAACCACATGGATCCACTTATGACAATGCATGTGTGTTATTTTTCTAAACAACATGGATCCACCGATGACATTGCATGTGTGATCTTTTCCTATACCACATGGATCCACTTGTGACATTGCATGTGTGTTCTTTTCCTAAACCACATTGATCCACTTGAGTCATTGCCTGTGTGTTCTTTTCCTAAACCAGATGGATCCACTTCTGACATTGCAGGTGTGTTCTTTTCCTAAACCACATTGATCCACTAGTGTCATTGCATGTGTGTTCTTTTCCTAAACGACATGGATCCACTGGTGACATTGCATGTTTGTTCTTATTCTAAACCACATTGTTCCACTGGAGTCATTGCATGTGTGTTCTTTTCCCGAACCACATGGATCCACTGGTGGCATTTGCATGTGTGTTGTTTTCCTAAACCACATTGATCTACTTGTGACATTTCCTGTGTGTTTTTTCGTAAACCACATTGATCCACTAGTGTCATTACATGTGTGTTCTTTTCCTTGAACCACATGGATGCACTGGTGTCATTGCATGGGTGTTCTTTTCCTAAACCACATGGATCCACTTGTGGCATTGCATGTGTGTTAATTTCATAAACCACATTGATCCACTAGACTCGTTGCATGTGTGTTCTTTTCCTAAACCACATTGATCCACTAGAGTCATTGCATGTGTGTTCTTTTCCTAAACCACATGTATCCACTTGTGACATTGCATGTGTGCTCTTTTCCTAAACCACATGGATCCACCTGTGACATTGCAAGTGTGCTCTTTTCTAAACAATATGGATCCACTGGTGACATTGCATGTGTGTTCTTTTCCTGAACCAGATGGATCCACTGGAGTCATTACATGTGTGTTCTTTTCCTAAACTACATGGATCCACTGGTGACATTGCATGTGTTTTTTTCCTAAACCACATTGATCCACTAGAGTCATTGCATGTGTGTTCTTTTCCTAAACCACATGGATTCACTAGAGTCATTGCATGTGTGTTGTTTTACTAACCCACATGTATCCACTTGTGTGATTTTCATGTGTGTTCTTTTGCTAAACCACATGTATCTACTTATGACATTGTATGTGTGTTCTTTTCCTGTACAACATTTATCCACTAGTGACATTTGCATCAGTGTAGTTTTCCTGAACCACATGTATCCACTAGAGTCATTGCCTCTGTGTTCTTTTCCTAAACCACATTGATCAACTATAGTCGTTGGATGTGTGTTCTTTTCCTAAATGACATGTATCCACTGGTGATATTTGCATGTGTGTTCTTTTCCTAAACCAAATTGATCTACTTGTGACATTCCATCAATATTTTTTTTCATAAACCACATTGATCCACTAGTGTCATTGCATGTGTGTTCTTTTCCTAAACCACATGGATCCACTAGATTCATTGCATGTGTGTTCTTTTCCTACACCACATTGATCCACTAGAGTCATTGCATGTGTGTTCTTTTCCTAAACCACATGGATCCACTTGTGACATTGCATGTGTGTTCTTTTCCTAAACCACATGGATCCACTAGTGACATTGCATGTGTGTTCTTTTCCTAAACCACATGGATCCAGTTATGACAATGCATGTGTGTTATTTTCCTAAACAACATGGATCCACCGATGACATTGCATGTGTGTTCTTTTCCTATACCACATGGATCCACTTGTGACATTGCATGTGTGTTCTTTTCCTAAACCACAGGGATCCACTAGTGACATTGCATGTGTGTTCTCTTTCTAAACCACATGGATCCACTAGTGTCATTGCATGTGTGTTCTTTTCCTAAACCACATGGATCCACTAGAGTCATTGCATGAGTGCTCTTTTCCTAAACCACATTGATCCACTAGAGTCATTGCATGTGTGTTCTTTTCCTAAACCACATGGATCCACTTGTGACATTGCATGTGTGCTCTTTTCCTAAACCACATGGATCCACCGGTGACATTGCAAGTGTGCTCTTTTCTAAACAACATGGATCCACTGGTGACATTGCATGTGTGTTCTTTTCCTGAACCATATGGATCCACTGGAGTCATTACATGTGTGTTCTTTTCCTAAACTATATGGATCCACTGGTGACATGGCATGTGTTTTTTTCCTAAACCACATTGATCCATTAGAGTCATTGCATGTGTGTTCTTTTCCTAAACCACATGGATTCACTAGAGTCATTGCATGTGTGTTGTTTTCCTAAACCACATGTATCCACTGGTGAGATTTTCATGTGGGTTCTTTTCCTAAACCACATGTATCTACTTATGACATTGCATGTGTGTTCTTTTCCTGTACAACATTTATCCACTAGTGACATTTGCATGAGTGTTCTTTTCCTGAACCACATATATCCACTAGAGTCATTGCTTGTGTGTTCTTTTCCTAAACCACATTGATCAACTATAGTCGTTGGATGTGTGTTCTTTTCCTAAATGACATGTATCCACTGGTGACATTTGCATGTGTGTTCTTTTCCTAAACCAAATTGATCTACTTGTGACATTGCATCAATATTTTTTTCATAAACCACATTGATCCACTAGTGTCATTGCATGTTTGTTCTTTTCCTAAACCACATGGATCCACTAGATTCATTGCATGTGTGTTCTTTTCCTACACCACATTGATCCACTAGAGTCATTGCATGTGTGTTCTTTTTCTAAACCACATGGATCCACTTGTGACATTGCATGTGTGTTCTTTTCCTAAACCACATGGATCCACTTGTGACATTGCATGTGTGTTCTTTTCCTAAACCACATGGATCCACTTATGACAATGCATGTGTGTTATTTTCCTCAACATGGATCCACCGATGACATTGCATGTGTGTTCTTTTCCTATACCACATGGATCCACTTGTGACATTGCATGTGTGTTCTTTTCCTAAACCACATTGATCCACTAGAGTCATTGCCTGTGTGTTCTTTTCCTAAACCAGATGGATCCACTTGTGACATTGCATGTGTGTTATTTTCCTAAACCACATTGATCCACTAGAGTCATTGCATGTGTGTTCTTTTCCTAAATCACATTGATCCACTAGAATCATTGCATGTGTGTTCTTTTCATAAACCATATGGATCCACTTGTGACATTGCATGTGTGTTCTTTTCTTAAACCACATGGATCCACTAGTGTCATTGCATGTGTGTTCTTTCCGAAACTACATGGATCCACTGGAGACATTTGCATGTGTGTTGTTTTCCTAAACCACATTGATTTACTTGTGACATTGCATGTGTGTGTTTTTCGTAAACCACATTGATCCACTAGTGTCATTACATGTGTGTTCTTTGCCTGAACCACATGGATGCACTGGTGTCATTGCATGGGTGTTCTTTTCCTAAACCACATGGATCCACTTGTGGCATTGCATGTGTGTTAATTTCATAAACCACATTGATCCACTAGACTCATTGCATGTGTGTTCTTTTCCTAAACCACATTGATCCACTAGAGTCATTGCATGTGTGTTGTTTTCCTAAACCACAAGGATTCAGTAGAGTCATTGCATGTGTGTTGTTTTCCTAAACCACATGTATCCACTAGTGAGATTTTCATGTGTGTTCTTTTCCTAAACCACATGTATCTACTTGTGACATTGCATGTGTGTTTTTTCCTGTACCACATTTATCCACTAGTGCCATTGCATGTGTATTCTTTTCTTGAACCACATGGATCCACTTGTGTCATTGCATGTGTGTTTTTTCCTAAACCACATTTATCCACTAGTGCCATTGCATGTGTGTTCTTTTCCTAAACAACATTGATCCACTAGTGACATTGCATGTGTGTTCATTTCCTTAACCACATGTATCCACTAGAGTCATTGCATGTGTGTTCTTTTCCAAAACCACATTGATCCACTATAGTCATTGCATGTATGTTCTTTTCCAAAATGACATGTATCCACTTGTGACATTTGCATGTGTGTTCTTTTCCTAAAGCACATTGATCTACTTGTGACATTGTATGTGTATTTTTTTTGTAAACCACATTGATCCACTAGTGTCATTGCATGTGTGTTCTTTTCCTAAACCACATGGATCCACTAGAGTCATTGCATGTGTGTTCTTTTCCTAAACCACATTGATCCACTAGAGTCAGTGCATGTGTGTTCTTTTCCTGAACCACATGGATCCACTGGTGACATTGCATGTGTGTTATTTTCCTAAACCACATGGATCCACTAGTGACATTGCATGTGTGTTCTTTTCCTAAACCACATGTATCCACTTGTGACAATGGATGTGTGTTATTTTCCTAAACCACATGGATCCACCGGTGACATTGGATGTGTGTTCTTTTCCTAAACCACATGGATCCACCTGTGACATTGCATTTGTGTTCTTTTCCTAAGCCACATTGATCCACTAGTGACTTTTGCATGTGTGCTCTTTTCCTAAACCACATGGATCCACTAGAGTCATTAAATGTGTGTTCTTTTCCTAAACCACATTGGTCCACTGGAGTCATTGCATGTGTGTTCTTTTCCTAAACCAGATGGATCCACTTGTGACATTGCATATGTGTTCTTTTCCTAAACCACATTGATCCACTAGAGTCATTGCATGTGTGTTCTTTTCATAAACCACATTGATCCACTAGAGTCATTGCATGTGTGTTCTTTTCCTAAATCACATTGATCCCCTAGAGTCATTGCATGTGTGTTCTTTTCGTAAACCACATGGTTCCACTTGTGACATTGCATGTGTGTTCTTTTCTTTAACACATGGATCCATTAGTGACATTGCATGTGTGTTCTTTTCCTAAACTACGTGGATCCACTGGGGACATTGCATGTTTGTTCTTCTTCTAAACCACATTGTTCCACTAGAGTCATTGCATGTGTGTTCTTTTCCTAAACCACATGGATCCACTAGTGACATTTGCATGTGTGTTGTTTTCCTAAACCACATTAATCTACTTGTGACATTGCCTATGTGTGTTTTTGTTAAACCACATTGATCCACTAGTGACATTTGCATGTGTGTTAATTTCCTAAACCACATGGATCCACTGTTGACATTGCATGTGCGTTCTTTTCCTAAACCAGATGGATCCACTGATGTCATTACATGTGTGTTCTTTTCCTGAACCACATGGATGCACTGGTGTCATTGCATGGGTGTTCTTTTCCTAAACCACATGGATCCACTTGTGGCATTGCATGTGTGTTAATTTCATAAACCATATTGATCCACTAGACTCATTGCATGTGTGTTCTTTTCCTAAACCACATTGATCCACTAGAGTCATTGCATGTGTGTTCTTTTCCTAAACCACATGGATCCACTTGTTACATTGCATGTGTGCTCTTTTCCTAAACCACATGGATCCACCTGTGACATTGCAAGTGTGCTCTTTTCTAAACAACATGGATCCACTGGTGACATTGCATGTGTGTTCTTTTCCTGAACCAGATGGATCCACTGGAGTCATTACACGTGTGTTCTTTTCCTAAACTACATGGATCCACTGGTGACATTGCATGTGTATTTTTCCTAAACCACATTGATCCACTAGAGTCATTGCATGTGTGTTCTTTTCCTAAACCACATGGATTCACTAGAGTCATTGCATGTGTGTTGTTTTCCTAAACCACATGTATCCACTGGTGAGATTTTCATGTGTGTTCTTTTCCTAAACCACATGTATCTACTTATGACATTGCATGTGTGTTCTTTTCCTGTACAACATTTATCCACTAGTGACATTTGCATGAGTGTTCTTTTCCTGAACCACATGTATCCACTAGAGTCATTGCCAGTGTGTTCTTTTCCTAAACCACATTGATCATCTATTGTCGTTGGATGTGTGTTCTTTTCCTAAATGTCATGTATCCACTGGTGACATTTGCATGTGTGTTCTTTTCCTAAACCAAATTGATCTACTTGTGACATTGCATCAATATTTTTTTCATAAACCACATTGATCCACTAGTGTCATTGCATGTGTGTTCTTTTCCTAAACCACATGGATCCACTAGATTCATTCCATGTGTGTTCTTTTCCTACACCACATTGATCCACTAGAGTCATTGCATGTGTGTTCTTTTCCTAAACCACATGGATCCACTTGTGACAGTGCATGTGTGTTCTTTTCCTAAACCACATGGATCCACTAGTGACATTGCATGTGTGTTCTTTTCCTAAACCACATGGATCCACTTATGACAATGCATGTGTGTTATTTTCCTAAACAACATGGATCCACCGATGACATTGCATGTGTGTTCTTTTCCTATACCACGTTGATCCACTTGTGACATTGCATGTGTGTTCTTTTCCTAAACCACATTGATCCACTAGAGTCATTGCCTGTGTGTTCTTTTCCTAAACCAGATGGATCCACTTCTGACATTGCATGTGTGTTCTTTTCCTAAACCACATTGATCCACTAGAGTCATTGCATGTGTGTTCTTTTCCTAAATCACATTGATCCACTAGAATCATTGCATGTGTGTTCTTTTCGTAAACCATATGGATCCACTAGTGCCATTGCATGTGTGTTCTTTTCCTAAACAACATTGATCCACTAGTGACATTGCATGTGTGTTCATTTCCTTAACCACATGTATCCACTAGAGTCATTGCATGTGTGTTCTTTTCCTAAACCACATTGATCCACTATAGTCATTGCATGTGTGTTCTTTTCCCAAATGACATGTATCCACTTGTGACATTTGCATGTGTGTTCTTTTCCTAAAGCACATTGATCTACTTGTGACATTGTATGTGTATTTTTTTTGTAAACCACATTGATCCACTAGTGTCATTGCATGTGTGTTCTTTTCCTAAACCACATGGATCCACTAGAGTCATTGCATGTGTGTTCTTTTCCTAAACCACATTGATCCACTAGAGTCAGTGCATGTGTGTTCTTTTCCTGAACCACATGGATCCACTGGTGACATTGCATGTGTGTTCTTTTCCTAAACCACATGGATCCACTAGTGACATTGCATGTGTGTTCTTTTCCTAAACCACATGTATCCACTTGTGACAATGGATGTGTGTTATTTTCCTAAACCACATGGATCCACCGGTGACATTGGATGTGTGTTCTTTTCCTAAACCACATGGATCCACCTATGACATTGCATTTGTGTTCTTTTCCTAAGCCACATTGATCCACTAGTGACTTTTGCATGTGTGCTCTTTTCCTAAACCACATGGATCCACTAGAGTCATTAAATGTGTGTTCTTTTCCTAAACCACATTGGTCCACTGGAGTCATTGCATGTGTGTTGTTTTCCTAAACCAGATGGATCCACTTGTGACATTGCATATGTGTTCTTTTCCTAAACCACATTGATCCACTAGAGTCATTGCATGTGTGTTATTTTCATAAACCACATTGATCCACTAGAGTCATTGCATGTGTGTTCTTTTCCTAAATCACATTGATCCCCTAGAGTCATTGCATGTGTGTTCTTTTTGTAAACCACATGGTTCCACTTGTGACATTGCATGTGTGTTCTTTTCTTTACCACATGGATCCATTAGTGACACTGCATGTGTGTTCTTTTCCTAAACTACGTGGATCCACTGGGACATTGCATGTTTGTTCTTCTTCTAAACCACATTGTTCCACTAGAGTCATTGCATGTGTGTTCTTTTCCTAAACCACATGGATCCACTAGTGACATTTGCATGTGTGTTGTTTTCCTAAACCACATTAATCTACTTGTGACATTGCCTATGTGTGTTTTTGTTAAACCACATTGATCCACTAGTGACATTTGCATGTGTGTTAATTTCCTAAACCACATGGATCCACTGGTGACATTGCATGTGCATTCTTTTCCTAAACCAGATGGATCCACTGATGTCATTACATGTGTGTTCTTTTCCTGAACCACATGGATGCACTGGTGTCATTGCATGGGTGTTCTTTTCCTAAACCACATGGATCCACTTGTGGCATTGCATGTGTGTTAATTTCATAAACCACATTGATCCACTAGACTCATTGCATGTGTGTTCTTTTCCTAAACCACATTGATCCACTAGAGTCATTGCATGTGTGTTCTTTTCCTAAACCACATGGATCCACTTGTTACATTGCATGTGTGCTCTTTTCCTAAACCACATGGATCCACCGGTGACATTGCAAGTGTGCTCTTTTCTAAAGAACATGGATCCACTGGTGACATTGCATGTGTGTTCTTTTCCTGAACCAGATGGATCCACTGGAGTCATTACACGTGTGTTCTTTTCCTAAACTACATGGATCCACTGGTGACATTGCATGTGTATTTTTCCTAAACCACATTGATCCACTAGAGTCATTGCATGTGTGTTCTTTTCCTAAACCACATGGATTCACTAGAGTCATTGCATGTGTGTTGTTTTCCTAAACCACATGTATCCACTGGTGAGATTTTCATGTGTGTTCTTTTCCTAAACCACATGTATCTACTTATGACATTGCATGTGTGTTCTTTTCCTGTACAACATTTATCCACTAGTGACATTTGCATGAGTGTTCTTTTCCTGAACCACATGTATCCACTAGAGTCATTGCCAGTGTGTTCTTTTCCTAAACCACATTGATCATCTATTGTCGTTGGATGTGTGTTCTTTTCCTAAATGTCATGTATCCACTGGTGACATTTGCATGTGTGTTCTTTTCCTAAACCAAATTGATCTACTTGTGACATTGCATCAATATTTTTTTCATAAACCACATTGATCCACTAGTGTCATTGCATGTGTGTTCTTTTCCTAAACCACATGGATCCACTAGATTCATTCCATGTGTGTTCTTTTCCTACACCACATTGATCCACTAGAGTCATTGCATGTGTGTTCTTTTCCTAAACCACATGGATCCACTTGTGACAGTGCATGTGTGTTCTTTTCCTAAACCACATGGATCCACTAGTGACATTGCATGTGTGTTCTTTTCCTAAACCACATGGATCCACTTATGACAATGCATGTGTGTTATTTTCCTAAACAACATGGATCCACCGATGACATTGCATGTGTGTTCTTTTCCTATACCACGTTGATCCACTTGTGACATTGCATGTGTGTTCTTTTCCTAAACCACATTGATCCACTAGAGTCATTGCCTGTGTGTTCTTTTCCTAAACCAGATGGATCCACTTCTGACATTGCATGTGTGTTCTTTTCCTAAACCACATTGATCCACTAGAGTCATTGCATGTGTGTTCTTTTCCTAGATCACATTGATCCACTAGAATCATTGCATGTGTGTTCTTTTCGTAAACCATATGGATCCACTTGTGACATTGCATGTGTGTTCTTTTCCTAAACTACATGGATCCACTGGTGACATTTGCATGTGTGTTGTTTTCCTAAACCACATTGATTTACTTGTGACATTGCATGTGTGTTTTTTTCGTAAACCACACTGATCCACTAGTGTCATTACATGTGTGTTCTTTGCCTGAACCACATGGATGCACTGGTGTCATTGCATGGGTGTTCTTTTCCTAAACCACATGGATCCACTTGTGGCATTGCATGTGTGTTAATTTCATAAACCACATTGATCCACTAGACTCATTGCATGTGTGTGTTTTTCGTAAACCACATTGATCCACTAGAGTCATTGCATGTGTGTTCTTTTCCTAAACCACATGGATCCACTTGTGACATTGCATGTGTGCTCTTTTCCTAAACCACATGGATCCACCGGTGACATTGCAAGTGTGCTCTTTTCTAAACAACATGGATCCACTGGTGACATTGCATGTGTGTTCTTTTCCTGAACCAGATGGATCCACTGGAGTCATTACATGTGTGTTCTTTTCCTAAACTACATGGATCCACTGGTGACATTGCATGTGTTTTTTTCCTAAACCACATTGATCCACTAGAGTCATTGCATGTGTGTTCTTTTCCTAAACCACATGGATTCACTAGAGTCATTGCATGTGTGTTGTTTTACTAACCCACATGTATCCACTGGTGTGATTTTCATGTGTGTTCTTTTCCTAAACCACATGTATCTACTTATGACATTGCATGTGTGTTCTTTTCCTGTACAACATTTATCCACTAGTGACATTTGCATGAGTGTTCTTTTCCTGAACCACATGTATCCACTAGAGTCATTGCCTCTGTGTTCTTTTCCTAAACCACATTGATCAACTATAGTCCTTGGATGTGTGTTCTTTTCCTAAATGACATGTATCCACTGGTGACATTTGCATGTGTGTTCTTTTCCTAAACCAAATTGATCTACTTGTGACATTCCATCAATATTTTTTTCATAAACCACATTGATTCACTAGTGTCATTGCATGTGTGTTCTTTTCCTAAACCACATAGATCCACTAGATTCATCGCATGTGTGTTCTTTTCCTACACCACATTGATCCACTAGAGTCATTGCATGTGTGTTCTTTTCCTAAACCACATGGATCCACTTGTGACATTGCATGCGTGTTCTTTTCCTAAACCACATGGATCCACTAGTGACATTGCATGTGTGTTCTTTTCCTAAACCACATGGATCCAGTTATGACAATGCATGTGTGTTATTTTCCTAAACAACATGGATCCACCGATGATATTGCATGTGTGTTCTTTTCCTATACCACATGGATCCACTTGTGACATTGCATATGTATTCTTTTCCTAAACCACATTGATCCACTACAGTCATTGCCTGTGTGTTCTTTTCCTAAACCAGATGGATCCACTTGTGACATTGCATGTGTGTTCTTTTCCTAAACCACATTGATCCACTAGAGTCATTGCATGCGTGTTCTTTTCCTAAATCACATTGATCCACTAGAATCATTGCATGTGTGTTATTTTCGTAAACAATATGGATCCACTTGTGACATTGCATGTGTGTTCTTTTCTTAAACCACATGGATCCACTAGTGAGATTGCATGTGTGTTCTTTTCCTAAACTACATGGATCCACTAGTGACATTTGCATGTGTGTTGTTTTCGTAAACCACATTGATTTACTTGTGACATTGCATGTGTGTGTTTTTTGTAAACCACATTGATCCACTAGTGTCATTACATGTGTGTTCTTTGCCTGAACCACATGGATGCACTGGTGTCATTGCATGGGTGTTCTTTTCCTAAACCACATGGATCCACTTGTGGCATTGCATGTGTGTTAATTTCATAAACCACATTGATCCACTAGACTCATTGCATGTGTGTTTTTCCTAAACCACATTGATCCACTAGAGTCATTGCATGTGTGTTCTTTTCCTAAACCACATGGATCCACTTGTGAAATTGAATTGTGTGCTCTTTTCCTAAACCACATGGATCCACCGGTAACATTGCAAGTGTGCTCTTTTCTAAACAACATGGATCCACTGGTGACATTGCATGTGTGTTCTTTTCCTGAACCAGATGGATCCACTGGAGTCATTACATGTGTGTTCTTTTCCTAAACTACATGGATCCACGGGTGACATTGCATGTGTTTTTTTCCTAAACCACATTGATCCACTAGAATCATTGCATGTGTGTTCTTTTCCTAAACCACATGGATTCACTAGAGTCATTGCATGTGTGTTGTTTTCCTAAACCACATGTATCCACTGGTGAGATTTTCATGTGTGTTCGTTTCCTAAACCACATGTATCTACTTATGATATTGCATGTGTGTTCTTTTCCTGTACAACATTTATCCACTAGTGACATTTGCATGAGCGTTCTTTTCCTGAACCACATGTATCCACTAGAGTCATTGCCTCTGTGTTCTTTTCCTAAACCACATTGATCAACTATAGTCGTTGGATGTGTGTTCTTTTCCTAAATGACATGTATCCACTGGTGACATTTGCATGTGTGTTCTTTTCCTAAACCAAATTGATCTACTTGTGACATTCCATCAATTTTTTTTTATAAACCACATTGATCCACTAGTGTCATTGCATGTGTGTTCTTTTCCTAAACCACATGGATCCACTTGATTCATTGCATGTGTGTTCTTTTCCTACACCACATTGATCCACTAGAGTCATTGCATGTGTGTTCTTTTCCTAAACCACATGGATCCACTTGTGACATTGCATGTGTGTTCTTTTCCTAAACCACATGGATCCACTAGTGACATTGCATGTGTGTTCTTTTCCTAAACCACATGGATCCAGTTATGACAATGCATGTGTGTTATTTTCCTAAACCACATTGATCCACCAGAGTCATTGCCTGTGTGTTCTATTCCTAAACCAGATGGATCCACTTGTGACATTGCATGTGTGTTCTTTTCCTAAACCACATTGATCCACTAGAGTCATTGCATGTGTGTTCTTTTCCTAAATCACATTGATCCACTAGAATCATTGCATGTGTGTTGTTTTCGTAAACCATATGGATCCACTTGTGACATTGCATGTGTGTTCTTTTCTTAGACCACATGGATCCACTAGTGACATTGCATGTGTGTTCTTTTCCTAAACTACATGGATCCACTGGTGACATTTGCATGTGTGTTGTTTTCCTAAACCACATTGATTTACTTGTGACATTGCATGTGTGTGTTTTTCGTAAACCACATTGATCCACTAGTGTCATTACATGTGTGTTCTTTGCCTGAACCACATGGATGCACTAGTGTCATTGCATGGGTGTTCTTTTCCTAAACCACATGGATCCACTTGTGGCACTGCATGTGTGTTAATTTCATAAACCACATTGATCCACTAGAGACATTGCATGTGTGTTTTTTCCTAAACCACATGGATCCACCGGTGACATTGCATGTGTGTTCTTTTCCTAAACCACATTGATCCACTAGAGTCATTGCATGTGTGTTCTTTTCCTAAACCACATGGATCCACTAGAGTCATTAAGTGTGTGTTCTTTTCCTAAACCACATTGATCCACTAGACTCATTGCATGTGTGTTCTTTTCCTAAACCACATTGATCCACTAGAGTCATTGCATGTGTGTTCTTTTCCTAAACCACATGGATCCACTTGTGACATTGCATGTGTGCTGTTTTCCAAAACCACATGGATCCACCGGTGACATTGCAAGTTTGTTCTTTTCTAAACAACATGGATCCACTGGTGACATTGCATGTGTGTTCATTTCCTGAACCACATGTATCCACTAGTGATATTTTCATGTGTGTTCTTTTCCTAAACCACATGTATCTACTTGTCACATTGCATGTGTGTTCTTTTCCTGTACCACATTTATCCACTAGTGCCATTGCATGTGTGTTCTTTTCTTGAACCACATGGATCCACTGGTGTCATTGCATGTGTGTTTTTTCCTAAACCACATTTATCCACTAGTGCCATTGCATGTGTGTTCTTTTCCTAAACAACATTGATCCACTAATGACATTGCATGTGTGTTCATTTCCTTAACCTCATGTATCCACCAGAGTCATTGCATGTGTGTTCTTTTCCTAAACCAAATTGATCCACTGTAGTCATTGCATGTGTGTTCTTTTCCTAAATGACATGTATCCACTGGTGACATTTGCATGTGTGTTGTTTTCCTAAAGCACATTAATCTACTTGTGACATTGCATGTGTTTTTTTTAAACCACATTGATCCACTAGAGTCATTGCATGTGTGTTCTTTTCCTAAACCACATTTATCCACTAGTGTCATTAAATGTGTGTTCTTTTCCTAAACCACATGGATTCACTAGAGTCATTGCATGTGTGTTGTTTTCCTAAACCACATTTATCCACTGGTGAGATTTTCATAAACTAGTGTCGTTGCATGTGTGTTCTTTTCCTAAATGACATGTATCCACTGGTGACATTTGCATGTGTGTTCTTTTCCTAAACCAAATTGATCTACTTGTGACATTGCATCAATTTTTTTCATAAACGACATTGATCCACTAGTGCCATTGCATGTGTGTTCTTTTCCTAAATCAAATGGATCCACTAGATTCATTGCATGTGTGTTCTTTTCCTACACCACATTGATCCACTAGAGTCATTGCATGTGTGTTCTTTTCCTAAACCACATGGATCCACTTGTGACATTGCATGTGTGTTCTTTTCCTAAACCACATGGATCCGCTAGTGACATTGCATGTGTGTTCTTTTCCTAAACCACATGGATCCACTTGTGACAATGCAGGTGTGTTATTTTCCTATACCACATGGATCCACTTGTGACATTGCATGTGTGTTCTTTTCCTAAACCACATTGATCCACTAGTGTCATTAATTGTGTGTTCTTTTCCTATACCACATTGACCCACTAGAGTCATTACATGTGTGTTCTTTTCCTAAACCACATTGATCCACTAGAGTCATTGCATCTGTGTTATTTTCCTAAACCAGGTGGATCCACTTGTGACATTGCATGTGTGTTCTTTTCCTAAACCACATTAATCCACTAGTGTCATTGCATGTGTGTTCTTTTCCTAAATCACATTGATCCACTAGAGTCATTGCATGTGTGTTCTTTTCGTAAACCTCATGGATCCACTTGTGACATTGCATGTGTGATCTTTTCTTAAACCACATGGATCCACTTGTGACATTGCATGTGTGTTCTTTTCCTAAACTACATGGATCCACTGGTGACATTGCATGTTTTCTTATTTTTATAAACCACATTGTTCCACTAGAGTCATTACATGTGTGTTCTTTTCCTAAACCACATTGATCCACTAGAGTCATTGCATGCATGTTCTTTTCCTAAATCACATTGATCCACTAGAGTCATTGCATGTGTGTTCTTTTCATAAACCACATGGATCCACTTGTGACATTGCATGTGTGTTCTTTTCTTTACCACGTGGATCCACTAGTGACATTGCATGTGTGTTCTTTTCCTAAAGTACATGGATCCACTGGTGACATTGCATTTTTGTTCTTTTTCTAAACCACAATTTTCCACTAGAGTCATTGCATGTGTGTTCTTTTCCTAAACCACATGGATCCACTGGTGACATTTGCATGTGTGTTGTTTTACTAAACCACATTGATCTACTTGTAACATTGCCTGTGTGTGTTTTTCATAAACCACATTGATCCACTAGTGACATTTGCATGTGTGTTCATTTCCTAATCAACATGGATCTACTGGTGACATTACATGTGCGTTCTTTTCCTAAACCAGATGGATCCACTGATGTCATTACATGTGTGTTCTTTTCCTGAACCACATGGATGCACTGGTGTCATTGCATGGGTGTTCTTTTACTAAACCACATGGATCCACTTGTGGCATTGCATGTGTGCTCTTTTCCTAAACCACATGGATCCACCGGTGACACTGCAAGTGTGCTCTTTTCTAAACAACATGGATCCACTAGTGACATTGCATGTGTGTTCTTTTCCTAAACCACATGGATCCACATGTGACATTGCATGTGTGCTCTTTTCCTAAACCACATGGATCCACCGGTGACATTGCATGTGTGCTCTTTTCTAAACAACATGGATCCACTGGTGACATTGCATGTGAGTTCTTTTCCTGAACCATATGGATCCACTTGAGTCATAACATGTGTGTTCTTTTCCTAAACTACATGGATCCACTGGTGACATTGCATGTGTTTCTTTTCCTAAGCCACATTGATCCACTAGAGTCATTGCATGTGTGTTCTTTTCCTAAACCACATGGATTCACTAGAGTCATTGCATGTGTGTTCTTTTCCTAAACCACATGTATCCACTGGTGAGATTTTCATGTGTGTTCTTTTCCTAAACCACATGTATCTACTTTTGACATTGCATGTGTGTTCTTTTCCTGTACCACATTTATCAACTAGTGACATTTGCATGAGTGTTCTTTTCCTGAACCACATGTATCCACTAGAGTTATTGCCTGTGTGTTCTTTTCCTAAACCACATTGATCCACTATAGTCGTTGCACGTGTGTTCTTTTCCTAAACCAAATTGATCTACTTGTGACATTGCATCATTATTTTTTTCCTAAACCACATTGATCCACTAGTGTCATTGCATGTGTGTTCTTTATCTAAACCACATGGATCCACTAGAGTCATTGCATGTGCGTTCTTTTCCTAAACCACATTGATCCACTAGAGTCATTGCATGTGTGTTCTTTTCCTAAACCACATGGATCCACTTGTGAAATTGCATGTGTGTTCTTTTCCTAATCCACATGGATCCACTAGTGACATTGCATATGTGTTCTTTTCCTAATCCACATGGATCCGCTTGTGACAATGCATCTGTGTTATTTTCCTAAACCACATGGATCCACCGATGACATTGCATGTGTGTTCTTTTCCTAAACCACATGGATCCACTTGTGACATTGGATGTGTATTCTTTTCCTAAACCACATTGATCCACTAGTATCATTAAATGTGTGTTCTTTTCCTAAACCACATTGATCCACTAGAGTCATTACATGTGTGTTCTTTTCCTGAACCACATTGATCCACTAGAGTCATTGCATGTCTGTTATTTTCCTAAAACAGGTGGATCTACTTGTGACATTGGATGTGTGTTCTTTTCCTAAAGCACATTAATCCACTACTGTCATTGCATGTGTGTTCTTTTCCTAAATCACATTGATCCACTAAAGTCATTGCATGTTTGTTCTTTTCGTAAACCTCATGGATCCACTTGTGACATTGCATGTGTGATCTTTTCTTAAACCACATGGATCCACTTGGGACATTGCATTGTGTTCTTTTCCTAAACTACATGGATCGACTGGTGACATTGCATGTTTGTTCTTTTTCTAAACCACATTGTTCCACTAGAGTCATTACATGTGTGTTCTTTTCCTAAACCACATGGATCCACTAGAGTCATTGGATGTGTGTTCTTTTCCTAAGCGACATGTATCCACTAGTGACATTTGCATGTGTGTTGTTTTCCTAAACCACATTGATTTACTTGTGACATTGCATGTGTGTGTTTTTCGTAAACCACATTGATCCACTAGTGTCATTACATGTGTGTTCTTTTCCTGAACCACATGGATGCACTAGTGTCATTGCATGGGTGTTCTTTTCCTAAACCACATGGATACACTTGTGGCATTGCATGTGTGTTAATTTCATAAACCACATTGATCCACTAGAGTCACTGCATGTGTGTTCCTTTCCTAAACCACATGGATCCACCGGTGACATTGCATGTGTGTTCTTTTCCTAAACCACATTGATCCATTAGAGTCATTGCATGTGTGTTCTTTTCCTAAACCACATGGATCCACTGGAGTCATTACGTGCGTGTTCTTTTCCTAAACCACGTTGATCCACAAGAGTCATTGCATGTGTGTTCTTTTCCTAAACCACATGGATCCACTTGTGACATTGCACGTGTGCTCTTTTCCTAAACCACATGGATCCACCGATGACATTGCAAGTTTGTTCTTTTCTAAACAACATGGATCCACTGGTGACATTGCGTGTGTGTTCATTTCCTGAACCAGATGGATCCACTGGAGTCATTGTATGTGTGTTCTTTTCCTAAACTATATGGATCCACTAGTGACATTGCATGTGTGTTTTTTTCCTAAACCACATTGATCCACTAGAGTCATTTCATGTGTGTTGTTTTCCTAAACCATATGGATTCACTAGAGTCATTGCGTGTGTGTTGTTTTCCTAAACCACATGTATCCACTAGTGAGATTTTCATGTGTGTTGTTTTCCTAAACCACATGTATCTACTTGTGCCATTGCATGTGTGTTCTTTTCCTGAACCACATGGATCCACTGGTGTCATTGCATCTGTGTTTTTTCCTAAACCACATTGATCCACTTGAGGCATTGCATGTGTGTTCTTTTCCTAAACCACATTGATCCACTAGTGACATTGCATGTGGGATCATTTCCTGAACCACATGTATCCACTACAGTCATTGCATGTGTGTTCTTTTCCTAAACCACATTGATCCCCTATAGTCGTTGCATGTGTGTTCTTTTCCTAAATGACATGTATCCACTGGTGACATTTGCATGTGTGTTCTTTTACTAAACCACATTTATCTACTTGTGACATTGCATGTGTATTTTTTTCGTAAACCACATTGATCCACCAGCGTCATTCCATGTGTGTTCTTTTCCTACACCACATGGATCCACTAGAGTCATTGCATGTGTGTTCTTTTCCTAAACCACATTGATCCACTAGAGTCAGTGGACGTGTGTTCTTTTCCTGAACCACATGGATCCACTAGTGACATTGCATGTGTGTTATTTTCCTAAACCACATGGATCCACTAGTGACATTGCATGTGTGTTGTTTTCCTAAACCACATGTATCCACTTGTGACAATGCATGTCTATTATTTTCCTAAACCACATGGATCCACCGGTGACATTGCATGTGTGTTCTTTTCCTAAACCACATGGATCCACTTGTGACATTGCATGTTTGTTCTTTTCCTAAGCCACATTGATCCACTAGTGACTTTTGCATGTGTGCTCTTTTCCTAAACCACATGGATCCACTAGAGTAATTAAATGTGTGTTCTTTCCCTAAACCACATTGATCCACTAGAGTCATTGCATGTGTGTTCTTTTCTTTACCACATGGATCCACTAGTGACATTGCATGTGTGTTCTTTTCCTAAACTACATGGATCCACTGGTGACATTGCATTTTTGTTCTTTTTCTCAACCACAATTTTCCACTAGAGTCATTGCATGTGTGTTCTTTTCCTAAACCACATGGATCCACTGGTGACATTTGCATGTGTGTTGTTTTCCTAAACCACATTGATCTACTTGTAACATTGCCTGTGTGTGTTTTTCATAAACCACATTGATCCACTAGTGACATTTGCATGTGTGTTCATTTCCTAAACCACATGGATCCACTGGTGACATTGCATGTGCGTTCTTTTCCTTAACCAGATGGATCCACTGATGTCATTACATGTGTGTTCTTTTCCTGAACCACATGGATGCACTGGTGTCATTGCATGGGTTTTCTTTTACTAAACCACATGGATCCACTTGTGGCATTGCATGTGTGCTCTTTTCCTAAACCACATGGATCCACCGGTGACACTGCAAGTGTGCTCTTTTCTAAACAACATGGATCCACTAGTGACATTGCATGTGTGTTCTTTTCATGAACCAGATGGATCCACTGGAGTCATTGCATGTGTGTTCTTTTCCTAAACAACATGGATCCACATGTGACATTACATGTGTGTTCTTTTCCTAAACCACATGGATCCACTAGATTCATTCCATGTGTGTTCTTTTCCTACACCACATTGATCCACTAGTGACATTGCATGTGTGTTCTTTTCCTAAACTACATGGATCCACTGGTGACATTGCATTTTTGTTCTTTTTCTCAACCACAATTTTCCACTAGAGTCATTGCATGTGTGTTCTTTTCCTAAACCACATGGATCCACTGGTGACATTTGCATGTGTGTTGTTTTCCTAAACCACATTGATCTACTTGTAACATTGCCTGTGTGTGTTTTTCATAAACCACATTGATCCACTAGTGACATTTGCATGTGTGTTCATTTCCTAAACCACATGGATCCACTGGTGACATTGCATGTGCATTCTTTTCCTTAACCAGATGGATCCACTGATGTCATTACATGTGTGTTCTTTTCCTGAACCACATGGATGCACTAGTGTCATTGCATGGGTGTTCTTTTACTAAACCACATGGATCCACTTGTGGCATTGCATGTGTGCTCTTTTCCTAAACCACATGGATCCACCGGTGACACTGCAAGTGTGCTCTTTTCTAAACAACATGGATCCACTAGTGACATTGCATGTGTGTTCTTTTCCTAAACCACATGGATCCACTTGTGACATTGCATGTGTGCTCTTTTTCTAAACAACATGGATCCACTGGTGACATTGCATGTGAGTTCTTTTCCTGAACCAGATGGATCCACTTGAGTCATAACATGTGTGTTCTTTTCCTAAACTACATGGATCCACTGGTGACATTGCATGTGTTTCTTTTCCTAAGCCACATTGATCCACTAGAGTCATTGCATGTGTGTTCTTTTCCTAAACCACATGGATTCACTAGAGTCATTGCATGTGTGTTCTTTTCCTAAACCACATGGGTCCACTTGTGACATTACATGTGTGTTCTTTTCCTAATCCACATGGATCCACTAGTGACATTTCATATGTGTTCTTTTCCTAATCCACATGGATCCACTTGTCACAATGCATCTGTGTTATTTTCCTAAACCACATGGATCCACCGATGACATTGCATGTGTGTTCTTTTCCTAAACCACATGGATCCACTTGTGACATTGGACGTGTGTTCTTTTCCTAAACCACATTGATCCACTAGTGTCATTAAATGTGTGTTCTTTTCCTGAACCACATTGATCCACTAGAGTCATTGCGTGTCTGTTATTTTCCTAAACCAGGTGGATCCACTTGTGACATTGCATGTGTGTTCTTTTCCTAAACCACATTAATCCACTACTGTCATTGCATGTGTGTTCTTTTCCTAAATCACATTGATCCACTAAAGTCATTGCATGTTTGTTCTTTTCGTAAACCTCATGGATCCACTTGTGACATTGCATGTGTGATCTTTTCTTAAACCACATGGATCCACTTGAGACATTGCATTGTGTTCTTTTCCTAAACTACATGGATCCACTGGTGACATTGCATGTTTTTCTTTTTCTAACCACATTGTTCCACTAGAGTCATTACATGTGTGTTCTTTTCCTAAACCACATGGATCCACTAGAGTCATTGGATGTGTGTTCTTTTCCTAAGCGACATGTATCCACTGGTGACATTTGCATGTGTGTTGTTTTCCAAAACCACATTGATTTACTTGTGACATTGCATGTGTGTGTTTTTCGTAAACCACATTGATCCACTAGTGTCATTACATGTGTGTTCTTTTCCTGAACCACATGGATGCACTAGTGTCATTGCATGGGTGTTCTTTTCCTAAACCACATGGATCCACTTGTGGCATTGCATGTGTGTTAATTTCATAAACCACATTGATCCACTAGAGTCACTGCATGTGTGTTCCTTTCCTAAACCACATGGATCCACCGGTGACATTGCATGTGTGTTCTTTTCCTAAACCACATTGATCCATTAGAATCATTGCATGTGTGTTCTTTTCCTAAACCACATGGATCCACTGGAGTCATTACGTGCGTGTTCTTTTCCTAAACCACGTTGATCCACAAGAGTCATTGCATGTGTGTTCTTTTCCTAAACCACATGGATCCACTTGTGACATTGCACGTGTGCTCTTTTCCTAAACCACATGGATCCACCGGTGACATTGCAATTTTGTTCTTTTCAACATGGATCCACTGGTGACATTGCGTGTGTGTTCATTTCCTGAACCAGATGGATCCACTGGAGTCATTGTATGTGTGTTCTTTTCCTAAACTATATGGATCCACTAGTGACATTGCATGTGTGTTTTTTTCCTAAACCACATTGATCCACTAGAGTCATTTCATGTGTGTTGTTTTCCTAAACCATATGGATTCACTAGAGTCATTGCGTGTGTGTTGTTTTCCTAAACCACATGTATCCACTGGTGAGATTTTCATGTGTGTTCTTTTCCTAAACCACATGTATCTACTTGTGCCATTGCATGTGTGTTCTTTTCCTGAACCACATGGATCCACTGGTGTCATTGCATGTGTGTTTTTTCCTAAACCACATTGATCCACTTGAGGCATTGCATGTGTGTTCTTTTCCTAAACCACATTGATCCACTAGTGACATTGCATGTGTGATCATTTCCTGAACCACATGTATCCACTAGAGTCATTGCATGTGTGTTCTTTTCCTAAACCACATTGATCCCCTATAGTCGTTGCATGTGTGTTCTTTTCCTAAATGACATGTATGCACTGGTGACATTTGCATGTATGTTATTTTCCTAAACCACATTGATCTACTTGTGACATTGCATGTGTATTTTTTTCGTAAACCACATTGATCCACCAGTGTCATTCCATGTGTGTTCTTTTCCTACACCACATGGATCCACTAGAGTCATTGCATGTGTGTTCTTTTCCTAAACCACATTGATCCACTAGAGTCAGTGCACGTGTGTTCTTTTCCTGAACCACATGGATCCACTGGTGACATTGCATGTGTGTTCTTTTCCTAAACCACATGGATCCACTAGTGACATTGCATGTGTGTTGTTTTCCTAAACCACATGTATCCACTTGTGACAATGCATGTCTATTATTTTCCTAAACCACATGGATCCACCGGTGACATTGCATGTGTGTACTTTTCCTAAACCACATGGATCCACTTGTGACATTGCATGTCTGTTCTTTTCCTAAGCCACATTGATCCACTAGTGACTTTTGCATGTGTGCTCTTTTCCTAAACCACATGGATCCACTAGAGTAATTAAATGTGTGTTCTTTCCCTAAACCACATTGATCCACTAGAGTCATTGCATGTGTGTTCTTTTCCTAAACCAGATGGATCCACTTGTGACATTGCATGTGTGTTCTTTTCCTAAACCACATTGATCCACTAGATTCATTGCATGTGTGTTCTTTTCCTAAATCCCATTGATCTACTAGAGTCATTGCATGTGTTTTGTTTTCGTTAACCACATCGATCCACTTGTAACATTGGATGTGTGTTCTTTTCTTAAGCCACATGGATCCACTTGTGACATTGCATGTGTGTTCTTTTCCTAAACTACATGGATCCACTTGTGACATTACATGTTTGTTCTTTTTCTAAACCACATTGTTCCACTGGAGTCATTGCATGTGTGTTCTTTTCCTAAACTACATGGATCCACTAGTGACATTTGCATGTGTGTTGTTTTCCTAAACCACATTGATCTACTTGTGTCATTACATGTGTGTTCTTTTCTTGAACCACATGGATGCACTGGTGTCATTGCATGGGTGTTCTTTTCCTAAACCACATGGATCCACTTGTGGCATTGCATGTGTGTTAATTTCATAAACCACATTGATCCACTAGAGTCATTGCATGTGTGTTCTTTTCCTAAAGCACATGGATCCACCGGTGACATTGCATGTGTGTTCTTTTCTTAAACAACATTGATCCACTAGAGTCATTGCATGTGTGTTCTTTTCCTAAACCACATGGATCCACTAGAGTAATTAAGTGTGTGTTCTTTTCCTAAACCACATTGATCCACTAGACTCATTGCATGTGTGTTCTTTTCCTAAACCACATTGATCCACTAGAGTCATTGCATGTGTGTTCTTTTCCTAAACCACATGGATCCACTTGTGACATTGCATGTGTGCTGTTTTCCAAAACCACATGGATCCACCGGTGACATTGCAAATTTGTTCTTTTCTAAACAACATGGATCCACTGGTGACATTGCATGTGTGTTCATTTCCTGAACCAGATGGATCCACTAGAGTCATTGCATGTGTGTTCTTTTCCTAAACTACATGGATCCACTTGTGACATTGCATGTGTTATTTTCCTAAACCACATTGATCCACTAGAGTCATTGCATGTGTGTTGTTTTCCAAAACCACAAGGATTCACTAGAGTCATTGCATGTGTGTTGTTTTCCTAAACCACATGTATCCACTAGTGAGATTTGCATGTGTGTTCTTTTCCTGTACAACATTTATCCACTAGTGCCATTGCATGTGTGTTCTTTTCCTGAACCACATGGATCCACTGGTGTCATTGCATGTGTGTTTTTTCCAAAACCACATTGATCCACCTGAGGCATTGCATGTGTGTTCTTTTCCTAAACCACATTGATCCACTAGTGACATTGCATGTGTGATCATTTCCTGAACCACATGTATCCACTAGAGTCATTGCATGTGTGTTCTTTTCCTAAACCACATTGATCCCCTATAGTCGTTGCATGTGTGTTCTTTTCCTATACGACATGTATCCACTGGTGACATTTGCATGTGTGTTCTTTTCCTAAACCACATTGATCTACTTGTGACATTGCATGTGTATTTTTTTCGTAAACCACATTGACCCACCAGTGTCATTCCATGTGTGTTCTTTTCCTAAACCACATGGATCCACTAGAGTCATTGCATGTGTGTCCTTTTTCTAAACCACATTGTTCCACTAGAGTCATTACATGTGTGTTCTTTTCCTAAACCACATGGATCCACTAGAGTCATTGGATGTGTGTTCTTTTCCTAAGCGACATGTATCCACTGGTGACATTTGCATGTGTGTTGTTTTCCAAAACCACATTGATTTACTTGTGACATTGCATGTGTGTGTTTTTCGTAAACCACATTGATCCACTAGTGTCATTACATGTGTGTTCTTTTCCTGAACCACATGGATGCACTAGTGTCATTGCATGGGTGTTCTTTTCCTAAACCACATGGATCCACTTGTGGCATTGCATGTGTGTTAATTTCATAAACCACATTGATCCACTAGAGTCACTGCATGTGTGTTCCTTTCCTAAACCACATGGATCCACCGGTGACATTGCATGTGTGTTCTTTTCCTAAACCACAATGATCCATTAGAGTCATTGCATGTGTGTTCTTTTCCTAAACCACATGGATCCACTGGAGTCATTACGTGCGTGTTCTTTTCCTAAACCACGTTGATCCACAAGAGTCATTGCATGTGTGTTCTTTTCCTAAACCACATTGATCCACTAGTGACTTTGCATGTGTGATCATTTCCTGAACCACATGTATCCACTAGAGTCATTGCATGTGTGTTCTTTTACTAAACCACATTGATCCCCTATAGTCGTTGCATGTGTGTTCTTTTCCTAAATGACATGTATCCACTGGTGACATTTGCATGTATGTTCTTTTCCTAAACCACATTGATCTACTTGTGACATTGCATGTGTATTTTTTTCGTAAACCACATTGATCCACCAGTGTCATTCCATGTGTGTTCTTTTCCTACACCACATGGATCCACTAGAGTCATTGCATGTGTGTTCTTTTCCTAAACCACATTGATCCACTAGAGTCAGTGCACGTGTGTTCTTTTCCTGAACCACATGGATCCACTGGTGACATTGCATGTGTGTTCTTTTCCTTAACCACATGGATCCACTAGTGACATTGCATGTGTGTTGTTTTCCTAAACCACATGTATCCACTTGTGACAATGCATGTCTATTATTTTCCTAAACCACATGGATCCACCGGTGACATTGCATGTGTGTTCTTTTCCTAAACCACATGGATCCACTTGTGACATTGCATGTCTGTTCTTTTCCTAAGCCACATTGATCCACTAGTGACTTTTGCATGTGTGCTCTTTTCCTAAACCACATGGATCCACTAGAGTAATTAAATGTGTGTTCTTTCCCTAAACCACATTGATCCACTAGAGTCATTGCATGTGTGTTCTTTTCCTAAACCAGATGGATCCACTTGTGACATTGCATGTGTGTTCTTTTCCTAAACCACATTGATCCACTAGATTCATTGCATGTGTGTTCTTTTCCTAAATCCCATTGATCTACTAGAGTCATTGCATGTGTGTTCTTTTCGTTAACCACATCGATCCACTTGTAACATTGGATGTGTGTTCTTTTCTTAAGCCACATGGATCCACTTGTGACATTGCATGTGTGTTCTTTTCCTAAACTACATGGATCCACTTGTGACATTACATGTTTGTTCTTTTTCTAAACCACATTGTTCCACTGGAGTCATTGCATGTGTGTTCTTTTCCTAAACTACATGGATCCACTAGTGACATTTGCATGTGTGTTGTTTTCCTAAACCACATTGATCTACTTGTGTCATTACATGTGTGTTCTTTTCCTAAACCACATGGATCCACTTGTGACATTGCATGTGTGCTGTTTTCAAAAACCACATGGATCCACCGGTGACATTGCAAATTTGTTCTTTTCTAAACAACATGGATCCACTGGTGACATTGCATGTGTGTTCATTTCCTGAACCAGATGGATCCACTGGAGTCATTGCATGTGTGTTCTTTTCCTAAACTACATGGATCCACTTATGACATTGCATGTGTTATTTTCCTAAACCACATTGATCCACTAGAGTCATTGCATGTGTGTTGTTTTCCAAAACCACAAGGATTCACTAGAGTCATTGCATGTGTGTTGTTTTCCTAAACCACATGTATCCACTAGTGAGATTTGCATCTGTGTTCTTTTCCTGTACCACATTTTTCCACTAGTGCCATTGCATGTGTGTTCTTTTCCTGAACCACATGGATCCACTGGTGTCATTGCATGTGTGTTTTTTCCAAAACCACATTGATCCACCTGAGGCATTGCATGTGTGTTCTTTTCCTAAACCACATTGTTCCACTAGTGACATTGCATGTGTGATCATTTCCTGAACCACATGTATCCACTAGAGTCATTGCATGTGTGTTCTTTTCCTAAACCACATTGATCCCCTATAGTCGTTGCATGTGTGTTATTTTCCTAAATGACATGTATCCACTGGTGACATTTGCATGTGTGTTCTTTTCCTAAACCACATTGATCTACTTGTGACATTGCATGTGTGTCCTTTTTCTAAACCACATTGTTCCACTAGAGTCAGTGCATGTGTGTTCTTTTCCTAAACCACATGGATCCACTAGAGTCATTGGATGTGTGTTCTTTTCCTAAGCGACATGTATCCACTGGTGACATTTGCATGTGTGTTGTTTTCCAAAACCACATTGATTTACTTGTGACATTGCATGTGTGTGTTTTTCGTAAACCACATTGATCCACTAGTGTCATTACATGTGTGTTCTTTTCCTGAACCACATGGATGCACTAGTGTCATTGCATGGGTGTTCTTTTCCTAAACCACATGGATCCACTTGTGGCATTGCATGTGTGTTAATTTCATAAACCACATTGATCCACTAGAGTCACTGCATGTGTGTTCCTTTCCTAAACCACATGGATCCACCGGTGACATTGCATGTGTGTTCTTTTCCTAAACCACATTGATCCATTAGAGTCATTGCATGTGTGTTCTTTTCCGAAACCACATTGATCCACTAGAGTCATTGCATGTGTGTTCTTTTCCTAAACCAGATGGATCCACTTGTGACATTGCATGTGTGTTCTTTTCCTAAACCACATTGATCCACTAGAGTCAGTGGACGTGTGTTCTTTTCCTGAACCACATGGATCCACTAGTGACATTGCATGTGTGTTATTTTCCTAAACCACATGGATCCACTAGTGACATTGCATGTGTGTTGTTTTCCTAAACCACATGTATCCACTTGTGACAATGCATGTCTATTATTTTCCTAAACCACATGGATCCACCGGTGACATTGCATGTGTGTTCTTTTCCTAAACCACATGGATCCACTTGTGACATTGCATGTTTGTTCTTTTCCTAAGCCACATTGATCCACTAGTGACTTTTGCATGTGTGCTCTTTTCCTAAACCACATGGATCCACTAGAGTAATTAAATGTGTGTTCTTTCCCTAAACCACATTGATCCACTAGAGTCATTGCATGTGTGTTCTTTTCTTTACCACATGGATCCACTAGTGACATTGCATGTGTGTTCTTTTCCTAAACTACATGGATCCACTGGTGACATTGCATTTTTGTTCTTTTTCTCAACCACAATTTTCCACTAGAGTCATTGCATGTGTGTTCTTTTCCTAAACCACATGGATCCACTGGTGACATTTGCATGTGTGTTGTTTTCCTAAACCACATTGATCTACTTGTAACATTGCCTGTGTGTGTTTTTCATAAACCACATTGATCCACTAGTGACATTTGCATGTGTGTTCATTTCCTAAACCACATGGATCCACTGGTGACATTGCATGTGCGTTCTTTTCCTTAACCAGATGGATCCACTGATGTCATTACATGTGTGTTCTTTTCCTGAACCACATGGATGCACTGGTGTCATTGCATGGGTGTTCTTTTACTAAACCACATGGATCCACTTGTGGCATTGCATGTGTGCTCTTTTCCTAAACCACATGGATCCACCGGTGACACTGCAAGTGTGCTCTTTTCTAAACAACATGGATCCACTAGTGACATTGCATGTGTGTTCTTTTCATGAACCAGATGGATCCACTGGAGTCATTGCATGTGTGTTCTTTTCCTAAACAACATGGATCCACATGTGACATTACATGTGTGTTCTTTTCCTAAACCACATGGATCCACTAGATTCATTCCATGTGTGTTCTTTTCCTACACCACATTGATCCACTAGTGACATTGCATGTGTGTTCTTTTCCTAAACTACATGGATCCACTGGTGACATTGCATTTTTGTTCTTTTTCTCAACCACCATTTTCCACTAGAGTCATTGCATGTGTGTTCTTTTCCTAAACCACATGGATCCACTGGTGACATTTGCATGTGTGTTGTTTTCCTAAACCACATTGATCTACTTGTAACATTGCCTGTGTGTGTTTTTCATAAACCACATTGATCCACTAGTGACATTTGCATGTGTGTTCATTTCCTAAACCACATGGATCCACTGGTGACATTGCATGTGCGTTCTTTTCCTTAACCAGATGGATCCACTGATGTCATTACATGTGTGTTCTTTTCCTGAACCACATGGATGCACTAGTGTCATTGCATGGGTGTTCTTTTACTAAACCACATGGATCCACTTGTGGCATTGCATGTGTGCTCTTTTCCTAAACCACATGGATCCACCGGTGACACTGCAAGTGTGCTCTTTTCTAAACAACATGGATCCACTAGTGACATTGCATGTGTGTTCTTTTCCTAAACCACATGGATCCACTTGTGACATTGCATGTGTGCTCTTTTTCTAAACAACATGGATCCACTGGTGACATTGCATGTGAGTTCTTTTCCTGAACCAGATGGATCCACTTGAGTCATAACATGTGTGTTCTTTTCCTAAACTACATGGATCCACTGGTGACATTGCATGTGTTTCTTTTCCTAAGCCACATTGATCCACTAGAGTCATTGCATGTGTGTTCTTTTCCTAAACCACATGGATTCACTAGAGTCATTGCATGTGTGTTCTTTTCCTAAACCACATGGATCCACTTGTGACATTACATGTGTGTTCTTTTCCTAATCCACATGGATCCACTAGTGACATTTCATATGTGTTCTTTTCCTAATCCACATGGATCCACTTGTCACAATGCATCTGTGTTATTTTCCTAAACCACATGGATCCACCGATGACATTGCATGTGTGTTCTTTTCCTAAACCACATGGATCCACTTGTGACATTGGACGTGTGTTCTTTTCCTAAACCACATTGATCCACTAGTGTCATTAAATGTGTGTTCTTTTCCTGAACCACATTGATCCACTAGAGTCATTGCGTGTCTGTTATTTTCCTAAACCAGGTGGATCCACTTGTGACATTGCATGTGTGTTCTTTTCCTAAACCACATTAATCCACTACTGTCATTGCATGTGTGTTCTTTTCCTAAATCACATTGATCCACTAAAGTCATTGCATGTTTGTTCTTTTCGTAAACCTCATGGATCCACTTGTGACATTGCATGTGTGATCTTTTCTTAAACCACATGGATCCACTTGAGACATTGCATTGTGTTCTTTTCCTAAACTACATGGATCCACTGGTGACATTGCATGTTTTTCTTTTTCTAACCACATTGTTCCACTAGAGTCATTACATGTGTGTTCTTTTCCTAAACCACATGGATCCACTAGAGTCATTGGATGTGTGTTCTTTTCCTAAGCGACATGTATCCACTGGTGACATTTGCATGTGTGTTGTTTTCCAAAACCACATTGATTTACTTGTGACATTGCATGTGTGTGTTTTTCGTAAACCACATTGATCCACTAGTGTCATTACATGTGTGTTCTTTTCCTGAACCACATGGATGCACTAGTGTCATTGCATGGGTGTTCTTTTCCTAAACCACATGGATCCACTTGTGGCATTGCATGTGTGTTAATTTCATAAACCACATTGATCCACTAGAGTCACTGCATGTGTGTTCCTTTCCTAAACCACATGGATCCACCGGTGACATTGCATGTGTGTTCTTTTCCTAAACCACATTGATCCATTAGAATCATTGCATGTGTGTTCTTTTCCTAAACCACATGGATCCACTGGAGTCATTACGTGCGTGTTCTTTTCCTAAACCACGTTGATCCACAAGAGTCATTGCATGTGTGTTCTTTTCCTAAACCACATGGATCCACTTGTGACATTGCACGTGTGCTCTTTTCCTAAACCACATGGATCCACCGGTGACATTGCAATTTTGTTCTTTTCTAAACAACATGGATCCACTGGTGACATTGCGTGTGTGTTCATTTCCTGAACCAGATGGATCCACTGGAGTCATTGTATGTGTGTTCTTTTCCTAAACTATATGGATCCACTAGTGACATTGCATGTGTGTTTTTTTCCTAAACCACATTGATCCACTAGAGTCATTTCATGTGTGTTGTTTTCCTAAACCATATGGATTCACTAGAGTCATTGCGTGTGTGTTGTTTTCCTAAACCACATGTATCCACTGGTGAGATTTTCATGTGTGTTCTTTTCCTAAACCACATGTATCTACTTGTGCCATTGCATGTGTGTTCTTTTCCTGAACCACATGCATCCACTGGTGTCATTGCATGTGTGTTTTTTCCTAAACCACATTGATCCACTTGAGGCATTGCATGTGTGTTCTTTTCCTAAACCACATTGATCCACTAGTGACATTGCATGTGTGATCATTTCCTGAACCACATGTATCCACTAGAGTCATTGCATGTGTGTTCTTTTCCTAAACCACATTGATCCCCTATAGTCGTTGCATGTGTGTTCTTTTCCTAAATGACATGTATGCACTGGTGACATTTGCATGTATGTTATTTTCCTAAACCACATTGATCTACTTGTGACATTGCATGTGTATTTTTTCGTAAACCACATTGATCCACCAGTGTCATTCCATGTGTGTTCTTTTCCTACACCACATGGATCCACTAGAGTCATTGCATGTGTGTTCTTTTCCTAAACCACATTGATCCACTAGAGTCAGTGCACGTGTGTTCTTTTCCTGAACCACATGGATCCACTGGTGACATTGCATGTGTGTTCTTTTCCTAAACCACATGGATCCACTAGTGACATTGCATGTGTGTTGTTTTCCTAAACCACATGTATCCACTTGTGACAATGCATGTCTATTATTTTCCTAAACCACATGGATCCACCGGTGACATTGCATGTGTGTACTTTTCCTAAACCACATGGATCCACTTGTGACATTGCATGTCTGTTCTTTTCCTAAGCCACATTGATCCACTAGTGACTTTTGCATGTGTGCTCTTTTCCTAAACCACATGGATCCACTAGAGTAATTAAATGTGTGTTCTTTCCCTAAACCACATTGATCCACTAGAGTCATTGCATGTGTGTTCTTTTCCTAAACCAGATGGATCCACTTGTGACATTGCATGTGTGTTCTTTTCCTAAACCACATTGATCCACTAGATTCATTGCATGTGTGTTCTTTTCCTAAATCCCATTGATCTACTAGAGTCATTGCATGTGTGTTCTTTTCGTTAACCACATCGATCCACTTGTAACATTGGATGTGTGTTCTTTTCTTAAGCCACATGGATCCACTTGTGACATTGCATGTGTGTTCTTTTCCTAAACTACATGGATCCACTTGTGACATTACATGTTTGTTCTTTTTCTAAACCACATTGTTCCACTGGAGTCATTGCATGTGTGTTCTTTTCCTAAACTACATGGATCCACTAGTGACATTTGCATGTGTGTTGTTTTCCTAAACCACATTGATCTACTTGTGTCATTACATGTGTGTTCTTTTCCTGAACCACATGGATCCACTTGTGACATTGCATGGGTGTTCTTTTCCTAAACCACATGGATCCACTTGTGGCATTGCATGTGTGTTAATTTCATAAACCACATTGATCCACTAGAGTCATTGCATGTGTGTTCTTTTCCTAAAGCACATGGATCCACCGGTGACATTGCATGTGTGTTCTTTTCTTAAACAACATTGATCCACTAGAGTCATTGCATGTGTGTTCTTTTCCTAAACCACATGGATCCACTAGAGTAATTAAGTGTGTGTTCTTTTCCTAAACCACATTGATCCACTAGACTCATTGCATGTGTGTTCTTTTCCTAAACCACATTGATCCACTAGAGTCATTGCATGTGTGTTCTTTTCCTAAACCACATGGATCCACTTGTGACATTGCATGTGTGCTGTTTTCCAAAACCACATGGATCCACCGGTGACATTGCAAATTTGTTCTTTTCTAAACAACATGGATCCACTGGTGACATTGCATGTGTGTTCATTTCCTGAACCAGATGGATCCACTAGAGTCATTGCATGTGTGTTCTTTTCCTAAACTACATGGATCCACTTGTGACATTGCATGTGTTATTTTCCTAAACCACATTGATCCACTAGAGTCATTGCATGTGTGTTGTTTTCCAAAACCACAAGGATTCACTAGAGTCATTGCATGTGTGTTGTTTTCCTAAACCACATGTATCCACTAGTGAGATTTGCATGTGTGTTCTTTTCCTGTACAACATTTATCCACTAGTGCCATTGCATGTGTGTTCTTTTCCTGAACCACATGGATCCACTGGTGTGATTGCATGTGTGTTTTTTCCAAAACCACATTGATCCACCTGAGGCATTGCATGTGTGTTCTTTTCCTAAACCACATTGATCCACTAGTGACATTGCATGTGTGATCATTTCCTGAACCACATGTATCCACTAGAGTCATTGCATGTGTGTTCTTTTCCTAAACCACATTGATCCCCTATAGTCGTTGCATGTGTGTTCTTTTACTAAACGACATGTATCCACTGGTGACATTTGCATGTGTGTTCTTTTCCTAAACCACATTGATCTACTTGTGACATTGCATGTGTATTTTTTCGTAAACCACATTGACCCACCAGTGTCATTCCATGTGTGTTCTTTTCCTAAACCACATGGATCCACTAGAGTCATTGCATGTGTGTCCTTTTTCTAAACCACATTGTTCCACTAGAGTCATTACATGTGTGTTCTTTTCCTAAACCACATGGATCCACTAGAGTCATTGGATGTGTGTTCTTTTCCTAAGCGACATGTATCCACTGGTGACATTTGCATGTGTGTTGTTTTCCAAAACCACATTGATTTACTTGTGACATTGCATGTGTGTGTTTTTCGTAAACCACATTGATCCACTAGTGTCATTACATGTGTGTTCTTTTCCTGAACCACATGGATGCACTAGTGTCATTGCATGGGTGTTCTTTTCCTAAACCACATGGATCCACTTGTGGCATTGCATGTGTGTTAATTTCATAAACCACATTGATCCACTAGAGTCACTGCATGTGTGTTCCTTTCTTAAACCACATGGATCCACCGGTGACATTGCATGTGTGTTCTTTTCCTAAACCACATTGATCCATTAGAGTCATTGCATGTGTGTTCTTTTCCTAAACCACATGGATCCACTGGAGTCATTACGTGCGTGTTCTTTTCCTAAACCACGTTGATCCACAAGAGTCATTGCATGTGTGTTCTTTTCCTAAACCACATTGATCCACTAGTGACTTTGCATGTGTGATCATTTCCTGAACCACATGTATCCACTAGAGTCATTGCATGTGTGTTCTTTTACTAAACCACATTGATCCCCTATAGTCGTTGCATGTGTGTTCTTTTCCTAAATGACATGTATCCACTGGTGACATTTGCATGTATGTTCTTTTCCTAAACCACATTGATCTACTTGTGACATTGCATGTGTATTTTTTTCGTAAACCACATTGATCCACCAGTGTCATTCCATGTGTGTTCTTTTCCTACACCACATGGATCCACTAGAGTCATTGCATGTGTGTTCTTTTCCTAAACCACATTGATCCACTAGAGTCAGTGCACGTGTGTTCTTTTCCTGAACCACATGGATCCACTGGTGACATTGCATGTGTGTTCTTTTCCTTAACCACATGGATCCACTAGTGACATTGCATGTGTGTTGTTTTCCTAAACCACATGTATCCACTTGTGACAATGCATGTCTATTATTTTCCTAAACCACATGGATCCACCGGTGACATTGCATGTGTGTTCTTTTCCTAAACCACATGGATCCACTTGTGACATTGCATGTCTGTTCTTTTCCTAAGCCACATTGATCCACTAGTGACTTTTGCATGTGTGCTCTTTTCCTAAACCACATGGATCCACTAGAGTAATTAAATGTGTGTTCTTTCCCTAAACCACATTGATCCACTAGAGTCATTGCATGTGTGTTCTTTTCCTAAACCAGATGGATCCACTTGTGACATTGCATGTGTGTTCTTTTCCTAAACCACATTGATCCACTAGATTCATTGCATGTGTGTTCTTTTCCTAAATCCCATTGATCTACTAGAGTCATTGCATGTGTGTTCTTTTCGTTAACCACATCGATCCACTTGTAACATTGGATGTGTGTTCTTTTCTTAAGCCACATGGATCCACTTGTGACATTGCATGTGTGTTCTTTTCCTAAACTACATGGATCCACTTGTGACATTACATGTTTGTTCTTTTTCTAAACCACATTGTTCCACTGGAGTCATTGCATGTGTGTTCTTTTCCTAAACTACATGGATCCACTAGTGACATTTGCATGTGTGTTGTTTTCCTAAACCACATTGATCTACTTGTGTCATTACATGTGTGTTCTTTTCCTAAACCACATGGATCCACTTGTGACATTGCATGTGTGCTGTTTTCAAAAACCACATGGATCCACCGGTGACATTGCAAATTTGTTCTTTTCTAAACAACATGGATCCACTGGTGACATCGCATGTGTGTTCATTTCCTGAACCAGATGGATCCACTGGAGTCATTGCATGTGTGTTCTTTTCCTAAACTACATGGATCCACTTATGACATTGCATGTGTTATTTTCCTAAACCACATTGATCCACTAGAGTCATTGCATGTGTGTTGTTTTCCAAAACCACAAGGATTCACTAGAGTCATTGCATGTGTGTTGTTTTCCTAAACCACATTTATCCACTAGTGAGATTTGCATCTGTGTTCTTTTCCTGTACCACATTTTTCCACTAGTGCCATTGCATGTGTGTTCTTTTCCTGAACCACATGGATCCACTGGTGTCATTGCATGTGTGTTTTTTCCAAAACCACATTGATCCACCTGAGGCATTGCATGTGTGTTCTTTTCCTAAACCACATTGTTCCACTAGTGACATTGCATGTGTGATCATTTCCTGAACCACATGTATCCACTAGAGTCATTGCATGTGTGTTCTTTTCCTAAACCACATTGATCCCCTATAGTCGTTGCATGTGTGTTATTTTCCTAAATGACATGTATCCACTGGTGACATTTGCATGTGTGTTCTTTTCCTAAACCACATTGATCTACTTGTGACATTGCATGTGTGTCCTTTTTCTAAACCACATTGTTCCACTAGAGTCAGTGCATGTGTGTTCTTTTCCTAAACCACATGGATCCACTAGAGTCATTGGATGTGTGTTCTTTTCCTAAGCGACATGTATCCACTGGTGACATTTGCATGTGTGTTGTTTTCCAAAACCACATTGATTTACTTGTGACATTGCATGTGTGTGTTTTTCGTAAACCACATTGATCCACTAGTGTCATTACATGTGTGTTCTTTTCCTGAACCACATGGATGCACTAGTGTCATTGCATGGGTGTTCTTTTCCTAAACCACATGGATCCACTTGTGGCATTGCATGTGTGTTAATTTCATAAACCACATTGATCCACTAGAGTCACTGCATGTGTGTTCCTTTCCTAAACCACATGGATCCACCGGTGACATTGCATGTGTGTTCTTTTCCTAAACCACATTGATCCATTAGAGTCATTGCATGTGTGTTCTTTTCCTAAACCACATGGATCCACTGGAGTCATTACGTGCGTGTTCTTTTCCTAAACCACGTTGATCCACAAGAGTCATTGCATGTGTGTTCTTTTCCTAAACCACATTGATCCACTAGTGACTTTGCATGTGTGATCATTTCCTGAACCACATGTATCCACTAGAGTCATTGCATGTGTGTTCTTTTCCTAAACCACATTGATCCCCTATAGTCGTTGCATGTGTGTTCTTTTCCTAAATGACATGTATCCACTGGTGACATTTGCATGTATGTTCTTTTCCTAAACCACATTGATCTACTTGTGACATTGCATGTGTATTTTTTTCGTAAACCACATTGATCCACCAGTGTCATTCCATGTGTGTTCTTTTCCTACACCACATGGATCCACTAGAGTCATTGCATGTGTGTTCTTTTCCTAAACCACATTGATCCACTAGAGTCAGTGCACGTGTGTTCTTTTCCTGAACCACATGGATCCACTGGTGACATTGCATGTGTGTTCTTTTCCTAAACCACATGGATCCACTAGTGACATTGCATGTGTGTTGTTTTCCTAAACCACATGTATCCACTTGTGACAATGCATGTCTATTATTTTCCTAAACCACATGGATCCACCGGTGACATTGCATGTGTGTTCTTTTCCTAAACCACATGGATCCACTTGTGACATTGCATGTCTGTTCTTTTCCTAAGCCACATTGATCCACTAGTGACTTTTGCATGTGTGCTCTTTTCCTAAACCACATGGATCCACTAGAGTAATTAAATGTGTGTTCTTTCCCTAAACCACATTGATCCACTAGAGTCATTGCATGTGTGTTCTTTTCCTAAACTAGATGGATCCACTTGTGACATTGCATGTGTATTCTTTTCCTAAACCACATTGATCCACTAGATTCATTGCATGTGTGTTCTTTTCCTAAATCCCATTGATCTACTAGAGTCATTGCATGTGTGTTCTTTTCGTTAACCACATCGATCCACTTGTAACATTGGATGTGTGTTCTTTTCTTAAGCCACATGGATCCACTTGTGACATTGCATGTGTGTTCTTTTCCTAAACTACATGGATCCACTTGTGACATTACATGTTTGTTCTTTTTCTAAACCACATTGTTCCACTGGAGTCATTGCATGTGTGTTCTTTTCCTAAACTACATGGATCCACTAGTGACATTTGCATGTGTGTTGTTTTCCTAAACCACATTGATCTACTTGTGTCATTACATGTGTGTTCTTTTCCTAAACCACATGGATCCACTTGTGACATTGCATGTGTGCTGTTTTCAAAAACCACATGGATCCACCGGTGACATTGCAAATTTGTTCTTTTCTAAACAACATGGATCCACTGGTGACATTGCATGTGTGTTCATTTCCTGAACCAGATGGATCCACTGGAGTCATTGCATGTGTGTTCTTTTCCTAAACTACATGGATCCACTTATGACATTGCATGTGTTATTTTCCTAAACCACATTGATCCACTAGAGTCATTGCATGTGTGTTGTTTTCCAAAACCACAAGGATTCACTAGAGTCATTGCATGTGTGTTGTTTTCCTAAACCACATGTATCCACTAGTGAGATTTGCATCTGTGTTCTTTTCCTGTACCACATTTTTCCACTAGTGCCATTGCATGTGTGTTCTTTTCCTGAACCACATGGATCCACTGGTGTCATTGCATGTGTGTTTTTTCCAAAACCACATTGATCCACCTGAGGCATTGCATGTGTGTTCTTTTCCTAAACCACATTGTTCCACTAGTGACATTGCATGTGTGATCATTTCCTGAACCACATGTATCCACTAGAGTCATTGCATGTGTGTTCTTTTCCTAAACCACATTGATCCCCTATAGTCGTTGCATGTGTGTTATTTTCCTAAATGACATGTATCCACTGGTGACATTTGCATGTGTGTTCTTTTCCTAAACCACATTGATCTACTTGTGACATTGCATGTGTATTTTTTTCGTAAACCACATTGATCCACCAGTGTCATTCCATGTGTGTTCTTTTCCTAAACCACATGGATCCACTAGAGTCATTGCATGTGTGTTCTTTTTCTAAACCACATTGTTCCACTAGAGTCATTACATGTGTGTTCTTTTCCTAAACCACATGGATCCACTAGAGTCATTGGATGTGTGTTCTTTTCCTAAGCGACATGTATCCACTGGTGACATTTGCATGTGTGTTGTTTTCCAAAACCACATTGATTTACTTGTGACATTGCATGTGTGTGTTTTTCGTAAACCACATTGATCCACTAGTGTCATTACATGTGTGTTCTTTTCCTGAACCACATGGATGCACTAGTGTCATTGCATGGGTGTTCTTTTCCTAAACCACATGGATCCACTTGTGGCATTGCATGTGTGTTAATTTCATAAACCACATTGATCCACTAGAGTCACTACATGTGTGTTCCTTTCCTAAACCACATGGATCCACCGGTGACATTGCATGTGTGTTCTTTTCCTAAACCACATTGATCCATTAGAGTCATTGCATGTGTGTTCTTTTCCTAAACCACATGGATCCACTGGAGTCATTACGTGCGTGTTCTTTTCCTAAACCACGTTGATCCACAAGAGTCATTGCATGTGTGTTCTTTTCCTAAACCACATGGATCCACTTGTGACATTGCACGTGTGCTCTTTTCCTAAACCACATGGATCCACCGGTGACATTGCAAGTTTGTTCTTTTCTAAACAACATGGATCCACTGGTGACATTGCGTGTGTGTTCATTTCCTGAACCAGATGGATCCACTAGAGTCATTGCATGTGTGTTCTTTTCCTAAACTACATGGATCCACTAGTGACATTGGATGTGTGTTTTTTTCCTAAACCACATTGATCCACTAGAGTCATTGCATGTGTGTTGTTTTCCTAAACCATATGGATTCACTAGAGTCATTGCATGTGTGTTGTTTTCCTAAACCACATGTATCCACTGGTGAGATTTTCATGTGTGTTCTTTTCCTAAACCACATGTATCTACTTGTGCCATTGCATGTGTGTTCTTTTCCTGAACCACATGGATCCACTGGTGTCATTGCATGTGTGTTTTTTCCTAAACCACATTGATCCACTTGAGGCATTGCATGTGTGTTCTTTTCCTAAACCACATTGATCCACTAGTGACATTGCATGTGTGATCATTTCCTGAACCACATGTATCCACTAGAGTCATTGCATGTGTGTTCTTTTCCTAAACCACATTGATCCCCTATAGTCGTTGCATGTGTGTTCTTTTCCTAAATGACATGTATCCACTAGTGACATTTGCATGTATGTTCTTTTCCTAAACCACATTGATCTACTTGTGACATTGTATGTGTATTTTTTTCGTAAACCACATTATTCCACCAGTGTCATTCCATGTGTGTTCTTTTCCTACACCACATGGATCCACTAGAGTCATTGCATGTGTGTTCTTTTCCTAAACCACATTGATACACTAGAGTCAGTGCACGTGTGTTCTTTTCCTGAACCACATGGATCCACTGGTGACATTGCATGTGTGTTCTTTTCCTAAACCACATGGATCCACTAGTGCCATTGCATGTGTGTTGTTTTCCTAAACCACATGTATCCACTTGTGACAATGCATGTCTATTATTTTCCTAAACCACATGGATCCACCGGTGACATTGCATGTGTGTTCTTTTCCTAAACCACATGGATCCACTTGTGACATTGCATGTATGTTCTTTTCCTAAGCCACATTGATCCACTAGTAACTTTTGCATGTGTGCTCTTTTCCTAAACCACATGGATCCACTAGACTAATTAAATGTGTGTTCTTTCCCTAAACCACATTGATCCACTAGAGTCATTGCATGTGTGTTCTTTTCCTAAACCAGATGGATCCACGTGTGACATTGCATGTGTGTTCTTTTACTAAACCACATTGATCCACTAGATTCATTGCATGTGTGTTCTTTTCCTAAATCCCATTGATCTACTAGAGTCATTGCATGTGTGTTCTTTTCGTTAACCACATCGATCCACTTGTGACATTGGATGTGTGTTCTTTTCTTAAGCCACATGGATCCACTTGTGACATTGCATGTGTGTTCTTTTCCTAAGCCACATGGATCCACTAGTGACATTTGCATGTGTGTTGTTTTCCTAAACCACATTGATGTACTTGTGTCATTACATGTGTGTTCTTTTCCTGAACCACATGGATGCACTGGTGTCATTGCATGGGTGTTCTTTTGCTAAACCACATGGATCCACTTGTGGCATTGCATGTGTGTTAATTTCATAAACCACATTGATCCATTAGAGTCATTGCATGTGTGTTCTTTTCCTAAAGCACATGGATCCACCGGTGACATTGCATGTGTGTTCTTTTCCTAAACCACATTGATCCACTAGAGTCATTGCATGTGTGTTCTTTTCCTAAACCACATGGATCCACTAGAGTCATTAAGTGTGTGTTCTTTTCCTAAACCACATTGATCCACTAGACGCATTGCATGTGTGTTCTTTTCCTAAACCACATTGATCCACTAGAGTCATTGCATGTGTGTTCTTTTCCTAAACCACATGGATCCACTTGTGACATTGCATGTGTGCTGTTTTCCAAAACCACATGGATCCACCGGTGACATTGCAAATTTGTTCTTTTCTAAACAACATGGATCCACTGGTGACATTGCATGTGTGTTCATTTCCTGAACCAGATGGATCCACTGGAGTCATTGCATGTGTGTTCTTTTCCTAAACTACATGGATCCACTTGTGACATTGCATGTGTTATTTTCCTAAACCACATTGATCCATTAGAGTCATTGCATGTGTGTTGTTTTCCTAAACCACAAGGATTCACTAGAGTCATTGCATGTGTGTTGTTTTCCTAAACCACATGTATCCACTAGTGAGATTTGCATGTGTGTTCTTTTCCTGTACCACATTTATCCACTAGTGCCATTGCATGTGTGTTCTTTTCCTGAACCACATGGATCCACTTGTGTCATTGCATGTCTGTTTTTTTCCAAAACCACATTGATCCACCTGAGGCATTGCATGTGTGTTCTTTTCCTAAACCACATTGATCCACTAGTGACATTGCATGTGTGATCGTTTCCTGAACCACATGTATCCACTAGAGTCATTGCATGTGTGTTCTTTTCCTAAACCACATTGATCCCCTATAGTTGTTGCATGTGTGTTCTTTTCCTAAATGACATGTATCCACTGGTGACATTTGCATGTGTGTTCTTTTCCTAAACCACATTGATCTACTTGTGACATTGCATGTGTATTTTTTTCGTAAACCACATTGATCCACCAGTGTCATTCCATGTGTGTTCTTTTCCTAAACCACATGGATCCACTAGAGTCATTGCATGTGTGTTCTTTTCCTAAACCACATTGATCCACTAGAGTCAGTGCATGTGTGTTCTTTTCCTGAACCACATGGATCCACTGGTGACATTGCATGTGTGTTCTTTTCCTAAACCACATGGATCCTGTAGTGACATTGCATGTGTGTTCTTTTCCTAAACCACATGTATCAACTTGTGACAATGCATGTCTATTATTTTCCTAAACCACATGGATCCACCGGTGACATTGCATGTGTGTTGTTTTCCTAAACCACATTGATCCACTAGAGTCATTGCATGTGTGTTCTTTTCCTAAACCACATTAATCCACTAGATTCATTGCATGTGCGTTCTTTTCCTAAATCACATTGATCCACTAGAGTCATTTCATGTGTGTTCTTTTCGTAAACCACATGGATCCACTTGTGACATTGCATGTGTGTTCTTTTCTTAAACCACATGGATCCACTAGTGACATTGCATGTGTGTTCTTTTCCTAAACTACATGGATCCACTGGTGACATTTCATGTTTGTTCTTTTTTTAAACCACATTGTTCCACTGGAGTCATTGCATCTGTGTTCTTTTCCTAAGCCACATGGATCCACTAGTGACATTTGCATGTGTGTTGTTTTCCTAAACCACATTGATCTACTTGTGACATTGCCTATGTCTGTTTTTCGTAAACCACATTGATCCACTAGAGTCATTGCATGTGTGTTCTTTTCCTAAACCACATGGATCCACCGGTGTCATTGCATGTGTGTTCTTTTCCTAAACGACATTGATCCACTAGAGTCATTGCATGTGTGTTCTTTTCCTAAACCAGATGGATCCACTTGTGACATTGCATGTGTGTTCTTTTCCTAAACCACATTGATCCACTAGAGTCATTGCATGTGTGTTCTTTTCCTAAACCACATTGATCCACTAGAGTCATTGCATGTGTGTTCTTTTCCTAAATCACATTGAAGCACTAGAGTCATTGCATGTGTGTTCTTTTCGTAAACCACATGGATCCACTTGTGACATTGCATGTGTGATCTTTTCTTAACCCACATGGATCCACTAGTGACATTGCATGTGTGTTCTTTTCCTAAACTACATGGATCCACTGGTGACATTGCATGTTTGTTCTTATTCTAAACCACACTGTTCCACTGGAGTCATTGCATGTGTGTTCTTTTCCCGAACCACATGGATCCACTGGTGGCATTTGCATGTGTGTTGTTTTCCTAAACCACATTGATCTACTTGTGACATTTCCTGTGTGTTTTTTCGTAAACCACATTGATCCACTAGTGTCATTACATGTGTGTTCTTTTCCTTGAACCACATGGATGCAGTAGTGTCATTGCATGGGTGTTCTTTTCCTAAACCACATGGATCCACTTGTGGCATTGCATGTGTGTTAATTTCATAAACCACATTGATCCACTAGAGTCATTGCATGTGTGTTCTTTTCCTAAACCACATGGATCCACCGGTGAGATTGCATGTGTGTTCTTTTCCTAAACCACATTTATCCACTAGAGTCATTGCATGTGTGTTCTTTTCCTAAACCACATTAATCCACTAGATTCATTGCATGTGTGTTCTTTTCCTAAATCACATTGATCCACTAGAGTCATTGCATGTGTGTTCTTTTCCTAAACCACATTAATCCACTAGATTCATTGCATGTGCGTTCTTTTCCTAAATCACATTGATCCACTAGAGTCATTTCATGTGTGTTCTTTTCGTAAACCACATGGATCCACTTGTGACATTGCATGTGTGTTCTTTTCTTAAACCACATGGATCCACTAGTGACATTGCATGTGTGTTCTTTTCCTAAACTACATGGATCCACTGGTGACATTTCATGTTTGTTCTTTTTTTAAACCACATTGTTCCACTGGAGTCATTGCATCTGTGTTCTTTTCCTAAGCCACATGGATCCACTAGTGACATTTGCATGTGTGTTGTTTTCCTAAACCACATTGATCTACTTGTGACATTGCCTATGTCTGTTTTTCGTAAACCACATTGATCCACTAGAGTCATTGCATGTGTGTTCTTTTCCTAAACCACATGGATCCACCGGTGTCATTGCATGTGTGTTCTTTTCCTAAACGACATTGATCCACTAGAGTCATTGCATGTGTGTTCTTTTCCTAAACCAGATGGATCCACTTGTGACATTGCATGTGTGTTCTTTTCCTAAACCACATTGATCCACTAGAGTCATTGCATGTGTGTTCTTTTCCTAAACCACATTGATCCACTAGAGTCATTGCATGTGTGTTCTTTTCCTAAATCACATTGAAGCACTAGAGTCATTGCATGTGTGTTATTTTCGTAAACCACATGGATCCACTTGTGACATTGCATGTGTGATCTTTTCTTAACCCACATGGATCCACTAGTGACATTGCATGTGTGTTCTTTTCCTAAACTACATGGATCCACTGGTGACATTGCATGTTTGTTCTTATTCTAAACCACACTGTTCCACTGGAGTCATTGCATGTGTGTTCTTTTCCCGAACCACATGGATCCACTGGTGGCATTTGCATGTGTGTTGTTTTCCTAAACCACATTGATCTACTTGTGACATTTCCTGTGTGTTTTTTCGTAAACCACATTGATCCACTAGTGTCATTACATGTGTGTTCTTTTCCTTGAACCACATGGATGCAGTAGTGTCATTGCATGGGTGTTCTTTTCCTAAACCACATGGATCCACTTGTGGCATTGCATGTGTGTTAATTTCATAAACCACATTGATCCACTAGAGTCATTGCATGTGTGTTCTTTTCCTAAACCACATGGATCCACCGGTGAGATTGCATGTGTGTTCTTTTCCTAAACCACATTTATCCACTAGAGTCATTGCATGTGTGTTCTTTTCCTAAACCACATTAATCCACTAGATTCATTGCATGTGTGTTCTTTTCCTAAATCACATTGATCCACTAGAGTCATTTCATGTGTGTTCTTTTCATAAACCATATGGATCCACTTGTGACATTGCATGTGTGTTCTTTTCTTAAACCACATGGATCCACTAGTGACATTGCATGTGTGTTCTTTTCCTAAACTACATGGATCCACTGGTGACATTGCATGTTTGTTCTTTTTTTAAACCACATTGTTCCACTGGAGTCATTGCATCTGTGTTCTTTTCCTAAGACACATGGATCCACTAGTGACATTTGCATGTGTGTTGTTTTCCTAAACCACATTGATCTACTTATGACATTGCCTATGTGTGTTTTTCGTAAACCACATTGATCCACTAGAGTCATTGCATGTGTGTTCTTTTCCTAAACCACATGGATCCACCGGTGTCATTGCATGTGTGTTCTTTTCCTAAACGACATTGATCCACTAGAATCATTGCATGTGTGTTCTTTTCCTAAACCAGATGGATCCACTTGTGACATTGCATGTGTGTTCTGTTCCTAAACCACATTGATCCACTAGAGTCATTGCATGTGTGTTCTTTTCCTAAACCACATTGATCCACTAGTGTCATTGCATGTGTGTTCTTTTCCTAAACCACATGGATCCACCGGTGACATTGCATGTGTGTTCTTTTCCTAAACCACATTGATCCACTAGAGTCATTGCATGTGTGTTCTTTTCCTAAACCAGATGGATCCACTTGTGACATTGCATGTGTGTTCTTTTCCTAAACCACATTGATCCACTAGAGTCATTGCATGTGTGTTCTTTTCCTAAACCACATTGATCCACTAGAGTCATTGCATGTGTGTTCTTTTCCTAAATCACATTGAAGCACTAGAGTCATTGCATGTGTGTTCTTTTCGTAAACCACATGGATCCACTTGTGACATTGCATGTGTGATCTTTTCTTAACACACATGGATCCACTAGTGACATTGCATGTGTGTTCTTTTCCTAAACGACATGGATCCACTCGTGACATTGCATGTTTGTTCTTATTCTAAACCACATTGTTCCACTGGAGTCATTGCATGTGTGTTCTTTTCCCGAACCACATGGATCCACTGGTGGCATTTGCATGTGTGTTGTTTTCCTAAACCACATTGATCTACTTGTGACATTTCCTGTGTGTTTTTTCGTAAACCACATTGATCCACTAGTGTCATTACATGTGTGTTCTTTTCCTTGAACCACATGGATGCACTGGTGTCATTGCATGGGTGTTCTTTTCTTAAGCCACATGGATCCACTTGTGGCATTGCATGTGTGTTAATTTATAAACAACATTGATAAACTAGAGTCATTGAATGTGTGTTCTTTTCCTAAACCACATGGATCCACCAGTGAGATTGCATGTGTGTTCTTTTCCTAAACCACATTGATCCACTAGAGTCATTGCATGTGTGTTCTTTTCCTAAACCACATTAATCCACTAGATTCATTGCATGTGCGTTCTTTTCCTAAATCACATTGATCCACTAGAGTCATTTCATGTATGTTCTTTTCATAAACCACATGGATCCACTTGTGACATTGCATGTGTGTTCTTTTCATAAACCACATGGATCCTCTAGTGACATTGCATGTGTGTTCTTTTCCTAAACTACATGGATCCACTGGTGACATTGCATGTTTGTTCTTTTTTTTAAACCACATTGTTCCACTGGAGTCATTGCATCTGTGTTCTTTTCCTAAGCCACATGGATCCACTAGTGACATTTGCATGTGTGTTGTTTTCCTAAACCACATTGATCTACTTGTGACATTGCCTATGTTTGTTTTTCGTAAACCAGATTGATCCACTAGAGTCATTGCATGTGTGTTCTTTTCCTAAACCACATGGATCCACCGGTGTCATTGCATGTGTGTTATTTTCCTAAACGACATTGATCCACTAGAGTCATTGCATGTGTGTTCTTTTCCTAAACCAGATGGATCCACTTGTGACATTGCATGTGTGTTCTTTTCCTAAACCACATTGATCCACTAGAGTCATTGCATGTGTGTTCTTTTACTAAACCACATTGATCCACTAGTGTCATTGCATGTGTGTTCTTTTCCTAAACCACATGGATCCACCGGTGACATTGCATGTGTGTTCTTTTCCTAAACCACATTGATCCACTAGAGTCATTGCATGTGTGTTCTTTTCCTAAATCAGATGGATCCACTTGTGACATTGCATGTGTGTTCTTTTCCTAAACCACATTGATCCACTAGAGTCATTGCATGTGTGTTCTTTTCCTAAACCACATTGATCCACTAGAGTCATTGCATGTGTGTTCTTTTCCTAAATCACATTGAAGCACTAGAGTCATTGCATGTGTGTTCTTTTCGTAAACCACATGGATCCACTTGTGACATTGCATGTGTGATCTTTTCTTAACCCACATGGATCCACTAGTGACATTGCATGTGTGTTCTTTTCCTAAACTACATGGATCCACTGGTGACATTGCATGTTTGTTCTTATTCTAAACCACATTGTTCCACTGGAGTCATTGCATGTGTGTTCTTTTCCTGAACCACATGGATCCACTGGTGGCATTTGCATGTGTGTTGTTTTCCTAAACCACATTGATCTACTTGTGACATTTCCTATGTGTTTTTTCGTAAACCACATTGATCCACTAGTGTCATTACATGTGTGTTCTTTTCCTTGAACCACATGGATGCACTGGTGTCATTGCATGGGTGTTCTTTTCCTAAACCACATGGATCCACTTGTGGCATTGCATGTGTGTTAATTTCATAAACCACATTGATCCACTAGAGTCATTGCATGTGTGTTCTTTTCCTAAACCACATGGATCCACCGGTGAGATTGCATGTGTGTTCTTTTCCTAAACCACATTGATCCACTAGAGTCATTGCATGTGTGTTCTTTTCCTAAACCACATTAATCCACTAGATTCATTGCATGTGTGTTCTTTTCCTAAATCACATTGATCCACTAGAGTCATTTCATGTGTGTTCTTTTCATAAACCATATGGATCCACTTGTGACATTGCATGTGTGTTCTTTTCTTAAACCACATGGATCCACTAGTGACATTGCATGTGTGTTCTTTTCCTAAACTAGATGGATCCACTGGTGACATTGCATGTTTGTTCTTTTTTTAAACCACATTGTTCCACTGGAGTCATTGCATCTGTGTTCTTTTCCTAAGCCACATGGATCCACTAGTGACATTTGCATATGTGTTGTTTTCCTAAACCACATTGATCTACTTGTGACATTGCCTATGTGTGTTTTTTGTAAACCACATTGATCCACTAGAGTCATTGCTTGTGTGTTCTTTTCCTAAACCACATGGATCCACCGGTGTCATTGCATGTGTGTTCTTTTCCTAAACGACATTGATCCACTAGAATCATTGCATGTGTGTTCTTTTCCTAAACCAGATGGATCCACTAGTGTCATTGCATGTGTGTTCTTTTCCTAAACCACATTGATCCACTAGAGTCATTGCATGTGTGTTCTTTTCCTAAACCACATTGATCCACTAGTGTCATTGCATGTGTGTTCTTTTCCTAAACCACATGGATCCACCGGTGACATTGCATGTGTGTTCTTTTCCTAAACCACATTGATCCACTAGAGTCATTGCATGTGTGTTCTTTTCCTAAACCAGATGGATCCACTTGTGACATTGCATGTGTGTTCTTTTCCTAAACCACATTGATCCACTAGAGTCATTGCATGTGTGTTCTTTTCCTAAACCACATTGATCCACTAGAGTCATTGCATGTGTGTTCTTTTCCTAAATCACATTGAAGCACTAGAGTCATTGCATGTGTGTTCTTTTCGTAAACCACATGGATCCACTTGTGACATTACATGTGTGATCTTTTCTTAACCCACATGGATCCACTAGTGACATTGCATGTGTGTTCTTTTCCTAAACGACATGGATCCACTGGTGACATTGCATGTTTGTTCTTATTCTAAACCACATTGTTCCACTAGAGTCATTGCATGTGTGTTCTTTTCCCGAACCACATGGATCCACTGGTGGCATTTGCATGTGTGTTGTTTTCCTAAACCACATTGATCTACTTGTGACATTTCCTGTGTGTTTTTTCGTAAACCACATTGATCCACTAGTGTCGTTGCATGTGTGTTCTTTTCCTTGAACCACATGGATGCACTGGTGTCATTGCATGAGTGTTCTTTTCCTAAACCACATGGATCCACTTGTGGCATTGCATGTGTGTTAATTTCATAAACAACATTGATCCACTAGAGTCATTGCATGTGTGTTCTTTTCCTAAACCACATGGATCCACCGGTGAGATTGCATGTGTGTTCTTTTCCTAAACCACATTGATCCACTAGAGTCATTGCAGGTGTGTTCTTTTCCTAAACCACATTAATCCACTAGATTCATTGCATGTGCGTTCTTTTCCTAAATCACATTGATCCACTAGAGTCATTTCATGTGTGTTCTTTTCATAAACCACATGGATCCACTTGTGACATTGCATGTGTGTTCTTTTCATAAACCACATGGATCCTCTAGTGACATTGCATGTGTGTTCTTTTCCTCAACTACATGGATCCACTGGTGACATTGCATGTTTGTTCTTTTTTTAAACCACATTGTTCCACTGGAGTCATTGCATCTGTGTTCTTTTCCTAAACCACATGGATCCACTTGTGACATTGCATGTGTGATCTTTTCTTAACCCACATGGATCCACTAGTGACATTGCATGTGTGTTCTTTTCCTAAACGACATGGATCCACTGGTGACATTGCATGTTTGTTCTTATTCTAAACGACATTGTTCCACTGGAGTCATTGCATGTGTGTTCTTTTCCCGAACCACATGGATCCACTGGTGCCATTTGCATGTGTGTTGTTTTCCTAAACCACATTGATCTACTTGTGACATTTCCTGTGTGTTTTTTCGTAAACCACATTGATCCACTAGTGTCATTACATGTGTGTTCTTTTCCTTGAACCACATGGATGCACTGGTGTCATTGCATGGGTGTTCTTTTCCTAAACCACATGGATCCACTTGTGGCATTGCATGTGTGTTAATTTCATGAACAACATTGATCCACTAGAGTCATTGCATGTGTGTTCTTTTCCTAAACCACATGGATCCACCGGTGAGGTTGCATGTGTGTTCTTTTCCTAAACCACATTGATCCACTAGAGTCATTGCATGTGTGTTCTTTTCCTAAACCACATTAATCCACTAGATTCATTGCATGTGCGTTCTTTTCCTAAATCACATTGATCCACTAGAGTCATTTCATGTGTGTTCTTTTCATAAACCACATGGATCCACTTGTGACATTGCATGTGTGTTCTTTTCATAAACCACATGGATCCACTAGTGACATTGCATGTGTGTTGTTTTCCTAAACTACATGGATCCACTGGTGACATTGCATGTTTGTTCTTTTTTTAAACCACATTGTTCCACTGGAGTCATTGCATCTGTGTTCTTTTCCTAAGCCACATGGATCCACTAGTGACATTTGCATGTGTGTTGTTTTCCTAAACCACATTGATCTACTTGTGACATTGCCTATGTGTGTTTTTCGTAAACCACATTGATCCACTAGAGTCATTGCATGTGTGTTCTTTTCCTAAACCACATGGATCCACCGGTGGCATTGCATGTGTGTTCTTTTCCTAAACGACATTGATCCACTAGAATCATTGCATGTGTGTTCTTTTCCTAAACCAGATGGATCCACTTGTGACATTGCATGTGTGTTCTTTTCCTAAACCACATTGATCCACTAGAGTCATTGCATGTGTGTTCTTTTCCTAAACCACATTGATCCACTAGTGTCATTGCATGTGTGTTCTTTTCCTAAACCACATGGATCCGTAGGTGACATTGCATGTGTGTTCTTTTCCTAAACCACATTGATCCACTAGAGTCATTGCATGTGTGTTCTTTTCCTAAACCAGATGGATCCACTTGTGACATTGCATGTGTGTTCTTTTCCTAAACCACATTGATCCACTAGAGTCATTGCATGTGTGTTCTTTTCCTAAACCACATTGATCCACTAGAGTCATTGCATGTGTGTTCTTTTCCTAAATCACATTGAAGCACTAGAGTCATAGCATGTGTGTTCTTTTCGTAAACCACATGGATCCACTTGTGACATTGCATGTGTGATCTTTTCTTAACCCACATGGATCCACTAGTGACATTGCATGTGTGTTCTTTTCCTAAACGACATGGATCCACTGGAGACATTGCATGTTTGTTCTTATTTTAAACCACATTGTTCCACTGGAGTCATTGCATGTGTGTTCTTTTCCCGAACCACATGGATCCACTGGTGGCATTTGCATGTGTGTTGTTTTCCTAAACCACATTGATCTACTTGTGACATTTCCTGTGTGTTTTTTCGTAAACCACATTGATCCACTAGTGTCATTGCATGTGTGTTATTTTCCTTGAACCACATGGATGCACTGGTGTCATTGCATGGGTGTTCTTTTCCTAAACCACATGGATCCACTTGTGGCATTGCATGTGTGTTAATTTCATAAACAACATTGATCCACTAGAGTCATTGCATGTGTGTTCTTTTCCTAAACCACATGGATCCACCAGTGAGATTGCATGTGTGTTCTTTTCCTAAACCACATTGATCCACTAGAGTCATTGCATGTGTGTTCTTTTCCTAAACCACATTAATCCACTAGATTCATTGCATGTGCGTTCTTTTCCTAAATCACATTGATCCACTAGAGTCATTTCATGTGTGTTCTTTTCATAAACCACATGGATCCACTTGTGACATTGCATGTGTGTTCTTTTCATAAACCACATGGATCCTCTAGTGACATTGCATGTGTGTTCTTTTCCTCAACTACATGGATCCACTGGTGACATTGCATGTTTGTTCTTTTTTTAAACCACATTGTTCCACTGGAGTCATTGCATCTGTGTTCTTTTCCTAAACCACATGGATCCACTTGTGACATTGCATGTGTGATCTTTTCTTAACCCACATGGATCCACTAGTGACATTGCATGTGTGTTCTTTTCCTAAACGACATGGATCCACTGGTGACATTGCATGTTTGTTCTTATTCTAAACCACATTGTTCCACTGGAGTCATTGCATGTGTGTTCTTTTCCCGAACCACATGGATCCACTGGTGCCATTTGCATGTGTGTTGTTTTCCTAAACCACATTGATCTACTTGTGACATTTCCTGTGTGTTTTTTCGTAAACCACATTGATCCACTAGTGTCATTACATGTGTGTTCTTTTCCTTGAACCACATGGATGCACTGGTGTCATTGCATGGGTGTTCTTTTCCTAAACCACATGGATCCACTTGTGGCATTGCATGTGTGTTAATTTCATGAACAACATTGATCCACTAGAGTCATTGCATGTGTGTTCTTTTCCTAAACCACATGGATCCACCGGTGAGGTTGCATGTGTGTTCTTTTCCTAAACCACATTGATCCACTAGAGTCATTGCATGTGTGTTCTTTTCCTAAACCACATTAATCCACTAGATTCATTGCATGTGCGTTCTTTTCCTAAATCACATTGATCCACTAGAGTCATTTCATGTGTGTTCTTTTCATAAACCACATGGATCCACTTGTGACATTGCATGTGTGTTCTTTTCATAAACCACATGGATCCACTAGTGACATTGCATGTGTGTTGTTTTCCTAAACTACATGGATCCACTGGTGACATTGCATGTTTGTTCTTTTTTTAAACCACATTGTTCCACTGGAGTCATTGCATCTGTGTTCTTTTCCTAAGCCACATGGATCCACTAGTGACATTTGCATGTGTGTTGTTTTCCTAAACCACATTGATCTACTTGTGACATTGCCTATGTGTGTTTTTCGTAAACCACATTGATCCACTAGAGTCATTGCATGTGTGTTCTTTTCCTAAACCACATGGATCCACCGGTGTCATTGCATGTGTGTTCTTTTCCTAAACGACATTGATCCACTAGAATCATTGCATGTGTGTTCTTTTCCTAAACCAGATGGATCCACTTGTGACATTGCATGTGTGTTCTTTTCCTAAACCACATTGATCCACTAGAGTCATTGCATGTGTGTTCTTTTCCTAAACCACATTGATCCACTAGTGTCATTGCATGTGTGTTCTTTTCCTAAACCACATGGATCCGCAGGTGACATTGCATGTGTGTTCTTTTCCTAAACCACATTGATCCACTAGAGTCATTGCATGTGTGTTCTTTTCCTAAACCATATGGATCCACTTGTGACATTGCATGTGTGTTCTTTTCCTAAACCACATTGATCCACTAGAGTCATTGCATGTGTGTTCTTTTCCTAAACCACATTGATCCACTAGAGTCATTGCATGTGTGTTCTTTTCCTAAATCACATTGAAGCACTAGAGTCATAGCATGTGTGTTCTTTTCGTAAACCACATGGATCCACTTGTGACATTGCATGTGTGATCTTTTCTTAACCCACATGGATCCACTAGTGACATTGCATGTGTGTTCTTTTCCTAAACGACATGGATCCACTGGTGACATTGCATGTTTGTTCTTATTTTAAACCACATTGTTCCACTGGAGTCATTGCATGTGTGTTCTTTTCCCGAACCACATGGATCCACTGGTGGCATTTGCATGTGTGTTGTTTTCCTAAACCACATTGATCTACTTGTGACATTTCCTGTGTGTTTTTTCGTAAACCACATTGATCCACTAGTGTCATTGCATGTGTGTTCTTTTCCTTGAACCACATGGATGCACTGGTGTCATTGCATGGGTGTTCTTTTCCTAAACCACATGGATCCACTTGTGGCATTGCATGTGTGTTAATTTCATAAACAACATTGATCCACTAGAGTCATTGCATGTGTGTTCTTTTCCTAAACCACATGGATCCACCGGTGAGATTGCATGTGTGTTCTTTTCCTAAACCACATTGATCCACTAGAGTCATTGCATGTGTGTTCTTTTCCTAAACCACATTAATCCACTAGATTCATTGCATGTGCGTTCTTTTCCTAAATCACATTGATCCACTAGAGTCATTTCATGTGTGTTCTTTTCATAAACCACATGGATCCACTTGTGACATTGCATGTGTGTTCTTTTCATAAACCACATGGATCCTCTAGTGACATTGCATGTGTGTTCTTTTCCTAAACTACATGGATCCACTGGTGACATTGCATGTTTGTTCTTTTTTTAAACCACATTGTTCCACTGGAGTCATTGCATCTGTGTTATTTTCCTAAACCACATGGATCCACTTGTGACATTGCATGTGTGATCTTTTCTTAACCCACATGGATCCACTAGTGACATTGCATGTGTGTTCTTTTCCTAAACGACATGGATCCACTGGTGACATTGCATGTTTGTTCTTATTCTAAACCACATTGTTCCACTGGAGTCATTGCATGTGTGTTCTTTTCCCGAACCACATGGATCCACTGGTGGCATTTGCATGTGTGTTGTTTTCCTAAACCACATTGATCTACTTGTGACATTTCCTGTGTGTTTTTTCGTAAACCACATTGATCCACTAGTGTCATTACATGTGTGTTCTTTTCCTTGAACCACATGGATGCACTGGTGTCATTGCATGGGTGTTCTTTTCCTAAACCACATGGATCCACTTGTGGCATTGCATGTGTGTTAATTTCATGAACAACATTGATCCACTAGAGTCATTCCATGTGTGTTCTTTTCCTAAACCATATGGATCCACCGGTGAGGTTGCATGTGTGTTCTTTTCCTAAACCACATTGATCCACTAGAGTCATTGCATGTGTGTTCTTTTCCTAATCCACATTAATCCACTAGATTCATTGCATGTGCGTTCTTTTCCTAAATCACATTGATCCACTAGAGTCATTTCATGTGTGTTCTTTTCATAAACCACATGGATCCACTTGTGACATTGCATGTGTGTTCTTTTCATAAACCACATGGATCCACTAGTGACATTGCATGTGTGTTGTTTTCCTAAACTACATGGATCCACTGGTGACATTGCATGTTTGTTCTTTTTTTAAACCACATTGTTCCACTGGAGTCATTGCATCTGTGTTCTTTTCCTAAGCCACATGGATCCACTAGTGACATTTGCATGTGTGTTGTTTTCCTAAACCACATTGATCTACTTGTGACATTGCCTATGTGTGTTTTTCGTAAACCACATTGATCCACTAGAGTCATTGCATGTGTGTTCTTTTCCTAAACCACATGGATCCACCGGTGTCATTGCATGTGTGTTCTTTTCCTAAACGACATTGATCCACTAGAATCATTGCATGTGTGTTCTTTTCCTAAACCAGATGGATCCACTTGTGACATTGCATGTGTGTTCTTTTCCTAAACCACATTCATCCACTAGAGTCATTGCATGTGTGTTCTTTTCCTAAACCACATTGATCCACTAGTGTCATTGCATGTGTGTTCTTTTCCTAAACCACATGGATCCGCAGGTGACATTGCATGTGTGTTCTTTTCCTAAACCACATTGATCCACTAGAGTCATTACATGTGTGTTCTTTTCCTAAACCAGATGGATCCACTTGTGACATTGCATGTGTGTTCTTTTCCTAAACCACATTGATCCACTAGAGTCATTGCATGTGTGTTCTTTTCCTAAATCACATTGAAGCACTAGAGTCATTGCATGTGTGTTCTTTTCGTAAACCACATGGATCCACTTGTGACATTGCATGTGTGATCTTTTCTTAACCCACATGGATCCACTAGTGACATTGCATGTGTGTTCTTTTCCTAAACGACATGGATCCACTGGTGACATTGCATGTTTGTTCTTATTCTAAACCACATTGTTCCACTGGAGTCATTGCATGTGTGTTCTTTTCCCGAACCACATGGATCCACTGGTGGCATTTGCATGTGTGTTGTTTTCCTAAACCACATTGATCTACTTATGACATTTCCTGTGTGTTTTTTCGTAAACCACATTGATCCACTAGTGTCATTGCATGTGTGTTCTTTTCCTTGAACCACATGGATGCACTGGTGTCATTGCATGGGTGTTCTTTTCCTAAACAACATGGATCCACTTGTGGCATTGCATGTGTGTTAATTTCATAAACAACATTGATCCACTAGAGTCATTGCATGTGTGTTCTTTTCCTAAACCACATGGATCCACCGGTGAGATTGCATGTGTGTTCTTTTCCTAAACCACATTGATCCACTAGAGTCATTGCATGTGTGTTCTTTTCCTAAACCACATTAATCCACTAGATTCATTGCATGTGCGTTCTTTTCCTAAATCACATTGATCCACTAGAGTCATTTCATGTGTGTTCTTTTCATAAACCACATGGATCCACTTGTGACATTGCATGTGTGTTCTTTTCATAAACCACATGGATCCTCTAGTGACATTGCATGTGTGTTCTTTTCCTAAACTACATGGATCCACTGGTGACATTGCATGTTTGTTCTTTTTTTAAACCACATTGTTCCACTGGAGTCATTGCATCTGTGTTATTTTCCTAAACCACATGGATCCACTTGTGACATTGCATGTGTGATCTTTTCTTAACCCACATGGATCCACTAGTGACATTGCATGTGTGTTCTTTTCCTAAACGACATGGATCCACTGGTGACATTGCATGTTTGTTCTTATTCTAAACCACATTGTTCCACTGGAGTCATTGCATGTGTGTTCTTTTCCCGAACCACATGGATCCACTGGTGGCATTTGCATGTGTGTTGTTTTCCTAAACCACATTGATCTACTTGTGACATTTCCTGTGTGTTTTTTCGTAAACCACATTGATCCACTAGTGTCATTACATGTGTGTTCTTTTCCTTGAACCACATGGATGCACTGGTGTCATTGCATGGGTGTTCTTTTCCTAAACCACATGGATCCACTTGTGGCATTGCATGTGTGTTAATTTCATGAACAACATTGATCCACTGGAGTCATTGCATGTGTGTTCTTTTCCTAAACCACATGGATCCACCGGTGAGATTGCATGTGTGTTCTTTTCCTAAACCACATTGATCCACTAGAGTCATTGCATGTGTGTTCTTTTCCTAAACCACATTAATCCACTAGATTCATTGCATGTGCGTTCTTTTCCTAAATCACATTGATCCACTAGAGTCATTTCATGTGTGTTCTTTTCATAAACCACATGGATCCACTTGTGACATTGCATGTGTGTTCTTTTCATAAACCACATGGATCCACTAGTGACATTGCATGTGTGTTCTTTTCCTAAACTACATGGATCCACTGGTGACATTGCATGTTTGTTCTTTTTTTAAACCACATTGTTCCACTGGAGTCATTGCATCTGTGTTCTTTTCCTAAGCCACATGGATCCACTAGTGACATTTGCATGTGTGTTGTTTTCCTAAACCACATTGATCTACTTGTGACATTGCATGTGTGATCTTTTCTTAACCCACATGGATCCACTAGTGACATTGCATGTGTGTTCTTTTCCTAAACTACATGGATCCACTGGTGACATTGCATGTTTATTCTTATTCTAAACCACATTGTTCCACTGGAGTCATTGCATGTGTGTTCTTTTCCTGAACCACATGGATCCACTGGTGGCATTTGCATGTGTGTTGTTTTCCTAAACCACATTGATCTACTTGTGACATTTCCAGTGTGTTTTTTCGTAAACCACATTGATCCACTAGTGTCATTACATGTGTGTTCTTTTCCTTGAACCACATGGATGCACTGGTGTCATTGCATGGGTGTTCTTTTCCTAAACCACATGGATCCACTTGTGGCATTGCATGTGTGTTAATTTCATAAACCACATTGACCCACTAGAGTCATTGCATGTGTGTTCTTTTCCTAAACCACATGGATCCACCGGTGAGATTGCATGTGCGTTCTTTTCCTAAACCACATTGATCCACTAGAGTCATTGCATGTGTGTTCTTTTCCTAAACCACATTAATCCACTAGATTCATTGCATGTGTGTTCTTTTCCTAAATCACATTGATCCACTAGAGTCATTTCATGTGTGTTCTTTTCATAAACCATATGGATCCACTTGTGACATTGCATGTGTGTTCTTTTCTTAAACCACATGGATCCACTAGTGACATTGCATGTGTGTTCTTTTCCTAAACTAGATGGATCCACTAGTGACATTGCATGTTTGTTCTTTTTTTAAACCACATTGTTCCACTGGAGTCATTGCATCTGTGTTCTTTTCCTAAGCCACATGGATCCACTAGTGACATTTGCATGTGTGTTGTTTTCCTAAACCACATTGATCTACTTGTGACATTGCCTATGTGTGTTTTTTGTAAACCACATTGATCCACTAGAGCCATTGCATGTGTGTTCTTTTCCTAAACCACATGGATCCACCGGTGTCATTGCATGTGTGTTCTTTTCCTAAACGACATTGATCCACTAGAATCATTGCATGTGTGTTCTTTTCCTAAACCAGATGGATCCACTTGTGTCATTGCATGTGTGTTCTTTTCCTAAACCACATTGATCCACTAGAGTCATTGCATGTGTGTTCTTTTCCTAAACCACATTGATCCACTAGTGTCATTGCATGTGTGTTCTTTTCCTAAACCACATGGATCCACCGGTGACATTGCATGTGTGTTCTTTTCCTAAACCACATTGATCCACTAGAGTCATTGCATGTGTGTTCTTTTCCTAAACCAGATGGATCCACTTGTGACATTGCATGTGTGTTCTTTTCCAAAACCACATTGATCCACTAGAGTCATTGCATGTGTGTTCTTTTCCTAAACCACATTGATCCACTAGAGTCATTGCATGTGTGTTCTTTTCCTAAATCACATTGAAGCACTAGAGTCATTGCATGTGTGTTCTTTTCGTAAACCACATGGATCCACTTGTGACATTACATGTGTGATCTTTTCTTAACCCACATGGATCCACTAGTGACATTGCATGTGTGTTCTTTTCCTAAACGACATGGATCCACTGGTGACATTGCATGTTTCTTCTTATTCTAAACCACATTGTTCCACTAGAGTCATTGCATGTGTGTTCTTTTCCCGAACCACATGGATCCACTGGTGCCATTTGCATGTGTGTTGTTTTCCTAAACCACATTGATCTACTTGTGACATTTCCTGTGTGTTTTTTCGTAAACCACATTGATCCACTAGTGTTGTTGCATGTGTGTTCTTTTCCTTGAACCACATGGATGCACTGGTGTCATTGCATGAGTGTTCTTTTCCTAAACCACATGGATCCACTTGTGGCATTGCATGTGTGTTAATTTCATAAACAACATTGATCCACTAGAGTCATTGCATGTGTGTTCTTTTCCTAAACCACATGATTCCACCGGTGAGATTGCATGTGTGTTCTTTTCCTAAACCACATTGATCCACTAGAGTCATTGCATGTGTGTTCTTTTCCTAAACCACATTAATCCACTAGATTCATTGCATGTGCGTTCTTTTCCTAAATCACATTGATCCACTAGAGTCATTTCATGTGTGTTCTTTTCATAAACCACATGGATCCACTTGTGACATTGCATGTGTGTTCTTTTCATAAACCACATGGATCCTCTAGTGACATTGCATGTGTGTTCTTTTCCTAAACTACATGGATCCACTGGTGACATTGCATGTTTGTTCTTTTTTTAAACCACATTGTTCCACTGGAGTCATTGCATCTGTGTTCTTTTCCTAAACCACATGGATCCACTTGTGACATTGCATGTGTGATCTTTTCTTAACCCACATGGATCCACTAGTGACATTGCATGTGTGTTCTTTTCCTAAACGACATGGATCCACTGGTGACATTGCATGTTTGTTCTTATTCTAAACCACATTGTTCCACTGGAGTCATTGCATGTGTGTTCTTTTCCCGAACCACATGGATCCACTGGTGCCATTTGCATGTGTGTTGTTTTCCTAAACCACATTGATCTACTTGTGACATTTCCTGTGTGTTTTTTCGTAAACCACATTGATCCACTAGTGTCATTACATGTGTGTTCTTTTCCTTGAACCACATGGATGCACTGGTGTCATTGCATGGGTGTTCTTTTCCTAAACCACATGGATCCACTTGTGGCATTGCATGTGTGTTAATTTCATGAACAACATTGATCCACTAGAGTCATTCCATGTGTGTTCTTTTCCTAAACCACATGGATCCACCGGTGAGGTTGCATGTTGTTCTTTTCCTAAACCACATTGATCCACTAGAGTCATTGCATGTGTGTTCTTTTCCTAAACCACATTAATCCACTAGATTCATTGCATGTGCGTTCTTTTCCTAAATCACATTGATCCACTAGAGTCATTTCATGTGTGTTCTTTTCATAAACCACATGGATCCACTTGTGACATTGCATGTGTGTTCTTTTCATAAACCACATGGATCCACTAGTGAGATTGCATGTGTGTTGTTTTCCTAAACTACATGGATCCACTGGTGACATTGCATGTTTGTTCTTTTTTTAAACCACATTGTTCCACTGGAGTCATTGCATCTGTGTTCTTTTCCTAAGCCACATGGATCCACTAGTGACATTTGCATGTGTGTTGTTTTCCTAAACCACATTGATCTACTTGTGACATTGCCTATGTGTGTTTTTCGTAAACCACATTGATCCACTAGAGTCATTGCATGTGTGTTCTTTTCCTAAACCACATGGATCCGCAGGTGACATTGCATGTGTGTTCTTTTCCTAAACCACATTGATCCACTAGAGTCATTGCATGTGTGTTCTTTTCCTAAACCAGATGGATCCACTTGTGACATTGCATGTGTGTTCTTTTCCTAAACCACATTGATCCACTAGAGTCATTGCATGTGTGTTCTTTTCCTAAACCACATTGATCCACTAGAGTCATTGCATGTGTGTTCTTTTCCTAAATCACATTGAAGCAGTAGAGTCATTGCATGTGTGTTCTTTTCGAAAACCACATGGATCCACTTGTGACATTGCATGTGTGATCTTTTCTTAACCCACATGGATCCACTAGTGACATTGCATGTGTGTTCTTTTCCTAAACGACATGGATCCACTGGTGACATTGCATGTTTGTTCTTATTCTAAACCACATTGTTCCACTGGAGTCATTGCATGTGTGTTCTTTTCCCGAACCACATGGATCCACTGGTGCCATTTGCATGTGTGTTGTTTTCCTAAACCACATTGATCTACTTGTGACATTTCCTGTGTGTTTTTTCGTAAACCACATTGATCCACTAGTGTTGTTGCATGTGTGTTCTTTTCCTTGAACCACATGGATGCACTGGTGTCATTGCATGGGTGTTCTTTTCCTAAACCACATGGATCCACTTGTGGCATTGCATGTGTGTTAATTTCATAAACAACATTGATCCACTAGAGTCATTGCATGTGTGTTCTTTTCCTAAACCACATGGATCCACCGGTGAGATTGCATGTGTGTTCTTTTCCTAAACCACATTGATCCACTAGAGTCATTGCATGTGTGTTCTTTTCCTAAACCACATTAATCCACTAGATTCATTGCATGTGCGTTCTTTTCCTAAATCACATTGATCCACTAGAGTCATTTCATGTGTGTTCTTTTCATAAACCACATGGATCCACTTGTGACATTGCATGTGTGTTCTTTTCATAAACCACATGGATCCTCTAGTGACATTGCATGTGTGTTCTTTTCCTAAACTACATGGATCCACTGGTGACATTGCATGTTTGTTCTTTTTTTAAACCACATTGTTCCACTGGAGTCATTGCATCTGTGTTATTTTCCTAAACCACATGGATCCACTTGTGACATTGCATGTGTGATCTTTTCTTAAGCCACATGGATCCACTAGTGACATTGCATGTGTGTTCTTTTCCTAAACGACATGGATCCACTGGTGACATTGCATGTTTGTTCTTATTCTAAACCACATTGTTCCAGTGGAGTCATTGCATGTGTGTTCTTTTCCCGAACCACATGGATCCACTGGTGGCATTTGCATGTGTGTTGTTTTCCTAAACCACATTGATCTACTTGTGACATTTCCTGTGTGTTTTTTCGTAAACCACATTGATCCACTAGTGTCATTACATGTGCGTTCTTTTCCTTGAACCACATGGATGCACTGGTGTCATTGCATGGGTGGTCTTTTCCTAAACCACATGGATCCACTTGTGGCATTGCATGTGTGTTAATTTCATGAACAACATTGATCCACTAGAGTCATTCCATGTGTGTTCTTTTCCTAAACCACATGGATCCACTGGTGAGGTTGCATGTTGTTCTTTTCCTAAACCACATTGATCCACTAGAGTCATTGCATGTGTGTTCTTTTCCTAAACCACATTAATCCACTAGATTCATTGCATGTGCGTTCTTTTCCTAAATCACATTGATCCACTAGAGTCATTTCATGTGTGTTCTTTTCATAAACCACATGGATCCACTTGTGACATTGCATGTGTGTTCTTTTCATAAACCACATGGATCCACTAGTGACATTGCATGTGTGTTGTTTTCCTAAACTACATGGATCCAATGGTGACATTGCATGTTTGTTCTTTTTTTAAACCACATTGTTCCACTGGAGTCATTGCATCTGTGTTCTTTTCCTAAGCCACATGGATCCACTAGTGACATTTGCATGTGTGTTGTTTTCCTAAACCACATTGATCTACTTGTGACATTGCCTATGTGTGTTTTTCGTAAACCACATTGATCCACTAGAGTCATTGCATGTGTGTTCTTTTCCTAAACCACATGGATCCGCAGGTGACATTGCATGTGTGTTCTTTTCCTAAACCACATTGATCCACTAGAGTCATTGCATGTGTGTTCTTTTCCTAAACCAGATGGATCCACTTGTGACATTGCATGTGTGTTCTTTTCCTAAACCAGATTGATCCACTAGAGTCATTGCATGTGTGTTCTTTTCCTAAACCACATTGATCCACTAGAGTCATTGCATGTGTGTTCTTTTCCTAAATCACATTGAAGCACTAGAGTCATTGCATGTGTGTTCTTTTCGTAAACCACATGGATCCACTTGTGACATTGCATGTGTGATCTTTTCTTAACCCACATGGATCCACTAGTGACATTGCATGTGTGTTCTTTTCCTAAACGACATGGATCCACTGGTGACATTGCATGTTTGTTCTTATTCTAAACCACATTGTTCCACTGGAGTCATTGCATGTGTGTTCTTTTCCCGAACCACATGGATCCACTGGTGGCATTTGCATGTGTGTTGTTTTCCTAAACCACATTGATCTACTTGTGACATTTCCTGTGTGTTTTTTCGTAAACCACATTGATCCACTAGTGTCATTGCATGTGTGTTCTTTTCCTTGAACCACATGGATGCACTGGTGTCATTGCATGGGTGTTCTTTTCCTAAACCACATGGATCCACTTGTGGCATTGCATGTGTGTTAATTTCATAAACAACATTGATCCACTAGAGTCATTGCATGTGTGTTCTTTTCCTAAACCACATGGATCCACCGGTGAGATTGCATGTGTGTTCTTTTCCTAAACCACATTGATCCACTAGAGTCATTGCATGTGTGTTCTTTTCCTAAACCACATTAATCCACTAGATTCATTGCATGTGCGTTCTTTTCCTAAATCACATTGATCCACTAGAGTCATTTCATGTGTGTTCTTTTCATAAACCACATGGATCCACTTGTGACATTGCATGTGTGTTCTTTTCATAAACCACATGGATCCTCTAGTGACATTGCATGTGTGTTCTTTTCCTAAACTACATGGATCCACTGGTGACATTGCATGTTTGTTCTTTTTTTAAACCACATTGTTCCACTGGAGTCATTGCATCTGTGTTATTTTCCTAAACCACATGGATCCACTTGTGACATTGCATGTGTGATCTTTTCTTAAGCCACATGGATCCACTAGTGACATTGCATGTGTGTTCTTTTCCTAAACGACATGGATCCACTGGTGACATTGCATGTTTGTTCTTATTCTAAACCACATTGTTCCACTGGAGTCATTGCATGTGTGTTCTTTTCCCGAACCACATGGATCCACTGGTGGCATTTGCATGTGTGTTGTTTTCCTAAACCACATTGATCTACTTGTGACATTTCCTGTGTGTTTTTTCGTAAACCACATTGATCCACTAGTGTCATTACATGTGTATTCTTTTCCTTGAACCACATGGATGCACTGGTGTCATTGCATGGGTGGTCTTTTCCTAAACCACATGGATCCACTTGTGGCATTGCATGTGTGTTAATTTCATGAACCACATGGATCCACTTGTGACATTGCATGTGTGATCTTTTCTTAACCCACATGGATCCACTAGTGACATTGCATGTGTGTTCTTTTCCTAAACTACATGGATCCACTGGTGACATTGCATGTTTGTTCTTTTTTTAAACCACATTGTTCCACTGGAGTCATTGCATCTGTGTTCTTTTCCTAAGCCACATGGATCCACTAGTGACATTTGCATGTGTGTTGTTTTCCTAAACCACATTGATCTACTTGTGACATTGCCTATGTGTGTTTTTCGTAAACCACATTGATCTACTAGAGTCATTGCATGTGTGTTCTTTTCCTAAACCACATGGATCCACCGGTGTCATTGCATGTGTGTTCTTTTCCTAAACAACATTGATCCACTAGAGTCATTGCATGTGTGTTCTTTTCCTAAACCATATGGATCCACTTGTGACATTGCATGTGTGTTCTTTTCCTAAACCACATCGATCCACTAGAGTCATTGCATGTGTGTTCTTTTCCTAAACCACATTGATCCACTAGTGTCATTGCATGTGTGTTCTTTTCCTAAACCACATGGATCCACCGGTGACATTGCATGTGTGTTCTTTTCCTAAACCACATTGATCCACTAGAGTCATTGCATGTGTGTTCTTTTCCTAAACCAGATGGATCCACTTGTGATATTGCATGTGTGTTCTTTTCCTAAACCACATTGATCCACTAGAGTCATTGCATGTGTGTTCTTTTCCTAAACCAGATTGATCCACTAGAGTCATTGCATGTGTGTTCTTTTCCTAAATCACATTGATGCACTAGAGTCATTGCATGTGTGTTCTTTTCGTGAACCACATGGATCCACTTGTGACATTGCATGTGTGATCTTTTCTTAACCCACATGGATCCACTAGTGACATTGCATGTGTGTTCTTTTCCTAAACTACATGGATCCACTGGTGACATTGCATGTTTGTTCTTTTTCTAAACCACATTGTTCCACTGGAGTCATTGCATGTGTGTTCTTTTCTTGAACCACATGGATCCACTGGTGGCATTTGCATGTGTGTTGTTTTCCTAAACCACATTGATCTACTTGTGACATTTCTTGGGTGTTTTTTCGTTAACCACATTGATCCACTAGTGTCATTACATGTGTGTTCTTTTCCTTGAACCACATGGATGCACTGGTGTCATTGCATGGGTGTTCTTTTCCTAAACCACATGGATCCACTTGTGGCATTGCATGTGTGTTAATTTCATAAACCACATTGATCCACTAGAGTCATTGCATGTGTGTTCTTTTCCTAAACCACATGGATCCACCAGTGAGATTGCATGTGTGTTCTTTTCCTAAACCACATTGATCCACTAGAGTCATTGCATGTGTGTTCTTTTCCTAAACCACATTAATCCACTAGATTCATTGCATGTGCGTTCTTTTCCTAAATCACATTGATCCACTAGAGTCATTTCATGTGTGTTCTTTTTGTAAACCACATGGATCCACTTGTGCCATTGCATGTGTGTTCTTTTCTTAAACCACATGGATCCACTAGTGACATTGCATGTGTGTTCTTTTCCTAAACTACATGGATCCACTGGTGACATTGCATGTTTGTTCTTTTTTTAAACCACATTGTTCCACTGGAGTCATTGCATCTGTGTTCTTTTCCTAAGCCACATGGATCCACTAGTGACATTTGCATGTGTGTTGTTTTCCTAAACCACATTGATCTACTTGTGACATTGCCTATGTGTGTTTTTCGTAAACCACATTGATCTACTAGAGTCATTGCATGTGTGTTCTTTTCCTAAACCACATGGATCCACCGGTGTCATTGCATGTGTGTTCTTTTCCTAAACAACATTGATCCACTAGAGTCATTGCATGTGTGTTCTTTTCCTAAACCATATGGATCCACTTGTGACATTGCATGTGTGTTCTTTTCCTAAACCCCATCGATCCACTAGAGTCATTGCATGTGTGTTCTTTTCCTAAACCACATTGATCCACTAGTGTCATTGCATGTGTGTTCTTTTCCTAAACCACATGGATCCACCGGTGACATTGCATGTGTGTTCTTTTCCTAAACCACATTGATCCACTAGAGTCATTGCATGTGTGTTCTTTTCCTAAACCAGATGGATCCACTTGTGATATTGCATGTGTGTTCTTTTCCTAAACCACATTGATCCACTAGAGTCATTGCATGTGTGTTCTTTTCCTAAACCACATTGATCCACTAGAGTCATTGCATGTGTGTTCTTTTCCTAAATCACATTGAAGCACTAGAGTCATTGCATGTGTGTTCTTTTCGTGAACCACATGGATCCACTTGTGACATTGCATGTGTGATCTTTTCTTAACCCACATGGATCCACTAGTGACATTGCATGTGTGTTCTTTTCCTAAACTACATGGATCCACTGGTGACATTGCATGTTTGTTCTTTTTCTAAACCACATTGTTCCACTGGAGTCATTGCATGTGTGTTCTTTTCTTGAACCACATGGATCCACTGGTGGCATTTGCATGTGTGTTGTTTTCCTAAACCACATTGATCTACTTGTGACATTTCTTGGGTGTTTTTTCGTAAACCACATTGATCCACTAGTGTCATTACATGTGTGTTCTTTTCCTTGAACCACATGGATGCACTGGTGTCATTGCATGGGTGTTCTTTTCCTAAACCACATGGATCCACTTGTGGCATTGCATGTGTGTTAATTTCATAAACCACATTGATCCACTAGAGTCATTGCATGTGTGTTCTTTTCCTAAACCACATGGATCCACCGGTGAGATTGCATGTGTGTTCTTTTCCTAAACCACATTGATCCACTAGAGTCATTGCATGTGTGTTCTTTTCCTAAACCACATTAATCCACTAGATTCATTGCATGTGCGTTCTTTTCCTAAATCACATTGATCCACTAGAGTCATTTCATGTGTGTTCTTTTCATAAACCACATGGATCCACTTGTGACATTGCATGTGTGTTCTTTTCATAAACCACATGGATCCACTAGTGACATTGCATGTGTGTTCTTTTCCTAAACTACATGGATCCACTAGTGACATTGCATGTTTGTTCTTTTTTTAAACCACATTGTTCCACTGGAGTCATTGCATCTGTGTTCTTTTCCTAAGCCACATGGATCCACTAGTGACATTTGCATGTGTGTTGTTTTCCTAAACCACATTGATCTACTTGTGACATTGCCTATGTGTGTTTTTCGTAAACCACATTGATCTACTAGAGTCATTGCATGTGTGTTCTTTTCCTAAACCACATGGATCCACCGGTGTCATTGCATGTGTGTTCTTTTCCTAAACAACATTGATCCACTAGAGTCATTGCATGTGTGTTCTTTTCCTAAACCATATGGATCCACTTGTGACATTGCATGTGTGTTCTTTTCCTAAACCACATCGATCCACTAGAGTCATTGCATGTGTGTTCTTTTCCTAAACCACATTGATCCACTAGTGTCATTGCATGTGTGTTCTTTTCCTAAACCACATGGATCCACCGGTGACATTGCATGTGTGTTCTTTTCCTAAACCACATTGATCCACCGGTGACATTGCATGTGTGTTCTTTTCCTAAACCAGATGGATCCACTTGTGATATTGCATGTGTGTTCTTTTCCTAAACCACATTGATCCACTAGAGTCATTGCATGTGTGTTCTTTTCCTAAACCACATTGATCCACTAGAGTCATTGCATGTGTGTTCTTTTCCTAAATCGCATTGAAGCACTAGAGTCATTGCATGTGTGTTCTTTTCGTGAACCACATGGATCCACTTGTGACATTGCATGTGTGATCTTTTCTTAACCCACATGGATCCACTAGTGACATTGCATGTGTGTTCTTTTCCTAAACTACATGGATCCACTGGTGACATTGCATGTTTGTTCTTTTTCTAAACCACATTGTTCCACTGGAGTCATTGCATGTGTGTTCTTTTCTTGAACCACATGGATCCACTGGTGGCATTTGCATGTGTGTTGTTTTCCTAAACCACATTGATCTACTTGTGACATTTCTTGGGTGTTTTTTCGTAAACCACATTGATCCACTAGTGTCATTACATGTGTGTTGTTTTCCTTGAACCACATGGATGCACTGGTGTCATTGCATGGGTGTTCTTTTCCTAAACCACATGGATCCACTTGTGGCATTGCATGTGTGTTAATTTCATAAACCACATTGATCCACTAGAGTCATTGCATGTGTGTTCTTTTCCTAAACCACATGGATCCACCAGTGAGATTGCATGTGTGTTCTTTTCCTAAACCACATTGATCCACTAGAGTCATTGCATGTGTGTTCTTTTCCTAAACCACATTAATCCACTAGATTCATTGCATGTGCGTTCTTTTCCTAAATCACATTGATCCACTAGAGTCATTTCATGTGTGTTCTTTTCGTAAACCACATGGATCCACTTGTGCCATTGCATGTGTGTTCTTTTCTTAAACCACATGGATCCACTAGTGACATTGCATGTGTGTTCTTTTCCTAAACTACATGGATCCACTGGTGACATTGCATGTTTGTTCTTTTTTTAAACCACATTGTTCCACTGGAGTCATTGCATCTGTGTTCTTTTCCTAAGCCACATGGATCCACTAGTGACATTTGCATGTGTGTTGTTTTCCTAAACCACATTGATCTACTTGTGACATTGCCTATGTGTGTTTTTCGTAAACCACATTGATCTACTAGAGTCATTGCATGTGTGTTCTTTTCCTAAACCACATGGATCCACCGGTGTCATTGCATGTGTGTTCTTTTCCTAAACAACATTGATCCACTAGAGTCATTGCATGTGTGTTCTTTTCCTAAACCATATGGATCCACTTGTGACATTGCATGTGTGTTCTTTTCCTAAACCACATCGATCCACTAGAGTCATTGCATGTGTGTTCTTTTCCTAAACCACATTGATCCACTAGTGTCATTGCATGTGTGTTCTTTTCCTAAACCACATGGATCCACCGGTGACATTGCATGTGTGTTCTTTTCCTACACCACATTGATACACTAGAGTCATTGCATGTGTGTTCTTTTCCTAAACCAGATGGATCCACTTGTGATATTGCATGTGTGTTCTTGTCCTAAACCACATTGATCCACTAGAGTCATTGCATGTGTGTTCCTTTCCTAAACCACATTGATCCACTAGAGTCATTGCATGTGTGTTCTTTTCCTAAATCACATTGAAGCACTAGAGTCATTGCATGTGTGTTTTTTTCGTGAACCACATGGATCCACTTGTGACATTGCATGTGTGATCTTTTCTTAACCCACATGGATCCACTAGTGACATTGCATGTGTGTTCTTTTCCTAAACTACATGGATCCACTGGTGACATTGCATGTTTGTTCTTTTTCTAAACCACATTGTTCCACTGGAGTCATTGCATGTGTGTTCTTTTCTTGAACCACATGGATCCACTGGTGGCATTTGCATGTGTGTTGTTTTCCTAAACCACATTGATCTACTTGTGACATTTCTTGGGTGTTTTTTCGTAAACCACATTGATCCACTAGTGTCATTACATGTGTGTTCTTTTCCTTGAACCACATGGATGCACTGGTGTCATTGCATGGGTGTTCTTTTCCTAAACCACATGGATCCACTTGTGGCATTGCATGTGTGTTAATTTCATAAACCACATTGATCCACTAGAGTCATTGCATGTGTGTTCTTTTCCTAAACCACATGGATCCACCGGTGAGATTGCATGTGTGTTCTTTTCCTAAACCACATTGATCCACTAGAGTCATTGCATGTGTGTTCTTTTCCTAAACCACATTAATCCACTAGATTCATTGCATGTGCGTTCTTTTCCTAAATCACATTGATCCACTAGAGTCATTTCATGTGTGTTCTTTTCATAAACCACATGGATCCACTTGTGACATTGCATGTGTGTTCTTTTCATAAACCACATGGATCCACTAGTGACATTGCATGTGTGTTCTTTTCCTAAACTACATGGATCCACTGGTGACATTGCATGTTTGTTCTTTTTTTAAACCACATTGTTCCACTGGAGTCATTGCATCTGTGTTCTTTTCCTAAGCCACATGGATCCACTAGTGACATTTGCATGTGTGTTGTTTTCCTAAACCACATTGATCTACTTGTTACATTGCCTATGTGTGTTTTTCGTAAACCAGATTGATCTACTAGAGTCATTGCATGTGTGTTCTTTTCCTAAACCACATGGATCCACCGGTGTCATTGCATGTGTGTTCTTTTCCTAAACAACATTGATCCACTAGAGTCATTGCATGTGTGTTCTTTTCCTAAACCATATGGATCCACTTGTGACATTGCATGTGTGTTCTTTTCCTAAACCACATCGATCCACTAGAGTCATTGCATGTGTGTTCTTTTCCTAAACCACATTGATCCACTAGTGTCATTGCATGTGTGTTCTTTTCCTAAACCACATGGATCCACCGGTGACATTGCATGTGTGTTCTTTTCCTAAACCACATTGATCCACTAGAGTCATTGCATGTGTGTTCTTTTCCTAAACCAGATGGATCCACTTGTGATATTGCATGTGTGTTCTTTTCCTAAACCACATTGATCCACTAGAGTCATTGCATGTGTGTTCTTTTCCTAAACCACATTGATCCACTAGAGTCATTGCATGTGTGTTCTTTTCCTAAATCACATTGAAGCACTAGAGTCATTGCATGTGTGTTCTTTTCGTGAACCACATGGATCCACTTGTGACATTGCATGTGTGATCTTTTCTTAACCCACATGGATCCACTAGTGACATTGCATGTGTGTTCTTTTCCTAAACTACATGGATCCACTGGTGACATTGCATGTTTGTTCTTTTTCTAAACCACATTGTTCCACTGGAGTCATTGCATGTGTGTTCTTTTCTTGAACCACATGGATCCACTGGTGGCATTTGCATGTGTGTTGTTTTCCTAAACCACATTGATCTACTTGTGACATTTCTTGGGTGTTTTTTCGTAAACCACATTGATCCACTAGTGTCATTACATGTGTGTTCTTTTCCTTGAACCACATGGATGCACTGGTGTCATTGCATGGGTGTTCTTTTCCTAAACCACATGGATCCACTTGTGGCATTGCATGTGTGTTAATTTCATAAACCACATTGATCCACTAGAGTCATTGCATGTGTGTTCTTTTCCTAAACCACATGGATCCACCAGTGAGATTGTATGTGTGTTCTTTTCCTAAACCACATTGATCCACTAGAGTCATTGCATGTGTGTTCTTTTCCTAAACCACATTAATCCACTAGATTCATTGCATGTGCGTTCTTTTCCTAAATCACATTGATCCACTAGAGTCATTTCATGTGTGTTCTTTTCGTAAACCACATGGATCCACTTGTGCCATTGCATGTGTGTTCTTTTCTTAAACCACATGGATCCACTAGTGACATTGCATGTGTGTTCTTTTCCTAAACTACATGGATCCACTGGTGACATTGCATGTTTGTTCTTTTTTTAAACCACATTGTTCCACTGGAGTCATTGCATCTGTGTTCTTTTCCTAAGCCACATGGATCCACTAGTGACATTTGCATGTGTGTTGTTTTCCTAAACCACATTGATCTACTTGTGACATTGCCTATGTGCGTTTTTCGTAAACCACATTGATCTACTAGAGTCATTTGCATGTGTGTTCTTTTCCTAAACCACATGGATCCACCGGTGTCATTGCATGTGTGTTCTTTTCCTAAACAACATTGATCCACTAGAGTCATTGCATGTGTGTTCTTTTCCTAAACCATATGGATCCACTTGTGACATTGCATGTGTGTTCTTTTCCTAAACCACATCGATCCACTAGAGTCATTGCATGTGTGTTCTTTTCCTAAACCACATTGATCCACTAGTGTCATTGCATGTGTGTTCTTTTCCTAAACCACATGGATCCACCGGTGACATTGCATGTGTGTTCTTTTCCTAAACCACATTGATCCACTAGAGTCATTGCATGTGTGTTCTTTTCCTAAACCAGATGGATCCACTTGTGATATTGCATGTGTGTTCTTTTCCTAAACCACATTGATCCACTAGAGTCATTGCATGTGTGTTCTTTTCCTAAACCACATTGATCCACTAGAGTAATTGCATGTGTGTTCTTTTCCTAAATCACATTGAAGCACTAGAGTCATTGCATGTGTGTTCTTTTCGTGAACCACATGGATCCACTTGTGACATTGCATGTGTGATCTTTTCTTAACCCACATGGATCCACTAGTGACATTGCATGTGTGTTCTTTTCCTAAACTACATGGATCCACTGGTGACATTGCATGTTTGTTCTTTTTCTAAACCACATTGTTCCACTGCAGTCATTGCATGTGTGTTCTTTTCTTGAACCACATGGATCCACTGGTGGCATTTGCATGTGTGTTGTTTTCCTAAACCACATTGATCTACTTGTGACATTTCTTGGGTGTTTTTTCGTAAACCACATTGATCCACTAGTGTCATTACATGTGTGTTCTTTTCCTTGAACCACATGGATGCACTGGTGTCATTGCATGGGTGTTCTTTTCCTAAACCACATGGATCCACTTGTGGCATTGCATGTGTGTTAATTTCATAAACCACATTGATCCACTAGAGTCATTGCATGTGTGTTCTTTTCCTAAACCACATGGATCCACCAGTGAGATTGCATGTGTGTTCTTTTCCTAAACCACATTGATCCACTAGAGTCATTGCATGTGTGTTCTTTTCCTAAACCACATTAATCCACTAGATTCATTGCATGTGCGTTCTTTTCCTAAATCACATTGATCCACTAGAGTCATTTCATGTGTGTTCTTTTCGTAAACCACATGGATCCACTTGTGCCATTGCATGTGTGTTCTTTTCTTAAACCACATGGATCCACTAGTGACATTGCATGTGTGTTCTTTTCCTAAACTACATGGATCCACTGGTGACATTGCATGTTTGTTCTTTTTTTAAACCACATTGTTCCACTGGAGTCATTGCATATGTGTTCTTTTCCTAAGCCACATGGATCCACTAGTGACATTTGCATGTGTGTTGTTTTCCTAAACCACATTGATCTACTTGTGACATTGCCTATGTGTGTTTTTCGTAAACCACATTGATCCACTAGTGTCATTGCATGTGTGTTCTTCTCCTAAACCACATGGATCCACCGGTGTCATTGCATGTGTGTTCTTTTCCTAAACCACATTGATCCACTAGAGTCATTGCATGTGTGTTCTTTTCCTAAACCAGACGGATCCACTTGTGACATTGCATGTGTGTTCTTTTCCTAAACCACATTGATCCACTAGAGTCATTGCATGTGTGTTCTTTTCCTAAACCACATTGATCCACTAGTGTCCTTGCATGTGTGTTCTTTTCCTAAACCACATGGATCCACCGGTGACATTGCATGTGTGTTCTTTTCCTAAACCACATTGATCCACTAGAGTCATTGCATGTGTGTTCTTTTCCTAAACCAGATGGATCCACTTGTGACATTGCATGTGTGTTCTTTTCCTAAACCACATTGATCCACTAGAGTCATTGCATGTGTGTTCTTTTCCTAAACCACATTGATCCACTAGAGTCATTGCATGTGTGTTCTTTTCCTAAATCACATTGAAGCACTAGAGTCATTGCATGTGTGTTCTTTTCGTAAACCACATGGATCCACTTGTGACATTGCATGTGTGATCTTTTATTAACCCACATGGATCTACTAGTGACATTGCATGTGTGTTCTTTTCCTAAACTACATGGATCCACTGGTGACATTGCATGTTTGTTCTTTTTCTAAACCACATTGTTCCAATGGAGTCATTGCATGTGTGTTCTTTTCCTGAACCACATGGATCCACTGGTGGCATTTGCATGTGTGTTGTTTTCCTAAACCACATTGATCTACTTGTGACATTTCCCGTGTGTTTTTTCGTAAACCACATTGATCCACTAGTGTCATTACATGTGTGTTCTTTTCCTTGAACCACATGGATGCACTGGTGTCATTGCATGGGTGTTCTTTTTCTAAACCACATGGATCCACATGTGGCATTGCATGTGTGTTAATTTCATAAACCACATTGATCCACTAGAGTCATTGCATGTGTGTTCTTTTCCTAAACCACATGGATCCACCGGTGAGATTGCATGTGTGTTCTTTTCCTAAACCACATTGATCCACTAGAGTCATTGCATGTGTTCTTTTCCTAAACCACATTAATCCACTAGATTCATTGCATGTGCGTTCTTTTCCTAAATCACATTGATCCACTAGAGTCATTTCATGTGTGTTCTTTTCGTAAACCACATGGATCCACTTGTGACATTGCATGTGTGTTCTTTTCTTAAACCACATGGATCCACTAGTGACATTGCATGTGTGTTCTTTTCCTAAACTACATGGATCCACTGGTGACATTGCATGTTTGTTCTTTTTTTAAACCACATTGTTCCACTGGAGTCATTGCATATGTGTCCTTTTCCTAAGCCACATGGATCCACTAGTGACATTTGCATGTGTGTTGTTTTCCTAAACCACATTGATCTACTTGTGACATTGCCTATGTGTGTTTTTCGTAAACCACATTGATCCACTAGAGTCATTGCATGTGTGTTCTTCTCCTAAACCACATGGATCCACCGGTGTCATTGCATGTGTGTTCTTTTCCTAAACCATATTGATCCACTAGAGTCATTGCATGTGTGTTCTTTGCCTAAACCAGATGGATCCACTTGTGACATTGCATGTGTGTTCTTTTCCTAAACCACATTGATCCACTAGAGTCATTGCATGTGTGTTCTTTTCCTAAACCACATTGATCCACTAGTGTCATTGCATGTGTGTTCTTTTCCTAAACCACATGGATCCACCGGTGACATTGCATGTGTGTTCTTTTCCTAAACCACATTGATCCACTAGAGTCATTGCATGTGTGTTCTTTTCCTAAACTAGATGGATCCACTTGTGACATTGCATGTGTGTTCTTTTCCTAAACCACATTGCTCCACTAGAGTCATTGCATGTGTGTTCTTTTCCTAAACCACATTGATCCACTAGAGTCATTGCATGTGTGTTCTTTTCCTAAATCACATTGAAGCACTAGAGTCATTGCATGTGTGTTCTTTTCGTAAACCACATGGATCCACTTGTGACATTGCATGTGTGATCTTTTCTTAACCCACATGGATCCACTAGTGACATTACATGTGTGTTCTTTTCCTAAACTACATGGATCCACTGGTGACATTGCATGTTTGTTCTTTTTCTAAACCACATTGTTCCACTGGAGTCATTGCATGTGTGTTCTTTTCCTGAACCACATGGATCCACTGGTGGCATTTGCATGTGTGTTGTTTTCATAAACCACATTGATCCACTAGTGTCATTACATGTGTGTTCTTTTTGTTGAACCACATGGATGCACTAGTGTCATTGCATGGGTGTTCTTTTCCTAAACCACATGGATACACTTGCGGCATTGCATGTGTGTTAATTTCATAAACCACATTGATCCACTAGAGTCATTGCATGTGTGTTCTTTTCCTAAACCACATGGATCCACCGGTGAGATTGCATGTGTGTTCTTTTCCTCAACCACATTGATCCACTAGAGTCATTGCATGTATGTTCTTTTCCTAAATCACATTGATCCACTTGTGACATTGCATGTGTGCTCTTTTCCTAAACCACATTGATCCACTAGAATCATTCCATGTGTGTTCTTTTCCTAAACCACATGGATCCACTTGTGACATTCCATGTGTGTTCTTTTCCTAAACCACATGGATCCACCGGTGACATTGCATGTGTTCTTTTCCTAAACCACATGGATCCACTTGTGACATTGCATGTGTGTTCTTTTCCTAAACCACATTGATCCACTAGTGACTTTTGCATGTGTGCTCTTTTCCTAAACCACATGGATCCACTAGAGTCATTAAATGTTTGTTCTTTTCATAAACCACATGGATCCACTAGAGTCATTAAATGTGTGTTCTTTTCCTAAACCACATTAATCCACTAGAGTCATTGGATGTGTGTTCTTTTCCTAAACCAGATGGATCCACTTGTGACATTGCATGTGTGTTCTTTTCCTAAACCACATTTATCCACTAGATTCATTGCATGTGTGTTCTTTTTGTAAACCACATCGATCCACTCGTGACATTGCATGTATGTTCTTTTCTTAGGCCACATGGATCCACGTGTGACATTGCATGTGTGTTCTTTTCCTAAACTACATGGATCCACTGGTGACATTGCATGTTTGTTCTTTTTCTAAACCACATTGTTCCATTTGAGTCATTGCATGTGTGTTCTTTTCATAAACCACATGGATCCACTGGTGACATTTAGATGTGTGTTGTTTTCCTAAACCACATTGATCTACTTGTGACATTGTGTGTGTGTTTTTCGTAAACCACATTGATCCACTAGTTTCATTACATGTGTGTTCTTTCGCTAAACCACATGGATGCACTGTTGTCATTGCATGGGTTTTCTTTTCCTAAACCACATGGATCCACCGGTGACATTGCATTTGTGTTCTTTTCCTAAACCACATTGATCCACTAGAGTCATTGCATGTGTGTTCTTTTCCTAAACTAGATGGATCCACTTGTGACATTGCATGTGTGTTCTTTTCCTGAACCACATTGATCCACTAGAGTCATTGCATGTGTGTTCTTTTCCTAAATCACATTGATCCACTATAGTCATTGCATGGTGTTCTTTTCGTAAACCACATGGATCCACTTGTGACATTGCATGTGTGTTCTTTTCTTAAACCATATGGATCCACTAGTGACATTGCATGTGTGTTCTTTTCCTAAACTACATGGATCCACTGGTGACATTGCATGTTTGTTCTTTTTTTAAACCACATTCTTCCACTGGAGTCATTGCATGTGTGTTCTTTTCCTAAACCACATGGATCCACTAGTGACATTTGCATGTGTGTTGTTTTCCTAAACCACATTGATCTACTTGTGACATTGCCTGTGTGTGTTTTTCGTAAACCACATTGATCCACTAGAGTCATTGCATGTGTGTTCTTTTCCTAAACCACATGGATCCACCGGTGACATTGCATGTGTGTTATTTTCCTAAACCACATTGATCCACTAGAGTCATTGCATGTGTGTTCTTTTCCTAAACCAGATGGATCCACTTGTGACATTGCATGTGTGTTCTTTTCCTAAACCACATTGATCCACTAGATTCATTGCATGTGTGTTCTTTTCCTAAACCACATTGATCCACTAGAGTCATTGCATGTGTGTTATTTTCCTAAATCACATTGAAGCACTAGAGTCATTACATGTGTGTTCTTTTCGTAAACCACATGGATCCACTTGTGACATTGCATGTGTGTTCTTTTCCTAACCTACATGGATCCACTGGTGACATTGCATGTTTTTTCTTTTTCTAAACCACATTGTTCCACTAGAGTCATTGCATGTGTGTTCTTTTCCTGAACCACATGGATCCACTGGTGACATTTGCATTTGTGTTGTTTTCCTAAAACAAATTGATCTACTTGTGACATTTCTTGTGTGTGTTTTTCGTAAACCACATTGATCCACTAGTGTCATTACATGTGTGTTCTTTTCCTTGAACCACATGGATGCACTGGTGTCATTGCATGGGTGTTCTTTTCCTAAACCACATGGATCCACCGGTGACATTGCATGTGTGTTCTTTTCCTAAATCACATTGATCCACTAGAGTCATTGCATGTATGTTCTTTTCCTAAATCACATTGATCCACTTGTGACATTGCATGTGTGCTCTTTTCCTAAACCACATTGATCCACTAGAGTCATTCCATGTGTGTTCTTTTCCTAAACCACAAGGATCCACTTGTGACATTCCATGTGTGTTCTTTTCCTATACCACATGGATCCACCGGTGACATTGCATGTGTTCTTTTCCTAAACCACATGGATCCACTTGTGACATTGGATGTGTGTTCTTTTCCTAAACCACATTGATCCACTAGTGACTTTTACATGTGTGCTCTTTTCCTAAACCACATGGATCGACTAGAGTCATTAAATGTTTGTTCTTTTGCTAAACCACATTGATCCACTAGAGTCATTACATGTGTGTTCTTTTCCTAAACCACATTGATCCACTAGAGTCATTGCATGTGTGTTCTTTTCCTAAACCAGATGGATCCACTTGTGACATTGCATGTGTGTTCTTTTCCTAAACCACATTGATCCACTAGAGTCATTGCATGTGTGTTCTTTTCCTAAATCACATTGAAGCACTAGAGTCGTTACATGTGTGTTCTTTTTGTAAACCTCATGGATCCACTTGTGACATTGCATGTTTGTTCTTTTCTTAAACCACATGGATCCACTAGTGACATTGCATGTGTGTTCTTTTCCTAAACCACATGGATCCACTGGTGACATTCGCATGTGTGTTGTTTTCCTCAACCACATTGATCTACTTGTGACAATGCCTGTGTGTTTTTCGTAAACCACATTTATCCACTAGTGTCATTACATGTGTGTTCTTTTCCTAACCCACATGGATTCACTAGTGTCATTGCATGGGTTTTCTTTTCCTAAACCACATGGATCCACTTGTGGCATTGCATGTGTGTTAATTTCATAAACAACATTGATCCACTAGAGTAATTGCATGTGTGTTCTTTTCCTAAACCACATGGATCCACCGGTGACATTGCATTTGTGTTCTTTTCCTAAACCACATTGATCCACTAGAGTCATTGCATGTGTGTTCTTTTCCTAAACTAGATGGATCCACTTGTGACATTGCATGTGTGTTCTTTTCCTAAACCACATTGATCCACTAGAGTCATTGCATGTGTGTTCTTTTCCTAAACCACATTGATCCACTAGAGTCATTGCATGTGTGTTCTTTTCCTAAATCACATTGATCCACTATAGTCATTGCATGTGTGTTCTTTTCGTAAACCACATGGATCCACTTGTGACATTGCATGTCTGTTCTTTTCTTAAACCATATGGATCCACTAGTGACATTGTATGTGTGTTCTTTTCCTTAACTACATGGATCCACTGGTGACATTGCATGTGTGTTCTTTTCCTAAACCACATTGATCCACTAGTGACTTTTGCATGTGTGCTGTTTTCCTAAACCACATGGATCCACTAGAGTCATTAAATGTTTGTTCTTTTCATAAACCACATGGATCCACTAGAGTCATTAAATGTGTGTTCTTTTCCTAAACCACATTAATCCACTAGAGTCATTGGATGTGTGTTCTTTTCCTAAACCAGATGGATCCACTTGTGACATTGCATGTGTGTTCTTTTCCTAAACCACATTTATCCACTAGATTCATTGCATGTGTGTTCTTTTCGTAAACCACATCGATCCACTCGTGACATTGCATGTGTGTTCTTTTCTTAAGCCACATGGATCCACTTGTGACATTGCATGTGTGTTCTTTTCCTAAACTACATGGATCCACTGGTGACATTGCATGTTTGTTCTTTTTCTAAACCACATTGTTCCATTCGAGTCATTGCATGTGTGTTCTTTTCATAAACCACATGGATCCACTGGTGACATTTGCATGTGTGTTGTTTTCCTAAACCACATTGATCTACTTGTGACATTGTGTGTGTTTTTCGTAAACCACATTGATCCACTAGTTTCATTACACATGTGTTCTTTCCCTAAACCACATGGATGCACTGGTGTCATTGCATGGGTTTTCTTTTCCTAAACCACATGGATCCACTTGTGGCATTGCATGTGTGTTAATTTCATAAACCACATTGATCCACTAGAGTAATTGCATGTGTGTTCTTTTCCTAAACCACATGGATCCACCGGGGACATTGCATTTGTGTTCTTTTCCTAAACCACATTGATCCACTAGATTCATTGCATGTGTGTTCTTTTCCTAAACTAGATGGATCCACTTGTGACATTGCATGTGTGTTCTTTTCCTAAACCACATTGATCCACTAGAGTCATTGCATGTGTGTGCTTTTCCTAAACCACATTGATCCACTAGAGTCATTGCATGTGTGTTCTTTTCGTAAACCACATGGATCCACTTGTGACATTGCATGTGTGTTCTTTTCTTAAACCATATGGATCCACTAGTGACATTGCATGTGTGTTCTTTTCCTAAACTACATGGATCCACTGGTGACATTGCATGTTTGTTCTTTTTTTAAACCACATTCTTCCACTGGAGTCATTGCATGTGTGTTCTTTTCCTAAACCACATGGATCCACTAGTGACATTGTCATGTGTGTTGTTTTCCTAAACCACATTGATCTACTTGTGACATTGCCTGTGTGTGTTTTACGTAAACCACATTGATCCACTAGAGTCATTGCATGTGTGTTCTTTTCCTAAACCACATGGATCCACCGGTGACATTGCATGTGTGTTCTTTTCCTAAACCACATTGATCGACTAGAGTCATTGCATGTGTGTTCTTTTCCTAAACCAGATGGATCCACTTGTGACATTGCATGTGTGTTCTTTTCCTAAACCACATTGATCCACTAGAGTCATTGCATGTGTGTTCTTTTCCTAAACCACATTGATCCACTAGAGTCATTGCATGTGTGTTCTTTTCCTAAATCACATTGAAGCACTAGAGTCATTACATGTGTGTTCTTTTCGTAAACCACATGGATCCACTTGTCACATTGCATGTGTGTTCTTTTCCTAAACTACATGGATCCACTGGTGACATTGCATGTTTTTTCTTTTTCTAAACCACATTGTTCCACTAGAGTCATTGCACGTGTGTTCTTTTCCTGAACCACATGGATCCACTGGTGACATTTGCATGTGTGTTGTTTTCCTAAACCAAATTGATCTACTTGTGACATTTCTTGTGTGTGTTTTTCGTAAACCACATTGATCCACTAGTGTCATTACATGTGTGTTCTTTTCCTTGAACCACATGGATGCACTGGTGTCATTGCATGGGTGTTCTTTTCCTAAACCACATGGATCCACTTGTGGCATTGCATGTGTGTTAATTTCATAAACCACGTTGATCCACTAGAGTCATTGCATGTGTGTTCTTTTCCTAAACCACATGGATCCACCGGTGACATTGCATGTGTGTTCTTTTCCTAAACCACATTGATCCACTAGAGTCATTGCATGTATGTTGTTTTCCTAAATCACATTGATCCACCTGTGACATTGCATGTGTGCTCTTTTCCTAAACCACATTGATCCACTAGAGTCATTCCATGTGTGTTCTTTTCCTAAACCACATGGATCCACTTGTGACATTCCATGTGTGTTCTTTTCCTAAACCACATGGATCCACCGGTGACATTGCATGTGTTCTTTTCCTAAACCACATGGATCCACTTGTGACATTGCATGTGTGTTCTTTTCCTAAACCACATTGATCCACTAGTGACTTTTACATGTGTGCTCTTTTCCTAAACCACATGGATCGACTAGAGTCATTAAATGTTTGTTATTTTGCTAAACCACATTGATCCACTAGAGTCATTACATGTGTGTTCTTTTCCTAAACCACATTGATCCACTAGAGTCATTGCATGTGTGTTCTTTTCCTAAACCAGATGGATCCACTTGTGACATTGCATGTGTGTTATTTTCCTAAACCACATTGATCCACTAGAGTCATTGCATGTGTGTTCTTTTCCTAAACCACATTGATCCACTAGAGTCATTGCATGTGTGTTCTTTTCCTAAATCACATTGAAGCACTAGAGTCATTACATGTGTGTTCTTTTTGTAAACCACATGGATCCACTTGTGACATTGCATGTTTGTTCTTTTCTTAAACCACATGGATCCACTAGTGACATTGCATGTGTGTTGTTTTCCTCAACCACATTGATCTACTTGTGACAATGCCTGTGTGTTTTTCGTAAACCACATTTATCCACTAGTGTCATTACATGTGTGTTCTTTTCCTAAACCACATGGATGCACTAGTGTCATTGCATGGGTTTTCTTTTCCTAAACCACATGGATCCACTTGTGGCATTCATGTGTGTTAATTTCATAAACCACATTGATCCACTAGAGTAATTGCATGTGTGTTCTTTTCCTAAACCACATAGATCCACCGGTGACATTGCATTTGTGTTCTTTTCCTAAACCACATTGATCCACTAGAGTCATTGCATGTGTGTTCTTTTCCTAAACTAGATGGATCCACTTGTGACATTGCATGTGTGTTCTTTTCCTAAACCACATTGATCCACTAGAGTCATTGCATGTGTGTTCTTTTCCTAAACCACATTGATCCACTAGAGTCATTGCATGTGTGTTCTTTTCCTAAATCACATTGATCCACTATAGTCATTGCATGTGTGTTCTTTTCGTAAACCACATGGATCCACTTGTGACATTGCATGTGTGTTCTTTTCTTAAACCATATGGATCCACTAGTGACATTGCATGTGTGTTCTTTTCCTTAACTACATGGATCCACTAGTGACATTGCATGTTTGTTCTTTTTTTAAACCACATTGTTCCACTTGAGTCATTCCATGTGTGTTCTTTTCCTAAACCACATGGATCCACTAGAGACATTTGCATGTGTGTTGTTTTCCTAAACCACATTGATCTACTTGTGACATTGCCTATGTGTGTTTTTCGTAAACCACATTGATCCACTAGAGTCATTGCATGTGTGTTCTTCTCCTAAACCACATGGATCCACCGGTGTCATTGAATGTGTGTTCTTTTCCTAAACCACATTGATCCACTAGAGTCATTGCATGTGTGTTCTTTTCCTAAACCAGATGGATCCACTTGCTACATTGCATGTGTGTTCTTTTCCTAAACCACATTGATCCACTAGAGGCATTGCATGTGTGTTCTTTTCCTAAACCACATTGATCCACTAGTGTCATTGCATGTGTGTTCTTGTCCTAAACCACATGGATCCACCGGTGACATTGCATGTGTGTTCTTTTCCGAAACCACATTGATCCACTAGAGTCATTGCATGTGTGTTCTTTTCCTAAACCAGATGGATCCACTTGTGACATTGCATGTGTGTTCTTTTCCTAAACCACATTGATCCACTAGAGTCATTGCATGTGTGTTCTTTTCCTAAACCACATTGATCCACTAGAGTCATTGCATGTGTGTTCTTTTCCTAAATCACATTGAAGCACTAGAGTCATTGCATGTGTGTTATTTTCGTAAACCACATGGATCCACTTGTAACATTGCATGTGTGATATTTTCTTAACCCACATGGATCCACCAGTGACATTGCATGTGTGTTCTTTTCCTAAACTACAAGGATCCACTGGTGACATTGCATGTTTGTTCTTTTTCTAAACCACATTGTTCCACTGGAGTCATTGCATGTGTGTTCTTTTCCTGAACCACATGGATCCACTGGTGGCATTTGCATGTGTGTTGTTTTCGTAAGCCACATTGATCCACTAGTGTCATTACATGTGTGTTCTTTTCCTTGAACCACATGGATGCACTGGTGTCATTGCATGGGTGTTCTTTTCCTAAACCACATGGATCCACTTGAGGCATTGCATGTGTGTTAATTTCATAAACCACATTGATCCACTAGAGTCATTGCATGTGTGTTATTTTCCTAAACCACATGGATCCACCGGTGAGATTGCATGTGTGTTCTTTTCCTAAACCACATTGATCCACTAGAGTCATTGCATGTGTGTTCTTTTCCTAAACCACATTGATCCACTAGAGTCATTGCATGTGTGTTCTTTCCCAAATCACATTGAAGCACTAGAGTCATTACATGTGTGTTCTTTTTGTAAACCACATGGATCCACTTGTGACATTGCATGTTTGTTCTTTTCTTAAACCACATGGATCCACTAGTGACATTGCATGTGTGTTCTTTTCCTAAACCACATGGATCCACTGGTAACATTCGCATGTGTGTTGTTTTCCACAACCACATTGGTCTACTTGTGACAATGCCTGTGTGTTTTTCGTAAACCACATTTATCCACTAGTGTCATTACATGTGTGTTCTTTTCCTAAACCACATGGATGCACTAGTGTCATTGCATGGGTTTTCTTTTCCTAAACCACATGGATCCACTTGTGGCATTCATGTGTGTTAATTTCATAAACCACATTGATCCACTAGAGTAATTGCATGTGTGTTCTTTTCCTAAACCACATAGATCCACCGGTGACATTGCATTTGTGTTCTTTTCCTAAACCACATTGATCCACTAGAGTCATTGCATGTGTGTTCTTTTCCTAAACTAGATGGATCCACTTGTGACATTGCATGTGTGTTCTTTTCCTAAACCACATTGATCCACTAGAGTCATTGCATGTGTGTTCTTTTCCTAAACCACATTGATCCACTAGAGTCATTGCATGTGTGTTCTTTTCCTAAATCACATTGATCCACTATAGTCATTGCATGTGTGTTCTTTTCGTAAACCACATGGATCCACTTGTGACATTGCATGTGTGTTCTTTTCTTAAACCATATGGATCCACTAGTGACATTGCATGTGTGTTCTTTTCCTTAACTACATGGATCCACTAGTGACATTGCATGTTTGTTCTTTTTTTAAACCACATTGTTCCACTTGAGTCATTCCATGTGTGTTCTTTTCCTAAACCACATGGATCCACTAGAGACATTTGCATGTGTGTTGTTTTCCTAAACCACATTGATCTACTTGTGACATTGCCTATGTGTGTTTTTCGTAAACCACATTGATCCACTAGAGTCATTGCATGTGTGTTCTTCTCCTAAACCACATGGATCCACCGGTGTCATTGAATGTGTGTTCTTTTCCTAAACCACATTGATCCACTAGAGTCATTGCATGTGTGTTCTTTTCCTAAACCAGATGGATCCACTTGCTACATTGCATGTGTGTTCTTTTCCTAAACCACATTGATCCACTAGAGGCATTGCATGTGTGTTCTTTTCCTAAACCACATTGATCCACTAGTGTCATTGCATGTGTGTTCTTGTCCTAAACCACATGGATCCACCGGTGACATTGCATGTGTGTTCTTTTCCGAAACCACATTGATCCACTAGAGTCATTGCATGTGTGTTCTTTTCCTAAACCAGATGGATCCACTTGTGACATTGCATGTGTGTTCTTTTCCTAAACCACATTGATCCACTAGAGTCATTGCATGTGTGTTCTTTTCCTAAACCACATTGATCCACTAGAGTCATTGCATGTGTGTTCTTTTCCTAAATCACATTGAAGCACTAGAGTCATTGCATGTGTGTTATTTTCGTAAACCACATGGATCCACTTGTAACATTGCATGTGTGATATTTTCTTAACCCACATGGATCCACCAGTGACATTGCATGTGTGTTCTTTTCCTAAACTACAAGGATCCACTGGTGACATTGCATGTTTGTTCTTTTTCTAAACCACATTGTTCCACTGGAGTCATTGCATGTGTGTTCTTTTCCTGAACCACATGGATCCACTGGTGGCATTTGCATGTGTGTTGTTTTCGTAAGCCACATTGATCCACTAGTGTCATTACATGTGTGTTCTTTTCCTTGAACCACATGGATGCACTGGTGTCATTGCATGGGTGTTCTTTTCCTAAACCACATGGATCCACTTGAGGCATTGCATGTGTGTTAATTTCATAAACCACATTGATCCACTAGAGTCATTGCATGTGTGTTATTTTCCTAAACCACATGGATCCACCGGTGAGATTGCATGTGTGTTCTTTTCCTAAACCACATTGATCCACTAGAGTCATTGCATGTGTGTTCTTTTCCTAAACCACATTGATCCACTAGAGTCATTGCATGTGTGTTCTTTCCCAAATCACATTGAAGCACTAGAGTCATTACATGTGTGTTCTTTTTGTAAACCACATGGATCCACTTGTGACATTGCATGTTTGTTCTTTTCTTAAACCACATGGATCCACTAGTGACATTGCATGTGTGTTCTTTTCCTAAACCACATGGATCCACTGGTAACATTCGCATGTGTGTTGTTTTCCACAACCACATTGGTCTACTTGTGACAATGCCTGTGTGTTTTTCGTAAACCACATTTATCCACTAGTGTCATTACATGTGTGTTCTTTTCCTAAACCACATGGATGCACTAGTGTCATTGCATGGGTTTTCTTTTCCTAAACCACATGGATCCACTTGTGGCATTGCATGTGTGTTAATTTCATAAACCACATTGATCCACTAGAGTAATTGCATGTGTGTTCTTTTCCTAAACCACATGGATCCACCGGTGACATTGCATTTGTGTTCTTTTCCTAAACCACATTGATCCACTAGAGTCATTGCATGTGTGTTCTTTTCCTAAACTAGATGGATCCACTTGTGACATTGCATGTGTGTTCTTTTCCTAAACCACATTGATCCACTAGAGTCATTGCATGTGTGTTCTTTTCCTAAACCACATTGATCCACTAGAGTCATTGCATGTGTGTTCTTTTCCTAAATCACATTGATCCAGTATAGTCATTGCATGTGTGTTCTTTTCGTAAACCACATGGATCCACTTGTGACATTGCATGTGTGTTCTTTTCTTAAACCATATGGATCCACTAGTGACATTGCATGTGTGTTCTTTTCCTTAACTACATGGATCCACTGGTGACATTGCATGTTTGTTCTTTTTTTAAACCACATTGTTCCACTTGAGTCATTGCATGTGTGTTCTTTTCCTAAACCACATGGATCCACTAGAGACATTTGCATGTGTTTTGTTTTCCTAAACCACATTGATCTACTTGTGACATTACCTATGTGTGTTTTTCGTAAACCACATTGATCCACTAGGGTCATTGCATGTGTGTTCTTCTCCTAAACCACATGGATCCACCGGTGTCATTGCATGTGTGTTCTTTTCCGAAACCACATTGATCCACTAGAGTCATTGCATGTGTGTTCTTTTCCTAAACTAGATGGATCCACTTGCGACATTGCATGTGTGTTCTTTTCCTAAACCACATTGATCCACTAGAGTCATTGCATGTGTGTTCTTTTCCTAAACCACATTCACCCACTAGTGTCATTGCATGTGTGTTCTTGTCCTAAACCACATGGATCCACCGGTGACATTCCATGTGTGTTCTTTTCCTAAACCACATGGATCCACTTGAGGCATTGCATGTGTGTTAATTTCATAAACCACATTGATCCACTAGAGTCATTGCATGTGTGTTCTTTTCCTAAACCACATGGATCCACCGGTGAGATTGCATGTGTGTTCTTTTCCTAAACCACATTGATCCACTAGAGTCATTGCATGTATGTTCTTTCCCTAAATCACATTGATCCACTTGTGACATTGCATGTGTGCTCTTTTCCTAAACCACATTGATCCACTAGAGTCATTCCATGTGTGTTCTTTTCCTAAACCACATGGATCCACTTGTGACATTCCATGTGTGTTCTTTTCCTAAACCACATGGATCCACCGGTGACATTGCATGTGTGTTCTTTTCCTAAACCACATTGATCCACTAGTGACTTTTACATGTGTGCTCTTTTCCTAAACCACATGGATCGACTAGAGTCATTAAATGTTTGTTCTTTTGCTAAACCACATTGATCCACTAGAGTCATTACATGTGTGTTCTTTTCCTAAACCACATTGATCCACTAGAGTCATTGCATGTGTGTTATTTTCCTAAACCACATGGATCCACCGGTGAGATTGCATGTGTGTTCTTTTCCTAAACCACATTGATCCACTAGAGTCATTGCATGTGTGTTCTTTTCCTAAATCACATTGAAGCACTAGAGTCATTACATGTGTGTTCTTTTTGTAAACCACATGGATCCACTTGTGACATTGCATGTTTGTTCTTTTCTTAAACCACATGGATCCACTAGTGACATTGCATGTGTGTTCTTTTCCTAAACCACATGGATCCACTGGTGACATTCGCATGTGTGTTGTTTTCCTCAACCACATTGATCTACTTGTGACAATGCCTGTGTGTTTTTCGTAAACCACATTTATCCACTAGTGTCATTACATGTGTGTTCTTTTCCTAAACCACATGGATGCACTAGTGTCATTGCATGGGTTTTCTTTTCCTAAACCACATGGATCCACTTGTGGCATTGCATGTGTGTTAATTTCATAAACCACATTGATCCACTAGAGTAATTGCATGTGTGTTCTTTTCCTAAACCACATGGATCCACCGGTGACATTGCATTTGTGTTCTTTTCCTAAACCACATTGATCCACTAGAGTCATTGCATGTGTGTTCTTTTCCTAAACTAGATGGATCCACTTGTGACATTGCATGTGTGTTCTTTTCCTAAACCACATTGATCCACTAGAGTCATTGCATGTGTGTTCTTTTCCTAAACCACATTGATCCACTAGAGTCATTGCATGTGTGTTCTTTTCCTAAATCACATTGATCCACTATAGTCATTGCATGTGTGTTATTTTCGTAAACCACATGGATCCACTTGTGACATTGCATGTGTGTTCTTTTCTTAAACCATATGGATCCACTAGTGACATTGCATGTGTGTTCTTTTCCTTAACTACATGGATCCACTGGTGACATTGCATGTTTGTTCTTTTTTTAAACCACATTGTTCCACTTGAGTCATTGCATGTGTGTTCTTTTCCTAAACCACATGGATCCACTAGAGACATTTGCATGTGTGTTGTTTTCCTAAACCACATTAATCTACTTGTGACATTGCCTATGTGTGTTTTTCGTAAACCACATTGATCCACTAGAGTCATTGCATGTGTGTTCTTCTCCTAAACCACATGGATCCACCGGTGTCATTGCATGTGTATTCTTTTCCTAAACCACATTGATCCACTAGAGTCATTGCATGTGTGTTCTTTTCCTAAACCAGATGGATCCACTTGCTACATTGCATGTGTGTTCTTTTCCTAAACCACATTGATCCACTAGAGGAATTGCATGTGTGTTCTTTTCCTAAACCACATTGATCCACTAGTGTCATTGCATGTGTGTTCTTGTCCTAAACCACATGGATCCACCGGTGACATTGCATGTGTGTTCTTTTCCGAAACCACATTGATCCACTAGAGTCATTGCATGTGTGTTCTTTTCCTAAACCAGATGGATCCACTTGTGACATTGCATGTGTGTTCTTTTCCTAAACCACATTGATCCACTAGAGTCATTGCATGTGTGTTCTTTTCCTAAACCACATTGATCCACTAGAGTCATTGCATGTGTGTTCTTTTCCTAAATCACATTGAAGCACTAGAGTCATTGCATGTGTGTTCTTTTCATAAACCACATGGATCCACTTGTGATATTGCATGTGTGATTTTTTCTTAACCCACATGGATCCACCAGTGACATTGCATGTGTGTTCTTTTCCTAAACTACATGGATCCACTGGTGACATTGCATGTTTGTTCTTTTTCTAAACCACATTGTTCCACTGGAGTCATTGCATGTGTGTTCTTTTCCTGAACCACATGGATCCACTGGTGGCATTTGCATGTGTGTTGTTTTCGTAAACCACATTGATCCACTAGTGTCATTACATGTGTGTTCTTTTCCTTGAACCACATGGATGCACTGGTGTCATTGCATGGGTGTTCTTTTCCTAAACCACATGGATCCACTTGAGGCATTGCATGTGTGTTAATTTCATAAACCACATTGATCCACTAGAGTCATTGCATGTGTGTTATTTTCCTAAACCACATGGATCCACCGGTGAGATTGCATGTGTGTTCTTTTCCTAAACCACATTGATCCACTAGAGTCATTGCATGTGTGTTCTTTTCCTAAACCACATTGATCCACTAGAGTCATTGCATGTGTGTTCTTTCCCAAATCACATTGAAGCACTAGAGTCATTACATGTGTGTTCTTTTTGTAAACCACATGGATCCACTTGTGACATTGCATGTTTGTTCTTTTCTTAAACCACATGGATCCACTAGTGACATTGCATGTGTGTTCTTTTCCTAAACCACATGGATCCACTGGTAACATTCGCATGTGTGTTGTTTTCCACAACCACATTGGTCTACTTGTGACAATGCCTGTGTGTTTTTCGTAAACCACATTTATCCACTAGTGTCATTACATGTGTGTTCTTTTCCTAAACCACATGGATGCACTAGTGTCATTGCATGGGTTTTCTTTTCCTAAACCACATGGATCCACTTGTGGCATTGCATGTGTGTTAATTTCATAAACCACATTGATCCACTAGAGTAATTGCATGTGTGTTCTTTTCCTAAACCACATGGATCCACCGGTGACATTGCATTTGTGTTCTTTTCCTAAACCACATTGATCCACTAGAGTCATTGCATGTGTGTTCTTTTCCTAAACTAGATGGATCCACTTGTGACATTGCATGTGTGTTCTTTTCCTAAACCACATTGATCCACTAGAGTCATTGCATGTGTGTTCTTTTCCTAAACCACATTGATCCACTAGAGTCATTGCATGTGTGTTCTTTTCCTAAATCACATTGATCCATTATAGTCATTGCATGTGTGTTCTTTTCGTAAACCACATGGATCCACTTGTGACATTGCATGTGTGTTCTTTTCTTAAACCATATGGATCCACTAGTGACATTGCATGTGTGTTCTTTTCCTTAACTACATGGATCCACTGGTGACATTGCATGTTTGTTCTTTTTTTAAACCACATTGTTCCACTTGAGTCATTGCATGTGTGTTCTTTTCCTAAACCACATGGATCCACTAGAGACATTTGCATGTGTTTTGTTTTCCTAAACCACATTGATCTACTTGTGACATTACCTATGTGTGTTTTTTGTAAACCACATTGATCCACTAGGGTCATTGCATGTGTGTTCTTCTCCTAAACCACATGGATCCACCGGTGTCATTGCATGTGTGTTCTTTTCCGAAACCACATTGATCCACTAGAGTCATTGCATGTGTGTTCTTTTCCTAAACTAGATGGATCCACTTGCGGCATTGCATGTGTGTTCTTTTCCTAAACCACATTGATCCACTAGAGTCATTGCATGTGTGTTCTTTTCCTAAACCACATTCACCCACTAGTGTCATTGCATGTGTGTTCTTGTCCTAAACCACATGGATCCACCGGTGACATTCCATGTGTGTTCTTTTCCTAAACCACATGGATCCACTTGAGGCATTGCATGTGTGTTAATTTCATAAACCACATTGATCCACTAGAGTCATTGCATGTGTGTTCTTTTCCTAAACCACATGGATCCACCGGTGAGATTGCATGTGTGTTCTTTTCCTAAACCACATTGATCCACTAGAGTCATTGCATGTATGTTCTTTCCCTAAATCACATTGATCCACTTGTGACATTGCATGTGTGCTCTTTTCCTAAACCACATTGATCCACTAGAGTCATTCCATGTGTGTTCTTTTCCTAAACCACATGGATCCACTTGTGACATTCCATGTGTGTTCTTTTCCTAAACCACATGGATCCACCGGTGACATTGCATGTGTGTTCTTTTCCTAAACCACATTGATCCACTAGTGACTTTTACATGTGTGCTCTTTTCCTAAACCACATGGATCGACTAGAGTCATTAAATGTTTGTTCTTTTGCTAAACCACATTGATCCACTAGAGTCATTACATGTGTGTTCTTTTCCTAAACCACATTGATCCACTAGAGTCATTGCATGTGTGTTATTTTCCTAAACCACATGGATCCACCGGTGAGATTGCATGTGTGTTCTTTTCCTAAACCACATTGATCCACTAGAGTCATTGCATGTGTGTTCTTTTCCTAAATCACATTGAAGCACTAGAGTCATTACATGTGTGTTCTTTTTGTAAACCACATGGATCCACTTGTGACATTGCATGTTTGTTCTTTTCTTAAACCACATGGATCCACTAGTGACATTGCATGTGTGTTCTTTTCCTAAACCACATGGATCCACTGGTGACATTCGCATGTGTGTTGTTTTCCTCAACCACATTGATCTACTTGTGACAATGCATGTGTGTTTTTCGTAAACCACATTTATCCACTAGTGTCATTACATGTGTGTTCTTTTCCTAAACCACATGGATGCACTAGTGTCATTGCATGGGTTTTCTTTTCCTAAACCACATGGATCCACTTGTGGCATTGCATGTGTGTTAATTTCATAAACCACATTGATCCACTAGAGTAATTGCATGTGTGTTCTTTTCCTAAACCACATGGATCCACCGGTGACATTGCATTTGTGTTCTTTTCCTAAACCACATTGATCCACTAGAGTCATTGCATGTGTGTTCTTTTCCTAAACTAGATGGATCCACTTGTGACATTGCATGTGTGTTCTTTTCCTAAACCACATTGATCCACTAGAGTCATTGCATGTGTGTTCTTTTCCTAAACCACATTGATCCACTAGAGTCATTGCATGTGTGTTCTTTTCCTAAATCACATTGATCCACTATAGTCATTGCATGTGTGTTATTTTCGTAAACCACATGGATCCACTTGTGACATTGCATGTGTGTTCTTTTCTTAAACCATATGGATCCACTAGTGACATTGCATGTGTGTTCTTTTCCTTAACTACATGGATCCACTGGTGACATTGCATGTTTGTTCTTTTTTTAAACCACATTGTTCCACTTGAGTCATTGCATGTGTGTTCTTTTCCTAAACCACATGGATCCACTAGAGACATTTACATGTGTGTTGTTTTCCTAAACCACATTAATCTACTTGTGACATTGCCTATGTGTGTTTTTCGTAAACCACATTGATCCACTAGAGTCATTGCATGTGTGTTCTTCTCCTAAACCACATGGATCCACCGGTGTCATTGCATGTGTGTTCTTTTCCTAAACCACATTGATCCACTAGAGTCATTGCATGTGTGTTCTTTTCCTAAACCAGATGGATCCACTTGCTACATTGCATGTGTGTTCTTTTCCTAAACCACATTGATCCACTAGAGGCATTGCATGTGTGTTCTTTTCCTAAACCACATTGATCCACTAGTGTCATTGCATGTGTGTTCTTGTCCTAAACCACATGGATCCACCGGTGACATTGCATGTGTGTTCTTTTCCGAAACCACATTGATCCACTAGAGTCATTGCATGTGTGTTCTTTTCCTAAACCAGATGGATCCACTTGTGACATTGCATGTGTGTTCTTTTCCTAAACCACATTGATCCACTAGAGTCATTGCATGTGTGTTCTTTTCCTAAACCACATTGATCCACTAGAGTCATTGCATGTGTGTTCTTTTCCTAAATCACATTGAAGCACTAGAGTCATTGCATGTGTGTTCTTTTCATAAACCACATGGATCCACTTGTGACATTGCATGTGTGATTTTTTCTTAACCCACATGGATCCACCAGTGACATTGCATGTGTGTTCTTTTCCTAAACTACATGGATCCACTGGTGACATTGCATGTTTGTTCTTTTTCTAAACCACATTGTTCCACTAGAGTCATTGCATGTGTGTTCTTTTCCTGAACCACATGGATCTACTGGTGGCATTTGCATGTGTGTTGTTTTCGTAAACCACATTGATCCACTAGTGTCATTACATGTGTGTTCTTTTCCTTGAACCACATGGATGCACTGGTGTCATTGCATGGGTGTTCTTTTCCTAAACCACATGGATCCACTTGAGGCATTGCATGTGTGTTAATTTCATAAACCACATTGATCCACTAGAGTCATTGCATGTGTGTTATTTTCCTAAACCACATGGATCCACCGGTGAGATTGCATGTGTGTTCTTTTCCTAAACCACATTGATCCACTAGAGTCATTGCATGTGTGTTCTTTTCCTAAACCACATTGATCCACTAGAGTCATTGTATGTGTGTTCTTTCCCAAATCACATTGAAGCACTAGAGTCATTACATGTGTGTTCTTTTTGTAAACCACATGGATCCACTTGTGACATTGCATGTTTGTTCTTTTCTTAAACCACATGGATCCACTAGGGACATTGCATGTGTGTTCTTTTCCTAAACCACATGGATCCACTGGTGACATTCACATGTGTGTTGTTTTCCTCAACCACATTGATCTACTTGTGACAATGCCTGTGTGTTTTTCGTAAACCACATTTATCCACTAGTGTCATTACATGTGTGTTCTTTTCCTAAACCACATGGATGCACTAGTGTCATTGCATGGGTTTTCTTTTCCTAAACCACATGGATCCACTTGTGGCATTGCATGTGTGTTAATTTCATAAACCACATTGATCCACTAGAGTAATTGCATGTGTGTTCTTTTCCTAAACCACATGGATCCACCGGTGACATTGCATTTGTGTTCTTTTCATAAACCACATTGATCTACTAGAGTCATTGCATGTGTGTTCTTTTCCTAAACTAGATGGATCCACTTGTGTCATTGCATGTGTGTTCTTTTCCTAAACCACATTGATCCACTAGAGTCATTGCATGTGTGTTCTTTTCCTAAACCACATTGATCCACTAGAGTCATTGCATGTGTGTTCTTTTCCTAAATCACATTGATCCACTATAGTCATTGCATGTGTGTTCTTTTCGTAAACCACATGGATCCACTTGTGACATTGCATGTCTGTTCTTTTCTTAAACCATATGGATCCACTAGTGACATTGCATGTGTGTTCTTTTCCTTAACTACATGGATCCACTGGTGACATTGCATGTTTGTTCTTTTTTTAAACCACATTGTTCCACTTGAGTCATTGCATGTGTGTTCTTTTCCTAAACCACATGGATCCACTAGAGACATTTGCATGTGTGTTGTTTTCCTAAACCACATTGATCTACTTGTGACATTGCCTATGTGTGTTTTTCGTAAACCACATTGATCCACTAGAGTCATTGCATGTGTGTTCTTCTCCTAAACCACATGGATCCACCGGTGTCATTGCATGTGTGTTCTTTTCCTAAACCACATTGATCCACTAGAGTCATTGCATGTGTGTTATTTTCCTAAACCAGATGGATCCACTTGCGACATTGCATGTGTGTTCTTTTCCTAAACCACATTGATCCACTAGAGTCATTGCATGTGTGTTCTTTTCCTAAACCACATTGATCCACTAGTGTCATTGCATGTGTGTTCTTGTCCTAAACCACATGGATCCACCGGTGACATTCCATGTGTGTTCTTTTCCTAAACCACATTGATCCACTAGAGTCATTGCATGTGTGTTCTTTTCCTAAACCAGATGGATCCACTTGTGACATTGCATGTGTGTTCTTTTCCTAAACCACATTGATCCACTAGAGTCATTGCATGTGTGTTCTTTTCCTAAACCACATTGATCCACTAGAGTCATTGCATGTGTGTTCTTTTCCTAAATCACATTGAAGCACTAGAGTCATTGCATGTGTGTTCTTTTCGTAAACCACATGGATCCACTTATGACATTGCATGTGTGATCTTTTCTTAACCCACATGGATCCACTAGTGACATTGCATGTGTGTTCTTTTCCTAAACTACATGGATCCACTGGTGACATTGCATGTTTGTTCTTTTTCTAAACCACATTGTTCCACTGGAGTCATTGCATGTGTGTTCTTTTCCTGAACCACATGGATCCACTGGTGGCATTTGCATGTGTGTTGTTTTCGTAAACCACATTGATCCACTAGTGTCATTACATGTGTGTTCTCTTCCTTGAACCACATGGATGCACTGGTGTCATTGCATGGGTGTTCTTTTCCTAAACCACATGGATCCACTTGAGGCATTGCATGTGTGTTAATTTCATAAACCACATTGATCCACTAGAGTCATTGCATGTGTGTTCTTTTCCTAAACCACATGGATCCACCGGTGAGATTGCATGTGTGTTCTTTTCCTAAACCACATTGATCCACTAGAGTCATTGCATGTATGTTCTTTTCCTAAATCACATTGATCCACTTGTGACATTGCATGTGTGCTCTTTTCCTAAATCACATTGAAGCACTAGAGTCATTACATGTGTGTTCTTTTTGTAAACCACATGGATCCACTTGTGACATTGCATGTTTGTTCTTTTCTTAAACCACATGGATCCACTAGTGACATTGCATGTGTGTTCTTTTCCTAAACTACATGGATCCACTGGTGACATTACATGTTTCTTCTTTTTCTAAACCACATTGTTCCACTAGAGTCATTGCATTTGTGTTCTTTTCCTAAACCACATGGATCCACTGGCGACATTTGCATGTGTGTTGTTTTCCTAAACCACATTGATCTACTTGTGACATTTCCTGTGTGTGTTTTTTGTAAACCACATTGATCCACCAGTGTCATTACATGTGTGTTCTTTTCCTTGAACCACATGGATGCACTGGTGTCATTGCATGGGTGTTCTTTTCCTAAACCACATGGATCCACTTGTGGCATTGCATGTGTGTTAATTTCATAAACCAGATTGATCCACTAGAGTCATTGCATGTGTGTTTTTTCCTAAACCACATGGATCCACCGGTGACATTGCATGTGTGTTCTTTTCCTAAACCACATTGATCCACTAGAGTCATTGCATGTATGTTCTTTTCATAAATCACATTGATCCACTTGTGACATTGCATGTGTGCTCTTTTCCTAAACCACATTCATCCACTAGAGTCATTCCATGTGTGTTCTTTTCCTAAACCACATGGATCCACTTTGACATTCCATGTGTGTTCTTTTCCTAAACCACATGGATCCACCGGTGACATTGCATGTGTTCTTTTCCTAAACCACACGGATCCACTTGTGACATTGCATGTGTGTTATTTTCCTAAACCACATTGATCCACTAGTGACTTTTGCATGTGTGCTCTTTTCCTAAACCACATGGATCCACTAGAGTCATTAAATGTGTGTTCTTTTCCTAAACCACATTGATCCACAAGAGTCATTGCATGTGTCTTCTTTTCCTAAACCAGATGGATCCACTTGTGACATTGCATGTGTGTTCTTTTCCTAAACCACATTGATCCACTAGATTCATTGCATGTGTGTTCTTTTCCTAAACCACATTGATCCACTAGAGTCATTGCATGTGTGTTCTTTTCCTAAATCCCATGGATCCACTAGAGTCATTGCATGTGTGTTCTTTTCGTAAACCACATCGATCCACTTGTTACATTGCATGTGTGTTCTTTTCCTAAACCACATTGATCCACTAGTGTCATTGCATGTGTGTTCTTTTCCTAAACCACATGGATCCACCGGTGCCATTGCATGTGTGTTCTTTTCCTAAACCACATTGATCCACAAGAGTCATTGCATGTGTGTTCTTTTCCTAAACCAGATGGATCCACTTGTGACATTGCATGTGTGTTCTTTTCCTAAACCACATTGATCCACTAGAGTCATTGCATGTGTGTTCTTTTCCTAAACCACATTTATCCACTAGAGTCATTGCATGTGTGTTCTTTTCCTAAATTACATTGAAGCAATAGAGTCATTGCATGTGTGTTCTTTTCGTAAACCACATGGATCCCCTTGTGACATTACATGTGTGATCTTTTCTTAACCCACATGGATCCACTAGTGACATTGCATGTGTGTTCTTTTCCTAAACTACATGGATCCACTGGTGACATTGCATGTTTGTTCTTTTTCTAAACCACATTGTTCCACTGGAGTCATTGCATGTGTGTTCTTTTCCTGAACCACATGGATCCACTAGTGGCATTTGCATGTGTGTTGTTTTCGTAAACCACATTGATCCACTAGTGTCATTACATGTGTGTTCTTTTCCTTGAACCACATGGATGCACTGGTGTCATTGCATGGGTGTTCTTTTCCTAAATACATGGATCCACCGGTGTCATTGCATGTGTGTTCTTTTCCTAAACCACATTGATCCACTAGAGTCATTGCATGTGTGTTCTTTTCCTAAACCAGATGGATCCACTTGCTACATTGCATGTGTGTTCTTTTCCTAAACCACATTGATCCACTAGAGGCATTGCATGTGTGTTCTTTTCCTAAACCACATTGATCCACTAGTGTCATTGCATGTGTGTTCTTGTCCTAAACCACATGGATCCACCGGTGACATTGCATGTGTGTTCTTTTCCGAAACCACATTGATCCACTAGAGTCATTGCATGTGTGTTCTTTTCCTAAACCAGATGGATCCACTTGTGACATTGCATGTGTGTTCTTTTCCTAAACCACATTGATCCACTAGAGTCATTGCATGTGTGTTCTTTTCCTAAACCACATTGATCCACTAGAGTCATTGCATGTGTGTTCTTTTCCTAAATCACATTGAAGCACTAGAATCATTGCATGTGTGTTCTTTTCGTAAACCACATGGATCCACTTGTGACATTGCATGTGTGATCTTTTCTTAACCCACATGGATCCACCAGTGACATTGCATGTGTGTTCTTTTCCTAAACTACATGGATCCACTGGTGACATTGCATGTTTGTTCTATTTCTAAACCACATTGTTCCACTGGAGTCATTGCATGTGTGTTCTTTTCCTGAACCACATGGATCCACTGGTGGCATTTGCATGTGTGTTGTTTTCGTAAACCACATTGATCCACTAGTGTCATTACATGTGTGTTCTTTTCCTTGAACCACATGGATGCACTGGTGTCATTGCATGGGTGTTCTTTTCCTAAACCACATGGATCCACTTGAGGCATTGCATGTGTGTTAATTTCATAAACCACATTGATCCACTAGAGTCATTGCATGTGTGTTATTTTCCTAAACCACATGGATCCACCGGTGAGATTGCATGTGTGTTCTTTTCCTAAACCACATTGATCCACTAGAGTCATTGCATGAATGTTCTTTTCATAAATCACATTGATCCACTTGTGACATTGCATGTGTGCTCTTTTCCTAAACCACATTCATCCACTAGAGTCATTCCATGTGTGTTCTTTTCCTAAACCACATGGATCCACTTTGACATTCCATGTGTGTTCTTTTCCTAAACCACATGGATCCACCGATGACATTGCATGTGTTATTTTCCTAAACCACACGGATCCACTTGTGACATTGCATGTGTGTTATTTTCCTAAACCACATTGATCCACTAGTGACTTTTGCATGTGTGCTCTTTTCCTAAACCACATGGATCCACTAGAGTCATTAAATGTGTGTTCTTTTCCTAAACCACATTGATCCACAAGAGTCATTGCATGTGTCTTCTTTTCCTAAACCAGATGGATCCACTTGTGACATTGCATGTGTGTTCTTTTCCTAAACCACATTGATCCACTAGATTCATTGCATGTGTGTTCTTTTCCTAAACCACATTGATCCACTAGAGTCATTGCATGTGTGTTCTTTTCCTAAATCCCATGGATCCACTAGAGTCATTGCATGTGTGTTCTTTTCGTAAACCACATCGATCCACTTGTTACATTGCATTTGTGTTCTTTTCCTAAACCACATTGATCCACTAGTGTCATTGCATGTGTGTTCTTTTCCTAAACCACATGGATCCACCGGTGCCATTGCATGTGTGTTCTTTTCCTAAACCACATTGATCCACAAGAGTCATTGCATGTGTGTTCTTTTCCTAAACCAGATGGATCCACTTGTGACATTGCATGTGTGTTCTTTTCCTAAACCACATTGATCCACTAGAGTCATTGCATGTGTGTTATTTTCCTAAACCACATTGATCCACTAGAGTCATTGCATGTGTGTTCTTTTCCTAAATTACATTGAAGCAATAGAGTCATTGCATGTGTGTTCTTTTCGTAAACCACATGGATCCCCTTGTGACATTACATGTGTGATCTTTTCTTAACCCACATGGATCCACTAGTGACATTGCATGTGTGTTCTTTTCCTAAACTACATGGATCCACTGGTGACATTGCATGTTTGTTCTTTTTCTAAACCACATTGTTCCACTGGAGTCATTGCATGTGTGTTCTTTTCCTGAACCACAAGGATCCACTAGTGGCATTTGCATGTGTGTTGTTTTCGTAAACCACATTGATCCACTAGTGTCATTACATGTGTGTTCTTTTCCTTGAACCACATGGATGCACTGGTGTCATTGCATGGGTGTTCTTTTCCTAAATACATGGATCCACCGGTGTCATTGCATGTGTGTTCTTTTCCTAAACCACATTGATCCACTAGAGTCATTGCATGTGTGTTCTTTTCCTAAACCAGATGGATCCACTTGCTACATTGCATGTGTGTTCTTTTCCTAAACCACATTGATCCACTAGAGGCATTGCATGTGTGTTCTTTTCCTAAACCACATTGATCCACTAGTGTCATTGCATGTGTGTTCTTGTCCTAAACCACATGGATCCACCGGTGACATTGCATGTGTGTTCTTTTCCGAAACCACATTGATCCACTAGAGTCATAGCATGTGTGTTCTTTTCCTAAACCAGATGGATCCACTTGTGACATTGCATGTGTGTTCTTTTCCTAAACCACATTGATCCACTAGAGTCATTGCATGTGTGTTCTTTTCCTAAACCACATTGATCCACTAGAGTCATTGCATGTGTGTTCTTTTCCTAAATCACATTGAAGCACTAGAATCATTGCATGTGTGTTCTTTTCGTAAACCACATGGATCCACTTGTGACATTGCATGTGTGATCTTTTCTTAACCCACATGGATCCACCAGTGACATTGCATGTGTGTTCTTTTCCTAAACTACATGGATCCACTGGTGACATTGCATGTTTGTTCTTTTTCTAAACCACATTGTTCCACTGGAGTCATTGCATGTGTGTTCTTTTCCTGAACCACATGGATCCACTGGTGGCATTTGCATGTGTGTTGTTTTCGTAAACCACATTGATCCACTAGTGTCATTACATGTGTGTTCTTTTCCTTGAACCACATGGATGCACTGGTGTCATTGCATGGGTGTTCTTTTCCTAAACCACATGGATCCACTTGAGGCATTGCATGTGTGTTAATTTCATAAACCACATTGATCCACTAGAGTCATTGCATGTGTGTTATTTTCCTAAACCACATGGATCCACCGGTGAGATTGCATGTGTGTTCTTTTCCTAAACCACATTGATCCACTAGAGTCATTGCATGTGTGTTCTTTTCCTAAACCACATTGATCCACTAGAGTCATTGCATGTGTGTTCTTTCCCAAATCACATTGAAGCACTAGAGTCATTACATGTGTGTTCTTTTTGTAAACCACATGGATCCACTTGTGACATTGCATGTTTGTTCTTTTCTTAAACCACATGGATCCACTAGTGACATTGCATGTGTGTTCTTTTCCTAAACCACATGGATCCACTGGTGACATTCGCATGTGTGTTGTTTTTCTCAACCACATTGATCTACTTGTGACAATGCCTGTGTGTTTTTCGTAAACCACATTTATCCACTAGTGTCATTACATGTGTGTTCTTTTCCTAAACCACATGGATGCAATAGTGTCATTGCATGGGTTTTCTTTTCCTAAACCACATGGATCTACTTGTGGCATTGCATGTGTGTTAATTTAATAAACCACATTGATCCACTAGAGTAATTGCATGTGTGTTCTTTTCCTAAACCACATGGATCCACCGGTGACATTGCATTTGTGTTCTTTTCCTAAACCACATTGATCTACTAGAGTCATTGCATGTGTGTTCTTTTCCTAAACTAGATGGATCCACTTGTGACATTGCATGTGTGTTCTTTTCCTAAACCACATTGATCCACTAGAGTCATTGCATGTGTGTTCTTTTCCTAAACCACATTGATCCACTAGAGTCATTGCATGTGTGTTCTTTTCCTAAATCACATTGATCCACTATAGTCATTGCATGTGTGTTCTTTTCATAAACCACATGGATCCACTTGTGACATTGCATGTGTGTTCTTTTCTTAAACCATATGGATCCACTAGTGACATTCATGTGTGTTCTTTTCCTTAACTACATGGATCCACTGGTGACATTGCATGTTTGTTCTTTTTTTAAACCACATTGTTCCACTTGAGTCATTGCATGTGTGTTCTTTTCCTAAACCACATGGATCCACTAGAGACATTTGCATGTGTGTTGTTTTCCTAAACCACATTGATCTACTTGTGACATTGCCTATGTGTGTTTTTCGTAAACCACATTGATCCACTAGAGTCATTGCATGTGTGTTCTTCTCCTAAACCACATGGATCCACCGGTGTCATTGCATGTGTGTTCTTTTCCTAAACCACATTGATCCACTAGAGTCATTGCATGTGTGTTCTTTTCCTAAACCAGATGGATCCACTTGCGACATTGCATGTCTGTTCTTTTCCTAAACCACATTGATCCACTAGAGTCATTGCATGTGTGTTCTTTTCCTAAACCACATTGATCCACTAGTGTCATTGCATGTGTGTTCTTGTCCTAAACCACATGGATCCACCGGTGACATTCCATGTGTGTTCTTTTCCTAAACCACATTGATCCACTAGAGTCATTGCATGTGTGTTCTTTTCCTAAACCAGATGGATCCACTTGTGACATTGCATGTGTGTTCTTTTCCTAAACCACATTGATCCACTAGAGTCATTGCATGTGTGTTCTTTTCCTAAACCACATTGATCCACTAGAGTCATTGCATGTGTGTTCTTTTCCTAAATAACATTGAAGCACTAGAGTCATTGCATGTGTGTTCTTTTCGTAAACCACATGGATCCACTTATGACATTGCATGTGTGATCTTTTCTTAACCCACATGGATCCAATAGTGACATTGCATGTGTGTTCTTTTTCTAAACTACATGGATCCACTGGTGACATTGCATGTTTGTTCTTTTTCTAAACCACATTGTTCCACTGGAGTCATTGCATGTGTGTTCTTTTCCTTGAACCACATGGATGCACTGGTGTCATTGCATGGGTGTTCTTTTCCTAAACCACATGGATCCACTTGTGGCATTGCATGTGTGTTAATTTCATAAACCACATTGATCCACTAGAGTCATTGCATGTGTGGTCTTTTCCTAAACCACATGGATCCACCGGTGACATTGCATGTGTGTTCTTTTCCTAAACCACATTGATCCACTAGAGTCATTGCATGTATGTTCTTTTCCTAAATCACATTGATCCACTTGTGACATTGCATGTGTGCTCTTTTCCTAAATCACATTGAAGCACTAGAGTCATTACATGTGTGTTCTTTTTGTAAACCACATGGATCCACTTGTGACATTGCATGTTTGTTCTTTTCTTAAACCACATGGATCCACTAGTGACATTGCATGTGTGTTCTTTTCCTAAACCACATGGATCCACTTGTGACATTGCATGTGTGTTCTTTTCCTAAACCACATGGATCCACTTGTGACATTCCATGTGTGTTCTTTTCCTAAACCACATGGATCCACCGGTGACATTGCATGTGTTCTTTTCCTAAACCACATGGATCCACATGTGACATTACATGTGTGTTCTTTTCCTAAACCACATTGATCCACTAGTGACTTTTGCATGTGTGCTCTTTTCCTAAACCACATGGATCGACTAGAGGGGTAGACGATCTGGGGCCCCTAGTCTAGGGTTTCGCCGGAGGAAGACCACCGGAGCGTCGGATCACATGAAAACTTGCATGTGCCCCTAGGATATGTGTGTGAGAGTGGTGCAAGGTTGGTAGGTGCCATGTGTAGGACCTAGGTGTGACCCCCTTCCCGGACATGCGTTAACACTTAGTGAAATCCTAGATCTGTACGTGGAAACTCCCGCCGCGGGACAACCGGGGCCTAGAATGTGGCAAAGTTGGACCAACATTTGCTCTCCATGTACATATGTCCTAAAAAATCCAAAACAAATATAAAGATCCACCGCGCTACCCTCGTATGGAGAAAGCTATAGGGGTAGATGATCCGGGGCCCCCGGTCTAGGGTTTCGCCGGAGGAAGAACACCGGAGCGTCGGAATCACATGAAAACTTGCATGTGCCCCTAGGATATGTGTGTGAGAGTGGTGCAAGGTTGGTAGGTGCAATGTGTAGGCCCCAGGTGTGACCCCCTTCCTGGACATGCGTTAACACTTAGTGAAATCCTGGATCTGTACGTGGAAACTCCCGCCGCGGGGCAACCGCAGCCTAGAATGTGGCAAAGTTGTCCCAACATTTTCTCTCCATGTACATATGTCCTAAACAAACCAAAACAAATAGAAAGGTCCACCGTTCTACCCTCGTACGGAGAAAGCTATAGGGGTAGACGATCCGGGGCCCCCGGTATAGGGTTTCGCCGGAGGAAGACCACCGGAGCGTCGGAATCACATGAAATATTGCATGTGCCCCTAGGATATGTGTGTGAGAGTGGTGCAAGGTTGGTAGGTGCCATGTGTAGGCCCCAGGTGTGACCCCCTTCCCGGACATGCGTTAACACTTAGTGAAATTCTGGATCTGTACGTGGAAACTCCCGCCGCAGGACAACCGGGGCCTAGAATGTGGCAAACTTGGCCCAACATTTGCTATCCATGTACATATGTCCTAAACAAACCAGAACAAATAGAAAGGTCCACCGGGCTACCCTCGTATGGAGAAAGCTATAGGGGTAGACGATCCGGGGCCCCCCGGTCTAGGGTTTCGCCGGAGGAAGACCACCGGAGCGTCGGAATCACATGAAAACTTGCATGTGCCCCTAGGATATGTGTGTGAGAGTGGTGCAAGGTTGGTAGGTGCCATGTGTAGGCCCCAAGTGTGACCCCATTCCTGGACATGCGTTAACACTTAGTGAAATCCTGGATCTGTACGTGGAAACTCCCGCCGCGGGACAACCGGGGCCTAGAATGTGCCAAAGTTGGCCCAAAATTTTCTTTCCATGTACATATGTCCTAAACAAACCAAAACAAATAGAAAGGTCCACCATGCTACCCACGTACGGAGTAAGCTATAGGGGTAGACGATCCGGGGCCCCCGGTCTACGGTTTTGCCGGAGGAAGACCACCGGAGCGTTGGAATCACATGAAAACTTGAATTTGCCCCTAGGTTATGTGTGTGAGAGTGGTGCAAGGTTGGTAGGTGCCATGTGTAGGCCCCAGGTGTGACCCCCTTCCCGGACAGGCGTTAACACTTAGTGAAATCCTAGATCTGTACATGGAAACTCCCGCCACGGGACAACCGGGGCCTAGAATGTGGCAAAGTTAGCCCTACATTTTCTCGCCGGAGGAAGAATACCGGAGCATCGGAATCACATGAAAACTTGCATGTGCCCCTAGGATATGTGTGTGAGAGTAGTGCAAGGTTGGTAGGTGCCATGTGTAGGCCCCAGGTGTGACCCCCTTCACGGACATGCGTTAACACTTAATGAAATCATGGATCTGTATGTGGAAACTCCCGCCGTGGGACAACTGGGGCCTAGAATGTGGCAAAGTTGGCCCAACATTTGCTCTCCATGTACATATGTACTAAAAAAACCAAAACAAATAGAAAGGTCCACCGTGCTACCCTCGTACGGAGAAAGCTATAGGGGTAGACGATCCGGGGCCCCGGTCTAGGGTTTCACCGGAGGAAGAATACCGGAGCATCGGAATCACATGAAAACTTGCATGTGCCCCTAGGATATGTGTGTGGGAGTGGTGCAAGGTTGGTAGGTGCCATGTGTAGGCCCAGGTGTGACCCCCTTCCCGGACATGCGTTAACACTTAGTGAAATCCTAGATCTGTACATGGAAACTCCCACCGCGGGACAACCGGGGCCTAGAATGTGGCAAAGTTGGCCCAAAATTTGCTCTCCATGTACATATGTCCTACACAAACCAAGACAAATAGAAAGGTCCACTGTGCTACGCTCGTACGTGAAGGAAATATGCCCTGAGAGGCAATAATAAAGTTGTTATTATGTATTCCTTGTATATGATAGATGTTTATTTTGCATGCTATAATTGTATTGATAGGAAACATCAATACATGCGTGTTTAATAAACAAAAAAGGTTCCTAGTCATGCCTCTCTTATAGACTAGCTTGTTGATTAACAGGATGATCAAGGTTTCCTGATCATGAACATTGGATGTTGTTAATAACAAGGTCACACCATTGGTGGAATGATGTGATGAACATTCATCCGAAGTATAGCATTACAATCAAGTCATTGTGTTTATATTGCTATAACATCATACGCAGTAATCTTTATCCTTAGACCATGAGATCATGTTAATTGCTAACACCGGAAGAGTATCTTGATAACATCAAACGTCACACCGTAATAGGGTGACTATAAAGATGGGTCTAGTGCTACGAAGGTGTTATGTTGAGGCTCATGGATCAAGAGTGGAATTTGTCAATCCAGATGACGGATAGATATACTCTGGGCCCTCTCGGTGATATCACATTAGGATAGCTTGCAAGCAAGTGATGTGATCACTAGAATGTTATATCACGGGAACGAGAAAAGAGTGCATGTCGGTAACGAGATCAAACTAGGTATGGAGATACCGATGATCGAATCTCGGGCATGTAATATATCGAGAGACAAAGGGATTTATTTACAAGCGTTAAAGGTTCTCACAATCACAGGAATCATCGTTGAATGTGTAGGAGTCAGTACGGATCTCCAGGTCCCGCTGCTGATTATTGATCGGAGAAGGGTCTCGATCATGCCTGCATTATTCGCGAACCGTAGGGTGGCACACTTAACAGTTACCGGACACCATTTTGGAGCACATATGTTTCAGACGAAAGAATTGCAAAGCGCATGAATTGTTTCAATAGAAACCAGAAATTGTTTCGGGTGAAATTGCCGAAGATGGTTCTGCATGTGATATTGAAATATTGCAAGGGGCTATATGTGAATGTTTGTTAATTAAAGTAATTAACAAAATTCTGAATAAATTTAATAAAAGAGTTTTATTAAATGAGAGAGCATTATATTTGGAGAAACTTAATGCATTTAAAGTGGAGACTTTAAAAGGGAATGTGAAGAGACATTTTAATGTGGAGGAGTTACCACCACATGAATGGGGGAGGTGAGGAGTCACCCCCCATGCGCCGTCCATGGAGAGAGGGGGCACCTCCCCTCCTCCTATAAAAGGCCACCCATTCCCTCCTTCATCCTCACACCTTCTTGTGAAGGATCTCTCTCCCCCTCTAGAATTATTCCCCCATGGTCTCGGATTAGCGAGATACATGTTCCCGGTGGCATTTCGTCTGGAAGGAGTTGCTGCTTCCACTGGATCGCTGGAGCGAGGAGGTGGAGGTTGTCCGGTGGCTTGAACGTGTGTGCGAGTAAGGATGTGCTGCTGAGTTGCGGCACTCGGACTTCCTCACGATCTTGAGATCGGCAAGTGTACGACTACATCAACCATGAGTTCCTACTCGTTAACAAAGCTCGTTGTCTTCGAGGGTAAGTTCTCTATGGATGTATGTCCACCCGTTTACTTTGTACCTAGTAGATAGATCTTGGCGTGTAGTTAACACCGTAGGAAATTTTTTGTTTTCTATGCTGCGGACCCAACAGTGGTATCAGAGCCTGATCTATGCGTAGGTGCTTTGCACGGGTAGTACACATATGTTTATATGTGGGCGATGATGATCATGTTATTGCATCTTCTGTGTACTTTGGATATTGGTGGCATAGTGGGATGAAGCGGCCCGGACCAACCTTACATGTCATCGGACATGCAACTTGTTTTGCATAAGTGGCTGGCGGGTGTCTGTCTCTCCTACTATAGTCAATATCTAATTTACAACGAGTTGCTAATAACTTAGTTATCCTCGTTGTGGTTCATGTTCGTAGGTTAGACAGGTTCTATCTCCGAAAGCCCTAAGCCACGTAAAACTTGCAATTGATAAATTAGAGGCGTCTAGTTTAGATCGTTGCTGGGCTATTGTTTTGATATGGTATTGTTGTAAGTAGATGTATGATAGATACTCTTACAACTCAGTTAACGTGTAAGTTCCATAGACCTTGGCCTTACACACAAAGGAATGATAGAGATCATACCACGATGCAAATGATAGAGATCAAATGCATGGACCATATCACCTCACTTCACACATTAGATGTTAGCATCTTATACTGCTAGTTTGGCGCGTTTGGTAGCATTATCAGATGATCCCTCATTTAGATATCAAGATAAAATGTGTTCTTCCTTAAGTATGCACCGTTTTGTGGATCGTGTTTTGAGGCATCACGTGATGATTGGGTGTTTTCAACTCTACGCTTTCATACAACGGGTGTAACACAGTTTTACACATGCAAATACTAAGGTTCTTACTTGACGAGCCTAGCATGTACAGACATGGCCTCGGAACACGGAACGAAAGGTTAAGCATGAGTCATATAGTTGATATGATGCCCATATAGATGCTCGCCTTTGAAGCTACACCGACTCACGTGATGATCGGACTTGGTGTAGTGGATTTGGTTCATGTAATCACCAAAAGGACATGAGGGATGTCGTTTTTGAGTGGGAGTTCATTAGTAATTTGGATTAGTTGAACTCAATCTATCATAAACTTAGCCTAAATATACTTTACAAATTCTGTTGTAGATGGCACCACCTGCTTTTAATTTCAATGTGTTCATGGAGAAAGAGAAACTTGCTGCGAATGGTAGCAACTTCACCAACTGGGCTATGAATTTGAGGATTCTCCTCACTGCTTCACAAAAGCAATATGTTCTAGATGCGCCGCTAGGCCCCCCACCAGCTCCTGATGCCCCTGACGAGGAAACGAACGTCTATATAACTCGTCAGGAGGACCACAACTTAGTTCATTGCGGCATACTGTATGGGCTAGAGCCAGAACTTCGAAAGCGTTTCGAAAATTGCAATTCCTTTGATACCATGGGAGAATTGAAAATGATTTTCGATACCCATGCTGTCGTAGAGAGTTATAATGCTACAGAAAAGTTCTTTAGCTGCATGATGGAGGAAAACAGCTCCGTTAGTGAGCACGTACTCAAAATGTCTGGGTACACCGATAAGCTTGTGTCCTTGGGAATAACGATTCCCATTGACTTAGGCATACATCGTGTTCTCCAATCTCTGCCACCTAGCTACAAGAGCTTCGTGATGAACTATAATATGTAGGGCATGAAGAAGTCTCTTCCCGAGCTTCTGTCAATGCTTAAGACTGCAGAAGTGGAGATTAAGAAAGAACATCAAGTGTTGATGATCAATAGGACCACCGGTTTCAAGAAGGACAAGAAAGGCAAGCACAAGGGAAAGAAGGGTGGCAAGTTTGTTGCCACGCCTGAAAAGAAACCCCGAGCTGGCCCTAAGTCTGACACCGAGTGCTACTATTGCAAGGGGACTGGCCATTGGAAGCGCAACTGCCCCAAGTATTTGGCGGACAAGAAGTCCGGCAAGGCAAACAAAGGTATATGTGATATACACGTTATTGATGTGTACTTGACTAGTACTCACAGTAGCACCTGGGTATTTGACACGGGATCGGTTGTTAATATATGTAACTCAGTTCAGGGGCTGCGGAACAAGGGACAACTAGCAAGGGATGAGGTCACGATGCAGGTCGGCAATGGATCAAGAGTTGATGTGATCGCCGTCGGAACGCTGCCTCTCCATATGATATCGGGATGAGTTGTAAACCTAAATAATTGTTATTTGGTGCCTGCACAGAGCATGAACATTGTGTCCGGATCGTGTTTGATGCAAAGTGGTTATTCATTTAAGTTTGAAAACAATGGTTGTTCGATTTATATGAATAAAATCTTTTATGGTCATGCACCTATGTTGAATGGTTTATTTCTATTGAATCTCGATAGCAGTATTACGCATATTCATAATGTTGATGCTAAAAGGATTAAACTTGATAATGATATATCTATATATATGTGGCACTGCCGTCTAGGTCATATTGGCGTTAAACGCATGAAGAAACTCCATTCGGATGGACTTTTGGAATCACTTGATTTTGAATCATTTGATACATGTCAGCCATGCCTTATGGGCAAGATGACTAGAACGCCGTTTTCCGGTTCAATGGAACGGGCGACAGATCTATTAGAAATCATACATACTGATGTGTGTGGACCAATGAGTGTGTCAGCGCGAGGTGGATATCGTTATTTTGTTACTTTCACGGATGATTTGAGTAGATATGGGTATATCTATTCGATGAAACACAAGTCTGAAACTTTTGAAAAGTTCAAAGAATTTCAGAATGAAGTGGAAAATCATCGTAACAGAAAGATCAAATTTCTGCGGTCCGACCGTGGAGGAGGGTATCTTAGTTACGAGTTTAGCACACATATGAAAGACTGTGGAATAGTTTCACAACTCACGCCTGCCGAAACACCACAATGTAATGGTGTGTCGGAACGTCGTAATCGTACTTTATTGGATATGGTTCGATCTATGATGTCTCTGACTGACTTGCCACTGTCATTTTGGGGTTATGCACTGGAAACAGCTGCATTCACTTTAAATCGGGCACCATCTAAATCCGTTGAAACGACACCGTATGAATTATGGTTTGGAAACAAACCTAAGCTGTCATTTCTTAAGGTTTGGGGATGCGATGGTTATGTGAAGAAACTTCAACCGGATAAACTCAAACCCAAAGCGGAAAAATGCGTCTTCATAGGATACCCTAAGGAAACGATTGGGTATACCTTCTATCACAGATCCGAGGGCAAGGCCTTTGTTGCCAAGAATGGATCCTTTCTTGAGAAGGAGTTTCTCGCGAAAGGTGTGAGTAGTCAGAAGGTAGAACTCGAAGAGGTTATTGAACCTTCTCTTCATGGAATGGCGAGTGGTACAGCACCGGAAGTTGTTTCGGAGTTGACTTCACCTAATGAAGAGAGAGCTAATGATGTTGATCATGAAACTCCGAAAGAGGACACTACCAAACCTCGCAGGTCAAGCAGGACACGTGCAGCTCCTGAACTGTACGGCAATCCTGTTATGAATTTCATGATTGATGAAATGGATGACCCTGCGACGTATCAAGAAGCGATGATGATCCCGGATTCCAACAAATGGCTAGAAGCCATGAAATCCGAGATGGAATCCATGTACGAGAACCAAGTTTGGAACTTGGTGGACTTACCTCACGACCGAAAGGCTGTTGAGAATAAATGGATTTTCAAAAGGAAAACTGATGCTGATGGTAATGTGACCATCTATAAGGCTTGACTTGTCGCAAAGGGGCTTCGACAAATTCAAGGAGTTGACTACGATGAGACATTCTCTCCCGTAGCGATGCTTAAGTCGGTTAGGATTATGTTAGCAATTGCTGCATATTTCGATTATGAAATATGGCAGATGGATGTCAAAACTGCGTTCCTCAATGGTAATATTGAAGAAGAGTTGTATATGATACAACCTAAGGGTTTTGTCGATCCTAAGGACGCTAATAAGGTGTGCAAACTTCAGCGATCCATCTATGGACTGAAGCAAGCATCACGAAGTTGGAATCTCCGCTTTGATGAGGTGATCAAAGAGTTTGGATTTGTCCAAACTTATGGAGAGGCTTGTATTTACAAGAAAGTGAGTGGGAGCAATGTGGCATTTCTGATATTATATGTGGATGACATATTATTGATTGGAAATGATTTAGATCTTTTAAACAGTGTTAAAAGTTATCTAAAAAGCAAATTTTTGATGAAGGACCTTGGTGAATCTTCATATATATTAGGCATTAAAATCTATAGAGATAGATCAAGACGCCTAATTGGGCCATCGCAGAATACATACCTTGATAAGATATTAAAGAAGTTTAATATGGACGGAAGTAAGAAGGGGTTCTTACCTATGTTGCAAGGCAAGACATTGAGTAAGACTCAAAGTCTGGCTACGGCGGAAGAAAGAGAGATAATGGATAGGATCCCCTATGCCTCAGCCATAGGCTCTATAATGTATGCCATGCTATGTACAAGACCGGATGTGGCTCATGCTATTAGTTTGACTAGTAGGTACCAATCTGATCCAAGTTCGGAACACTGGATAGCGGTCAAGAATATCCTTAAGTACTTGAGAAGAACTAAGGATATGTTTCTTATATACGAAGGTGAAGAAGAGCTAGTCGCTAAGTGTTATGTTGATGCTAGCTTTGACACTGATCCGGATGACTCTAAGTCTCAATCCGGATACATATTTCTCTTGAACGGAGCAGGAGTTAGTTGGAGGAGCTCCAAACAACCTGTGGTGGCTGGATCAACAACGGAGGCGGAATATGTTGCTGCTTCAGAAGCAGCGCAGGAAGCAGTTTGGATGAAGGAGTTCATAACGGAACTGGGTGTGGTTCCCAGTGCGTTGGACCTGATGGTGATCTATTGTGACAACAATGGAGCCATAGCCAACGCAAAGGAACCAAGGTCTCACAAGAATTCCAAGCATATTAAGCGCCGGTTTCACTCCATCCGCGAGCATGTCAAGGATGGAGATATAAAGATTTGTAAAGTGCACACGGACCTGAATGTAGTAGATCGGTTGACTAAAGTACTCCCTAGGGCAAAACATGATCAACACCAGAACTCCATGGGTGTTAGATTTATCACTACGTGAACTAGATTATTGTCTCTAGTGCAAGTGGGAGACTGAAGGAAATATGCCCTGAGGGGCAATAATAAAGTTGTTATTATGTATTCCTTGTATATGATAGATGTTTATTTTGCATGCTATAATTGTATTGATAGGAAACATCAATACATGTGTGTTTAATAAACAAAAAGGCTTCCTAGTCATGCCTCTCTTATAGACTAGCTTGTTGATTAACAGGATGATCAAGGTTTCTTGATCATGGACATTGGATGTTGTTAATAACAAGGTCACACCATTGGTGGAATGATGTGATGAACATTCATCCGAAGTATAGCATTACGATCAAGTCATTGTGTTTATATTGCTATAACATCATACGAAGTAATCTTTATCCTTAGACCATGAGATCATGTTAATTGCTAACACTGGAAGAGTATCTTGATAACATCAAACGTCACACCGTAACAGGGTGACTATAAAGATGGGTTCAGTGCTACGAAGGTGTTATGTTGAGGCTCATGGATCAAGAGTGGAATTTGTCAATCCAGATGACGGATAGATATACTCTAGGCCCTCTCGGTGATATCACATTAGGATAGCTTGCAAGCAAGTGATGTGATCACTAGAATGTTATATCACGGGAACGAGAAAACAGTGCATGTCGGTAACGAGATCAAACTAGGTATGGAGATACCGACGATCGAATCTCGGACATGTAATATATCGAGAGACAAAGGGATTTAGTTACAAGCGTTAAAGGTTCTCACGATCACAGGAGTCATCGTTGCATGTGTAGGAGTCAGTACGGATCTCCAGGTCCCGCTGCTGATTATTGATCGGAGAAGGGTCTCGATCATGTCTGCATTATTCGCGAACCATAGGGTGGCACACTTAAGAGTTACCGAACACCATTTTGGAGCACATATATTTCAGACGAAAGAATTGCAAAGCGCAGGAATTGTTTCAATAGAAACCGGAAATTGTGTCGGTTGAAATTGTAGAAGGTGGTTCTGCATGTGATATTGAAATATTGCAAGGGGCTATATGTGAATGTTTGTTAATTAAAGTAATTAACAAAATTCTGAATAAATTTAATAAAAGAGTTTTATTAAATGAGAGAGCATTAAATTTTGAGAAACTTAATGCATTTAAAGTGGAGACTTTAAAAGGGAATGTGAAGAGGCATTTTAATGTGGAGGAGTTACCACCACATGAATGGGGGAGGTGAGGGGTCACCCCCCCATGCGCCGGCCATGGAGAGAGGGGGCACCCCCCTCCTCCTATAAAAGGCCACCCATTCCCTCCTTCATCCTCACACCTCCTTGTGAAGGATCTCTCTCCCCCTCTAGAATTATTCCCCCATGGTCTCTGATTAGGGAGATACATGTTCCCGGTGGCATTTCGTCTGGAAGGAGTTGCTGCTTCCGCTGGATCGCTGGAGCGAGGAGGTGGAGGTTGTCCGGTGGCTTGAACGTGTGTGCGAGTATGGATGCGCTGCTGAGTTGCGGCGCTCGGACTTCCTCACGATCTTGAGATCGGCAAGTGTACGACTACATCAACCACGAGTTCCTACTCGTTAACAAAGCTCGTTGTCTTCGAGGGTAAGTTCTCTATGGATGTATGTCCACCCGTTTGCTTTGTACCTAGTAGATAGATCTTGGCGTGTAGTTCACACCGGAGGAAAACTTTTGTTTTCTATGCTGCGGAACCAACAGTACGGAGAAAGCTATTGGGGTAGACGATACGGGGCCCCCGGTCTAGGGTTTCGCCGGAGGAAGACCACCGGAGCGTCGGAATCACATGAAAACTTGCATGTGCCCCTAGGATATGTGTGTCAGAGTAGTGCAAGGTTGGTAGGTGCCATGTGTAGGCCCCAGGTGTGACCCCCTTCACGGACATACGTTAACACTTAGTGAAATCCTAGATCTGTATGTGGAAACTCCCGCCGTGGGACAACCGGGGCCTAGAATGTGGAAAAGTTGGCCCAACATTTGCTCTCCATGTACATATGTACTAAAAAACCAAAACAAATAGAAAGTTCAACCGCGCTACCCTCGTACGGAGAAAGCTATAGGGGTAGACGATTCGGGGCCCCCGGTCTAGGGTTTCACCGGAGGAAGACCACGAGAGCGTCGGAATCACATGAAAACTTGAATGTGCCCCTAGGATATGTGTGTGAGAGTTGTGCAAGGTTGGTATGTGCCATGTGTAGGCCCAAGGTGTGACCCCCTTCACGGACATACGTTAACACTTAGTGAAATCCTAGATCTGTACGTGGAAAGTCCCGCCGCGGGACAACCGGGGCCTAGAATGTGGCAAAGTTGGCCCAACATTTGATCTGCCTGTACATATGTCCTAAACAAACCAAAACAAATAGAAAGGTCCACCGTGCTACCCTCGTACGAAGAAAGCTATAGGGGTAGACGATCTGGGCCCCTGGTCTAGGGTTTCGCCGGAAGAAGACCACCGGAGCGTCGGAATCACATGAAAACTTGCATGTGCCCCTAGGATATGTGTGTGAGAGTGGTGCAAGGTTGGTAGGTTCCATGTGCAGGCCCCATGTGTGACCCCCTTCCCGGACATGCGTTAACACATAGTGAAATCCTGGATCTGTACGTGGAAACTCCCGCCGCGGGACAACAGGGGCCTAGAATGTGGCAAAGTTGGCCCTACATTTGCTCTCCATGTACATATGTCCTAAAAACCAAAAAAATAGAAAGTTCCACCGCGCTACCCTCGTACGGAGAAAGCTATAGGGGTAGACGATCCGGGCCCCCGGTCTAGGGTTTCTCCGAAGGAAGACCACCGGAGCGTCGGAATCACATGAAAACTTGCATGTGCCCCTATGATATGTGTGTGAGAGTGTTGAAAGGTTGGTAGGTGCCATGTGTAGGCCCCAGGTGTGACCCCCTTCCCTGACATGCGTTAACACTTAGTGAAATCCTGGATCTGTACGTGGAAACTCCCGCCGCGGGACAACCGGGGCCTAGAATGTGGCAAATTTGGCCCAACATTTTCTCTCCATGTACATATGTCCTAAACAAACCAAAACAAATAGAAAGGTCCACCGTGCTACGCTCTTACGGAGAAAGCTATATGGGTAGACGATCCGGGGCCCCCGGTCTAGGGTTTCGCCGGAGGAAGACCCCCGGAGCGTCGGAATCACATGAAAACTTGCATGTGCCCCTAGGATATGTGTGTGAGAGTAGTGCAAGGTTGGTAGGTGCCATGTGTTGGCCCCAGGTGTGACCCCCTTCACGGACATGCGTTAACACGTAGTGAAATCCTGGATCTGTATGTGGAAACTCCCGCCGTGGGACAACCGGGGCCTAGAATGTGGCAAAGTTGGCCCAACATTTGCTCTCCATGTACATATGTACTAAAAAAACCAAAACAAATAGAAAGGTCCACCGCGCTACCCTCGTACGAAGAAAGCTTTAGGGGTAGACGATCCGGGGCCCCCGGTCTAGGGTTTTGCCGGAGGAAGACCACCAGAGCGTCAGAATCACATGAAAACTTGAATGTGCCCCTAGGATATGTGTGTGAGAGTGGTGCAAGGTTGGTAGGTGCCATGTGTAGGCCCCAGGTGTGACCCCCTTCCCGGACATGCGTTAACACTTAGTGAAATCCTAGATCTGTACATGGAAACTCCCGCCGCGGGACAACCGGGGCCTAGAATGTGGCAAAGTTGGCCCTACATTTCCTCCCCATGTACATATGTCCTAAAAAACCAAAAAAAATAGAAAGGTCCATCGCGCTACCCTCGTACGGAGAAAGCTATAGGGGTAGACGATCCGGGCCCCCGGTCTAGGGTTTCTCCGTAGGAAGACCACCGGAGCATCGGAATCACATGAAAACTTGCATGTGCCCCTAGGATATGTGTGTGAGAGTGGTCCAAGGTTGGTAGGTGCCATGTGTAGGCCCCAGGTGTGACCCCCTTCCCGGACATGCGTTAACACTTAGTGAAATCCTAGATCTGTACGTGGAAACTCCCGCCGCGGGACAACCGGGGCCTAGAATGTGGCAAAGTTGGCCCAACATTTTCTATCCATGTACATATGTCCTAAAAAAACCAAAACAAATAGAAAGGTCCACCGTGCTATGCTCTTACGGAGAAAGCTATAGGGGTAGACGATCCGGGGCCCCGGTCTAGGGTTTCACCAGAGGAAGACTAGCGGAGCGTCGGAAGCACATGAAAACTTGCATGTGCCCCTAGGATATGTGTGTGAAAGTAGTGAAAGGTTGGTAGGTGTCATGTGTAGTCCCCAGGTGTGACCCCCTTCATGGACATGCGTTAACACTTAGTGAAATCCTGGATCTATATGTGGAAACTCCCGCCGTGGGACAACCGGGGCCTAGAATGTGGCAAAGTTGGCCCAACATTTGCTCTCCGTGTACATATGTACTAAAAAAACCAAAACAAATAGAAAGGTCCACCGCGCTACCCTCGTACGGAGAAAGCTATAGGGGTAGACGATCCTGGGCCCCCGGTCTAGGGTTTCGCCAGAGGAAGACCACCAGAGCGTCGGAATCACATGAAAACTTGAATGTGCCCCTAGGATATGTGTGTGAGAGTGGTGCAAGGTTGGTAGGTGCCATGTGTAGGCCCCAGGTGTGACCCCCTTCCCGGACATGCGTTAACACTTAGTGAAATCCTAGATCTGTATGTGGAAACTCCCACCGCGGGACAACCGGGGCCTAGAATGTGGCAAAGTTGGCCCAACATTTTCTCTCCATGTACATATGTCCTACACAAACCAAAACAAATAGAAAGGTCCACCGTGCTACGCTCGTACGGAGAAAGCTATTGGGGTAGATGATACGGGGCCCCCGGTCTAGGGTATCGCCAGAGGAAGACCACCGGAGCGTCGGAATCACATGAAAACTTGCATGTGCCCTAGGATATGTGTGTGAGAGTAGTGCAAGGTTGGTAGGTGCCATTTGTAGGCCCCAGGTGTGACCCCCTTCACGGTCATACGTTAACACTTAGTGAAATCCTGGATCTATATGTGGAAACTCCCGCAGTGGGACAACCGGGGCCTAGAATGTGGCAAAGTTGGCCCAACATTTGCTCTCCATGAATATATGTAAAAAAAACCAAAACAAATAGAAAGGTCAACCGCGCTACCCTCGTACGGAGAAAGCTATAGGGGTAGACGATCCGGGGCCCCCGGTCTAGGGTTTCGCCGGAGGAAGACCACCAGAGCGTCAGAATCACATGAAAACTTGAATGTGCCCCTAGGATATGTGTGTGATAGTGGTGCAAGGTTGGTAGGTGCCATGTGTAGGCCCCAGGTGTGACCCCCTTCCCGGACATGCGTTAACACTTAGTGAAATCCTAGATCTGTACGTGGAAACTCCCGCCGCGGGACAACCGGGGCCTAGAATGTGGCAAAGTTGGCCCAACATTTTATCTCCATGTACATATGTCCTACATAAACCAAAACAAATAGAAAGGTCCACCGTGCTACGCTCGTACGGAGAAAGCTATTGGGATAGACGATCTGGGGCCCCCGGTCTAGGGTTTCGCCAGAGGAAGACCACCGGAGCGTCGGAATCACATGAAAACTTGCATGTGCCCCTAGGATATGTGTGTGAGAGTAGTGCAAGGTTGGTAGGTGCCATTTGTAGGCCCTAGGTGTGACCCCCTTCACGCTCATACGTTAATACTTAGTGAAATCCTGGATCTGTATGTGGAAACTCCCGCCGTGGGACAACCGGGGCCTAGAATGTGGCAAAGTTGGCCCAACATTTGCTCTCCATGAACATATGTACTAAAAAACCAAAACAAATAGAAAGGTCAACCGCGCTACCCTCGTACGGAGAAAGCTATAGGGGTAGACGATCCGGGGCCCCCGGTTTAGGGTTTCGCCGGAGGAAGACCACCAGAGCGTCAGAGTCACATGAAAACTTGAATGTGCCCCTAGGATATGTGTGTGAGAGTGGTGAAAGGTTGGTAGGTGCCATGTGTAGGCCCCAGGTGTGACCCCCTTCCCGGACATGCGTTAACACTTAGTGAAATCCTAGATCTGTACGTGGAAACTCCCGCCGCAGGACAACCAGGGCCTAGAATGTGGCAAAGTTGGCCCTACATTCCCTCCCCATGTACATATGTCCTAAAAAACCAAAAAAAATAGAAAGGTCCATCGCGCTACCCTCGTACGGCGAAAGCTATAGGGGTAGATGATCCGGGCCCCCGGTCTAGGGTTCGCAGGAGGAAGACCACCGGAGCATCGGAATCACATGAAAACTTGCATGTGCCCATAGGATATGTGTGTGAGTGTCGTCCAAAGTTGGTAGGTGCCATGTGTAGGCCCCAGGTGTGACCCCCTTCCCGGACATGCGTTAACACTTAGTGAAATCCTGGATCTGTACGTGGAAACTCCTGCCGCGGGACAACCAGGGCCTAGAATGTGGCAAAGTTGGCCCAACATTTTCTCTCCATGTACATATGTCCTAAACAAACCAAAGCAAATAGAAAGGTCCACCGTGCTACGCTCTTACGGAGAAAGCTATAGGGGTAGACGATCCGGGGCCCTGGTCTAGGGTTTCACCGGAGGAAGACTACCGGAGCATTGGAATCACATGAAAACTTGCATGTGCCCCTAGGATATGTGTGTGAGAGTAGTGCAAGGTTGGTAGGTGCCATGTGTAGGCGCCAGGTGTGACCCCCTTCACGGACATGCGTTAACACTTAGTGAAATCCTGGATCTGTATTTGGAAACTCCCGCCATGGGACAACCGAGGCCTAGAATGTGGCAAAGTTGGCCCAACATTTTCTCTCCATGTACATATGTACTAAAAAACCAAAAAAAATAGAAAGGTCCACCGCGCTACCCTCGTACGGAGAAAGCTATAGGGGTAGACGATCCGGGGCCCCCGGTTTAGTGTTTCGCAAGAGGAACACCACCAGAGCGTCGGAATCACATGAAAACTTGAATGTGCCCCTAGGATATGTGTGTGAGAGTGGTGCAAGGTTGGTAGGTGCCATGTGTATGCCCCAGGTGTGACCCCCTTCCCGGACATGCGTTAACACTTAGTGAAATCCTGGATCTGTACGTGGAAACTCCCGCCGCGGGACAACCGGGGCCTAGAATGTGGCAAAGTTGGCCCAACATTTTCTCTCCATGTACATATGTCCTACACAAACCAAAACAAATAGAAAGGTCCACCGCGCTACCCTCGTATGGAGAAAGCTATAGGGGTAGACGATCCGGGCCCCCGGTCTAGGGTTTCGCCGGAGGAAGACCACCGGAGCATCGGAATCACATGAAAACTTGCATGTGCCCCTACGATATGTGTGTGAGGGTGGTTCAAGGTGGGTAGGTGCCATGTGCAGGCCCCATGTGTGACCCCCTTCCCGGACATGCGTTAACACTTAGTGAAATCCTAGATCTGTACGTGGAAACTCCCGCCATGGGACAACCGGGGCCTAGAATGTGGCAAAGTTGGCCCAACATTTGATCTCCATGTACATGTGTCCTAAACAAACAAAAACAAATAGAAAGGTCCACGGCGCTACCCTCGTACGGAGAAAGCTATAGGGGTAGACGATCCGGGCCCCGGTCTAGGGTTTCGCCGGTGGAAGACCACCGGAGCGTCGGAATCACATGAAAACTTGCATGTGCCCCTAGCATATGTGTGTGAGAGTGGTGCAAGGTTGGTAGTTGCCATGTGCAGGCCCCATCTGTGACCCCCTTCCTGGACGTGCGTTAACTCTTAGTGAAATCCTAGATCTGTACGTGGAAACTCCCGCCGCCGGACAACCGGGGCCTAGAATGTGGCAAAGCTGGCACAACATTTGCGCTGCATGTACATATGTTGTAAACAAACCAAAACAAATAGAAAGGTCCACGGCGCTACCCTCGTACGGAGAAAGCTATAGGGGTAGACGATCTGGGCCCCCGGTCTAGGGTTTCGCCGGTGGAAGACCATCGGAGCGTCGGAATCACATGAAAACTTGCATGTGCCCCTAGGATATGTGTGTGAGAGTGGTGCAAGGTTGGTAGGTGCCCCGTGCAGGCCCCATGTGTGACCCCCTTCTTGGACATGCGTTAACTCTTAGTGAAATCCTAGATCTGTATGTGGAAACTCCCACCGCGGGACAACCGGGGCCTAGAATGTGGCAAAGTTGGCCCAACATTTTCTCTCCATGTACATATGTCCTACACAAACCAAAACAAATAGAAAGGTCCACCGTGCTACGCTCGTACGGAGAAAGCTATTGGGGTAGATGATACGGGGCCCTCGGTCTAGGGTATCGCCAGAGGAAGACCACCGGAGCGTCGGAATCACATGAAAACTTGCATGTGCCCTAGGATATGTGTGTGAGAGTAGTGCAAGGTTGGTAGGTGCCATTTGTAGGCCCCAGGTGTGACCCCCTTCACGGTCATACGTTAACACTTAGTGAAATCCTGGATCTATATGTGGAAACTCCCGCCGTGGGACAACCGGGGCCTAGAATGTGGCAAAGTTGGCCCAACATTTGCTCTCCATGAATATATGTAAAAAAACCAAAACAAATAGAAAGGTCAACCGCGCTACCCTCGTACGGAGAAAGCTATAGGGGTAGACGATCCGGGGCCCCCGGTCTAGGGTTTCGCCGGAGGAAGACCACCAGAGCGTCAGAATCACATGAAAACTTGAATGTGCCCCTAGGATATGTGTGTGATAGTGGTGCAAGGTTGGTAGGTGCCATGTGTAGGCCCCAGGTGTGACCCCCTTCCCGGACATGCGTTAACACTTAGTGAAATCCTAGATCTGTACGTGGAAACTCCCGCCGCGGGACAACCGGGGCCTAGAATGTGGCAAAGTTGGCCCAACATTTTCTCTCCATGTACATATGTCCTACATAAACCAAAACAAATAGAAAGGTCCACCGTGCTACGCTCGTACGGAGAAAGCTATTGGGATAGACGATCTGGGGCCCCCGGTCTAGGGTTTCGCTAGAGGAAGACCACCGGAGCGTCGGAATCACATGAAAACTTGCATGTGCCCCTAGGATATGTGTGTGAGAGTAGTGCAAGGTTGGTAGGTGCCATTTGTAGGCCCTAGGTGTGACCCCCTTCACGCTCATACGTTAATACTTAGTGAAATCCTGGATCTGTATGTGGAAACTCCCGTCGTGGGACAACCGGGGCCTAGAATGTGGCAAAGTTGGCCCAACATTTGCTCTCCATGAACATATGTACTAAAAAACCAAAACAAATAGAAAGGTCAACCGCGCTACCCTCGTACGGAGAAAGCTATAGGGGTAGACGATCCGGGGCCCCCGGTTTAGGGTTTCGCCGGAGGAAGACCACCAGAGCGTCAGAGTCACATGAAAACTTGAATGTGCCCCTAGGATATGTGTGTGAGAGTGGTGAAAGGTTGGTAGGTGCCATGTGTAGGCCCCAGGTGTGACCCCCTTCCCGGACATGCGTTAACACTTAGTGAAACCCTAGATCTGTACGTGGAAACTCCCGCCGCAGGACAACCAGGGCCTAGAATGTGGCAAAGTTGGCCCTACATTCCCTCCCCATGTACATATGTCCTAAAAAACCAAAAAAAATAGAAAGGTCCATCGCGCTATCCTCGTACGGCGAAAGCTATAGGGGTAGATGATCCGGGCCCCCGGTCTAGGGTTCGCCGGAGGAAGACCACCGGAGCATCGGAATCACATGAAAACTTGCATGTGCCCCTAGGATATGTGTGTGAGTGTCGTCCAAAGTTGGTAGGTGCCATGTGTAGGCCCCAGGTGTGACCCCCTTCCCGGACATGCGTTAACACTTAGTGAAATCCTGGATCTGTACGTGGAAACTCCTGCCGCGGGACAACCAGGGCCTAGAATGTGGCAAAGTTGGCCCAACATTTTCTCTCCATGTACATATGTCCTAAACAAACCAAAGCAAATAGAAAGGTCCATCGTGCTACGCTCTTACGGAGAAAGCTATAGGGGTAGACGATCCGGGGCCCCGGTCTAGGGTTTCACCGGAGGAAGACTACCGGAGCATTGGAATCACATGAAAACTTGCATGTGCCCCTAGGATATGTGTGTGAGAGTAGTGCAAGGTTGGTAGGTGCCATGTGTAGGCGCCAGGTGTGACCCCCTTCACGGACATGCGTTAACACTTAGTGAAATCCTGGATCTGTATTTGGAAACTCCCGCCATGGGACAACCGAGGCCTAGAATGTGGCAAAGTTGGCCCAACATTTTCTCTCCATGTACATATGTACTAAAAAAACCAAAAAAAATAGAAAGGTCCACCGCGCTACCCTCGTACGGAGAAAGCTATAGGGGTAGACGATCCGGGGCCCCCGGTTTAGTGTTTCGCAAGAGGAACACCACCAGAGCGTCGGAATCACATGAAAACTTGAATGTGCCCCTAGGATATGTGTGTGAGAGTGGTGCAAGGTTGGTAGGTGCCATGTGTATGCCCCAGGTGTGACCCCCTTCCCGGACATGCGTTAACACTTAGTGAAATCCTGGATCTGTACGTGGAAACTCCCGCCGCGGGACAACCGGGGCCTAGAATGTGGCAAAGTTGGCCCAACATTTTCTCTCCATGTACATATGTCCTACACAAACCAAAACAAATAGAAAGGTCCACCGTGCTACCCTCGTATGGAGAAAGCTATAGGGGTAGACGATCCGGGCCCCCGGTCTAGGGTTTCGCCGGAGGAAGACCACCGGAGCATCGGAATCACATGAAAACTTGCATGTGCCCCTACGATATGTGTGTGAGGGTGGTTCAGGGTGGGTAGGTGCCATGTGCAGGCCCCATGTGTGACCCCCTTCCCGGACATGCGTTAACACTTAGTGAAATCCTAGATCTGTACGTGGAAACTCCCGCCATGGGACAACCGGGGCCTAGAATGTGGCAAAGTTGGCCCAACATTTGATCTCCATGTACATGTGTCCTAAACAAACAAAAACAAATAGAAAGGTCCACGGCGCTACCCTCGTACGGAGAAAGCTATAGGGGTAGACGATCCGGGCCCCGGTCTAGGGTTTCGCCGGTGGAAGACCACCGGAGCGTCGGAATCACATGAAAACTTGCATGTGCCCCTAGCATATGTGTGTGAGAGTGGTGCAAGGTTGGTAGTTGCCATGTGCAGGCCCCATCTGTGACCCCCTTCCTGGACGTGCGTTAACTCTTAGTGAAATCCTAGATCTGTACGTGGAAACTCCCGCCGCCGGACAACCGGGGCCTAGAATGTGGCAAAGCTGGCACAACATTTGCGCTGCATGTACATATGTTGTAAACAAACCAAAACAAATAGAAAGGTCCACCGCGCTACCCTCGTACGGAGAAAGCTATAGGGGTAGACGATCCGGGCCCCCGGTCTAGGGTTTCGCCGGAGGAAGACCACCGGAGCGTCGGAATCACATGAAAACTTGAATGTGCCCCTAGGATATGTGTGTGATAGTGGTGCAAGGTTGGTAGGTGCCATGTGTAGGCCCAGGTGTGACCCTCTTCCCGGACATGCGTTAACACTTAGTGAAATCCTGGATCTGTACGTGGAAACTCCCGCCGTAGGACAACCGGGGCCTAGAATGTGGCAAAGTTGGCCCAACATTTTCTCTCCATGTACATATGTACTAAACAAACGATAACAAATAGAAAGGTCCACCATGCTACGATCTTACGAAGAAAGCTATAGGGGTAGACGATCTGGGGCCCCCCGGTCTAGGGTTTCGCCGGAGGAAGACCACCAGAGCATCGGAATCACATAAAAACTTGCATGTGCCCCTAGGATATGTGTGTGAGACTAGTGCAAGGTTTGTAGGTGCCATGTGTAGGCCCCAGGTGTGACCCCCTTCACGGACATGCGTTAACACTTAGTGAAATCCTGGATCTGTATGTGGAAACTCCCGCCGTGGGACAACCGGGGCCTAGAATGTGGCAATGTTGGCCCAAAATTTGCTCTCCATGTAAATATGTACTAAAAAAACCAAAACAAATAGCAAGGTCCACCGCGCTACCCTCGTACGGAGAAAGCTATAGGGGTAGACGATCCGGGGCCCCTGGTCTAGGGTTTCGCCGGAGGAAGACCACCAGAGCGTCGGAATCACATGAAAACTTGAATGTGCCCCTAGGATATGTGTGTGAGAGTAGTGCAAGGTTGGTAGGTGCCATGTGTAGGCCCCAGGTGTGACCCCCTTCCCGGACGTGTGTTAACACTTAGTGAAATCCTAGATTTGTATGTGGAAACTCCCGCCGCGGGACAAACAGGGCCTAGAATGTGGCAAAGTTGGCCCAACATTTGATCTCCATGTACATATGTCCTAAACAACCAAAACAAATAGAAAGGTACACTGTGCTACCCTCGTACGGAGAAAGCTATAGGGTTAGACGATCCGTCCCCCGGTCTAGGGTTTCGCCGGAGGAAGACCACCGGAGCGTCGGAATCACAGGAAAACATGCATGTTCCCCTAGGATATGTGTGTGAGAGTGGTGCAAGGTGGGTAGGTGCCATGTGCAGGCCCCATGTGTGACCCCCTTCCCGGACATGCGTTAAGACTTAGTGAAATCCTAGATCTGTAAGTGGAAACTCCCGCCATGGGACAACCGGGGCCTAGAATGTGGCAAAGTTGGCCCAACATTTGATCTCCATGTACATGTGTCCTAAACAAACAAAAACAAATAGAAAGGTCCACGGCGCTACCCTCGTACGGAGAAAGCTATAGGGGTAGACGATCCGGGCCCCCGGTCTAGGGTTTCGCCGGTGGAAGACCATCGGAGCGTCGGAATCACATGAAAACTTGCATGTGCCCCTAGGATATGTGTGTGAGAGTGGTGCAAGGTTGGTAGGTGCCATGTGCAGGCCCCATGTGTGACCCCCTTCTTGGACATGCGTTAACTCTTAGTGAAATCCTAGATCTGTACGTGGAAACTCCTGCCGCCGGACAACCGGGGCCTAGAATGTGGCAAAGTTGGCACAACATTTGCGCTGCATGTACATATGTCGTAAACAAACCAAAACAAATAGAAAGGTCCACCGCGCTACCCTCGTACGGAGAAAGCTATAGGGGTAGACGATTCGGGCCCCCGGTCTAGGGTTTCGCTGGAGGAAGACCACCGGAGCGTCGGAATCACATGAAAACTTGAATGTGCCCCTAGGATATGTGTGTCAGAGTGGTGCAAGGTTGGTAGGTGCCATGTGTAAGGCCCAAGTGTGACCCCCTTCCTGGACATGGGTTAACACTTAGTGAAATCCTGGATCTGTACGTGGAAACTCTCGCCGCAGGACAACCGGGGCCTAGAATGTGGCAAAGTTGGCCCAACATTTTCTCTCCATGTACATATGTACTAAACAAACGAAAACAAATAGAAAGGTCCACCGTGCTACGCTCTTACGGAGAAAGCTATAGGGGTAGACGATCCGGGCCCCCGGTCTAGGGTTTCGCCGGAGGAAGACCACCGGAGCGTTGGAATCACATAAAAACTTGCATGTGCCCCTAGGATATGTGTGTGAGACTAGTGCAAGGTTGGTAGGTGCCATGTGTAGGCCCCAGGTGTGACCCCCTTCACGGACATGCGTTAACACTTAGTGAAATCCTGGATCTGTATGTGGAAACTCCCGCCGTGGGACAACCGGGGCCTAGAATGTGGAAAAGTTGGCCCAACATTTGCTCTCCATGTAAATATGTACTAAAAAAACCAAAACAAATAGAAAGGTCCACCGCGCTACCCTCGTACGGAGAAAGCTAAAGGGGTAGACGATCCGGGGCCCCTGGTCTAGGCTTTCGCTGGAGGAAGACCACCAGAGCGTCAGAATCACATGAAAACTTGAATGTGCCCCTAGTATATGTGTGTGAGAGTGGTGCAAGGTTGGTAGGTGACATGTCTACGCCCTAGGTGTGACCCCCTTCCCGGACATGCGTTAACACTTGGTGAAATCCTAGATCTATACGTGGAAACTCCCGCCGCGGGACAACCGGGGCCTAGAATGTGGCAAAGTTGGCCCAACATTTGCCCTCCATGTACATATGTCCTAAACAAACCAAAACAAATAGAAAGGTCCACCGCGCTACCCTCGTATGGAGAAAGCTATAGGGGTAGACGATCCGGGCCCCCGGTCTAGGGTTTCGCCGGAGGAAGACCACCGGAGCATCGGAATCACATGAAAACTTGCATGTGCCCCTAAGATATGTGTGTGAGGGTGGTTCAAGGTGGGTAGGTGCCATGTGCAGGCCCCATGTGTGACCCCCTTCCCGGACATGCGTTAACACTTAGTGAAATCCTAGATCTGTACGTGGAAACTCCCGCCACGGGACAACCGTGGCCTAGAATGTGGCAAAGTTGGCCCAACATTTGATCTCCATGTACATATGTCCTAAACAAACAAAAACAAATAGAAAGGTCCACGGCGCTACCCTCGTACGGAGCAAGCTATAGGGGTAGACGATCCGGGCCCCGATTTAGGGTTTCGCCGGTGGAAGACCACCGGAGCGTCGGAATCACATGAAAACTTGCATGTGCCCCTAGGATATGTGTGTGACAGTGGTGCAAGGTTGGTAGGTGCCATGTGCAGGCCCCATCTGTGACCCCCTTCCTGGACGTGCGTTAAATCTTAGTGAAATCCTAGATCTGTACGTGGAAACTCCCGCCGCCGGACAACCGGGGCCTAGAATGTGGCAAAGCTGGCACAACATTTGCGCTGCATGTACATATGTTGTAAACAAACCAAAACAAATAGAAAGGTCCACCGCGCTACCCTCGTACGGAGAAAGCTATAGGGGTAGACGATCCGGGCCCCCGGTCTAGGGTTTCGCCGGAGGAAGACCACCGGAGCGTCGGAATCACATGAAAACTTGAATGTGCCCCTAGGATATGTGTGTGAGAGTGGTGCAAGGTTGGTAGGTGCCATGTGTAGGCCCCAGGTGTGACCCCCTTCCCGGACATGCGTTAACACTTAGTGAAATCCTGGATCTGTACGTGGAAACTCCCGCCGCAGGACAACCGGGGCCTAGAATGTATCAAAGTTGGCCCAACATTTTCTCTCCATGTACATATGTACTAAACAAACAAAAACAAATAGAAAGGTCCACCATGCTACGATCTTACGGAGAAAGCTATAGGGGTAGACGATCCGGGGCCCCCGGTCTAGGGTTTCGCTGGAGGAAGACCACCGGAGCGTCGGAATCACATAAAAACTTGCATGTGCCCCTAGGATATGTGTGTGAGACTAGTGCAAGGTTGGTAGGTGCCATGTGTAGGCCCCAGGTGTGACCCCCTTCACGGACATGCGTTAACACTTAGTGAAATCCTGGATCTGTATGTGGAAACTCCCGCGGTGGGACAACCGGGGCCTAGAATGTGGCAAAGTTGGCCCAAAATTTTCTCTCCATGTAAATATATAATAAAAAAACCAAAACAAATAGGAAGTTCCACCGCGCTACCCTCGTACGGAGAAAGCTATAGGGGTAGATTTTCCGGGGCCCCTGGTCTAGGGTTTCGCCGGAGGAAGACCACCAGAGCGTCGGAATCACATGAAAACTTGAATGTGCCCCTAGGATATGTGTGTGAGAGTGGTGAAAGGTTGGTAGGTGCCATGTGAAGGCCCCACGTGTGACCCCCTTCCCGGACATGCATTAACACTTAGTGAAATCCTAGATCTATACGTGGAAACTCCCGTCGCGGGACAACCGGGGCCTAGAATGTGGCAAAGTTGTCCCAACATTTTCTCTCCATGGACATATGTCCTAAACAAACCAAAACAAATAGAAAGGTCCACCGCACTACCCTCGTATGTAGAAAGCTATAGGGGTAGACGATCCAGGCCCCCGGTCTAGGGTTTCGCCGGAGGAAGACCACCGGAGCATCAGAATCACATTAAAACTTGCATGTGCCCCTAGGATATGTGTGTGAGGGTGGTTCAAGGTTGGTAGGTGCCATGTGTAGGCCCCAGGTGTGACCCCCTTCCCGGACATGCGTTAACACTTAGTGAAATCCTGGATCTGTACGTGGAAACTCCCGCCGCGGGAGAACCGGGGCCTAGAATGTGGCAAAGTTGGCCCAACATTTTCTCTCCATGTACATATGTCCTAAACAAACCAAAACAAATAGAAAGGTCCACCGTGCTACGCTCTTATGGAGAAATCTATAGGGGTAGACGATCCGGGGCCCCCGGTCTAGGGTTTCGCCGGAGGAAGACCACCGGAGCGTCGGAATCACATGAAAACTTGTGCCCCTATGATATGTGTGTGAGAGTAGTGCAAGGTTTATTAGGTGCCATGTGTAGGCCCCAGGTGTGACCCCCTTCACTGACATGCGTTAACACTTAGTGAAATCCTGGATCTGTATGTGGAAACTCCCGCCATGGGACAACCGGGGCCTAGAATGTGGCAAAGTTGGCCCAACATTTGCTCTCAATGTACATATGTACTAAAAAAACCAAAACAAATAGAACGGTCCACCACGCTACCCTCGTACGGAGAAAGCTATAGGGGTAGACGATCCGGGGCCACTGGTCTAGGGTTTCGCAGGAGGAAGACCACCAGAGCGTCGGAATCACATGAAAACTTGAATGTGCCCCTAGTATATGTGTGTGAGAGTGGTGCAAGGTTGGTAGGTGACATGTCTAGGCCCTAGGTGTGACCCCCTTCCCGGACATGCGTTAACACTTAGTGAAATCCTGGATCTATACGTGGAAACTCCCACCACGGGACAACCGGGGCCTAGAATGTGGCAAAGTTGGCCCAACATTTGCTCTCCATGTACATATGTCCTAAACAAACCAAAACAAATAGAAAGGTCCACCGCGCTACCCTCGTACGAAGAAAGCGATAGGGGTAGACGATCCGGGCCCCCGGTCTAGGGTTTCGCCGGAGGAAGACCACCGGAGTGTCGGAATCACATGAAAACATGCATGTGCCCCTGGATATGTGTGTGAGAGTGGTGCAAGGTTGGTAGGTGCCATGTGTAGGCCCCAGGTGTGACCCTCTTCCCGGACATGCGTTAACACTTAGTGAAATCCTGGATCTGTATGTGGAAACTCCCGCGGTGGGACAACCGGGGCCTAGAATGTGGCAAAGTTGGCCCAAAATTTTCTCTCCATGTAAATATATAATAAAAAAACCAAAACAAATAGGAAGGTCCACCGCGCTACCCTCGTACGGAGAAAGCTATAGGGGTAGATTTTCCGGGGCCCCTGGTCTAGGGTTTCGCCGGAGGAAGACCACCAGAGCGTCGGAATCACATGAAAACTTGAATGTGCCCCTAGGATATGTGTGTGAGAGTGGTGAAAGGTTGGTAGGTGCCATGTGAAGGCCCCACGTGTGACCCCCTTCCCGGACATGCATTAACACTTAGTGAAATCCTAGATCTATACGTGGAAACTCCCGTCGCGGGACAACCGGGGCCTAGAATGTGGCAAAGTTGTCCCAACATTTTCTCTCCATGGACATATGTCCTAAACAAACCAAAACAAATAGAAAGGTCCATCGCACTACCCTCGTATGGAGAAAGCTATAGGGGTAGACGATCCAGGCCCCCGGTCTAGGGTTTCGCCGGAGGAAGACCACCGGAGCATCGGAATCACATTAAAACTTGCATGTGCCCCTAGGATATGTGTGTGAGGGTGGTTCAAGGTTGGTAGGTGCCATGTGTAGGCCCCAGGTGTGACCCCCTTCCCGGACATGCGTTAACACTTAGTGAAATCCTGGATATGTACGTGGAAACTCCCGCCGCGGGAGAACCGGGGCCTAGAATGTGGCAAAGTTGGCCCAACATTTTCTCTCCATGTACATATGTCCTAAACAAACCAAAACAAATAGAAAGGTCCACCGTGCTACGCTCTTATGGAGAAATCTATAGGGGTAGACGATCCGGGGCCCCCGGTCTAGGGTTTCGCCGGAGGAAGACCACCGGAGCGTCGGAATCACATGAAAACTTGTGCCCCTATGATATGTGTGTGAGAGTAGTGCAAGGTTTATTAGGTGCCATGTGTAGGCCCCAGGTGTGACCCCCTTCACTGACATGCGTTAACACTTAGTGAAATCCTGGATCTGTATGTGGAAACTCCCGCCATGGGACAACCGGGGCCTAGAATGTGGCAAAGTTGGCCCAACATTTGCTCTCAATGTACATATGTACTAAAAAACCAAAACAAATAGAAAGGTCCACCACGCTACCCTCGTACGGAGAAAGCTATAGGGGTAGACGATCCGGGGCCACTGGTCTAGGGTTTCGCAGGAGGAAGACCACCAGAGCGTCGGAATCACATGAAAACTTGAATGTGCCCCTAGTATATGTGTGTGAGAGTGGTGCAAGGTTGGTAGGTGACATGTCTAGGCCCTAGGTGTGACCCCCTTCCCGGACATGCGTTAACACTTAGTGAAATCCTAGATCTATACGTGGAAACTCCCACCACGGGACAACCGGGGCCTAGAATGTGGCAAAGTTGGCCCAACATTTGCTCTCCATGTACATATGTCCTAAACAAACCAAAACAAATAGAAAGGTCCACCGCGCTACCCTCGTACGAAGAAAGCGATAGGGGTAGACGATCCGGGCCCCCGGTCTAGGGTTTCGCCGGAGGAAGACCACCGGAGTGTCGGAATCACATGAAAACATGCATGTGCCCCTGGATATGTGTGTGAGAGTGGTGCAAGGTTGGTAGGTGCCATGTGTAGGCCCCAGGTGTGACCCTCTTCCCGGACATGCGTTAACACTTAGTGAAATCCTGGATCTGTACGTGGAAACTCCCGCCACGGGACAACCGGGGCCTAGAATGTGGCAAAGTTGGCCCAACATTTTCTCTCCATGTACATATGTCCTAAACAAACCAAAAGAATAGAAAGGTCCACCGTGCTACGCTCTTACGGAGAAAGCTATAGGGGTAGACGATCCGGGGCCCCCGGTCTAAGGTTTCGCCGGAGGAAGACCACCGGAGCGTCGGAATCACATGAAAACTTGCATGTGCCCCTAGGATATGTGTGTGAGAGTAGTGCAAGGCTGGTAGGTGCCATGTGTAGGCCCCAGGTGTGACCCTCTTCACGGACATGCGTTAACACTTAGTGAAATCCTGGATCTGTATGTGGAAACTCCCACCGTGGGACAACCGGGGCCTAGAATGTGGCAAAGTTGGCCCAAAATTTGCTCTCCATGTACATATGTACTAAAAAACCCAAAACAAATAGAAAGGTCCACCGTGCAACCCTCGTACGGAGAAAGCTATAGGGGTAGACGATCCGGGGCCGCTGGTCTAGGGTTTCGCCGGAGCTAGACCACCAGAGCGTCGGAATCACATGAAAACTTGAATGTGCCCCTAGGATATGTGTGTGAGAGTGGTGCAAGGTTGGTAGGTGCCATGTGTAGGCCCCAGGTGTGACCCCCTTCCCGGACATGCGTTAACACTTAGTGAAATCCTAGATCTATACGTGGAAACTCCCGCCGCGGGACAACCGGGGCCTAGAATGTGGCAAAGTTGGCCCAACATTTTCTCTCCATGTACATATGTCCTAAAAAAACCAAAACAAATAGAAAGGTCCACCGCGCTACCCTCGTACGGAGAAAGCTATAGGGGTAGACGATCCGGGCCCCCGGTCTAGGGTTTCGCCGGAGGATGACCACTGGAGCGTCAGAATCACATGAAAACTTGCATGTGCCCCTAGGATGTGTGTGTGAGAGTGGTGCAAGGTTGGTAGGTGCCATGTGTAGGCCCCAGGTGTGACCCCCTTCCCGGACATGCGTTAACACTTAGTGAAATCCTAGATCTATACGTGGAAAGTCCCGCCGCGGGACAACCGGGGCCTAGAATGTGGCAAAGTTGGCCCAACATTTGATCTCCATGTACATATGTCCTAAACAAACCAAAACAAATATAAAGGTCCACCGTGCTACCCTCGTACGGAGAAAGCTATAGGGGTAGACGATCCGGGCCCCCGGTCTAGGGTTTCGCCGGAGGAAGACCACCGGAGCGTCGGAATCACATGAAAACTTGCATGTGCCCCTAGGATATGTGTGTGAGAGTGGTGCAAGGTTGGTAGGTGCCATGTGTGACCCCCTTCCCGGACATGCGTTAACACTTGGTGAAATCCTGGATCTGTACGTGGAAACTCCCGCCGCGGGACAACCGAGGCCTAGAATGTGGCAAAGTTGGCCCAACATTTTCTCTCCATGTACATATGTCCTCAACAAACCAAAACAAATAGAAAGGTCCACCGTGCTACGCTCTTACGGAGAAAGCTATAGGGGTAGACGATCCGGGTCCCCCGGTCTAGGGTTTCACCGGAGGAAGACCACCAGAGCGTCGGAATCACATGAAAACTTGCATGTGCCCCTAGGATATGTGTGTGAGAGTAGTGCAAGGTTGGTAGGTTCCATGTGTAGGCCCCAGGTGTGACCCCCTTCACGGACTTGTGTTAACACTTAGTGAAATCCTGGATCTGTATGTGGAAACTCCCGCCGTGGGACAACCGGGACCTAGAATGTTTCAAAGTAGGCCCAACATTTGCTCTCCATGTACATATGTCCTAAAAAACAAAAACAAATAGAATGGTCCACCGCGCTACCCTCGTACGGAGAAAGCTATAGGTGTAGACGATCCAGGGCCGCTGGTCTAGGGTTTCGCCGGAGGAAGACCACCAGAGCGTCGGAATCACATGAAAACTTGCATGTGCCCTAGGATATGTGTGTGAGAGTAGTGCAAGGTTGGTAGGTGCCATTTGTAGGCCCCAGGTGTGACCCCCTTCCCGGACATGCGTTAACACTTAGTGAAATCCTAGATCTATACGTGGAAACTCTCGTCACGGCACAACCGGGGCCTAGAATGTGGCAAAGTTGGCCCAACATTTTCTCTCCATGGACATATGTCCTAAACAAACCAAAACAAATAGAAAGGTCCACCGCACTACCCTCGTATGGAGAAAGCTATAGGGGTAGACGATCCGGGCCCCCGGTCTAGTGTTTCGCCGGAGGAAGACCACCGGAGCATCGGAATCAAATGAAAACTTGCATGTGCCCCTACGATATGTGTGTGAGGGTGGTTCAAGGTGGGCAGGTGCCATGTGCAGGACCCATGTGTGACCCCCTTCCCGGACATCCGTTAACACTTAGTGAAATCCTAGATCTGTACGTGGAAACTCCCGCCACGGGACAACCGGGGCCTAGAATGTGGCAAAGTTGGCCCAACATTTGATCTCCATGTACATGTGTCCTAAACAAACAAAAACAAATAGAAAGGTCCACCGTGCTACGCTCTTACGGAGAAAGCTATAGGGGTAGACGATGCCGGGTCTATGGTTACGCCGGAGGAAGACCACCGGAGCGTCGGAATCACATGAAAACTTGCATGTGCCCCTATTATATGTGTGTGAGAGTAGTGCAAGGTTGGTAGGTGCCATGTGTAGGCCCCATGTGTGACCCACTTCACGGTCATGCGTTAACACTTAGTGAAATCCTGGATCTGTATGTGGAAACTCCCGCCATGGGACAACCGGGGCCTAGAATGTGCCAAAGTTGGCCCAACATTTGCTCTCCATGTACATATGTACTAAAAAACCAAAACAAATAGAAAGGTCCACCGTGCTACCCTCATACGGAGAAAGCTATAGGGGTAGATGATCCGGGGCCACTGGTCTAGGGTTTCGCCGGAGGAAGACCACCAGAGCGTCGGAATCACATGAAAACTTGAATGTGCCCGTAGGATATGTGTGTGAGAGTGGTGAAAGGTTGGTAGGTGCCATGTGTAGGCCCCAGGTGTGACCCCCTTCCCGGACATGCGTTAACAGTTAGTGAAAACCTAGATCTATACGTGGAAACTCCCGCCGCGGGACAACAGGGGCCTAGAATGTGGAAAAGTTGTTCCAACATTTTCTCTCCATGTACATATGTCCTAAACAAACCAAAACATATAGAAAGGTCCACCGCGCTATCCTCGTACGGAGAATGCTATAGGGGTAGACGATCTGGGGCCCTGGTCTAGGGTTTCGCCGGAGGAAGACCACTGGAGCGTCGGAATCACATGAAAACTTGCATGTGCCCCTAGGATATGTGTGTGAGAGTGGTGCAAGGTTGGTAGGTGCCATGTGTAGGCCCAGGTGTGACCCCCTTCCCGGACATGCGTTAACACTTAGTGAAATCCTGGATCTGTACGTGGAAACTCTCGCCGCAGGACAACCGGGGCCTAGAATGTGGCAAAGTTAGACCAACATTTGCTCTCCATGTACATATGTCCTAAACAAAGCAAAAAAAATAGAAAGGTCCACCGCGCTACCCTCGTACGGAGAAAGTTATAGGGGTAGACGATCCGGGGCCGCTGGTCTAGGGTTTCCCCGGAGGAAGACCACCGGAGCGTCGGAATCACATGAAAACTTGCATGTGCCACTAGGATATGTGTGTGAGAGTGGTGCAAGGTTGGTAGGTGCCATGTGTAGGCCCCAGGTGTGACCCCCTTCTCGGACATGCGTTAACACTTAGTGAAATCCTGGATCTGTACGTGGAAACTCCCGCCACGGGACAACCGGGGCCTAGAATGTGGAAAAGTTGGCCCAACATTTTCTCTCCATGTACATATGTCATAAACAAACCAAAACAAATAGAAAGGTCCACCGTGCTACGCTCTTACGGAGAAAGCTATAGGGGTAGACGATCCGGGTCCCCCGGTCTAGGGTTTCACCGGAGGAAGACCACCAGAGCGTCGGAATCACATGAAAAATGCATGTGCCCCTAGGATATGTGTGTGAGAGTAGTGCAAGGTTGGTAGGTGCCATGTGTAGGCCCAAGGTGTGACCCCCTTCACGAACATGCGTTAACACTTAGTGAATTCCTGGATCTGTATGTGGAAACTCCCGCCGTGGGACAACCGGGGCCTAGAATGTGGCAAAGTTGGCCCAACATTTGCTCTCCATGTACATATGTACTAAAAAAACCAAAACAAATAGAAAGGTCCACCGTTCTACCCTCGTACGGAGAAAGCTATAGGGGTAGATGATCCGGGGCCGCTGGTCTAGGGTTTCGCCGGAGGAAGACCACCAGAGCGTCGGAATCACATGAAAACTTTAATGTGCCACTAGGATATGTGTGTGATAGTGGTGAAAGGTTGGTAGGTGCCATGTGTAGGACCTAGGTGTGACCCCCCTCCCGGACATGCGTTAACACTTAGTGAAATCCTAGATCTATACGTGGAAACTCCCGCCGCGGGACAACCGGGGCCTAGAATGTGGAAAAGTTGTTCCAACATTTTCTCTCCATGTACATATGTCCTAAACAAACCAAAACAAATAGAAAGGTCCACCGCGCTATCCTCGTACGGAGAAAGCTATAGGGGTAGACGATCCGGGCCCCCGGTCTAGGGTTTCGCCGGAGGAAGACCACTAGAGCGTCGGAATCGCATGAAAACTTGCATGTGCCCCTAGGATATGTGTGTGAGAGTGGTGCAAGGTTGGTAGGTGCCATGTGTAGGCCCAGGTGTGACCCCCTTCCCGGACATGCGTTAACACTTAGTGAAATCCTGGATCTGTACGTGGAAACTCCCGCCGCGGGAGAACCGGGGCCTAGAATGTGGCAAAGTTGGCCCAACATTTTCTCTCCATGTACATATGTCCTAAACAAACCAAAACAAATAGAAAGGTCCACCGTGCTACGCTCTTATGGAGAAATCTATAGGGGTAGACGATCCGGGGCCCCCGGTCTAGGGTTTCGCCGGAGGAAGACCACCGGAGCGTCGGAATCACATGAAAACTTGTGCCCCTATGATATGTGTGTGAGAGTAGTGCAAGGTTTATTAGGTGCCATGTGTAGGCCCCAGGTGTGACCCCCTTCACTGACATGCGTTAACACTTAGTGAAATCCTGGATCTGTATGTGGAAACTCCCGCCATGGGACAACCGGGGCCTAGAATGTGGCAAAGTTGGCCCAACATTTGCTCTCAATGTACATATGTACTAAAAAAACCAAAACAAATAGAACGGTCCACCACGCTACCCTCGTACGGAGAAAGCTATAGGGGTAGACGATCCGGGGCCACTGGTCTAGGGTTTCGCAGGAGGAAGACCACCAGAGCGTCGGAATCACATGAAAACTTGAATGTGCCCCTAGTATATGTGTGTGAGAGTGGTGCAAGGTTGGTAGGTGACATGTCTAGGCCCTAGGTGTGACCCCCTTCCCGGACATGCGTTAACACTTAGTGAAATCCTGGATCTATACGTGGAAACTCCCACCACGGGACAACCGGGGCCTAGAATGTGGCAAAGTTGGCCCAACATTTTCTCTCCATGTACATATGTCCTAAACAAACCAAAACAAATAGAAAGGTCCACCGCGCTACCCTCGTACGAAGAAAGCGATAGGGGTAGACGATCCGGGCCCCCGGTCTAGGGTTTCGCCGGAGGAAGACCACCGGAGTGTCGGAATCACATGAAAACATGCATGTGCCCCTGGATATGTGTGTGAGAGTGGTGCAAGGTTGGTAGGTGCCATGTGTAGGCCCCAGGTGTGACCCTCTTCCCGGACATGCGTTAACACTTAGTGAAATCCTGGATCTGTATGTGGAAACTCCCGCGGTGGGACAACCGGGGCCTAGAATGTGGCAAAGTTGGCCCAAAATTTTCTCTCCATGTAAATATATAATAAAAAAACCAAAACAAATAGGAAGGTCCACCGCGCTACCCTCGTACGGAGAAAGCTATAGGGGTAGATTTTCCGGGGCCCCTGGTCTAGGGTTTCGCCGGAGGAAGACCACCAGAGCGTCGGAATCACATGAAAACTTGAATGTGCCCCTAGGATATGTGTGTGAGAGTGGTGAAAGGTTGGTAGGTGCCATGTGAAGGCCCCACGTGTGACCCCCTTCCCGGACATGCATTAACACTTAGTGAAATCCTAGATCTATACGTGGAAACTCCCGTCGCGGGACAACCGGGGCCTAGAATGTGGCAAAGTTGTCCCAACATTTTCTCTCCATGGACATATGTCCTAAACAAACCAAAACAAATAGAAAGGTCCACCGCACTACCCTCGTATGGAGAAAGCTATAGGGGTAGACGATCCAGGCCCCCGGTCTAGGGTTTCGCCGGAGGAAGACCACCGGAGCATCGGAATCACATTAAAACTTGCATGTGCCCCTAGGATATGTGTGTGAGGGTGGTTCAAGGTTGGTAGGTGCCATGTGTAGGCCCCAGGTGTGACCCCCTTCCCGGACATGCGTTAACACTTAGTGAAATCCTGGATATGTACGTGGAAACTCCCGCCGCGGGAGAACCGGGGCCTAGAATGTGGCAAAGTTGGCCCAACATTTTCTATCCATGTACATATGTCCTAAACAAACCAAAACAAATAGAAAGGTCCACCGTGCTACGCTCTTATGGAGAAATCTATAGGGGTAGACGATCCGGGGCCCCCGGTCTAGGGTTTCGCCGGAGGAAGACCACCGGAGCGTCGGAATCACATGAAAACTTGTGCCCCTATGATATGTGTGTGAGAGTAGTGCAAGGTTTATTAGGTGCCATGTGTAGGCCCCAGGTGTGACCCCCTTCACTGACATGCGTTAACACTTAGTGAAATCCTGGATCTGTATGTGGAAACTCCCGCCATGGGACAACCGGGGCCTAGAATGTGGCAAAGTTGGCCCAACATTTGCTCTCAATGTACATATGTACTAAAAAAACCAAAACAAATAGAAAGGTCCACCACGCTACCCTCGTACGGAGAAAGCTATAGGGGTAGACGATCCGGGGCCACTGGTCTAGGGTTTCGCAGGAGGAAGACCACCAGAGCGTCGGAATCACATGAAAACTTGAATGTGCCCCTAGTATATGTGTGTGAGAGTGGTGCAAGGTTGGTAGGTGACATGTCTAGGCCCTAGGTGTGACCCCCTTCCCGGACATGCGTTAACACTTAGTGAAATCCTAGATCTATACGTGGAAACTCCCACCACGGGACAACCGGGGCCTAGAATGTGGCAAAGTTGGCCCAACATTTGCTCTCCATGTACATATGTCCTAAACAAACCAAAACAAATAGAAAGGTCCACCGCGCTACCCTCGTACGAAGAAAGCGATAGGGGTAGACGATCCGGGCCCCCGGTCTAGGGTTTCGCCGGAGGAAGACCACCGGAGTGTCGGAATCACATGAAAACATGCATGTGCCCCTGGATATGTGTGTGAGAGTGGTGCAAGGTTGGTAGGTGCCATGTGTAGGCCCCAGGTGTGACCCTCTTCCCGGACATGCGTTAACACTTAGTGAAATCCTGGATCTGTACGTGGAAACTCCCGCCACGGGACAACCGGGGCCTAGAATGTGGCAAAGTTGGCCCAACATTTTCTCTCCATGTACATATGTCCTAAACAAACCAAAAGAATAGAAAGGTCCACCGTGCTACGCTCTTACGGAGAAAGCTATAGGGGTAGACGATCCGGGGCCCCCGGTCTAAGGTTTCGCCGGAGGAAGACCACCGGAGCGTCGGAATCACATGAAAACTTGCATGTGCCCCTAGGATATGTGTGTGAGAGTAGTGCAAGGCTGGTAGGTGCCATGTGTAGGCCCCAGGTGTGACCCTCTTCACGGACATGCGTTAACACTTAGTGAAATCCTGGATCTGTATGTGGAAACTCCCACCGTGGGACAACCGGGGCCTAGAATGTGGCAAAGTTGGCCCAAAATTTGCTCTCCATGTACATATGTACTAAAAAACCCAAAACAAATAGAAAGGTCCACCGTGCAACCCTCGTACGGAGAAAGCTATAGGGGTAGACGATCCGGGGCCGCTGGTCTAGGGTTTCGCCGGAGCTAGACCACCAGAGCGTCGGAATCACATGAAAACTTGAATGTGCCCCTAGGATATGTGTGTGAGAGTGGTGCAAGGTTGGTAGGTGCCATGTGTAGGCCCCAGGTGTGACCCCCTTCCCGGACATGCGTTAACACTTAGTGAAATCCTAGATCTATACGTGGAAACTCCCGCCGCGGGACAACCGGGGCCTAGAATGTGGCAAAGTTGGCCCAACATTTTCTCTCCATGTACATATGTCCTAAAAAAACCAAAACAAATAGAAAGGTCCACCGCGCTACCCTCGTACGGAGAAAGCTATAGGGGTAGACGATCCGGGCCCCCGGTCTAGGGTTTCGCCGGAGGATGACCACTGGAGCGTCAGAATCACATGAAAACTTGCATGTGCCCCTAGGATGTGTGTGTGAGAGTGGTGCAAGGTTGGTAGGTGCCATGTGTAGGCCCCAGGTGTGACCCCCTTCCCGGACATGCGTTAACACTTAGTGAAATCCTAGATCTATACGTGGAAAGTCCCGCCGCGGGACAACCGGGGCCTAGAATGTGGCAAAGTTGGCCCAACATTTGATCTCCATGTACATATGTCCTAAACAAACCAAAACAAATATAAAGGTCCACCGTGCTACCCTCGTACGGAGAAAGCTATAGGGGTAGACGATCCGGGCCCCCGGTCTAGGGTTTCGCCGGAGGAAGACCACCGGAGCGTCGGAATCACATGAAAACTTGCATGTGCCCCTAGGATATGTGTGTGAGAGTGGTGCAAGGTTGGTAGGTGCCATGTGTGACCCCCTTCCCGGACATGCGTTAACACTTGGTGAAATCCTGGATCTGTACGTGGAAACTCCCGCCGCGGGACAACCGAGGCCTAGAATGTGGCAAAGTTGGCCCAACATTTTCTCTCCATGTACATATGTCCTCAACAAACCAAAACAAATAGAAAGGTCCACCGTGCTACGCTCTTACGGAGAAAGCTATAGGGGTAGACGATCCGGGTCCCCCGGTCTAGGGTTTCACCGGAGGAAGACCACCAGAGCGTCGGAATCACATGAAAACTTGCATGTGCCCCTAGGATATGTGTGTGAGAGTAGTGCAAGGTTGGTAGGTTCCATGTGTAGGCCCCAGGTGTGACCCCCTTCACGGACTTGTGTTAACACTTAGTGAAATCCTGGATCTGTATGTGGAAACTCCCGCCGTGGGACAACCGGGACCTAGAATGTTTCAAAGTAGGCCCAACATTTGCTCTCCATGTACATATGTCCTAAAAAACAAAAACAAATAGAATGGTCCACCGCGCTACCCTCGTACGGAGAAAGCTATAGGTGTAGACGATCCAGGGCCGCTGGTCTAGGGTTTCGCCGGAGGAAGACCACCAGAGCGTCGGAATCACATGAAAACTTGCATGTGCCCTAGGATATGTGTGTGAGAGTAGTGCAAGGTTGGTAGGTGCCATTTGTAGGCCCCAGGTGTGACCCCCTTCCCGGACATGCGTTAACACTTAGTGAAATCCTAGATCTATACGTGGAAACTCTCGTCACGGCACAACCGGGGCCTAGAATGTGGCAAAGTTGGCCCAACATTTTCTCTCCATGGACATATGTCCTAAACAAACCAAAACAAATAGAAAGGTCCACCGCACTACCCTCGTATGGAGAAAGCTATAGGGGTAGACGATCCGGGCCCCCGGTCTAGTGTTTCGCCGGAGGAAGACCACCGGAGCATCGGAATCAAATGAAAACTTGCATGTGCCCCTACGATATGTGTGTGAGGGTGGTTCAAGGTGGGCAGGTGCCATGTGCAGGACCCATGTGTGACCCCCTTCCCGGACATCCGTTAACACTTAGTGAAATCCTAGATCTGTACGTGGAAACTCCCGCCACGGGACAACCGGGGCCTAGAATGTGGCAAAGTTGGCCCAACATTTGATCTCCATGTACATGTGTCCTAAACAAACAAAAACAAATAGAAAGGTCCACCGTGCTACGCTCTTACGGAGAAAGCTATAGGGGTAGACGATGCCGGGTCTATGGTTACGCCGGAGGAAGACCACCGGAGCGTCGGAATCACATGAAAACTTGCATGTGCCCCTATTATATGTGTGTGAGAGTAGTGCAAGGTTGGTAGGTGCCATGTGTAGGCCCCATGTGTGACCCACTTCACGGTCATGCGTTAACACTTAGTGAAATCCTGGATCTGTATGTGGAAACTCCCGCCATGGGACAACCGGGGCCTAGAATGTGCCAAAGTTGGCCCAACATTTGCTCTCCATGTACATATGTACTAAAAAACCAAAACAAATAGAAAGGTCCACCGTGCTACCCTCATACGGAGAAAGCTATAGGGGTAGATGATCCGGGGCCACTGGTCTAGGGTTTCGCCGGAGGAAGACCACCAGAGCGTCGGAATCACATGAAAACTTGAATGTGCCCGTAGGATATGTGTGTGAGAGTGGTGAAAGGTTGGTAGGTGCCATGTGTAGGCCCCAGGTGTGACCCCCTTCCCGGACATGCGTTAACAGTTAGTGAAAACCTAGATCTATACGTGGAAACTCCCGCCGCGGGACAACAGGGGCCTAGAATGTGGAAAAGTTGTTCCAACATTTTCTCTCCATGTACATATGTCCTAAACAAACCAAAACATATAGAAAGGTCCACCGCGCTATCCTCGTACGGAGAATGCTATAGGGGTAGACGATCTGGGGCCCTGGTCTAGGGTTTCGCCGGAGGAAGACCACTGGAGCGTCGGAATCACATGAAAACTTGCATGTGCCCCTAGGATATGTGTGTGAGAGTGGTGCAAGGTTGGTAGGTGCCATGTGTAGGCCCAGGTGTGACCCCCTTCCCGGACATGCGTTAACACTTAGTGAAATCCTGGATCTGTACGTGGAAACTCTCGCCGCAGGACAACCGGGGCCTAGAATGTGGCAAAGTTAGACCAACATTTGCTCTCCATGTACATATGTCCTAAACAAAGCAAAAAAAATAGAAAGGTCCACCGCGCTACCCTCGTACGGAGAAAGTTATAGGGGTAGACGATCCGGGGCCGCTGGTCTAGGGTTTCCCCGGAGGAAGACCACCGGAGCGTCGGAATCACATGAAAACTTGCATGTGCCACTAGGATATGTGTGTGAGAGTGGTGCAAGGTTGGTAGGTGCCATGTGTAGGCCCCAGGTGTGACCCCCTTCTCGGACATGCGTTAACACTTAGTGAAATCCTGGATCTGTACGTGGAAACTCCCGCCACGGGACAACCGGGGCCTAGAATGTGGAAAAGTTGGCCCAACATTTTCTCTCCATGTACATATGTCATAAACAAACCAAAACAAATAGAAAGGTCCACCGTGCTACGCTCTTACGGAGAAAGCTATAGGGGTAGACGATCCGGGTCCCCCGGTCTAGGGTTTCACCGGAGGAAGACCACCAGAGCGTCGGAATCACATGAAAAATGCATGTGCCCCTAGGATATGTGTGTGAGAGTAGTGCAAGGTTGGTAGGTGCCATGTGTAGGCCCAAGGTGTGACCCCCTTCACGAACATGCGTTAACACTTAGTGAATTCCTGGATCTGTATGTGGAAACTCCCGCCGTGGGACAACCGGGGCCTAGAATGTGGCAAAGTTGGCCCAACATTTGCTCTCCATGTACATATGTACTAAAAAAACCAAAACAAATAGAAAGGTCCACCGTTCTACCCTCGTACGGAGAAAGCTATAGGGGTAGATGATCCGGGGCCGCTGGTCTAGGGTTTCGCCGGAGGAAGACCACCAGAGCGTCGGAATCACATGAAAACTTTAATGTGCCACTAGGATATGTGTGTGATAGTGGTGAAAGGTTGGTAGGTGCCATGTGTAGGACCTAGGTGTGACCCCCCTCCCGGACATGCGTTAACACTTAGTGAAATCCTAGATCTATACGTGGAAACTCCCGCCGCGGGACAACCGGGGCCTAGAATGTGGAAAAGTTGTTCCAACATTTTCTCTCCATGTACATATGTCCTAAACAAACCAAAACAAATAGAAAGGTCCACCGCGCTATCCTCGTACGGAGAAAGCTATAGGGGTAGACGATCCGGGCCCCCGGTCTAGGGTTTCGCCGGAGGAAGACCACTAGAGCGTCGGAATTGCATGAAAACTTGCATGTGCCCCTAGGATATGTGTGTGAGAGTGGTGCAAGGTTGGTAGGTGCCATGTGTAGGCCCAGGTGTGACCCCCTTCCCGGACATGCGTTAACACTTAGTGAAATCCTGGATCTGTACGTGGAAACTCTCGCCGCAGGACAACCGGGGTCTAGAATGTGGCAAAGTTGGCCCAACATTTTCTCTCCATGTACATATGCCCTAAACAAACCGAAACAAATCGAAAGGTCCACGACGCTACCCTCGTACGGAGAAAGCTATAGGGGTAGACGATCCGGGGCCGCTGGTCTAGGGTTACGCCGGAGGAAGACCACCGGAGCGTCGGAATCACATGAAAACTTGCATGTGCCACTAGGATATGTGTGTGAGAGTGGTGCAAGGTTGGTAGGTGCCATGTGTAGGCCCCAGGTGTGACCACCTTCCCGGACATGCGTTAACACTTAGTGAAATCCTGGATCTGTATGTGGAAACTCCCGTCGCGGGACAAACGGGGCCTAGAATGTGGCAAAGTTGGCGCAACATTTGATCTCCATGTACATATGTCCTAAAAAAACCAAAACAAATAGAAAGGTCCACCGCGCTACACTCGTACAGAGAAAGCTATAGGGGTAGACGATCCGGGGCCCCCGGTCTAGGGTTTCGCCGGAGGAAGACCACCGAACCGTCGGAATCACATGAAAACTTGCATGTGCCCCTAGGATATGTGTGTGAGAGTGGTGCAAGGTTGGTAGGTACCATGTGTAGGCCCCAGGTGTGACCCCCTTCCCGGACATGCATTAACACTTAGTGAAATCCTGGATCTGTACGTGGAAACTCCCGTCGCGGGACAACCAGGGCCTAGAATGTGGCAAAGTTGGCCCAACATTTGCTCTCCATGTACATATGTCCTAAAAAAACCAAAAAAATAGAAAGGTCCACCGTGTTACCCTCGTACGGAGAAAGCTATAGGGGTAGACGATCCGGGCCCCTCGGTCTAGGGTTTCGCCGGAGAAAGACCACTGGAGCGTCGGAATCACACGAAAATTTCATGTGCCCCTAGGATATGTGTGTGAGAGTGGTGCAAGGTTGGTAGGTGCCATATGTAGTCCCCAGGTGTGACCCCCTTCCCGGACATGCGTTAACACTTAGTGAAATCCTAGATCTGTACGTGGAAACACCGGCCACGGGACAACCAGGGCCTAGAATGTGGCAAAGTGGCCCAACATTTGCTCTCCATGTACATATGTCGTAAACAAACCAAAACAAATAGAAAGGTTCACCGCGCTACCCTCGTACGGAGAAAGCTATAGGGGTAGACGATCCGGGCCCCCGGTCTAGGGTTTCGCCGGAGGAAGAGTACCGGAGCGTCGAAATCACATGAAAATGGCAAAATGGTTAATAGTTTGACTAGTTAGAATAATTATTTTATAAAACAAAAAATGGATTTGAATCAATTATTCAAATTCAAGCATTTTTTATGTTAAAAGTTCAGTGACATTCAAAAATATGCAAAATATAATAGTTAATGCATTTTTAAATTGAAAATGGCAAAATAGTTATTAGTTTCACTAGTTAGAATAATTATTTTATGAAACAAAAAATATATTTGGATTACTTATTCAAATTCAAGAACTTTTCATGTTGAAAATTTTCTCAAATTCATAAGTATGCAAAAACTGTATAATTCAAATGTTTAAAAAATATGCCCCTTGGGTCAAATTTTTTGAAAAAAGGACGTTCAGTCCCGGTGCGTTCTACAAACCGGGACGAAAGGTGTGGCGTTGGCGCGCGCCCATTGGTCGGGGCTGAAAACATTTTTGTCCTGATGCGTGATACGAGCCGGGACTAAAGGTCCATACCCTTTATATTTCCGCGCCCCTTCTTCTCTCCAAATCACCACACTCTGTTGCAGGGACGAAGCGCGCGAGGACGACGATGCACAGGACGCCGACAGGCTGCCCGACCACTCCACCGCCAGCTCCGGCCGCCACCAGCGCGTCGTCCCCCCCACTCCACCGCCGCCACTAGCTAGCCCGTTGTTCGCTACCTCCAGCCGCCACGCGTGTGCCCCCGGCCAGCAGGTATCGCCCCCTCCCCTTTCCCCCATCCGGCATCGGAGGCGCGCCAGCCATACGTGCACGCCGGCGTGTAGCGGCGCCGGCCACTATGGGCGAGCAGGCCGGCCGGGGCGGCAACCGTTCACGCCGGCGGCGGTGTGGGCGAGCAGGCCGGGGCGACGCCCCCGGCCACTTCTAGCTAGTTAATTATATTTTTATATTTTTATTTTTTAGTAGTATATAGTAGTGTAATATATAGTGTATTTTTTTAATATATAGTGTAGTATGTTAGTGTAGTATATGTTAGTGTAGTATGTTAATTAGTGTAGTATTATATAATATGTTAGTGTATTTTTTATTTTTTTAGTAGTATATATTAGTGTAGTATGTTAATTAGTGTATTATATAATATGTTAGTGTAGTATATAGTATGTTAGTGTAGTATATAGTATGTTAGTGTAGTATGTAGTTTATAGTGTTATTATTAATATATAGTGTATAGTGTAATATATAGTGTATTTTTTTAGTGTATATATTTGTAGTGTAATAGTAATATAATATATAGTGTAATATATTTTCTAGTATAATATATAGTGTATATATAATATATAGTGGTGCTCGCAGGCTCCCGGAGTTAGGTTTAGGGTGGTGGTGCTCGCAGGCGACCGGTGTTAGGGTTAGGGTGGTGGTGCTCGCAGGCGACCGGTGTTAGAGTTAGGGTGGTGGTGCTCGCAGGCCCTCGGACTTAGGGTTAAGGTGGTAGTGCTCGTGGGCCTCCGGACTTAGGGTTAGGGTGGTGGTGCTCGCGGGCCCCCGGACTTAGTGCTAGGGTGATGGTGCTCGCGGGCCCCCGGACTTAGGGTTAGGGTGGTAGTGCTCGTGGGCCCCCGGACATAGGGTTAGGGTGGTAGTGCTCGCGGGCCCCCGGACTTAGGGTTAGGGTGGTAGTGCTCGCTGGCCCCGGTACTTTTTGTATATAGGAAATATATTTTTGTATATAGGAAATATTTGTATATAGGCAATATTTGTATATAGGAAATAATATTGTGTGCATCTCGCATTTTTTAGAAACTATGGATCAACCTAGTCCAATGCGCAGAGACCTAGCACAAGAAGAAATTCTCGAGGATATGATCAACAACGCCTCCCGTGTTGATCCACCCGAATCTCCATGGATGTATCTGAACCCCTCTGGTGAGGGTGAGGAGGTCGACCGAAATGATCAGGGATAAGACGATGGCTCCGTTGATGGAGAAGCCGACGGCCTCGGTGGAACCTTAACGAAGTCCGACGAGGTATATATATGAAGTCCGGTGATTAGTAGATGCATTAATTGAGTTGTATATATACAAATTGACGAATGTTTCTTCTCTTAGGCCTCCACATCGAGCAAAAAATATTCCAAACGTGGCCCGGCCAAAAAGTTGGACGCATCTACGCGTTATACAATTACGGTGGTATCACCACGAGGTGAACCGTTGGAACCCGAAAAGGCTAAAAGTGTATTTGTACAACAATGCGGAGTTATGGTTAGGGATCGCATCCCGAACACCGTTTGAGATTGGAATAAGACCAAAGGGGTGGAAGAGGGTGAGTATGTCGCCGATAGGTACAAACAGGCTCTTTGGAATGACCTCATGACACATTTCACCCTGCCTGAATGTGAGGATGATGCTGACACAGCTGCATTGAGGAAGAAAGTCAAGCAGTGGACTCTTACGAAGATGGACGAACTATTCAAGTACTAGAAGAAAGCATTATGGCAAAATTATCAGAAGATGAAGACTCCTCCTAAATTCGAATGCTATCTAACGAAGCAGCAGGCTAACTAGGATGCATTTGTGAAGTACAAGGAGTCAGAACCTGCTATGGAAAAGTCGGAAAAAACAAGAAAAATGCCGCGATGAAGAAATATCACCATCACCTGGAGCCAGGGGGCTATGCGACTGCCATGCCAAAGTGGGATGCTAAAGAGAGTGAGCTGCTTGTTAAAGGGATCACTCCAGAACCAATACGCGAAGAATGGGATCTGAGGGCAAGAAATTGGTTCCTTGGGCATGGGAGTGAGTATGACAAAAAAACAGGGGACCTTATTTGCAGTGACGGGATTAGGATACCTCGAGAGACATGGCAGAGAGTGGTTAAGGAAATTAAAGAGGGGACAACAAAGTTCTGTCCCGATAGAGAGAATGACTTGCTGACAAAGGCCCTCGGGAATAAAGAACACGGAGGACGAGTACGAGGCCTTCGCTCTAGTTATACTTGGGAGATGGGGTTTCCCAAAGACAAAGATACTTATAGGAACTGAGAGAGAGCAAAGAGGCGACGGCAGGAGGAGGATGGAGACAGGTTCACCGAGTTGCTAGGAACACTTCGACTTCATCAGCAACAGATTGACGAACTTCGAGGAGTAGTGCGCCTGCAAGATCCTGCACTCGATATTACCGTTGTTCCATCTCAGCGGAGAAGTAGCGTGGCTGAATCGGAGGTCCCGTCTGATGATGTTCGGATGGTAGATGGCTGTCCCGGCTACCCCGTGGATGGAATCAAGGAGCAGGCATCTTGTGAGCTCCATCAAAAGGTGAAGAACCTATCCACCTGACGCACGCTGGCATGGCCGTGAGATTCCAGCTGGCTATGCTAAATTCAGGGTGGATGAAATCGCAACAGGGTGGGACTCAATGGAGCTTGACATCCCTGGACCTGAAGGTGATAGGACACTCAGAGAAGTATCGGGTGGCATCATTCTATGGGACAAGAACAACATCAAGCTTCCAGGCTCAGCGCCAAGGCCAACACCGCCTCCAAGTCGTCGCATGTCACCTTCACCTCCATCACCTCCAAGAATCTCACCCCATGACTACGACCACCACAGCGCGAGTCCATCTCGATCTCCGCCATAGGGTCAGCCGCCTTCACCGCCCGCTAAGGACAAAAAGCGGAAGCATGCTCCTTCGATAAGGACTAAACGACGCAGCAACCCAAAACGACAAATGTCTCCCCTCCCAAGAGTACCTCATAAGAATCTTCCCATCAGACCTTACGATCGTACTGATGAGGAAAACGACATGATTGTAAAGGCCGAATGTGTTGCGCAGCTTCAAAAGAAGAAACCCGAGCCCGCCCTGGTATACACCGAGAAGCAAAAAGCGTATGCACTTTCTTTTCTGAACACAAAATCGCAATATGACTTGCACCATAAGCCAGATGACTATCTACGTGCACTTCAAAAGGAAGTGAAGAAGAGCAAATCAAGAAGTGAAACCGGGAAAAGAAAGGACGTCCCCTAGCTCGGGGAACAAGCCAAAAAATCGACCCCACCACTGAAGGTGGTATCCCATGACATTCCCCAGCAGAATATGGAAGAAGTTGTGAAGCTTGCGGCCTCTATGAATGTGACTGTTGAGGAATTGCTAGGTCCCAAGGACGACAAGTTACCCAAGGCTCAGGTAGTCCCTACATATGTCCTAGGGAAGCCTCTGGTTAGCTTTGAGCAGTTCCAACAACTGCCAACACAAATGCAGAGTTTACATAACTGGTACTTGAATGCCGCAAAGCAGGAGAGAATAATGATCGTGGCGAAAAGTCCCACATGACTACTACTTCCGAGAAGATGAGTGTAACATCCCAATTTCAGCAACCCTAATTAGTTGACCAGAATGCAAAAATCAGGAGGAACAAAAACTTTTTCTTGTTCATTGGTGCAGTGCTTGCTTGTTGTTTGTTTGTGCTTGTGCATGTAAGTGTATACCCTATGATACTCCTTACCTCAACACCAGTTGGCAAAAGGTACTTACCAAAACTGTCTTGGCTTAATTTTTCCATATTCTTAGATGTTCTGGCATTTCAAAACATGAGCCAAGATTGCTTATGTAACCAAAACTACTTTAGTAGCTTCTATTGAAAAAACTATGGAGAGCTATAAACTCCTTATGTTTTGAAGACAGAACCTTCAACTACTCCTACGTCTAGGATTCTCAAAACCATGTATAAAACCTTTTAATTCTACTCTTGGTAGGGATACCAAGGATTCATACCTTACTCAAACTCCAACCCTTCAAAATTAACCATCCTTAACCCCAAGCTAAGCTTGATGGTAACCCTAGTAGTAGTTGATTTGTTTGTAAGATGAGTTGCCTTGATCTGCTATTTGACTTGATTGCTTAGAAGTAGTATGATAAACTCTAGGAGCTCATCCTCTAGGATAAGAATACTTAAAATCCCAAAACCCTAAGCAAGAATACAAGTTGGATCTAATCTCTAGCTACTAGGGATCATGTAAAACCCTTAACTAGATCAGCTCTGAAGTGATCTAATTCTAGAAGCTTCCAAGTCAATGAAGACCAACATCAAGCAAGGATCCTTCCTACTCCATCTACACTTCAACATAATCCACTTGATGATGCTTTGGTACCTTGCAACCCATCAAAATCATCACCACTCACGTTCTAGTCAAAAACCCTAAATCTGCCAAATTTGGCCAAGTCTGGAAACTGTTTCAACATCCCCTTTTTGGATGTCTCCCTTTCTCAACCCTTGTGCCTTATTGGTAATGCACTTGAACCATATTGTTAACCATCCTAAGGACTACCACGGCCCACTCTTGCCCTTGGTTAGATCATCCTCCAACCCACTTGTTCTTGATGGTTTTGTAGGCAAGAAAATAACTATTCCTGCAAATCTAGTCAACATGCCTACTTTGACAGAAGCTCACACCATCATCCAACCTTCTATGGACCAACCCTTTGCATGGTTGTGTTATACTCATATAGGTATACCAACATATACTTCACTTGCTCCAAGTGGATCCTCGTGCTTCTTAAACCCACAAGGTTTCGAAGGCTAGTTGATAATCTTCTTTGGCAGGCTTATTTTATACAAAGTTTGAAATCAATTCTTGGGGAACTCAAACAAGATCAAGATCAAACCTCTATACCATGTTGATTTACATCACCTGGTCTATCCATCCATCTACACCATACCCCAAGGGGAGATCTGAAGTCCAAGATACAACCATGTTTTGATGGTATGAAATTAACCTCACCCTAGATCCTCAATCTAGGGTATTTCACCAAAATCAACTTGGATTCTCCAATCCCAAGGTTGCAAATGCTGTCTACCCCTTGTCTACATCCTCTACCTTGATCACGAAGATTTATCAAATATTATCCATAATTATTATGGCTCCAAATCTAATTAATCTCCTTAATAGACCAAATCCCCAAAACTTCTTCCATAAAGGAAAGTTTGGTTTTTGCCAAAACACTTCCTCAACTTTTGGATCAATTGAGATCCATGTATCATACCCTAACTTCCAACTTAAAAATAAATATTTTTGAATGGTTTTATTATTTCTTTTTGACCATTTTCTTAAATGGCTGAAATGGAATAATAATTGTTTTAAATACTTTTATCTTGCAATAAATCTTGGGAAAATTCTCCTAAGTGTATATTCACATTTGGGACCCTCTCAACTCAAAAACCCACCTTGTCCAATGTAAAAATATCAAATGAGCTCCAATACTTCACTTCTGCAGTTTTTGGATAATTGATACAAAGTGCTTCTAGAATTCTCTGAAAAATCCCAAATAAATCTCAGACATGCATCATAACCCTACCCATCTAGCAGCATCCTTATCTCAGTTGGTCAAGATCAAAAATCAAGACATACCACTTGATCATCCTTTATGGCTGATTTGGACATTAACCTTCTAGTACTCAAAAACCAAATTAAAACCCATCCAATCTTTTCCAACAAGCCTCCACAACACCACCCCTTAGTCCTGGTGCACTATAGCTAAGCTACTATAGCAACTCCTCTCCCTTGTCCTCTAGTGTTTGGAGGTACAGAATTGGAGTGGCACAACCACCTATTGCCAAAGGCTCTTGACACAGCAGCAACGCTTCCTCTCTCTGACCTACATCTAGACCAGATACCACCCTCCACGCCCACAACATCCTCCCCTGGTTTCACACCTCCCTCCCTTCCCCTCAAATGGACCTAGTCTCCCATGGACTACTCCCTCTCGGTATAAATGTCCTGAGGCCACACCAGCTCTCCCCTTCCCCCTCATTTCTCTCCTAGACCAATCTAGCCTCACCCCCTCGAGCTCTGCTCTCTCACAATGCCCCCTCCCACCATGGAAGGAGAGAAAACTCCTCTCGGTTTGGTTGTACTTCGAGCAAGGTTATCACGAATCCTGGCAATATCCGCCCCTTTTATTCTCTTCAGTGTGCTCCTCTCTTGCTACTCATCATGCCCTGAATCTCCCTTTTACGTAGGTTCACCGGAGGCCACCACCGCAAGATTGAGACCAAGCAGATCCTCACCTGCAACCCCGACGTTCCAGAGCCTCAGCCCTGCTGCATGCACCGCCAAGGAGACTCCCCGGACCTCCCCACACCCCTCAGTGACCTCGTAGTCGACATGTAGCATCACCCGAGGCCGCCTCGACGAGCTCCCGCAGCGTCCGGCGTAGCCGTTTTCGTGCGAGCCATCTCCAGACGTCGAACCCCACCTCGTCGACCATCGCTGGGATCGCCGTCGTTTACCGCTTCGCCCTGCGGCCTCCTCTTCGCCGGAGACGGCCCTAGTAAGGCTCCATGCACCCGCCGGCCCCACCGCTAGAGTTTCCTCCCTGTTCCGCGTCATTTCATGTGTGTTCTTTTCCTAAACCACATGGATCCACTTGTTACATTGCATGTGTGTTCTTTTCCTAAACTACAGGGATCCACTGGTGACATTGCATGTGTGTTCTTTTCCTAAACCACATTGATCCACTAGAGTCATTGCATGTGTGTTCTTTTCCTAAACCACGTGGATCCACTTGTGTTATTGGATGTGTGTTCTTTTCCTAAACGACATGTATCCAGTGGTGACATTTGCACGTGTGTTCTTTTCCTAAACCACATTGATCTACATGTGACATTGCATGTGTGTATTTTTCGTAAACCACATTGATCCACTAGTGTCATTGCATGTGTGTTCTTTTCTTGAACCACATGGATCCACCGGTTTCATTGCATGTGTGTACTTTTCCTAAACCACATGGATCCACTTGAGGCATTGCATGTGTGTTCTTTTCCGAAACCACATTGATCCACTAGTGACATTTGCATGTGTGTTCTTTTCCTAAACGACATCGATCCACTAGTGACATTGCATATGTGTTCATTTCCTGAACCACCTGGATCCACTGGTGACATTGCATGTGTTTTTTTTTTCAAAACCACACGGATCCATTAGTGACATTACATGTGTGTTCTTTTCCTGAACTACATGGATCCACTTGAGTCATTGCATGTGTGTTCTTGTCCTAAACCACATTGATCCACTAGACTCATTGCATGTGTGTTCTTTTCCTAATCCACATGGATCCACTTGTGACATTGCATGTGTGCTCTTTTCATAAACCACATTGATCCACTAGTGTCAGTACATGTGTGTTCTTTTCCTAAACAACATGGATCCACTGGTGTCATTGCATGTGTGTTTTTCCTAAACCACATGGATCCACTTGTGGCATTGCATGTGCGTTAATTTCCTAAACCACATTGATCCACTAGAGTCATTGCACGTGTGTTCTTTTCCTAAACCACATGGATCCACCGGTGACAGTGCATGTGTGTTCTTTTACTAAACCACATTGATCCACTAGAGTCATTGCATGTGTGTTCTTTTCTTAAGCCACATGGATACACTTGTGACATTGCATGTGTGTTCTTTTCCTAAACCACATTGATCCACTAGAGTCATTGCATGTGTGTTCTTTTCCTAAATCACATTGATCCACTCGAGTCATTGCATGTGTGTTCTTTTCCTAAATCACATTGATCCACTAGAGTCATTGCATGTCTGTTCTTTTCGTAAACCACATTGATCCAGTTGTGACATTGCATGTGTGCTATTTTCTTAAACCACATGGATCCACCAGTGACATTGCATGTGTGTTCTTTCCCTAAACTACATGGATCCACTGGTGACATTGCATGTGTGTTCTTTTCCTAAACCACATTGTTTCACTAGAGTCATCGCATGTGTGTTCTTTTTCTAAACCACATGCATCCACTAGAGTAATTGGATGTGTGTTCTTTTCTAAAACAACATGTATCCACTAGTGACATTTGCATGCGTGTTGATTTCCTAAACCACATTGATCTACTTGTGACATTGCATGTGTGTGTTTTTCATAAACCACATTGATCCACTAGTGTCATTGCATGTGTGTTCTTTTCCTAAACCACATGGATCCACTAGAGTCATTGGATGTGTGTTCTTATCCTAAACGACATGTATCCACTAGTGACATTTGCATGTGTGTTCTTTTCCTAAACCAAATTGATCTACTTGTGACATTGCCTGTGTGCTTTTCATAAACCACATTGATCCCCTAGTGTGATTGCATGTGTGTTATTTTCCTAAACCACATGGATCCACTAGAGTCATTGTATGTGTGTTCTTTTCCTAAACCACATGGATCCACTTGTGACATTGCATGTGTGTTCTTTTCCTAGACCACATAGATCCACTAGAGTCATTGCATGTGTGTTCTTTTCCTAAATCACATTGATCCACTAGAGTCATTGCATGTGTGTTGTTTTCGTAAACCACATGGATCCACTTGTGACATTGCATGTGTGTTCCTTTCTTAAACCACATGGATCCACTAGTGACATTGCATGTGTGTGCTTTTCCTAAACTACATGGATCCACTAGTAACATTGCATGGGTGTTCTTTTTCTAAACCACATTGTTCCACTAGAGTCATTGCATGTGTGTTCTTTTTCTAAACCACACGGATCCACTTGAGTCATTGGATGTGTGTTCTTTTCCTAAACGACATGTATCCACTGGTGACATTTCCATTTGTGTTGTTTTCCGAAACCACATTGATCTACTTGTGACATTGCATTTGTGTGTTTTTCGTAAACCACATTGATCCACTAGTGTCATTACATGTGTGTTCTTTTCCTGAACCATATGGATCCACTGGTGTCATTCCATGTGTGTTCTTTTCCTAAACCACATGTATCCGCTAGGGTCATTGCATGTGTGTTCATTTCCAAAACCACATTGATCCACTAGTGACATTTGCATGTGTGTTATTTTCCTAAACCACATGGATCCACTGGTGACATTGCATGTGTGTTCTTTTCTTAAACCAGATGGATCCACTAGTGACATTGCATGTGTTTTCTTTTCCTAAACCACACGGATCCATTAGTGATATAGCATGTGTGTTCTTTTCCTGAACTACACGGATCCACTGGAGTCATTGCATGTCTGTTCTTTTCCTAAACCACATTGATCCACTAGACTCATTGCATGTGTGCTCTTTTCCTAAACTACATTGACACACTAGAGTCAATGCATGTGTGTTCTTTTCCTAAACCACATGGATCCACTTGTGACATTGCATGTGTGCTCTTTTCCTAAACCACATGGATCCACCGGTGACATTGCAAGTGTGTTCTTTTCTAAACAACATGGATCCACTAGTGACATTGCATGTGTGTTCTTTTCCTGAACCAGATGGATCCACTAGAGTCATTGCATGTGTGTTCTTTTCCTAAACTACATGGATCCACATGTGACATTGCATGTGTGTTCTTTTCCTAAACCACATTGATCTAGAGTCATTGCATGTGCGTTATTTTCCTAAACCACATGGATCCACTGGTGACATTTTCATGTGTGTTGTTTTCCTAAACCACACTGATCTAGTTCTGACATTGCATGTGTGTTTTTTTTGTAAACCACATTGATCGACTAGTGTCATTACATGTGTGTTCTTTTCCTGAACCACGTGGATCCACTCGTGACATTGCATGTGTGTTCTTTTCCTAAACCACACTGATCCACTAGAGTCATTGCATGTGTGTTCTTTTCCTAAATCACATTGATCCACTCGAGTCATTGCATGTGTGTTCTTTTCCTAAATCACATTGATCCACTAGAGTCATTGCATGTCTGTTCTTTTCATAAACCACATTGATCCAGTTGTGACATTGCATGTGTGCTCTTTTCTTAAACCACATGGATCCACCAGTGACATTGCATGTGTGTTCTTTCCCTAAACTACATGGATCCACTGGTGACATTGCATGTGTGTTCTTTTCCTAAACCACATTGTTTCACTAATGTCATCACATGTGTGTTCTTTTTCTAAACCACATGCATCCACTAGAGTAATTGGATGTGTGTCCTTTTCTAAAACAACATGTATCCACTAGTGACATTTGCATGCGTGTTGTTTTCCTAAACCACATTGATCTACTTGTGACATTGCATGTGTGTGTTTTTCATAAACCACATTGATCCACTAGTGTCATTGCATGTGTGTTCTTTTCCTAAACCACATGGATCCACTAGAGTCATTGGATGTGTGTTCTTATCCTAAACGACATGTATCCACTAGTGACATTTGCATGTGTGTTCTTTTCCTAAACCAAATTGATCTACTTGTGACATTGCCTGTGTGCTTTTCATAAACCACATTGATCCACTAGTGTGATTGCATGTGTGTTATTTTCCTAAACCACATGGATCCACTTGTGGCATTGCATGTGTGTTAATTTCCTAAACCACATTGATCCACAAGAATCATTGCATGTGTGTTCTTTTCGTAAACCACATGGATCCACCGGTGACATTGCATCTGTGTTCTTTTACTAAACCACATTGATCCACTAGAGTCATTGTATGTGTGTTCTTTTCCTAAACCACATGGATCCACTTGTGACATTGCATGTGTGTTCTTTTCCTAGACCACATAGATCCACTAGAGTCATTGCATGTGTGTTCTTTTCCTAAATCACATTGATCCACTAGAGTCATTGCATGTGTGTTGTTTTCGTAAACCACATGGATCCACTTGTGACATTGCATGTGTGTTCCTTTCTTAAACCACATGGATCCACTAGTGACATTGCATGTGTGTTCTTTTCCTAAACTACATGGATCCACTAGTGACATTGCATGGGTGTTCTTTTTCTAAACCACATTGTTCCACTAGAGTCATTGCATGTGTGTTCTTTTTCTAAACCACACGGATCCACTTGAGTCATTGGATGTGTGTTCTTTTCCTAAACGACATGTATCCACTGGTGACATTTCCATTTGTGTTGTTTTCCTAAACCACATTGATCTACTTGTGACATTGCATTTGTGTGTTTTTCGTAAACCACATTGATCCACTAGTGTCATTACATGTGTGTTCTTTTCCTGAACCATATGGATCCACTGGTGTCATTGCATGTGTGTTCTTTTCCTAAACCACATGTATCCGCTAGGGTCATTGCATGTGTGTTCATTTCCAAAACCACATTGATCCACTAGTGACATTTGCATGTGTGTTATTTTCCTAAACCACATGGATCCACTGGTGACATTGCATGTGTGTTCTTTTCTTAAACCAGATGGATCCACTAGTGACATTGCATGTGTTTTCTTTTCCTAAACCACACGGATCCATTAGTGATATAGCATGTGTGTTCTTTTCCTGAACTACACGGATCCACTTGAGTCATTGCATGTCTGTTCTTTTCCTAAACCACATTGATCCACTAGACTCATTGCATGTGTGCTCTTTTCCTAAACTACATTGACACACTAGAGTCAATGCATGTGTGTTCTTTTCCTAAACCACATGGATCCACTTGTGACATTGCATGTGTGCTCTTTTCCTAAACCACATGGATCCACCGGTGACATTGCAAGTGTGTTCTTTTCTAAACAACATGGATCCACTAGTGACATTGCATGTGTGTTCTTTTCCTGAACCAGATGGATCCACTAGAGTCATTGCATGTGTGTTCTTTTCCTAAACTACATGGATCCACATGTGACATTGCATGTGTGTTCTTTTCCTAAACCACATTGATCTAGAGTCATTGCATGTGCGTTATTTTCCTAAACCACATGGATCCACTGGTGACATTTTCATGTGTGTTGTTTTCCTAAACCACACTGATCTAGTTCTGACATTGCATGTGTTTTTTTTTTGTAAACCACATTGATCGACTAGTGTCATTACATGTGTGTTCTTTTCCTGAACCACGTGGATCCACTGGTGACATTTCATGTGTGTTCTTTTCCTAAACCACATTGCTCCATTAGAGTCATTGCATGTGTGTTCTTTTCCTAAATCACATTGATCCACTCGAGTCATTGCATGTGTGTCTTTTCCTAAATCACATTGATCCACTAGAGTCATTGCATGTCTGTTCTTTTCGTAAACCACATTGATCCAGTTCTGACATTGCATGTGTGCTCTTTTCTTAAACCACATGGATCCACCAGTGACATTGCATGTGTGTTCTTTCCCTAAACTACATGGATCCACTGGTGACATTGCATGTGTGTTCTTTTCCTAAACCACATTGTTTCACTAGAGTCATCGCATGTGTGTTCTTTTTCTAAACCACATGCATCCAGTAGAGTAATTGGATGTGTGTTCTTTTCTAAAACAACATGTATCCACTTGTGACATTTGCATGCGTGTTGTTTTCCTAAACCACATTGATCTACTTGTGACATTGCATGTGTGTGTTTTTCATAAACCACATTGATCCACTAGTGTCATTGCATGTGTGTTCTTTTCCTAAACCACATGGATCCACTAGAGTCATTGGATGTGTGTTCTTATCCTAAACGACATGTATCCACTAGTGACATTTGCATGTGTGTTCTTTTCCTAAACCAAATTGATCTACTTGTGACATTGCCTGTGTGCTTTTCATAAACCACATTGATCCACTAGTGTGATTGCATGTGTGTTATTTTCCTAAACCACATGGATCCACTTGTGGCATTGCATGTGTGTTAATTTGCTAAACCACATTGATCCACAAGAATCATTGCATGTGTGTTCTTTTCGTAAACCACATGGATCCACCGGTGACATTGCATCTGTGTTCTTTTACTAAACCACATTGATCCACTAGAGTCATTGTATGTGTGTTCTTTTCCTAAACCACATGGATCCACTTGTGACATTGCATGTGTGTTCTTTTCCTAGACCACATAGATCCACTAGCGTCATTGCATGTGTGTTCTTTTCCTAAATCACATTGATCCACTAGAGTCATTGCATGTGTGTTGTTTTCGTAAACCACATGGATCCACTTGTGACATTGCATGTGTGTTCCTTTCTTAAACCACATGGATCCACTAGTGACATTGCATGTGTGTTCTTTTCCTAAACTACATGGATCCACTAGTGACATTGCATGGGTGTTCTTTTTCTAAACCACATTGTTCCACTAGAGTCATTGCATGTGTGTTCTTTTTCTAAACCACACGGATCCACTTGAGTCATTGGATGTGTGTTCTTTTCCTAAACGACATGTATCCACTGGTGACATTTCCATTTGTGTTGTTTTCCTAAACCACATTGATCTACTTGTGACATTGCATTTGTGTGTTTTTCGTAAACCACATTGATCCACTAGTGTCATTACATGTGTGTTCTTTTCCTGAACCATATGGATCCACTGGTGTCATTGCATGTGTGTTCTTTTCCTAAACCAGATGGATCCACTTGTGACATTTGCATGTGTGTTATTTTCCTAAACCACATGGATCCACTGGTGACATTGCATGTGTGTTCTTTTCTTAAACCAGATGGATCCACTAGTGACATTGCATGTGTTTTCTTTTCCTAAACCACACGGATCCATTAGTGATATAGCATGTGTGTTCTTTTCCTGAACTACACGGATCCACTGGAGTCATTGCATGTCTGTTCTTTTCCTAAACCACATTGATCCACTAGACTCATTGCATGTGTGCTCTTTTCCTAAACTACATTGACACACTAGAGTCAATGCATGTGTGTTCTTTTCCTAAACCACATGGATCCACTTGTGACATTGCATGTGTGCTCTTTTCCTAAACCACATGGATCCACCGGTGACATTGCAAGTGTGTTCTTTTCTAAACAACATGGATCCACTAGTGACATTGCATGTGTGTTCTTTTCCTAAACCAGATGGATCCACTAGAGTCATTGCATGTGTGTTCTTTTCCTAAACTACATGGATCCACATGTGACATTGCATGTGTGTTCTTTTCCTAAACCACATTGATCTAGAGTCATTGCATGTGCGTTATTTTCCTAAACCACATGGATCCACTGGTGACATTTTCATGTGTGTTGTTTTCCTAAACCACACTGATCTAGTTCTGACATTGCATGTGTGTTTTTTTTGTAAACCACATTGATCGACTAGTGTCATTACATGTGTGTTCTTTTCCTGAACCACGTGGATCCACTGGTGTCATCGCATGTGTGTTCTTTTTCTAAACCACATGGATCCACTAGAGTCATTGGATGTGTGTTCTTTTCCTAAACGACATGTATCCACTAATGACATTTGCATGTGTGTTCTTTTCCTCAACCACATTCATCTACTTGTGACATTGCCTGTGTGCATTTCATAAACCACATTGATCCACTAGTGTCATTATATGTGTGTTCTTTTCCTAAACAACATGGATCCACTGGTGTCATTGCATGTGTGTTCTTTTCCTAAACCACGTCGATCCACTTGTGGCATTGCATGTGTGTTCATTTCCTAAACCACATTGATCCACTAGAGTCATTGCATGTGTGTTATTTTCCTAAACCACATGGATCCACCGGTGACATTGCATGTGTGTTCTTTTACCCAACCACATTGATCCACTAGAGTCATTGCACGTGTGTTCTTTTCCTAAACCACATTGATACACTTGTGACATTGCATGTGTGTTCTTTTCCTAAACCAGATTGATCCACTAGAGTCATTGCATGTGTGTTCTATTCCTAAATCACATTGATCCATTTGAGTCATTGCAGGTGTGTTCTTTTCCTAAATCACATTGATCCACTAGAGTCATTGCATGTGTGTTCTTTTCGTAAACCACATGGATCCACTTGTGACATTGCATGTGTGTTCTTTTCTTAAACCACATGGATCCACTAGTGACATTGCATGTGTGTTCTTTTCCAAAACTACATGGATCCACTGGTGACATTGCATGTGTGTTCTTTTTCTAAACCACATTGTTCCACTAGCGTCATCGCATGTGTGATCTTTTTCTAAACCACATGGATCCACTAGAGCCATTGGATGTGTGTTCTTTTCCTAAACGACATGTATCCACTAGTGACATTTGCATGTGCGTTCTTTTCCTAAACCACATTGATCTACTTGTGACATTGCATGTGTGTGTTTTTCGTAAACCACGTTGATCCACTAGTGTCATTACATGTGTGTTCTTTTCCTGAACCACATGGATCCACTGGTGTCATTGCGTGTGTGTTCTTTTCCTAAACCACATGGATCCACTTGTGACATTGCATGTGGGTTCTTTTCCTAAACTACATGGATCCACTAGTGACATTGCATGTGTGTTCTTTTTCCTAAACCACATTGATGCACTAGAGTCATTGCATGTGTGTTCTTTTCCTAAACCAAATGGATCCACTAGCGTCATTGGATGTGTGTTCTTTTCCTAAACGACATGTATCCACTGGAGACATTTGCACGTGTGTTCTTTTCCTAAACCACATTGATCTACTTGTGACATTGCATGTGTGTATTTTTCGTAAACCACATTGATCCACTAGTGTCATTGCAGGTGTGTTCTTTTCCTAAACCACATGGATCCACTAGTGTCATTGCATGTGTGTACTTTTCCTAAACTACATGGATCCACTTGAAGCATTGCATGTGTGTTCATTTCCAAAACCACATTGATCCACTAGTGACATTTGCATGTGTGTTCTTTTCCTAAACCACATGGATCCACTAGTGACATTGCATGTGTGTTCTTTTCCTGAACTACATGGATTCACTAGAGTCATTGCATGTGTGTACTTTTCCTAAACCACATTGATCCACTAGACTCATTGCATGTGTGTTCTTTTCCGAAACCATATTGACACACTAGAGTCATTGCATGTGTGTTCTTTTCCTAAACCACATGGATCCACTTGTGACATTGCATGTGTGCTCTTTTCCTAAACCACATGGATCCACCGGTGACATTGCAGGTGTGTTCTTTTCTAAACACCATGGATCCACTGGTGACATTGCCTGTGTGTTCTTTTCCAGGACCAGATGGATCCACTAGAGTCATTGCATGTGTGTTCTTTTCCTAAAGTAGATGGATCCACAGGTGACATTGCATGTGTGTTCTTCTCCTAAACGACATTGATCTACTAGAGTCATTGCATGTGTGTTATTTTCGTAAACCACGTGGATCCACTAGAGCCATTGCATGTGTGTTGTTTTCCTAAACCACATGCATCCACTGGTGACATTTTCATGTGTGTTCTTTTCCTAAACCACATTTATCTACTTGTGACATTGCATCTGTGTTTTTTTCCTGTACCACATTGATCCACTAGTGCCATTGCATGTGTGGTATTTTCGTGAAACACATGGATCCACTGGTGTCATGGCATGCGTGTTTTTTCCTAAACCACATTGATCCACTTGAGGCATTGCATTTGTGTTATTTTCTCGAAATACATGGATCCATTAGTGACATTGCATGTGTGTTCTATTCCTAAATCACATTGATCCATTTGAGTCATTACAGGTGTGTTCTTTTCCTAAATCACATTGATCCACTAGAGTCATTGCATGTGTGTTCTTTTCGTAAACCACATGGATCCACTTGTGACATTGCATGTGTGTTCTTTTCTTAAACCACATGGATCCACTAGTGACATTGCATGTGTGTTCTTTTCCAAAACTACATGGATCCACTGGTGACATTGCATGTGTGTTCTTTTTCTAAACCACATTGTTCCACTAGCGTCATCGCATGTGTGATCTTTTTCTAAACCACATGGATCCACTAGAGCCATTGGATGTGTGTTCTTTTCCTAAACGACATGTATCCACTAGTGACATTTGCATGTGCGTTCTTTTCCTAAACCACATTGATCTACTTGTGACATTGCATGTGTGTGTTTTTCGTAAACCACGTTGATCCACTAGTGTCATTACATGTGTGTTCTTTTCCTGAACCACATGGATCCACTGGTGTCATTGCGTGTGTGTTCTTTTCCTAAACCACATGGATCCACTTGTGACATTGCATGTGGGTTCTTTTCCTAAACTACATGGATCCACTAGTGACATTGCATGTGTGTTCTTTTTCCTAAACCACATTGATGCACTAGAGTCATTGCATGTGTGTTCTTTTCCTAAACCAAATGGATCCACTAGCGTCATTGGATGTGTGTTCTTTTCCTAAACGACATGTATCCACTGGAGACATTTGCACGTGTGTTCTTTTCCTAAACCACATTAATCTACTTGTGACATTGCATGTGTGTATTTTTCGTAAACCACATTGATCCACTAGTGTCATTGCAGGTGTGTTCTTTTCCTAAACCACATGGATCCACTAGTGTCATTGCATGTGTGTACTTTTCCTAAACTACATGGATCCACTTGAAGCATTGCATGTGTGTTCATTTCCAAAACCACATTGATCCACTAGTGACATTTGCATGTGTGTTCTTTTCCTAAACCACATGGATCCACTAGTGACATTGCATGTGTGTTCTTTTCCTGAACTACATGGATTCACTAGAGTCATTGCATGTGTGTACTTTTCCTAAACCACATTGATCCACTAGACTCATTGCATGTGTGTTCTTTTCCGAAACCATATTGACACACTAGAGTCATTGCATGTGTGTTCTTTTCCTAAACCACATGGATCCACTTGTGACATTGCATGTGTGCTCTTTTCCTAAACCACATGGATCCACCGGTGACATTGCAGGTGTGTTCTTTTCTAAACACCATGGATCCACTGGTGACATTGCCTGTGTGTTCTTTTCCAGGACCAGATGGATCCACTAGAGTCATTGCATGTGTGTTCTTTTCCTAAAGTAGATGGATCCACAGGTGACATTGCATGTGTGTTCTTCTCCTAAACGACATTGATCTACTAGAGTCATTGCATGTGTGTTATTTTCGTAAACCACGTGGATCCACTAGAGCCATTGCATGTGTGTTGTTTTCCTAAACCACATGCATCCACTGGTGACATTTTCATGTGTGTTCTTTTCCTAAACCACATTTATCTACTTGTGACATTGCATCTGTGTTTTTTTCCTGTACCACATTGATCCACTAGTGCCATTGCATGTGTGGTATTTTCGTGAAACACATGGATCCACTGGTGTCATGGCATGCGTGTTTTTTCCTAAACCACATTGATCCACTTGAGGCATTGCATTTGTGTTATTTTCTCGAAATACATGGATCCATTAGTGACATTGCATGTGTGTTCATTTCCTGAACCACATGGATCCACTAGAGTCATTGCATGTGTTTTCTTTTCCTAAAACACATTGATCCACTATAGTCATTGCATGTGTGTTCTTTTCCTAAATGACATGTATCCACTAGTGACATTTGCATGTGCGTTCTTTTCCTAAACCACATGGATCTACTTGTGACATTGCATCTGTGTTTTTTCATAAACCACATTGATCCACTAGTGTCATTGAATGTGTCTTCTTTTCCTAAACCACATGGATCCACTAGAGTCATTGCATGTGTGTTCTATTCGTAAACCACATTGATCCACTAGAGTCATTGCATGTGTGTTCTTTTCCTAAACCACATGGATCCACTTGTGACATTGCATGTGTGTTCTATTCCTAAACCACATGGATCCACTAGTCACATTGCATGTGTGATCTTTTCCTAAACCACATGGATCCACTTGTGACATTGCATGTGTGTTCTTTTCCTAAACCACATTGATCCACTAGTGACTTTTGCATGTGTGCTCCTTTCCTAAACCACATGGATCCACCGGTGACATTGCATGTGTGTTCTTTTCCTAAACCACATGGATCCACTTCTGACATTGCATGTTTGTTCTTTTCCTAAACCACATTGATCCACTAGTGACTTTTTCATGTGTGCTCTTTTCCTAAACCACATGGATCCACTAGAGTCATTAAATGTGTGTTCTTTTCCTAAACCCCATGGATCCACTAGAGTCATTGCATGTGTGTTCTTTTCCTAAATCACATTGATCCACTAGAGTCTGCATGTGTGTTCTTTTCGTAAACCACATGGATCCACTTGTGACATTGCATGTGTGTTCTTTTCTTAAACTACATGTATCCACTAGTGACATTGCATGGTTGTTCCTTTTCTAAACCACATTGTTCCACTAGAGTCATTGCATGTGTATTTTTTTCTAAACCACATGGATCCACTAGAGTCATTGGATGTGCGTTCTTTTCCTAAAAGATATGTATCGACTAGTGAAGGTTGCATGTGTGTTGTTTTCCTAAACCACCTTGATCTACTTGTGACATTGCATGTGTGTGTTTTTTGTAAACCACATTGATCCACTAGTGTCATTACATGTTTGTTCTTTTCCTGAACCACACGGATCCACTAGTGTCATTACATGTCTGTGCTTTTCCTAAACCACATGGATCCACTATAGTCATTGTATGTGTGTTCTTTTCCTAAACCACATGGATCCACTTGTGACATTGCATGTGCGTTATTTTCCTAAACCACATGGATCCACCGGTGCCATTGCATTTGTGTTCTTTTCCTAAACCACATGGATCCACTTGTGACATTGCATGTGTGTTCTTTTCCTAAACCACATTGATCCAGTAGTGAATTTTGCATGTGTGCTCTTTTCCTAAACAACATGGATCCACCGGTGACATTGCATTTCTGTTCTTTTCCTAAACCACATGGATCCACTTGTGACATTGCATGTTTGTTCTTTTCCTAAACCAAATTGATCCACTAGTGACTTTTGCATGTGTGCTCTTTTCCTAAACCACATGGATCCACTAGAGTCATTAAATGTGTGTTTTTCCCTAACCCCATGGATCCACTAGAGTCATTGCATGTGTGTTCTTTTCCTAAATCACATTGATCCACTAGAGTCATTGCATGTGTGTTCTTTTCGTAAACCACATGGATCCACTTGTGACATTGCATGTGTGTTCTTTTCTTAAACCACATGGATCCACAAGTTACATTGCATGTGTGTTCTTTTCCTAAACTACATGGATCCACTAGTGACATTGCATGTGTGTTCCTTTTCTAAACCACATTGTTCCACTAGAGTCATTGCATGTGTATTTTTTTTCTAAACCACATTGATCCACTATAGGCATTGTATGTGTGTTCTTTTCCTAAACGATATGTATCCACTGGTGACATTTGCATGTGTGTTCTTTTCCTAAACCACATTGATCTACCTGTGACATTGCATGTGTGTGTTTTTCTAAACCACATTGATCCACTAGTGTCATTACATGTGTGTTCTTTTCCTTAACCACATGGATCCACTGGTGTAACTGCCTGTGTGTTCTTTTCCTAAACCACATGGATCCGCTTGTGACATTACATGTGTGTTCTTTTCTTAAACCACATGGAACCACTCATGACATTACATGTGTTTTATTTTCCTAAACTACATGGATCCACTAGGGACATTGCATGTGTGTTCTTTTCCTAAACCACATTGATCCACTAGAGTCATTGCATGTGTGTGCTTTTCCTAAACCACATGGATCCGCTAGCGTCATTGGATGTGTGTTCTTTTGCTAAACGACATGTATCCACTGGTGACATTTGCACGTATGTTCTTTTCCTAAACCACATTGATCTTCTTGTGATATTGCATGTGTGTATTTTTTCGTAAACCACATTAATCCACTAGTGTCATTGCATCTGTGTTCTTTTCTTGAACCACATGCATCCATTGGTTTCATTCCATGTGTGTTCTTTTCCTAAACCACATGGATCCACTTGAGGCATTGCATGTGTGTTCATTTCCAAAACCACATTGATCCACTAGTGACATTTGCATGTGTGTTTTTTCCTAAACCACATGGATCCAATAGTGACATTGCATGTGTCTTCTTTTCCTAAAGCAGATGGATCCACTTGTGACATTTCATGTGTGTTCTTTTCCTAAACCACATGGATCCACTAGTGACATTGCATGTCTGTTCTTTTCCTGAACCACATGGATCAACTAGAGTCCTTGCATGTGTGTTCTTTTCCTAAATCACATTGATCCACTAGACTCATTGCATTTGTGTTCTTTTCCTAAACCACATTGATCCACTAGAGTCATTGCATGTGTGTTATTTTCCTAAACCACATGGATCCACTTGTGACATTGCATGTGTTCTCTTTTCCTAAACCACATGGATCCACCAGTGACATTGCATGTGTGTTCTTTTCCTAAACCACATGGATCCAATTGTGACATTGCATGTGTGTTCTTTTCCTAAGCCACATTGATCTACTAGAGTCACTGCATGTGTGTTCTTTTCCTAAACCACATGGATCCACTAGTGACATTGCATGTGTGTTCTTTTCCTGAACTACATGGATTCACTAGAGTCATTGCATGTGTGTACTTTTCCTAAACCACATTGATCCACTAGACTCATTGCATGTGTGTTCTTTTCCGAAACCATATTGACACACTAGAGTCATTGCATGTGTGTTCTTTTCCTAAACCACATGGATCCACTTGTGACATTGCATGTGTGATCTTTTCCTAAACCACATGGATCCACCGGTGACATTGCAGGTGTGTTCTTTTCTAAACACCAGGGATCCACTGGTGACATTGCCTGTGTGTTCTTTTCCAGGACCAGATGGATCCACTAGAGTCATTGCATGTGTGTTCTTTTCCTAAAGTAGATGGATCCACAGGTGACATTGCATGTGTGTTCTTCTCCTAAACGACATTGATCTACTAGAGTCATTGCATGTGTGTTATTTTCCTAAACCACGTGGGTCCACTAGAGCCATTGCATGTGTGTTGTTTTCCTAAACCACATGTATCCACTGGTGACATTTTCATGTGTGTTCTTTTCCTAAACCACATTTATCTACTTGTGACATTGCATCTGTGTTTTTTTCCTGTACCACATTGATCCACTAGTGCCATTGCATGTGTGGTCTTTTCGTGAAACACATGGATCCACTGGTGTCATGGCATGCGTGTTTTTTCCTAAACCACATTGATCCACTTGAGGCATTGCATTTGTGTTATTTTCTCGAAATACATGGATCCATTAGTGACATTGCATGTGTGTTCATTTCCTGAACCACATGGATCCACTAGAGTCATTGCATGTGTTTTCTTTTCCTAAACCACATTGATCCACTGTAGTCATTGCATGTGTGTGCTTTTCCTAAATGACATGTATCCACTAGTGACATTTGCATGTGCGTTCTTTTCCTAAACCACATGGATCTACTTGTGACATTGCATCTGTGTTTTTTCCTAAACCACATGGATCCACTAGAGTCATTGCATGTGTGTTCTATTCGTAAACCACATTGATCCACTAGAGTCATTGCATGTGTGTTCCTTTCCTAAACCACATGGATCCACTTGTGACATTGCATGTGTGTTCTATTCCTAAACCACATGGATCCACTAGTCACATTGCATGTGTGATCTTTTCCTAAACCACATGGATCCACTTGTGACATTGCATGTGTGTTCTTTTCCTAAACCACATTGATCCACTAGTGACTTTTGCATGTGTGCTCCTTTCCTAAACCACATGGATCCACCGGTGACATTGCATGTGTGTTCTTTTCCTAAACCACATGGATCCACTTCTGACATTGCATGTTTGTTCTTTTCCTAAACCACATTGATCCACTAGTGACTTTTTCATGTGTGCTCTTTTCCTAAACCACATGGATCCACTAGAGTCATTAAATGTGTGTTCTTTTCCTAAACCCCATGGATCCACTGGAGTCATTGCATGTGTGTTCTTTTCCTAAATCACATTGATCCACTAGAGTCTGCATGTGTGTTCTTTTCGTAAACCACATGTATCCACTTGTGACATTGCATGTGTTCTTTTCTTAAACTACATGTATCCACTAGTGACATTGCATGGTTGTTCCTTTTCTAAACCACATTGTTCCACTAGAGTCATTGGATGTGTATTTTTTTCTAAACCACATGGATCCACTAGAGTCATTGGATGTGCGTTCTTTTCCTAAAAGACATGTATCGACTAGTGAAGGTTGCATGTGTGTTGTTTTCCTAAACCACCTTGATCTACTTGTGACATTGCATGTGTGTGTGTTTTGTAAACCACATTGATCCACTAGTGTCATTACATGTTTGTTCTTTTCCTGAACCACACGGATCCACTAGTGTCATTACATGTGTGTGCTTTTCCTAAACCACATGGATCCACTATAGTCATTGTATGTGTGTTCTTTTCCTAAACCACATGGATCCACTTGTGACATTGCATGTGTGTTCTTTTCCTAAACCACATGGATCCACTAGTGACATTGCATGTGTGATCTTTTCCTAAACCACATGTATCCACTTGTGACAATGCATGTGTGTTATTTTCCTAAACCACATGGATCCACCGGTGCCATTGCATTTGTGTTCTTTTCCTAAACCACATGGATCCACTTGTGACATTGCATGTGTGTTCTTTTCCTAAACCACATTGATCCAGTAGTGAATTTTGCATGTGTGCTCTTTTCCTAAACCACATGGATCCACCGGTGACATTGCATTTCTGTTCTTTTCCTAAACCACATGGATCCACTTATGACATTGCATGTTTGTTCTTTTCCTAAACCAAATTGATCCACTAGTGACTTTTGCATGTGTGCTCTTTTCCTAAACCACATGGATCCACTAGAGTCATTAAATGTGTGTTTTTTCCCTAACCCCATGGATCCACTAGAGTCATTGCATGTGTGTTCTTTTCCTAAATCACATTGATCCACTAGAGTCATTGCATGTGTGTTCTTTTCGTAAACCACATGGATCCACTTGTGACATTGCATGTGTGTTCTTTTCTTAAACCACATGGATCCACAAGTTACATTGCATGTGTGTTATTTTCCTAAACTACATGGATCCACTAGTGACATTGCATGTGTGTTCCTTTTCTAAACCACATTGATCCACTATAGGCATTGTATGTGTGTTCTTTTCCTAAACGATGTGTATCCACTGGTGACATTTGCATGTGTGTTCTTTTCCTAAACCACATTGATATACTTGTGACATTGCATGTGTGTGTTTTTCGTAAACCACATTGATCCACTAGTGTCATTACATGTGCGTTCTTTTCCTTAACCACATGGGTCCACTTGTGTAACTGCCTGTGTGTTCTTTTCCTAAACCACATGGATCCGCTTGTGACATTGCATGTGTGTTCTTTTCTTAAACCACATGGAACCACTCATGACATTACATGTGTTTTATTTTCCTAAACTACATGGATCCACTAGGGACATTGCATGTGTGTTCTTTTCCTAAACCACATTGATCCACTAGAGTCATTGCATGTGTGTGCTTTTCCTAAACCACATGGATCCGCTAGCGTCATTGGATGTGTGTTCTTTTGCTAAACGACATGTATCCACTGGTGACATTTGCACGTATGTTCTTTTCCTAAACCACATTGATCTTCTTGTGACATTGGATGTGTGTATTTTTTCGTAAACCATATTGATCCACTAGTGTCATTGCATCTGTGTTCTTTTCTTGAACCACATGCATCCATTGGTTTCATTCCATGTGTGTTCTTTTCCTAAACCACATGGATCCACTTGAGGCATTGCATGTGTGTTCATTTCCAAAACCACATTGATCCATTAGTGACATTTGCATGTGTGTTTTTTCCTAAACCACATGGATCCACTAGTGACATTGCATGTGTGTTCTTTTCCTAAAGCAGATGGATCCACTTGTGACATTTCATGTGTGTTCTTTTCCTAAACCACATGGATCCACTAGTGACATTGCATGTCTATTCTTTTCCTGAACCACATGGATCAACTAGAGTCCTTGCATGTGTGTTCTTTTCCTAAATCACATTGATCCACTAGACTCATTGCATTTGTGTTCTTTTCCTAAACCACATTGATCCACTAGAGTCATTGCATGTGTGTTATTTTCCTAAACCACATGGATCCACTTGTGACATTGCATGTGTTCTCTTTTCCTAAACCACATGGATCCACCAGTGACATTGCATGTGTGTTCTTTTCCTAAACCACATGGATCCACTTGTGACATTGCATGTGTGTTCTTTTCCTAAGCCACATTGATCTACTAGAGTCACTGCATGTGTGTTATTTTTCTAAACCACATGGATCCACTAGAGTCATTGCATGTGTGTTGTTTTCCTAAACCACATGTATCCACTGGTGGCATTTTCATGTTTGTTCTTTTCCTAAACCACATTTATCTACTTGTGACACTGCATGTGTGTTATTTTCCTGTACCACATTGGTCCACTAGTGCCATTGCATGTGTGTTCTTTTCCTGAACCACATGGATCCACTTGTGTCATTACAAGCGTGTTTTTCCTAAACCACATGGATCCACTTGAGGCATTGCATGTGTGTTCTTTTCCGAAACCACATTGATCCACTGGTGACATATGCATGTGTGTTCTTTTCCTTAACTACATGGATCCACTAGTGACATTGCATGTGGGTTCATTTCCAGAACCACATGGATCCACTAGAGACATTGCATGTGTGTTCTTTTTCTAAACCGCATTGATCCACTATAGTCATTACATGTGTGTTCTTTTCCTAAACGACATGTATCCACTAGTGACATTTGCATGTGTGTTCTTTTCCTAAACCACATTGATCTACTTGTGGCATTGCATGTGTGTGTTTTTGTAAACCACATTGATCCACTAGTGTCATTACATGTGTGTTCTTTTCCTGAACCACATGGATCTACTGGTGTCATTTCATGTGTGTTCTTTTCCTAAACCACATGGATCCACTTGTTACATGGCATGTGTGTTCTTTTCCTAAACCACATTGATCCACTAGAGTCATTGCATGTGTGTTCATTTCCAAAACCACATGGATCCACTTGTGACATTGGATGTGTGTTCTTTTCCTAAACCACATGGATCCACTAGTGACATTGCATGTGTGTTCTTTTCCTAAACCACATGGATCCACTAGTCTCATTGCATTTGTGTTCTTTTCCTAAACCACTTTGATCCACTAGAGTCATTGCATGTGTGTTCTTTTCCTAAACCACATTGATCCACAAGAGTCATTGCATGTGTGTTCTTTTCCTAAACAACATGTATCCACTGGTGACATTTGCACGTGTGTTCTTTTCCTAAACCACATTGATCTACTTGTGACATTGCATGTGTGTATTTTTCGTAAACCACAAGTATCCACTAGTGTCATTACATGTGTGTTCTTTTCTTGAACCACATGGATCCAGTGGTGTCATTGCATTTGTGTACTTTTCCTAAACCACATGGATCCACTTGAGGCATTGCATGTGTGTTCATTTCCAAAACCACATTGATCCACTAGTGACATTTGCATGTGTGTTCTTTTCCTAAACCACATGGATCCACTGGTGACATTGCATGTGTGTTCTTTTCTTAAACCAGATGGATCCACTGGTGACATTGCATGTGTTTTCTTTTCCGAAACCACACGGATCCATTACTGACATTGCATGTCTGTTCTTGTCCTGAACTACATGGATCCACTGGAGTCATTGCATGTGTGTTCTTTTCATAAACCACATTTATCCACTAGACTCATTGCATGTGTGTTCTTTTCCTAAACCACATGGATCCACTTGTGACATTGCATGTGTGCTCTTTTCCTAAACCACATGGATCCAACGGTGACATTGCAACCGTGTTCTTTTCTAAACAACATGGATCCACAGTGACATTGCATGTGTGTTCTTTTCCTAATTCAGATGGATCCACTGGAGTCATTGCATGTGTGTTCTTTTCCTAAACTACCTGGATCCACAGGTGACATTGCATGTGTGCTTTTCTTAAACCACATTGATCCACTAGTGTCATTACATGTGTGTTCTTTTCCTAAACAACATGGATCCACTTGTGGCATTGCATGTGTGTTAATTTCCTAAACCACATGGATCCACCGGTGACATTGCATGTGTGTTCTTTTACTAAACCACATTGATCCACTAGAGTCATTGCATGTGTGTTCTTTTCCTAAATCACATTGATCCACTAGAGTCATTGCATGTGTGTTCTTTTCCTAAATCACATTGATCCACTAGAGTCATTGCATGTGTGTTCTTTTTGTAAACCACATGGATTCACTTGTGACATTGCATGTGTGTTCCTTTCTAAAACCACATGGATCCACTAGTGACATTGCATGTGTGTTCTTTTCCTAAACTACATGGATCCACTAGTGACATTGCATGGGTGTTCTTTTTCTAAACCACATTGTTCCACTAGAGTCATTGCATGTGTGTTTTTTTCTAAACCACATGGATCCACTAGAGTCATTGGATGTGTGTTCTTTTCCTAGACGACATGTATCCATTAGTGACATTTCCATTTGTGTTGTTTTCCTAAACTACATTGATCTACTTGTGACATTGCATGTGTGTGTTTTTCGTAAACCACATTGATCCACTAGTGTCATTACATGTGTGTTCTTTTCCTAAACCATATGGATCCATAGTTGTCATTGCATGTGTGTTCTTTTCCTAAACCACATGTATCCGCTAGGGTCATTGCATGTGTGTCCATTTCCAAAACCACATTGATCCACTAGTGACATTTGCATGTGTGTGATTTTCCTAAACCACATGGATCCACTGGTGACATTGCGTGTGTGTTCTTTTCTTAAACCAGATGGATCCACTAGTGACATTGCATGTGTTTTCTTTTCCTAAACCACACGGATCCATTAGTGACATAGCATGTGTGTTCTTTTCCTGAACTACACAGATCCACTTGAGTCATTGCATGTGTGTTCTTTTCCTAAACTACATTGATCCACTAGACTCATTACATGTGTGTTCTTTTCCTAAACCACATTGACACACTAGAGTCATTGCATGTGTGTTCTTTTCCTAAACCACATGGATCCACTTGTGACATTGCATGTGTGCTCTTTTCCTAAACCACATGGATCCACCGGTGACATTGCAAGTGTGTTCTTTTCTAAACAACATGGATCCACTAGTGACATTGCATGTGTGTTCTTTTCATGAACCAGATGGATCCACTGGAGTCATTGCATGTGTGTTCTTTTCCTAAACAACATGGATCCACAGGTGACATTACATGTGTGTTCTTTTCCTAAACCACACTGATCTACTAGAGTTATTACGTGTGTGTTATTTTCCTAAACCACATGGATCCACTGGTGACATTTGCATGTGTGTTGTTTTGCTAAACCACATTGATCTACTTCTGACATTGCATGTGTGTCTTTTTTGTAAACCACATTGATCCACTAGTGTCATTACATGTGGGTTCTTTTCCTGAACCACGTGGATCCACTAGTGTCATGGCATGTGTGTTATTTTTCTAAACCACATGGATCCACTAGAGTCATTGGATGTGTGTTCTTTTCCTAAACGACATGTATCAACTAGTGACATTTGCATGTGTGTTCTTTTCCTCAACCACATTGATCTACTTGTGACATTGCCTGTGTGCTTTTCATAAACCACATGCATCCACTAGTGTCATTATATGTGTGTTCTTTTCCTAAACAACATGGATCCACTGGTGTCATTGCATGTGTGTTCTTTTCCTAAACCACATGGATCCACTTGTGGCATTGCACGTGTGTTAATTTCCTAAACCACATGGATCCACTAGAGTCATTGCATGTGTGTTATTTTCCTAAACCACATGGATCCACCGGTGACATTGCATGTGTGTTCTTTTACCAAACCACATTGATCCACTAGAGTCATTGCATGTGTGTTCTTTTCCTAAACCACAAGGATACACTTGTGACATTGCATGTGTGTTCTTTTCCTAAACCACATTGATCCACTAGAGTCATTGCATGTGTGTTCTATTCCTAAATCACATTGATCCACTAGAGTCGTTGCATGTGTGTTCATTTCCAGAACCACATGGATCCACTAGAGTCATTGCATGTGTGTTCTTTTTCTAAACCGCATTGATCCACTATAGTCATTACATGTGTGTTCTTTTCCTAAACGACATGTATCCACTAGTGACATTTGCATGTGTGTTCTTTTCCTAAACCACATTGATCTACTTGTGGCATTGCATGTGTGTGTTTTTGTAAACCACATTGATCCACTAGTGTCATTACATGTGTGTTCTTTTCCTGAACCACATGGAACTACTGGTGTCATTTCATGTCTGTTCTTTTCCTAAACCACATGGATCCACTTGTTACATTGCATGTGTGTTCTTTTCCTAAACCACATTGATCCACTAGAGTCATTGCATGTGTGTTCATTTCCAAAACCACATGGATCCACTTGTGACATTGGATGTGTGTTCTTTTCCTAAACCACATGGATCCACTAGTGACATTGCATGTGTGTTCTTTTCCTAAACCACATGGATCCACTAGTCTCATTGCATTTGTGTTCTTTTCCTAAACCACTTTGATCCACTAGAGTCATTGCATGTGTGTTCTTTTCCTAAACCACATTGATCCACAAGAGTCATTGCATGTGTGTTCTTTTCCTAAACAACATGTATCCACTGGTGACATTTGCACGTGTGTTCTTTTCCTAAACCACATTGATCTACTTGTGACATTGCATGTGTGTATTTTTCGTACACCACAAGTATCCACTAGTGTCATTGCATGTGTGTTCTTTTCTTGAACCACATGGATCCAGTGGTTTCATTGCATTTGTGTACTTTTCCTAAACCACATGGATCCACTTGAGGCATTGCATGTGTGTTCATTTCCAAAACCACATTGATCCACTAGTGACTTTTGCATGTGTGTTCTTTTCCTAAACCACATGGATCCACTGGTGACATTGCATGTGTGTTCTTTTCTTAAACCAGATGGATCCACTGGTGACATTGCATGTGTTTTCTTTTCCGAAACCACACGGATCCATTACTGACATTGCATGTCTGTTCTTGTCCTGAACTACATGGATCCACTGGAGTCATTGCATGTGTGTTATTTTCATAAACCACATTGATCCACTAGACTCATTGCATGTGTGTTCTTTTCCTAAACCACATGGATCCACTTGTGACATTGCATGTGTGCTCTTTTCCTAAACCACATGGATCCAACGGTGACATTGCAACCGTGTTCTTTTCTAAACAACATGGATCCACAGTGACATTGCATGTGTGTTCTTTTCCTAATTCAGATGGATCCACTGGAGTCATTGCATGTGTGTTCTTTTCCTAAACTACCTAGATCCACAGGTGACATTGCATGTGTGCTTTTCTTAAACCACATTGATCCACTAGTGTCATTACACGTGTGTTCCTTTCCTAAACAACATGGATCCACTTGTGGCATTGCATGTGTGTTAATTTCCTAAACCACATGGATCCACCGGTGACATTGCATGTGTGTTCTTTTACTAAACCACATTGATCCACTAGAGTCATTGCATGTGTGTTCTTTTCCTAAATCACATTGATCCACTAGAGTCATTGCATGTGTGTTCTTTTCCTAAACCACATTGATCCACTAGAGTCATTGCATGTGTGTTCTTTTCGTAAACCACATGGATTCACTTGTGACATTGCATGTGTGTTCCTTTCTTAAACCACATGGATCCACTAGTGACATTGCATGTGTGTTCTTTTCCTAAACTACATGGATCCACTAGTGACATTGCATGGGTGTTCTTTTTCTAAACCACATTGTTCCACTAGAGTCATTGCATGTGTGTTCTTTTTCTAAACCACATGGATCCACTAGAGTCATTGGATGTGTGTTCTTTTCCTAGACGACATGTATCCACTAGTGACATTTCCATTTGTGTTGTTTTCCTAAACTACATTGATCTACTTGTGACATTGCATGTGTGTGTTTTTCGTAAACCACATTGATCCACTAGTGTCATTACATGTGTGTTCTTTTCCTAAACCATATGGATCCATAGTTGTCATTGCATGTGTGTTCTTTTCCTAAACGACATGTATCCGCTAGGGTCATTGCATGTGTGTCCATTTCCAAAACCACATTGATCCACTAGTGACATTTGCATGTGTGTTATTTTCCTAAACCACATGGATCCACTGGTGACATTGCGTGTGTGTTTTTTTCTTAAACCAGATGGATCCACTAGTGACATTGCATGTGTTTTCTTTTCCTAAACCACACGGATCCATTAGTGACATAGCATGTGTGTTCTTTTCCTGAACTACACAGATCCACTTGAGTCATTGCATGTGTGTTCTTTTCCTAAACCACATTGATCCACTAGACTCATTGCATGTGTGTTCTTTTCCTAAACCACATTGACACACTAGAGTCATTGCATGTGTGTTTGTTTCCTAAACCACATGGATCCACTTGTGACATTGCATGTGTGCTCTTTTCCTAAACCACATGGATCCACCGGTGACATTGCAAGTGTGTTCTTTTCTAAACAACATGGATCCACTAGTGACATTGCATGTGTGTTCTTTTCATGAACCAGATGGATCCACTGGAGTCATTGCATGTGTGTTCTTTTCCTAAACAACATGGATCCACAGGTGACATTACATGTGTGTTCTTTTCCTAAACCACACTGATCTACTAGAGTTATTACGTGTGTGTTATTTTCCTAAACCACATGGATCCACTGGTGACATTTGCATGCGTGTTGTTTTCCTAAACCACATTGATCTACTTCTGACATTGCATGTGTGTCTTTTTTGTAAACCACATTGATCCACTAGTGTCATTACATGTGGGTTCTTTTCCTGAACCACGTGGATCCACTAGTGTCATGGCATGTGTGTTATTTTTCTAAACCACATGGATCCACTAGAGTCATTGGATGCGTGTTCTTTTCCTAAACGACATGTATCAACTAGTGACATTTGCATGTGTGTTCTTTTCCTCAACCACATTGATCAACTTGTGACATTGCCTGTGTGCTTTTCATAAACCACATGGATCCACTAGTGTCATTATATGTGTGTTCTTTTCCTAAACAACATGGATCCACTGGTGTCATTGCTTGTGCGTTCTTTTCCTAAACCACATGGATCCACTTGTGGCATTGCATGTGTGTTAATTTCCTAAACCACATGGATCCACTAGAGTCATTGCATGTGTGTTATTTTCCTAAACCACATGGATCCACCGGTGACATTGCATGTGTGTTCTTTTACCAAACCACATTGATCCACTAGAGTCATTGCATGTGTGTTCTTTTCCTAAACCACAAGGATACACTTGTGACATTGCATGTGTGTTCTTTTCCTAAACCACATTGATCCACTAGAGTCATTGCATGTGTGTTCTATTCCTAAATCACATTGATCCACTAGAGTCATTGCATGTGTGTTCTTTTCCTAAATCACATTGATCCACTAGAGTCATTGCATGTGTGTTCTTTTCGTAAACCACATGGATCCACTTGTGACAATGCATGTGTGTTCTTTTCTTAAACCACATGGATCCACTAGTGACATTGCATGTGTGTTCTTTTCCTAAACTACATGGATCCACTAGTGACATTGCATGTGTGTTCTTTTCCTAAACCACATTGTTCCACTAGAGTCATCACATGTGTGATCTTTTTCTAAACCACATGGATCCACTAGAGTCATTGGATGTGTGTTCTTTTCCTAAACGACATGTATCCAGTAGTGACATTTGCATGTGCGTTGTTTTCCTAAACCACATTGATCTACTTGTTACATTGCATGTGTGTGTTTTTCGTAAACCACATTGATCCACTAGTGTCATTACATGTGTGTTCTTTTCCTGAACCACATGGATCCACTGGTGTCATTGCATGTGTGTTCTTTTCCTAAACCACATGGATCCACTTGTGACATTGCATGTGGGTTCTTTTCCTAAACTACATGGATCCACTAGTGACAATGCATGTGTGTTCTTTTTCCTAAACCACATTGATCCACTAGAGTCATTGCATGTGTGTTCTTTTCCTAAACCACATGGATCGACTAGCGTCATTGGATGTGTGTTCTTTTCCTAAACAACATGTATCCACTGGTGACATTTGCACGTGTGTTCTTTTCCTAAACCACATTGATCTACTTGTGACATTGCGTGTGTGTATTTTTCGTAAACCACATTGATCCACTAGTGTCATTGCAGGTGTGTTCTTTTCCTGAACCACATGGATCCACTAGTGTCATTGCATGTGTGTTCTTTTCCTAAACCACATGGATCCACTTGAAGCATTGCATGTGTGTTCATTTCCAAAACCACATTGATCCACTAGTGACATTTGCATTTGTGTTCTTTTCCAAAACCACATGGATCCACTGGTGACATTGCATGTGTGTTCTTTTCCTAAACCGGATGGATCCACTGGTGACATTGCATGTGTTTTATTTTCCTAAACCACATGGATCCATTAGTGACATTGCATGTGTGTTCTTTTCATGAACTACATGGATCCACTAGAGTCATTGCATGTGTGTACTTTTCCTAAACCACATTGATCCACTAGACTCATTGCATGTGTGTTCTTTTCCTAAACCACATTGACACACTAGAGTCATTGCATGTGTGTTCTTTTCCTAAACCAAATGGATCCACTTGTGACATTGCATGTGTGCTCTTTTCCAAAACCACATGGATCCATCGGTAACATTGCAGGTGTGTTCTTTTCTAAACAACATGGATCCACAGTTGTCATTGCATGTGGGTTCTTTTCCAGGACCAGATGAATCCACTAGAGTCATTGCATGTGTGTTCTTTTCCTAAAGTACATGGATCCACAGGTGACATTGCATGTGTGTTATTTTCCTAAACCACATGGATCCACTGGTGACATTACGTGTGTGTTCTTTTCTTAAACCAGATGGATCCACTAGTGACATTGCGTGTGTGTTCTTTTCTTAAACCAGATGGATCCACTAGTGACATTGCATGTGTTTTCTTTTCCTAAACCACACGGATCCATTAGTGACATAGCATGTGTGTTCTTTTCCTGAACTACACAGATCCACTTGAGTCATTGCATGTGTGTTCTTTTCCTAAACCACATTGATCCACTAGACTCATTGCATGTGTGTTCTTTTCCTAAACCACATTGACACACTAGAGTCATTGCATGTGTGTTTGTTTCCTAAACCACATGGATCCACTTGTGACATTGCATGTGTGCTCTTTTCCTAAACCACATGGATCCACCGGTGACATTGCAAGTGTGTTCTTTTCTAAACAACATGGATCCACTAGTGACATTGCATGTGTGTTCTTTTCATGAACCAGATGGATCCACTGGAGTCATTGCATGTGTGTTCTTTTCCTAAACAACATGGATCCACAGGTGACATTACATGTGTGTTCTTTTCCTAAACCACACTGATCTACTAGAGTCATTACGTGTGTGTTATTTTCCTAAACCACATGGATCCACTGGTGACATTTGCATGCGTGTTGTTTTCCTAAACCACATTGATCTACTTCTGACATTGCATGTGTGTCTTTTTTGTAAACCACATTGATCCACTAGTGTCATTACATGTGGGTTCTTTTCCTGAACCACGTGGATCCACTAGTGTCATGGCATGTGTGTTATTTTTCTAAACCACATGGATCCACTAGAGTCATTGGATGCGTGTTCTTTTCCTAAACGACATGTATCAACTAGTGACATTTGCATGTGTGTTCTTTTCCTCAACCACATTGATCAACTTGTGACATTGCCTGTGTGCTTTTCATAAACCACATGGATCCACTAGTGTCATTATATGTGTGTTCTTTTCCTAAACAACATGGATCCACTGGTGTCATTGCTTGTGCGTTCTTTTCCTAAACCACATGGATCCACTTGTGGCATTGCATGTGTGTTAATTTCCTAAACCACATGGATCCACTAGAGTCATTGCATGTGTGTTATTTTCCTAAACCACATGGATCCACCGGTGACATTGCATGTGTGTTCTTTTACCAAACCACATTGATCCACTAGAGTCATTGCATGTGTGTTCTTTTCCTAAACCACAAGGATACACTTGTGACATTGCATGTGTGTTCTTTTCCTAAACCACATTGATCCACTAGAGTCATTGCATGTGTGTTCTATTCCCAAATCACATTGATCCACTAGAGTCATTGCATGTGTGTTCTTTTCCTAAATCACATTGATCCACTAGAGTCATTGCATGTGTGTTCTTTTCGTAAGCCACATGGATCCACTTGTGACAATGCATGTGTGTTCTTTTCTTAAACCACATGGATCCACTAGTGACATTCATGTGTGTTCTTTTCCTAAACTACATGGATCCACTTGTGACATTGCATGTGTGTTCTTTTCCTAAACCACATTGTTCCACTAGAGTCATCACATGTGTGATCTTTTTCTAAACCACATGGATCCACTAGAGTCATTGGATCTGTGTTCTTTTCCTAAACGACATGTATCCAGTAGTGACATTTGCATGTGCGTTGTTTTCCTAAACCACATTGATCTACTTGTTACATTGCATGTGTGTGTTTTTCGTAAACCACATTGATTCACTAGTGTCATTACATGTGTGTTCTTTTCCTGAACCACATGGATCCACTGGTGTCATTGCATGTGTGTTCTTTTCCTAAACCACATGGATCCACTTGTGACATTGCATGTGGGTTCTTTTCCTAAACTACATGGATCCACTAGTGACAATGCATGTGTGTTCTTTTTCCTAAACCACATTGATCCACTAGAGTCATTGCATGTGTGTTCTTTTCCTAAACCACATGGATCGACTAGCGTCATTGGATGTGTGTTCTTTTCCTAAACGACATGTATCCACTGGTGATATTTTCACGTGTGTTCTTTTCCTAAACCACATTGATCTACTTGTGACATTGCGTGTGTGTATTTTTCGTAAACCACATTGATCCACTAGTGTCATTGCAGGTGTGTTCTTTTCCTGAACCACATGGATCCACTAGTGTCATTGCATGTGTGTTCTTTTCCTAAACCACATGGATCCACTTGAAGCATTGCATGTGTGTTCATTTCCAAAACCACATTGATCCACTAGTGACATTTGCATTTGTGTTCTTTTCCAAAACCACATGGATCCACTGGTGACATTGCATGTGTGTTCTTTTCCTAAACCGGATGGATCCACTGGTGACATTGCATGTGTTTTATTTTCCTAAACAACATGGATCCATTAGTGACATTGCATGTGTGTTCTTTTCATGAACTACATGGATCCACTAGAGTCATTGCATGTGTGTACTTTTCCTAAACCACATTGATCCACTAGACTCATTGCATGTGTGTTCTTTTCCTAAACCACATTGACACACTTGAGTCATTTCATGTGTGTTCTTTTCCTAAACCACATGGATCCACTTGTGACACTGCATGTGTGCTCTTTTCCTAAACCACATGGATCCATCGGTAACATTGCAGGTGTGTTCTTTTCTAAACAACATGGATCCACAGTTGTCATTGCATGTGTGTTCTTTTCCAGGACTAGATGGATCCACTAGAGTCATTGCATGTGTGTTCTTTTCCTAAAGTACATGGATCCACAGGTGACATTGCATGTGTGTTATTTTCCTAAACCACATGGATCCACTGGTGACATTGCGTGTGTGTTCTTTTCTTAAACCAGATGGATCCACTAGTGACATTGCATGTGTTTTCTTTTCCTAAACCACACGGATCCATTAGTGACATAGCATGTGTGTTCTTTTCCTGAACTACACAGATCCACTTGAGTCATTGCATATGTGTTCTTTTCCTAAACCACATTGATCCACTAGACTCATTGCATGTGTGTTCTTTTCCTAAACCACATTGACACACTAGAGTCATTGCATGTGTGTTCTTTTCCTAAACCACATGGATCCACTTGTGACATTGCATGTGTGCTCTTTTCCTAAACCACATGGATCCACCGGTGACATTGCAAGTGTGTTCTTTTCTAAACAACATGAATCCACTAGTGACATTGCATGTGTGTTCTTTTCATGAACCAGATGGATCCACTGGAGTCATTGCATGTGTGTTCTTTTCCTAAACAACATGGATCCACAGGTGACATTACATGTGTGTTCTTTTCCTAAACCACACTGATCTACTAGAGTCATTATGTGTGTGTTATTTTCCTAAACCACATGGATCCACTAGTGACATTTGCATGTGTGTTGTTTTCCTAAACCACATTGATCTACTTCTGACACTGCATGTGTGTCTTTTTTGTAAACCACATTGATCCACTAGTGTCATTACATGTGGGTTCTTTTCCTGAACCACGTGGATCCACTGGTGTCATGGCATGTGTGTTATTTTTCTAAACCACATGGATCCACTAGAGTCATTGGATGTGTGTTCTTTTCCTAAACGACATGTATCAACTAGTGACATTTGCATGTGTGTTCTTTTCCTCAACCACATTGATCAACTTGTGAGATTGCCTGTGTGCTTTTCATAAACCACATGGATCCACTAGTGTCATTATATGTGTGTTCTTTTCCTAAACAACATGGATCCACTGGTGTCATTGCTTGTGTGTTCTTTTCCTAAACCACATGGATCCACTTGTGGCATTGCATGTGTGTTAATTTCCTAAACCACATGGATCCACTAGAGTCATTGCATGTGTGTTATTTTCCTAAACCACATGGATCCACCGGTGACATTGCATGTGTGTTCTTTTACCAAACCACATTGATCCACTAGAGTCATTGCATGTGTGTTCTTTTCCTAAACCACAAGGATACACTTGTGACATTGCATGTGTGTTCTTTTCCTAAACCACATTGATCCACTAGAGTCATTGCATGTGTGTTCTATTCCCAAATCATATTGATCCACTAGAGTCATTGCATGTGTGTTCTTTTCCTAAATCACATTGATCCACTAGAGTCATTGCATGTGTGTTCTTTTCGTAGACCACATGGATCCACTTGTGACAATGCATGTGTGTTCTTTTCTTAAACCACATGGATCCACTAGTGACATTCATGTGTGTTCTTTTCCTAAACTACATGGATCCACTTGTGACATTGCATGTGTGTTCTTTTCCTAAACCGCATTGTTCCACTAGAGTCATCACATGTGTGATCTTTTTCTAAACCACATGGATCCACTAGAGTCATTGGATCTGTGTTCTTTTCCTAAACGACATGTATCCAGTAGTGACATTTGCATGTGCGTTGTTTTCCTAAACCACATTGATCTACTTGTTACATTGCATGTGTGTGTTTTTCGTAAACCACATTGATTCACTAGTGTCATTACATGTGTGTTCTTTTCCTGAAACACATGGATCCACTGGTGTCATTGCATGTGTGTTCTTTTCCTAAACCACATGGATCCACTTGTGACATTGCATGTGGGTTCTTTTCCTAAACTACATGGATCCACTAGTGACAATGCATGTGTGTTGTTTTTCCTAAACCACATTGATCCACTAGAGTCATTGCATGTGTGTTCTTTTCCTAAACCACATGGATCGACTAGCGTCATTGGATGTGTGTTCTTTTCCTAAACGACATGTATCCACTGGTGATATTTTCACGTGTGTTCTTTTCCTAAACCACATTGATCTACTTGTGACATTGCGTGTGTGTATTTTTCGTAAACCACATTGATCCACTAGTGTCATTGCAGGTGTGTTCTTTTCCTGAACCACATGGATCCACTAGTGTCATTGCATGTGTGTTCTTTTCCTAAACCACATGGATCCACTTGAAGCATTGCATGCGTGTTCATTTCCAAAACCACATTGATCCACTAGTGACATTTGCATTTGTGTTCTTTTCCAAAACCTCATGGATCCATTGGTGACATTGCATGTGTGTTCTTTTCCTAAACCGGATGGATCCACTGGTGACATTGCATGTGTTTTATTTTCCTAAACCACATGGATCCATTAGTGACATTGCATGTGTGTTCTTTTCATGAACTACATGGATCCACTAGAGTCATTGCATGTGTGTACTTTTCCTAAACCACATTGATCCACTAGACTCATTGCATGTGTGTTCTTTTCCTAAACCACATAGACACACTAGAGTCATTTCATGTGTGTTCTTTTCCTAAACCACATGGATCCACTTGTGACACTGCATGTGTGCTCTTTTCCTAAACCACATGGATCCATCGGTAACATTGCAGGTGTGTTCTTTTCTAAACAACATGGATCCACAGTTGTCATTGCATGTGTGTTCTTTTCCAGGACTAGATGGATCCACTAGAGTCATTGCATGTGTGTTCTTTTCCTAAAGTACATGGATCCACAGGTGACATTGCATGTGTGTTATTTTCCTAAACCACATGGATCCACTGGTGACATTGCGTGTGTGTTCTTTTCTTAAACCAGATGGATCCACTAGTGACATTGCATGTGTTTTCTTTTCCTAAACCACACGGATCCATTAGTGACATAGCATGTGTGTTCTTTTCCTGAACTACACAGATCCACTTGAGTCATTGCATATGTGTTCTTTTCCTAAACCACATTGATCCACTAGACTCATTGCATGTGTGTTCTTTTCCTAAACCACATTGACACACTAGAGTCATTGCATGTGTGTTCTTTTCCTAAACCACATGGATCCACTTGTGACATTGCATGTGTGCTCTTTTCCTAAACCACATGGATCCACCGGTGACATTGCAAGTGTGTTCTTTTCTAAACAACATGGATCCACTAGTGACATTGCATGTGTGTTCTTTTCATGAACCAGATGGATCCACTGGAGTCATTGCATGTGTGTTCTTTTCCTAAACAACATGGATCCACAGGTGACATTACATGTGTGTTCTTTTCCTAAACCACTATGATCTACTAGAGTTATTACGTGTGTGTTATTTTCCTAAACCACATGGATCCACTGGTGACATTTGCATGTGTGTTGTTTTCCTAAACCACATTGATCTACTTCTGACATTGCATGTGTGTCTTTTTTGTAAACCACATTGATCCACTAGTGTCATTACATGTGGTTTCTTTTCCTGAACCACGTGGATCCACTGGTGTCATGGCATGTGTGTTATTTTTCTAAACCACATGGATCCACTAGAGTCATTGGATGTGTGTTCTTTTCCTAAACCACATGGATCCACTTGTGGCATTGCATGTGTGTTAATTTCCTAAACCACATTGATCCACTAGTGTCATTACATGTGTGTTCTTTTCCTGAACCACATGGATCCACTAGTGTCATTGCATGTGTGTTCTTTTCCTAAACCACATGGATCCACTTGTGACATTGCATGTGGGTTCTTTTCCTAAACTACATGGATCCACTAGTGACAATGCATGTGTGTTCTTTTTCCTAAACCACATTGATCCACTAGAGTCATTGCATGTGTGTTCTATTCCTAAATCACATTGATCCACTAGAGTCATTGCATGTGTGTTCTTTTCCTAAATCACATTGATCCACTAGAGTCATTGCATGTGTGTTCTTTTCGTAAACCACATGGATCCACTTGTGACAATGCATGTGTGTTCTTTTCTTAAACCACATGTATCCACTAGTGAAATTTGCATGTGTGTTCTTTTCCTAAACCACATTGATCTACTTGTGGCATTGCATGTGTGTGTTTTTGTAAACCACATTGATCCACTAGTGTCATTACATGTGTGTTCTTTTCCTGAACCACATGGAACTACTGGTGTCATTTCATGTGTGTTCTTTTCCTAAACCACATGGATCCACTTGTTACATTGCATGTGTGTTCTTTTCCTAAACCACATTGATCCACTAGAGTCATTGCATGTGTGTTCATTTCCAAAACCACATGGATCCACTTGTGACATTGGATGTGTGTTCTTTTCCTAAACCACATGGATCCACTAGTGACATTGCATGTGTGTTCTTTTCCTAAACCACATGGATCCACTAGTCTCATTGCATTTGTGTTCTTTTCCTAAACCACTTTGATCCACTAGAGTCATTGCATGTGTGTTCTTTTCCTAAACCACATTGATCCACAAGAGTCATTGCATGTGTGTTCTTTTCCTAAACAACATGTATCCACTAGTGACATTTGCACGTGTGTTCTTTTCCTAAACCACATTGATCTACTTGTGACATTGCATGTGTGTATTTTTCGTACACCACAAGTATCCACTAGTGTCATTGCATGTGTGTTCCTTTCTTGAACCACATGGATCCAGTGGTTTCATTGCATTTGTGTACTTTTCCTAAACCACATGGATCCACTTGAGGCATTGCATGTGTGTTCATTTCCAAAACCACATTGATCCACTAGTGACTTTTGCATGTGTGTTCTTTTCCTAAACCACATGGATCCACTGGTGACATTGCATGTGTGTTCTTTTCTTAAACCAGATGGATCCACTGGTGACATTGCATGTGTTTTCTTTTCCGAAACCACACTGATCCATTACTGACATTGCATGTCTGTTCTTGTCCTGAACTACATGGATCCACTGGAGTCATTGCATGTGTGTTATTTTCATAAACCACATTGATCCACTAGACTCATTGCATGTGTGTTCTTTTCCTAAACCACATGGATCCACTTGTGACATTGCATGTGTGCTCTTTTCCTAAACCACATGGATCCAACGGTGACATTGCAACCGTGTTCTTTTCTAAACAACATGGATCCACAGTGACATTGCATGTGTGTTCTTTTCCTAATTCAGATGGATCCACTGGAGTCATTGCATGTGTGTTCTTTTCCTAAACTACCTAGATCCACAGGTGACATTGCATGTGTGCTTTTCTTAAACCACATTGATCCACTAGTGTCATTACACGTGTGTTCCTTTCCTAAACAACATGGATCCACTTGTGCCATTGCATGTGTGTTAATTTCCTAAACCACATGGATCCACCGGTGACATTGCATGTGTGTTCTTTTACTAAACCACATTGATCCACTAGAGTCATTGCATGTGTGTTGTTTTCCTAAATCACATTGATCCACTAGAGTCATTGCATGTGTGTTCTTTTCCTAAACCACATTGATCCACTAGAGTCATTGCATGTGTGTTCTTTTCGTAAACCACATGGATTCACTTGTGACATTGCATGTGTGTTCCTTTCTTAAACCACATGGATCCACTAGTGACATTGCATGTGTGTTCTTTTCCTAAACTACATGGATCCACTAGTGACATTGCATGGGTGTTCTTTTTCTAAACCACATTGTTCCACTAGAGTCATTGCATGTGTGTTCTTTTTCTAAACCACATGGATCCACTAGAGTCATTGGATGTGTGTTCTTTTCCTAGACGACATGTATCCACTAGTGACATTTCCATTTGTGTTGTTTTCCTAAACTACATTGATCTACTTGTGACATTGCATGTGTGTGTTTTTCGTAAACCACATTGATCCACTAGTGTCATTACATGTGTGTTCTTTTCCTAAACCATATGGATCCATAGTTGTCATTGCATGTGTGTTCTTTTCCTAAACCACATGTATCCGCTAGGGTCATTGCATGTGTGTCCATTTCCAAAACCACATTGATCCACTAGTGACATTTGCATGTGTGTTATTTTCCTAAACCACATGGATCCACTGGTGACATTGCGTGTGTGTTCTTTTCTTAAACCAGATGGATCCACTAGTGACATTGCATGTGTTTTCTTTTCCTAAACCACACGGATCCATTAGTGACATAGCATGTGTGTTCTTTTCTTGAACTACACAGATCCACTTGAGTCATTGCATGTGTGTTCTTTTCCTAAACCACATTGATCCACTAGACTCATTGCATGTGTGTTCTTTTCCTAAACCACATTGACACACTAGAGTCATTGCATGTGTGTTCGTTTCCTAAACCACATGGATCCACTTGTGACATTGCATGTGTGCTCTTTTCCTAAACCACATGGATCCACCGGTGACATTGCAAGTGTGTTCTTTTCTAAACAACATGGATCCACTAGTGACATTGCATGTGTGTTCTTTTCATGAACCAGATGGATCCACTGGAGTCATTGCATGTGTGTTCTTTTCCTAAACAACATGGATCCACAGGTGACATTACATGTGTGTTCTTTTCCTAAACCACACTGATCTACTAGAGTTATTACGTGTGTGTTATTTTCCTAAACCACATGGATCCACTGGTGACATTTGCATGCGTGTTGTTTTCCTAAACCACATTGATCTACTTCTGACATTGCATGTGTGTCTTTTTTGTAAACCACATTGATCCACTAGTGTCATTACATGTGGGTTCTTTTCCTGAACCACGTGGATCCACTAGTGTCATGGCATGTGTGTTATTTTTCTAAACCACATGGATCCACTAGAGTCATTGGATGCGTGTTCTTTTCCTAAACGACATGTATCAACTAGTGACATTTGCATGTGTGTTCTTTTCCTCAACCACATTGATCTACTTGTGACATTGCTTGTGTGCTTTTCATAAACCACATGGATCCACTAGTGTCATTATACGTGTGTTCTTTTCCTAAACAACATGGATCCACTGGTGTCATTGCATGTGTGTTCTTTTCCTAAACCACATGGATCCACTTGTGGCATTGCACGTGTGTTAATTTCCTAAACCACATGGATCCACTAGAGTCATTGCATGTGTGTTATTTTCCTAAACCACATGGATCCACCGGTGACATTGCATGTGTGTTCTTTTACCAAACCACATTGATCCACTAGAGTCATTGCATGTGTGTTCTTTTCCTAAACCACAAGGATACACTCGTGACATTGCATGTGTGTTCTTTTCCTAAACCACATTGATCCACTAGAGTCATTGCATGTGTGTTCTATTCCTAAATCACATTGATCCACTAGAGTCATTGCATGTGTGTTCTTTTCCTAAATCACATTGATCCACTAGAGTCATTGCATGTGTGTTCTTTTCGTAAACCACATGGATCCACTTGTGACAATGCATGTGTGTTCTTTTCTTAAACCACATGGATCCACTAGTGACATTGCATGTGTGTTCTTTTCCTAAACTACATGGATCCACTAGTGACATTGCATGTGTGTTCTTTTCCTAAACCACATTGTTCCACTAGAGTTATCACATGTGTGATCTTTTTCTAAACCACATGGATCCACTAGAGTCATTGGATGTGTGTTCTTTTCCTAAACGACATGTATCAACTAGTGACATTTGCATGTGCGTTGTTTTCCTAAACCACATTGATCTACTTGTTACATTGCATGTGTGTGTTTTTCGTAAACCACATTGATCCACTAGTGTCATTACATGTGTGTTCTTTTCCTGAACCACATGGATCCACTAGTGTCATTGCATGTGTGTTCTTTTCCTAAACCACATGGATCCACTTGTGACATTGCATGTGGGTTCTTTTCCTAAACTACATGGATCCACTAGTGACAATGCATGTGTGTTCTTTTTCCTAAACCACATTGATCCACTAGAGTCATTGCATGTATGTTCTTTTCCTAAACCACATGGATCGACTAGCGTCATTGGATGTGTGTTCTTTTCCTAAACAACATGTATCCACTGGTGACATTTGCACGTGTGTTCTTTTCCTAAACCACATTGATCTACTTGTGACATTGCGTGTGTGTATTTTTCGTAAACCACATTGATCCACTAGTGTCATTGCAGGTGTGTTCTTTTCCTGAACCACATGGATCCACTAGTGTCATTGCATGTGTGTTCTTTTCCTAAACCACATGGATCCACTTGAAGCATTGCATGTGTGTTCATTTCCAAAACCACATTGATCCACTAGTGACATTTGCATTTGTGTTCTTTTCCAAAACCACATGGATCCACTGGTGACATTGCATGTGTGTTCTTTTCCTAAACCGGATGGATCCACTGGTGACATTGCATGTGTTTTATTTTCCTAAACCACATGGATCCATTAGTGACATTGCATGTGTGTTCTTTTCATGAACTACATGGATCCACTAGAGTCATTGCATGTGTGTACTTTTCCTAAACCACATTGATCCACTAGACTCATTGCATGTGTGTTCTTTTCCTAAACCACATTGACACACTAGAGTCATTGCATGTGTGTTCTTTTCCTAAACCACATGGATCCACTTGTGACATTGCATGTGTGCTCTTTTCCTAAACCACATGGATCCATCGGTAACATTGCAGGTGTGTTCTTTTCTAAACAACATGGATCCACAGTTGTCATTGCATGTGGGTTCTTTTCCAGGACCAGATGAATCCACTAGAGTCATTGCATGTGTGTTCTTTTCCTAAAGTACATGGATCCACAGGTGACATTGCATGTGTGTTATTTTCCTAAACCACATGGATCCACTGGTGACATTGCGTGTGTGTTCTATTCTTAAACCAGATGGATCCACTAGTGACATTGCGTGTGTGTTCTTTTCTTAAACCAGATGGATCCACTAGTGACATTGCATGTGTTTTCTTTTCCTAAACCACACGGATCCATTAGTGACATAGCATGTGTGTTCTTTTCCTGAACTACACAGATCCACTTGAGTCATTGCATGTGTGTTCTTTTCCTAAACCACATTGACACACTAGAGTCATTGCATGTGTGTTCTTTTCCTAAACCACATGGATCCACTTGTGACATTGCATGTGTGCTCTTTTCCTAAACCACATGGATCCACCGGTGACATTGCAAGTGTGTTCTTTTCTAAACAACATGGATCCACTAGTGACATTGCATGTGTGTTCTTTTCATGAACCAGATGGATCCACTGGAGTCATTGCATGTGTGTTCTTTTCCTAAACAACATGGATCCACAGGTGACATTACATGTGTGTTCTTTTCCTAAACCACACTGATCTACTAGAGTCATTATGTGTGTGTTATTTTCCTAAACCACATGGATCCACTGGTGACATTTGCATGTGTGTTGTTTCCCTAAACCACATTGATCTACTTCTGACATTGCATGTGTGTCTTTTTTGTAAACCACATTGATCCACTAGTGTCATTACATGTGGGTTCTTTTCCTGAACCACGTGGATCCACTGGTGTCATGGCATGTGTGTTATTTTTCTAAACCACATGGATCCACTAGAGTCATTGGATGTGTGTTCTTTTCCTAAACGACATGTATCAACTAGTGACATTTGCATGTGTGTTCTTTTCCTCAACCACATTGATCAACTTGTGACATTGCCTGTGTGCTTTTCATAAACCACATGGATCCACTAGTGTCATTATATGTGTGTTCTTTTCCTAAACAACATGGATCCACTGGTGTCATTTCTTGTGTGTTCTTTTCCTAAACCACATGGATCCACTTGTGGCATTGCATGTGTGTTAATTTCCTAAACCACATGGATCCACTAGAGTCATTGCATGTGTGTTATTTTACTAAACCACATGGATCCACCGGTGACATTGCATGTGTGTTCTTTTACCAAACCACATTGATCCACTAGAGTCATTGCATGTGTGTTCTTTTCCTAAACCACAAGGATACACTTGTGACATTGCATGTGTGTTCTTTTCCTAAACCACATTGATCCACTAGAGTCATTGCATGTGTGTTCTATTCCCAAATCACATTGATCCACTAGAGTCATTGCATGTGTGTTCTTTTCCTAAATCACATTGATCCACTAGAGTCATTGCATGTGTGTTCTTTTCGTAAACCACATGGATCCACTTGTGACAATGCATGTGTGTTCTTTTCTTAAACCACATGGATCCACTGGTGACATTCATGTGTGTTCTTTTCCTAAACTACATGGATCCACTTGTGACATTGCATGTGTGTTCTTTTCCTAAACCACATTGTTCCACTAGAGTCACCACATGTGTGATCTTTTTCTAAACCACATGGATCCACTAGAGTCATTGGATCTGTGTTCTTTTCCTAAACGACATGTATCCAGTAGTGACATTTGCATGTGCGTTGTTTTCCTAAACCACATTGATCTACTTGTTACATTGCATGTGTGTGTTTTTCGTAAACCACATTGATTCACTAGTGTCATTACATGTGTGTTCTTTTCCTGAACCACATGGATCCACTGGTGTCATTGCATGTGTGTTCTTTTCCTAAACCACATGGATCCACTTGTGACATTGCATGTGGGTTCTTTTCCTAAACTACATGGATCCACTAGTGACAATGCATGTGTGTTCTTTTTCCTAAACCACATTGATCCACTAGAGTCATTGCATGTGTGTTCTTTTCCTAAACCACATGGATCGACTAGCGTCATTGGATGTGTGTTCTTTTCCTAAACGACATGTATCCACTGGTGATATTTTCACGTGTGTTCTTTTCCTAAACCACATTGATCTACTTGTGACATTGCGTGTGTGTATTTTTCGTAAACCACATTGATCCACTAGTGTCATTGCAGGTGTGTTCTTTTCCTGAACCACATGGATCCACTAGTGTCATTGCATGTGTGTTCTTTTCCTAAACCACATGGATCGACTTGAAGCATTGCATGTGTGTTCATTTCCAAAACCACATTGATCTACTAGTGACATTTGCATTTGTGTTCTTTTCCAAAACCACATGGATCCATTGGTGACATTGCATGTGTGTTCTTTTCCTAAACCGGATGGATCCACTGGTGACATTGCATGTGTTTTATTTTCCTAAACCACATGGATCCATTAGTGACATTGCATGTGTCTTCTTTTCATGAACTACATGGATCCACTAGAGTCATTGCATGTGTGTACTTTTCCTAAACCACATTGATCCACTAGACTCATTGCATGTGTGTTCTTTTCCTAAACCACATTGACACACTAGAGTCATTTCATGTGTGTTCTTTTCCTAAACCACATGGATCCACTTGTGACACTGCATGTGTGCTCTTTTCCTAAACCACATGGATCCATCGGTAACATTGCAGGTGTGTTCTTTTCTAAACAACATGGATCCACAGTTGTCATTGCATGTGTGTTCTTTTCCAGGACTAGATGGATCCACTAGAGTCATTGCATGTGTGTTCTTTTCCTAAAGTACATGGATCCACAGGTGACATTGCATGTGTGTTATTTTCCTAAACCACATGGATCCACTGGTGACATTGCGTGTGTGTTCTTTTCTTAAACCAGATGGATCCACTAGTGACATTGCATGTGTTTTCTTTTCCTAAACCACACGGATCCATTAGTGACATAGCATGTGTGTTCTTTTCCTGAACTACACAGATCCACTTGAGTCATTGCATGTGTGTTCTTTTCCTAAACCACATTGATCCACTAGACTCATTGCATGTGTGTTCTTTTCCTAAACCACATTGACACACTAGAGTCATTGCATGTGTGTTCGTTTCCTAAACCACATGGATCCACTTGTGACATTGCATGTGTGCTCTTTTCCTAAACCACATGGATCCACCGGTGACATTGCAAGTGTGTTCTTTTCTAAACAACATGGATCCACTAGTGACATTGCATGTGTGTTCTTTTCATGAACCAGATGGATCCACTGGAGTCATTGCATGTGTGTTCTTTTCCTAAACAACATGGATCCACAGGTGACATTACATGTGTGTTCTTTTCCTAAACCACACTGATCTACTAGAGTCATTATGTGTGTGTTATTTTCCTAAACCACATGGATCCACTGGTGACATTTGCATGTGTGTTGTTTTCCTAAACCACATTGATCTACTTCTGACATTGCATGTGTGTCATTTTTGTAAACCACATTGATCCACTAGTGTCATTACATGTGGGTTCTTTTCCTGAACCACGTGGATCCACTGGTGTCATGGCATGTGTGTTATTTTTCTAAACCACATGGATCCACTAGAGTCATTGGATGTGTGTTCTTTTCCTAAACGACATGTATCAACTAGTGACATTTGCATGTGTGTTCTTTTCCTCAACCACATTGATCAACTTGTGACATTGCCTGTGTGCTTTTCATAAACCACATGGATCCACTAGTGTCATTATATGTGTGTTCTTTTCCTAAACAACATGGATCCACTGGTGTCATTGCTTGTGTCTTCTTTTCCTAAACCACATGGATCCACTTGTGGCATTGCATGTGTGTTAATTTCCTAAACCACATGGATCCACTAGAGTCATTGCATGTGTGTTATTTTCCTAAACCACATGGATCCACCGGTGACATTGCATGTGTGTTCTTTTACCAAACCACATTGATCCACTAGAGTCATTGCATGTGTGTTCTTTTCCTAAACCACAAGGATACACTTGTGACATTGCATGTGTGTTCTTTTCCTAAACCACATTGATCCACTAGAGTCATTGCATGTGTGTTCTATTCCCAAATCACATTGATCCACTAGAGTCATTGCATGTGTGTTCTTTTCCTAAATGACATTGATCCACTAGAGTCATTGCATGTGTGTTCTTTTCGTAAACCACATGGATCCACTTGTGACAATGCATGTGTGTTCTTTTCTTAAACCACATGGATCCACTAGTGACATTCATGTGTGTTGTTTTCCTAAACTACATGGATCCACTTGTGACATTGCATGTGTGTTCTTTTCCTAAACCACATTGTTCCACTAGAGTCATCACATGTGTGATCTTTTTCTAAACCACATGGATCCACTAGAGTCATTGGATCTGTGTTCTTTTCCTAAACGACATGTATCCAGTAGTGACATTTGCATGTGCGTTGTTTTCCTAAACCACATTGATCTACTTGTTACATTGCATGTGTGTGTTTTTCGTAAACCACATTGATTCACTAGTGTCATTACATGTGTGTTCTTTTCCTGAACCACATGGATCCACTGGTGTCATTGCATGTGTGTTCTTTTCCTAAACCACATGGATCCACTTGTGACATTGCATGTGGGTTCTTTTCCTAAACTACATGGATCCACTAGTGACAATGCATGTGTTTTCTTTTTCCTAAACCACATTGATCCACTAGAGTCATTGCATGTGTGTTCTTTTCCTAAACCACATGGATCGACTAGCGTCATTGGATGTGTGTTCTTTTCCTAAACGACATGTATCCACTGGTGATATTTTCACGTGTGTTCTTTTCCTAAACCACATTGATCTACTTGTGACATTGCGTGTGTGTATTTTTCGTAAACCACATTGATCCACTAATGTCATTGCAGGTGTGTTCTTTTCCTGAACCACATGGATCCACTAGTGTCATTGCATGTGTGTTCTTTTCCTAAACCACATGGATCCACTTGAAGCATTGCATGTGTGTTCATTTCCAAAACCACATTGATCCACTAGTGACATTTGCATTTGTGTTCTTTTCCAAAACCACATGGATCCATTGGTGACATTGCATGTGTGTTCTTTTCCTAAACCGTATGGATCCACTAGTGACATTGCATGTGTTTTATTTTCCTAAACCACATGGATCCATTAGTGACATTGCATGTGTGTTCTTTTCATGAACTACATGGATCCACTAGAGTCATTGCATGTGTGTACTTTTCCTAAACCACATTGATCCACTAGACTCATTGCATGTGTGTTCTTTTCCTAAACCACATTGACACACTAGAGTCATTTCATGTGTGTTCTTTTCCTAAACCACATGGATCCACTTGTGACACTGCATGTGTGCTCTTTTCCTAAACCACATGGATCCATCGGTAACATTGCAGGTGTGTTCTTTTCTAAACAACATGGATCCACAGTTGTCATTGCATGTGTGTTCTTTTCCAGGACTAGATGGATCCACTAGAGTCATTGCATGTGTGTTCTTTTCCTAAAGTACATGGATCCACAGGTGACATTGCATGTGTGTTATTTTCCTAAACCACATGGATCCACTGGTGACATTGCGTGTGTGTTCTTTTCTTAAACCAGATGGATCCACTAGTGACATTGCATGTGTTTTCTTTTCCTAAACCACACGGATCCATTAGTGACATAGCATGTGTGTTCTTTTCCTGAACTACACAGATCCACTTGAGTCATTGCATATGTGTTCTTTTCCTAAACCACATTGATCCACTAGACTCATTGCATGTGTGTTCTTTTCCTAAACCACATTGACACACTAGAGTCATTGCATGTGTGTTCTTTTCCTAAACCACATGGATCCACTTGTGACATTGCATGTGTGCTCTTTTCCTAAACCACATGGATCCACCGGTGACATTGCAAGTGTGTTCTTTTCTAAACAACATGGGTCCACTAGTGACATTGCATGTGTGTTCTTTTCATGAACCAGATGGATCCACTGGAGTCATTGCATGTGTGTTCTTTTCCTAAACAACATGGATCCACAGGTGACATTACATGTGTGTTCTTTTCCTAAACCACACTGATCTACTAGAGTTATTACGTGTGTGTTATTTTCCTAAACCACATGGATCCACTGGTGACATTTGCATGTGTGTTGTTTTCCTAAACCACATTGATCTACTTCTGACATTGCATGTGTGTCTTTTTTGTAAACCACATTGATCCACTAGTGTCATTACATGTGGTTTCTTTTCCTGAACCACGTGGATCCACTGGTGTCATGGCATGTGTGTTATTTTTCTAAACCACATGGATCCACTAGAGTCATTGGATGTGTGTTCTTTTCCTAAACGACATGTATCAACTAGTGACATTTGCATGTGTGTTCTTTTCCTCAACCACATTGATCTACTTGTGACATTGTCTGTGTGCTTTTCATAAACCACATGGATCCACTAGTGTCATTATATGTGTGTTCTTTTCCTAAACAACATGGATCCACTGGTGTCATTGTATGTGTGTTCTTTTCCTAAACCACATGGATCCACTTGTGGCATTGCATGTGTGTTAATTTCCTAAACCACATGGATCCACTAGAGTCATTGCATGTGTGTTATTTTCCTAAACCACATGGATCCACCGGTCACATTGCATGTGTGTTGTTTTACCAAACCACATTGATCCACTCGAGTCATTGCATGTGTGTTCTTTTCCTAAACCACAAGGATACACTTGTGACATTGCATGTGTGTTCTTTTCCTAAACCACATTGATCCACTAGAGTCATTGCATGTGTGTTCTATTCCTAAATCACATTGATCCACTAGAGTCATTGCATGTGTGTTCTTTTCCTAAATCACATTGATCCACTAGAGTCATTGCATGTGTGTTCTTTTCGTAAACCACATGGATCCACTTGTGACAATGCATGTGTGTTCTTTTCTTAAACCACATGGATCCACTAGTGACATTGCATGTGTGTTCTTTTCCTAAACTACATGGATCCACTAGTGACATTGCATGTGTGTTCTTTTCCTAAACCACATTGTTCCACTAGAGTCATCACATGTGTGATCTTTTTCTAAGACATATGGATCCACTAGAGTCATTGGATGTGTGTTCTTTTCCTAAACGACATGTATCCACTAGTGACATTTGCATGTGCGTTGTTTTCCTAAACCACACTGATCTACTTGTTACATTGCATGTGTGTGTTTTTCGTAAACCACATTGATCCACTAGTGTCATTACATGTGTGTTCTTTTCCTGAACCACATGGATCCACTGGTGTCATTGCATGTGTGTTCTTTTCCTAAACCACATGGATCCACTTGTGACATTGCATGTGTGTTCTTTTTCCTAAACCACATTGATCCACTAGAGTCATTGCATGTGTGTTCTTTTCCTAAATCACATTGATCCACTAGAGTCATTGCATGTGTGTTCTTTTCCTAAATCACATTGATCCACTAGAGTCATTGCATGTGTGTTCTTTTCGTAAACCACATGGATCCACTGGTGATATTTGCACGTGTGTTCTTTTCCTAAACCACATTGATCTACTTGTGACATTGCGTGTGTGTATTTTTCGTAAACCACATTGATCCACTAGTGTCATTGCAGGTGTGTTCTTTTCCTGAACCACATGGATCCACTAGTGTCATTGCATGTGTGTTCTTTTCCTAAACCACATGGATCCACTTGAAGCATTGCATGTGTGTTCATTTCCAAAACCACATTGATCCACTAGTGACATTTGCATTTGTGTTCTTTTCCAAAACCACATGGATCCATTGGTGACATTGCATGTGTGTTCTTTTCCTAAACCGGATGGATCCACTGGTGACATTGCATGTGTTTTATTTTCCTAAACCACATGGATCCGTTAGTGACATTGCATGTGTGTTCTTTTCATGAACTACATGGATCCACTAGAGTCATTGCATGTGTGTACTTTTCCTAAACCACATTGATCCACTAGACTCATTGCATGTGTGTTCTTTTCCTAAACCACATTGACACACTAGAGTCATTTCATGTGTGTTCTTTTCCTAAACCACATGGATCCACTTGTGACACTGCATGTGTGCTCTTTTCCTAAACCACATGGATCCATCGGTAACATTGCAGGTGTGTTCTTTTCTAAACAACATGGACCCACAGTTGTCATTGCATGTGTGTTCTTTTCCAGGACTAGATGGATCCACTAGAGTCATTGCATGTGTGTTCTTTTCCTAAAGTACATGGATCCACAGGTGACATTGCATGTGTGTTATTTTCCTAAACCACATGGATCCACTGGTGACATTGCGTGTGTGTTCTTTTCTTAAACCAGATGGATCCACTAGTGACATTGCATGTGTTTTCTTTTCCTAAACCACACGGATCCATTAGTGACATAGCATGTGTGTTCTTTTCCTGAACTACACAGATCCACTTGAGTCATTGCATGTGTGTTCTTTTCCTAAACCACATTGATCCACTAGACTCATTGCATGTGTGTTCTTTTCCTAAACCACATTGACACACTAGAGTCATTGCATGTGTGTTCTTTTCCTAAACCACATGGATCCACTTGTGACATTGCATGTGTGCTCTTTTCCTAAACCACATGGATCCACCGGTGACATTGCAAGTGTGTTCTTTTCTAAACAACATGGATCCACTAGTGACATTGCATGTGTGTTCTTTTCATGAACCAGATGGATCCACTGGAGTCATTGCATGTGTGTTCTTTTCCTAAACAACATGGATCCACAGGTGACATTACATGTGTGTTCTTTTCCTAAACCACACTGATCTACTAGAGTTATTACGTGTGTGTTATTTTCCTAAACCACATGGATCCACTGGTGACATTTGCATGTGTGTTGTTTTCCTCAACCACATTGATCTACTTCTGACATTGCATGTGTGTCTTTTTTGTAAACCACATTGATCCACTAGTGTCATTACATGTGGTTTCTTTTCCTGAACCACGTGGATCCACTGGTGTCATGGCATGTGTGTTATTTTTCTAAACCACATGGATCCACTAGAGTCATTGGATGTGTGTTCTTTTCCTAAACGACATGTATCAACTAGTGACATTTGCATGTGTGTTCTTTTCCTCAACCACATTGATCTACTTGTGACATTGTCTGTGTGCTTTTCATAAACCACATGGATCCACTAGTGTCATTATATGTGTGTTCTTTTCCTAAACAACATGGATCCACTGGTGTCATTGTATGTGTGTTCTTTTCCTAAACCACATGGATCCACTTGTGGCATTGCATGTGTGTTAATTTCCTAAACCACATGGATCCACTAGAGTCATTGCATGTGTGTTATTTTCCTAAACCACATGGATCCACCGGTCACATTGCATGTGTGTTCTTTTACCAAACCACATTGATCCACTCGAGTCATTGCATGTGTGTTCTTTTCCTAAACCACAAGGATACACTTGTGACATTGCATGTGTGTTCTTTTCCTAAACCACATTGATCCACTAGAGTCATTGCATGTGTGTTCTATTCCTAAATCACATTGATCCACTAGAGTCATTGCATGTGTGTTCTTTTCCTAAATCACATTGATCCACTAGAGTCATTGCATGTGTGTTCTTTTCGTAAACCACATGGATCCACTTGTGACAATGCATGTGTGTTCTTTTCTTAAACCACATGGATCCACTAGTGATATTGCATGTGTGTTCTTTTCCTAAACTACATGGATCCACTAGTGACATTGCATGTGTGTTCTTTTCCTAAACCACATTGTTCCACTAGAGTCATCACATGTGTGATCTTTTTCTAAGACATATGGATCCACTAGAGTCATTGGATGTGTGTTCTTTTCCTAAACAACATGTATCCACTAGTGACATTTGCATGTGCGTTGTTTTCCTAAACCACATTGATCTACTTGTTACATTGCATGTGTGTGTTTTTCGTAAACCACATTGATCCACTAGTGTCATTACATGTGTGTTCTTTTCCTGAACCACATGGATCCACTGGTGTCATTGCATGTGTGTTCTTTTCCTAAACCACATGGATCCACTTGTGACATTGCATGTGGGTTCTTTTCCTAAACTACATGGATCCACTAGTGACAATGCATGTGTGTTCTTTTTCCTAAACCACATTGATCCACTAGAGTCATTGCATGTGTGTTCTTTTCCTAAATCACATTGATCCACTAGAGTCATTGCATGTGTGTTCTTTTCCTAAATCACATTGATCCACTAGAGTCATTGCATGTGTGTTCTTTTCGTAAACCACATGGATCCACTTGTGACAATGCATGTGTGTTCTTTTCTTAAACCACATGGATCCACTAGTGACATTGCATGTGTGTTCTTTTCCTGAACTACATGGATCCACTAGTGACATTGCATGTGTGTTCTTTTCCTAAACCACATTGTTCCACTAGAGTCATCACATGTGTGATCTTTTTCTAAACCACATGGATCCACTAGAGTCATTGGATGTGTGTTCTTTTCCTAAACGACATGTATCCAGTAGTGACATTTGCATGTGCGTTGTTTTCCTAAACCACATTGATCTACTTGTTACATTGCATGTGTGTGTTTTTCGTAAACCACATTGATCCACTAGTGTCATTACATGTGTGTTCTTTTCCTGAACCACATGGATCCACTGGTGTCATTGCATGTGTGTTCTTTTCCTAAACCACATGGATCCACTTGTAACATTGCATGTGGGTTCTTTTCCTAAACTACATGGATCCACTAGTGACAATGCATGTGTGTTCTTTTTCCTAAACCACATTGATCCACTAGAGTCATTGCATGTGTGTTCTTTTCCTAAACCACATGGATCAACTAGCGTCATTGGATGTGTGTTCTTTTCCTAAACGACATGTATCCACTGGTGACATTTGCACGTGTGTTCTTTTCCTAAACCACATTGATCTACTTGTGACATTGCGTGTGTGTATTTTTCGTAAACCACATTGATCCACTAGTGTCATTGCAGGTGTGTTCTTTTCCTGAACCACATGGATCCACTAGTGTCATTGCATGTGCGTTCTTTTCCTAAACCACATGGATCCACTTGAAGCATTGCATGTGTGTTCATTTCCAAAACCACATTGATCCACTAGTGACACTTGCATTTGTGTTCTTTTCCAAAACCACATGGATCCACTGGTGCCATTGCATGTGTGTTCTTTTCCTAAACCGGATGGATCCACTGGTGACATTGCATGTGTTTTATTTTCCTAAACCACATGGATCCATTAGTGACATTGCATGTGTGTTCTTTTCATGAACTACATGGATCCACTAGAGTCATTGCATGTGTGTACTTTTCCTAAACCACATTGATCCACTAGAGTCATTGCATGTGTGTTCTTTTCCTAAACCACATTGACACACTAGAGTCATTGCATGTGTGTTCTTTTCCTAAACCACATGGATCCACTTGTGACATTGCATGTGTGCTCTTTTCCTAAACCACATGGATCCATCGGTAACATTGCAGGTGTGTTCTTTTCTAAACAACATGGATCCACAGTTGTCATTGCATGTGGGTTCTTTTCCAGGACCAGATGAATCCACTAGAGTCATTGCATGTGTGTTCTTTTCCTAAAGTACATGGATCCACAGGTGACATTGCATGTGTGTTATTTTCCTAAACCACATGGATCCACTGGTGACATTGCGTGTGTGTTGTTTTCTTAAACCAGATGGATCCACTAGTGACATTGCATGTGTTTTCTTTTCCTAAACCACACGGATCCATTAGTGACATAGCATGTGTGTTCTTTTCCTGAACTACACAGATCCACTTGAGTCATTGCATGTGTGTTCTTTTCCTAAACCACATTGATCCACTAGACTCATTGCGTGTGTGTTCTTTTCCTAAACCACATTGACACACTAGAGTCATTGCATGTGTGTTCTTTTCCTAAACCACATGGATCCACTTGTGACATTGCATGTGTGCTCTTTTCCTAAACCACATGGATCCACCGGTGACATTGCAAGTGTGTTCTTTTCTAAACAACATGGATCCACTAGTGACATTGCATGTGTGTTCTTTTCATGAACCATATGGATCCACTGGAGTCATTGCATGTGTGTTCTTTTCCTAAACAACATGGATCCACAGGTGAAATTACATGTGTGTTCTTTTCCTAAACCACACTGATCTACTAGAGTCATTATGTGTGTGTTATTTTCCTAAACCACATGGATCCACTGGTGACATTTGCATGTGTGTTGTTTTCCTAAACCACATTGATCTACTTTTGACATTGCATGTGTGTCTTTTTTGTAAACCACATTGATCCACTAGTGTCATTACATGTGGGTTCTTTTCCTGAACCACGTGGATCCACTGGTGTCATGGCATGTGTGTTATTTTTCTAAACCACATGGATCCACTAGATTCATTGGATGTGTGTTCTTTTCCTAAACGACATGTATCAACTAGTGACATTTGCATGTGTGTTCTTTTCCTCAACCACATTGATCAACTTGTGACATTGCCTGTGTGCTTTTCATAAACCACATGGATCCACTAGTGTCATTATATGTGTGTTCTTTTCCTAAACAACATGGATCCACTGGTGTCATTGCATGTGTGTTCTTTTCCTAAACCACATGGATCCACTTGTGGCATTGCATGTGTGTTAATTTCCTAAACCACATGGATCCACTAGAGTCATTGCATGTGTGTTATTTTCCTAAACCACATGGATCCACCGGTGACATTGCATGTGTGTTCTTTTACCAAACCACATTGATCCACTAGAGTCATTGCATGTGTGTTCTTTTCCTAAACCACAAGGATACACTTGTGACATTGCATGTGTGTTCTTTTCCTAAACCACATTGATCCACTAGAGTCATTGCATGTGTGTTCTATTCCCAAATCACATTGATCCACTAGAGTCATTGCATGTGTGTTCTTTTCCTAAATCACATTGATCCACTAGAGTCATTGCATGTGTGTTCTTTTCGTAAACCACATGGATCCACTTGTGACAATGCATGGGTGTTCTTTTCTTAAACCACATGGATCCACTAGTGACATTCATGTGTGTTCTTTTCCTAAACTACATGGATCCACTTGTGACATTGCATGTGTGTTCTTTTCCTAAACCACATTGTTCCACTAGAGTCATCACATGTGTGATCTTTTTCTAAACCACATGGATCCACTAGAGTCATTGGATCTGTGTTCTTTTCCTAAACGACATGTATCCAGTAGTGACATTTGCATGTGCGTTGTTTTCCTAAACCACATTGATCTACTTGTTACATTGCATGTGTGTGTTTTTCGTAAACCACATTGATTCACTAGTGTCATTACATGTGTGTTCTTTTCCTGAACCACATGGATCCACTGGTGTCATTGCATGTGTGTTCTTTTCCTAAACCACATGGATCCACTTGTGACATTGCATGTGGGTTCTTTTCCTAAAATACATGGATCCACTAGTGACAATGCATGTGTGTTCTTTTTCCTAAACCACATTGATCCACTAGAGTTATTGCATGTGTGTTCTTTTCCTAAACCACATGGATCGACTAGCATCATTGGATGTGTGTTCTTTTCCTAAACGACATGTATCCACTGGTGATATTTGCACGTGTGTTCTTTTCCTAAACCACATTGATCTACTTGTGACATTGCGTGTGTGTATTTTTCGTAAACCACATTGATCCACTAGTGTCATTGCAGGTGTGTTCTTTTCCTGAACCACATGGATCCACTAGTGTCATTGCATGTGTGTTCTTTTCCTAAACCACATGGATCCACTTGAAGCATTGCATGTGTGTTCATTTCCAAAACCACATTGATCCACTAGTGACATTTGCATTTGTGTTCTTTTCCAAAACCACATGGATCCATTGGTGACATTGCATGTGTGTTCTTTTCCTAAACCGGATGGATCCACTGGTGACATTGCATGTGTTTTATTTTCCTAAACCACATGGATCCATTAGTGACATTGCATGTGTGTTCTTTTCATGAACTACATGGATCCACTAGAGTCATTGCATGTGTGTACTTTTCCTAAACCACATTGATCCACTAGACTCATTGCATGTGTGTTCTTTTCCTAAACCACATTGACACACTAGAGTCATTTCATGTGTGTTCTTTTCCTAAACCACATGGATCCACTTGTGACACTGCATGTGTGCTCTTTTCCTAAACCACATGGATCCATCGGTAACATTGCAGGTGTGTTCTTTTCTAAACAACATGGACCCACAGTTGTCATTGCATGTGTGTTCTTTTCCAGGACTAGATGGATCCACTAGAGTAATTGCATGTGTGTTCTTTTCCTAAAGTACATGGATCCACAGGTGACATTGCATGTGTGTTATTTTCCTAAACCACATGGATCCACTGGTGACATTGCGTGTGTGTTCTTTTCTTAAACCAGATGGATCCACTAGTGACATTGCATGTGTTTTCTTTTCCTAAACCACACGGATCCATTAGTGACATAGCATGTGTGTTCTTTTCCTGAACTACACAGATCCACTTGAGTCATTGCATGTGTGTTCTTTTCCTAAACCACATTGATCCACTAGACTCATTGCATGTGTGTTCTTTTCCTAAACCACATTGACACACTAGAGTCATTGCATGTGTGTTCTTTTCCTAAACCACATGGATCCACTTGTGACATTGCATGTGTGCTCTTTTCCTAAACCACATGGATCCACCGGTGACATTGCAAGTGTGTTCTTTTCTAAACAACATGGATCCACTAGTGACATTGCATGTGTGTTCTTTTCATGAACCAGATGGATCCACTGGAGTCATTGCATGTGTGTTCTTTTCCTAAACAACATGGATCCACAGGTGACATTACATGTGTGTTCTTTTCCTAAACCACACTGATCTACTAGAGTTATTACGTGTGTGTTATTTTCCTAAACCACATGGATCCACTGGTGACATTTGCATGTGTGTTGTTTTCCTAAACCACATTGATCTACTTCTGACATTGCATGTGTGTCTTTTTTGTAAACCACATTGATCCACTAGTGTCATTACATGTGGTTTCTTTTCCTGAACCACGTGGATCCACTGGTGTCATGGCATGTGTGTTATTTTTCTAAACCACATGGATCCACTAGAGTCATTGGATGTGTGTTCTTTTCCTAAACGACATGTATCAACTAGTGACATTTGCATGTGTGTTCTTTTCCTCAACCACATTGATCTACTTGTGACATTGTCTGTGTGCTTTTCATAAACCACATGGATCCACTAGTGTCATTATATGTGTGTTCTTTTCCTAAACAACATGGATCCACTGGTGTCATTGTATGTGTGTTCTTTTCCTAAACCACATGGATCCACTTGTGGCATTGCATGTGTGTTAATTTCCTAAACCACATGGATCCACTAGAGTCATTCCATGTGTGTTATTTTCCTAAACCACATGGATCCACCGGTCACATTGCATGTGTGTTCTTTTACCAAACCACATTGATCCACTCGAGTCATTGCATGTGTGTTCTTTTCCTAAACCACAAGGATACACTTGTGACATTGCATGTGTGTTCTTTTCCTAAACCACATTGATCCACTAGAGTCATTGCATGTGTGTTCTATTCCTAAATCACATTGATCCACTAGAGTCATTGCATGTGTGTTCTTTTCCTAAATCACATTGATCCACTAGAGTCATTGCATGTGTGTTCTTTTCGTAAACCACATGGATCCACTTGTGACAATGCATGTGTGTTCTTTTCTTAAACCACATGGATCCACTAGTGACATTGCATGTGTGTTCTTTTCCTAAACTACATGGATCCACTAGTGACATTGCATGTGTGTTCTTTTCCTAAACCACATTGTTCCACTAGAGTCATCACATGTGTGATCTTTTTCTAAGACATATGGATCCACTAGAGTCATTGGATGTGTGTTCTTTTCCTAAACGACATGTATCCACTAGTGACATTTGCATGTGCGTTGTTTTCCTAAACCACATTGATCTACTTGTTACATTGCATGTGTGTGTTTTTCGTAAACCACATTGATCCACTAGTGTCATTACATGTGTGTTCTTTTCCTGAACCACATGGATCCACTGGTGTCATTGCATGTGTGTTCTTTTCCTAAACCACATGGATCCACTTGTGACATTGCATGTGGGTTCTTTTCCTAAACTACATGGATCCACTAGTGACAATGCATGTGTGTTCTTTTTCCTAAACCACATTGATCCACTAGAGTCATTGCATGTGTGTTCTTTTCCTAAACCACATGGATCGACTAGCGTCATTGGATGTGTGTTCTTTTCCTAAACGACATGTATCCACTAGTGACATTTGCACGTGTGTTCTTTTCCTAAACCACATTGTTCCACAACAGTCATCACATGTGTGTATTTTTCGTAAACCACATTGATCCACTAGTGTCATTGCAGGTGTGTTCTTTTCCTGAACCGCATGGATCCACTAGTGTCATTGCATGTGTGTTCTTTTCCTAAACCACATGGATCAACTTGAAGCATTGCATGTGTGTTCATTTCCAAAACCACATTGATCCACTAGTGACATTTGCATTTGTGTTCTTTTCCAAAACCACATGGATCCACTGGTGACATTGCATGTGTGTTCTTTTGCTAAACCGGATGGATCCACTGGTGACATTGCATGTGTTTTATTTTCCTAAACCACATGGATCCATTAGTGACATTGCATGTGTGTTCTTTTCATGAACTACATGGATCCACTAGAGTCATTGCATGTGTGCACTTTTCCTAAACCACATTGATCCACTAGACTCATTGCATGTGTGTTCTTTTCCTAAACCACATTGACACACTAGAGTCATTGCATGTGTGTTCTTTTCCTAAACCACATGGATCCACTTGTGACATTGCATGTGTGCTCTTTTCCTAAACCACATGGATCCATCGGTAACATCGCAGGTGTGTTCTTTTCTAAACAACATGGATCCACAGTTGTCATTGCATGTGTGTTCTTTTCCAGGACCAGATGAATCCACTAGAGTCATTGCATGTCTGTTCTTTTCCTAAAGTACATGGATCCACAGGTGACATTGCATGTGTGTTATTTTCCTAAACCACATGGATCCACTGGTGACATTGCGTGTGTGTTCTTTTCTTAAACCAGATGGATCCACTAGTGACATTGCATGTGTGTTCTTTTCCTAAACCACACGGATCCATTAGTGACATAGCATGTGTGTTCTTTTCTTGAACTACACAGATCCACTTGAGTCATTGCATGTGTGTTCTTTTCCTAAACCACATTGATCCACTAGACTCATTGCGTGTGTGTTCTTTTCCTAAACCACATTGACACACTAGAGTCATTGCATGTGTGTTATTTTCCTAAACCACATGGATCCACTTGTGACATTGCATGTGTGCTCTTTTCCTAAACCACATGGATCCACCGGTGACATTGCAAGCGTGTTCTTTTCTAAACAACATGGATCCACTAGTGACATTGCATGTGTGTTCTTTTCATGAACCAGATGGATCCACTGGAGTCATTGCATGTGTGTTCTTTTCCTAAACAACATGGATCCACATGTGACATTACATGTGTGTTCTTTTCCTAAACTACACTGATCTACTAGAGTTATTACGTGTGTGTTATTTTCCTAAACCACATGGATCCACTGGTGACATTTGCATGTGTGTTGTTTTCCTAAACCACATTGATCTACTTATGACATTGCATGTGTGTCTTTTTTGTAAACCACATTGATCCACTAGTGTCATTACATGTGGGTTCTGTTCCTGAACCACGTGGATCCACTGGTGTCATGGCATGTGTGTTATTTTTCTAAACCACATGGATCCACTAGAGTCATTGGATGTGTGTTGTTTTCCTAAACGACATGTATCAACTAGTGACATTTGCATGTGTGTTCTTTTCCTCAACCACATTGATCTACTTGTGACATTGCCTGTGTGCTTTTCATAAACCACATGGATCCACTAGTGTCATTATATGTGTCTTCTTTTCCTAAACAACATGGATCCACTGGTGTCAGTGCATGTGTGTTCTTTTCCTAAACCACATGGATCCACTTGTGGCATTGCATGTGTGATCTTTTTCTAAACCACATGTACCCACTTGTGACAATGCATGTGTGTTATTTTCCTAAACCACATGGATCCACCGGTGACATTCCATGTGTGTTCTTTTACCAAACCACATTGATCGACTAGAGTCATTGCATGTGTGTTCTTTTCCTAAACCACAAGGATACACTTGTGACATTGCATGTGTGTTCTTTTCCTAAACCACATTGATCCACTAGAGTCATTGCATGTGTGTTCTATTCCTAAATCACATTGATCCACTTGAGTCATTGCATGTGTGTTCTTTTCCTAAATCACACTGATCCACTAGAGTCATTGCATGTGTGTTCTTTTCGTAAACCACATGGATCCACTTGTGACAATGCATGTGCGTTCTTTTCTTAAACCACATGGATCCACTAGTGACATTGCATGTGTGTTCTTTTCCTAAACTACATGGATCCACTAGTGACATTGCATGTGTGTTCTTTTCCTAAACCACATTGTTCCACTAGAGTCATCACATGTGTGATCTTTTTCTAAACCACATGGATCCACTAGAGTCATTGGATGTGTGTTCTTTTCCTAAACGACATGTACCCACTAGTGACATTTGCATGTGCGTTGTTTTCCTAAACCACATTGATCTACTTGTTACATTGCATGTGTGTGTTTTTCGTAAACCACGTTGATCCACTAGTGTCATTACATGTGTGTTCTTTTCCTGAACCACATGGATCCACTAGTGTCATTGCATGTGTGTTCTTTTCCTAAACCACATGGATCCACTTGTGACATTGCATGTGGGTTCTTTTCCTAAACTACATGGATCCACTAGTGACAATGCATGTGTGTTCTTTTTCCTAAACCACATTGATCCACTAGAGTCATTGCATGTGTGTTCTTTTCCTAAACCACATGGATCGACTAGCGTCATTGGATGTGTGTTCTTTTCCTAAATGACATGTATCCACTGGTGACATTTGCACGTGTGTTCTTTTCCTAAACCACATTGATCTACTTGTTACATTGCGTGTGTGTATTTTTCGTAAACCACATTGATCCACTAGTGTCATTGCAGGTGTGTTCTTTTCCAGAACCACATGGATCCACTAGTGTCATTGCATGTGTGTTCTTTTCCTAAACCACATGGATCCACTTGAAGCATTGCATGTGTGTTCATTTCCAAAACCACATTGATCCACTAGTGACATTTGCATGTGCGTTCTTTTCCTAAACCACATTGATCTACTTGTGACATTACATCTAAGTTTTTTTCGTAAACCACATTGATCCACTAGTGTCATTGCATGTGTGTTCTTTTCCTAAACCACATGGATCCACTAGAGTCATTGCATGTGTGTTCTTTTCCTAACCCACATTGATGCACTAGAGTAATTGCATGTGTGTTCTTTTCCTAAACCACATGGATCCACTTGTGACATTGCCTGTGTGTTCTTTTCCTAAACCACATGGATCCACTAGTGACATTGCATGTGTGATATTTTTCTAAACCACATGTACCCACTTTTGACAATGCATGTGTGTTATTTTCCTAAACCACATGGATCCACAGGTGACATTGCACGTGTGTTCTTTTCCAAAACCACATGGATCCACTTGTGACATTGCATGTGTGTTCTTTTCCTAAACCACGTCGATCCACTAGTGACTTTTGCATGTATGCTCTTTTCCTAAACCACATGGATCCACCGGTGACATGGCATATGTGTTCTTTTCCTAAACCACATGGATCCACTTGTGACATTGCATGTTTGTTCTTTTCCTAAACCGCATTGATCCACTAGTGACTTTTGCATCTGTGCTCTTTTCCTAAACCACATGGATCCACTAGAGTCATTAAATGTGTGTTCTTTTCCTAAACCCTATGGATCCACTCGAGTCATTGCATGTGTGTTCTTTTCCTAAATCACATTGATCCACTAGAGTCATTGCATGTGTGTTCTTTTCGTAAACCACATGGATCCACTTGTGACATTGCATGTGTGTTATTTTCTTAAACCACATGGATCCACAAGTTACATTGCATGTGTGTTATTTTCCTAAACTACATGGATCCACTAGTGACATTGCATGTGTGTTCCTTTTCTAAACCACATTGTTCCACTATAGTCATTGCATGTGTATTATTTTTCTAAACCACATGGATCCATTAGAGTCATTGGATGTGTGTTCTTTTCCTAAATGACATGTATCCACTAGTGAAAGTTGTATGTGTGTTGTTTTCCTAAACCACATTGATCAACCTGTGACATTTCATATGTGTGTTTTTTGTAAACCACATTTATCCACTAGTGTCATTACATGTTTGTTCTTTTCCTAAACCACATGGATCCACTATAGTCATTGTATGTGTGTATTTTTCGTAAACCACATTGATCCACTAGTGTCATTGCAGGTGTGTTCTTTTCCTGAACCACATGGATCCACTAGTGTCATTGCATGTGTGTTCTTTTCCTAAACCACATGGATCCACTTGAAGCATTGCATGTGTGTTCATTTCCAAAACCACATTGATCCACTAGGGACATTTGCATGTATGTTCTTTTCCAAAACCACATGGATCGACTAGTGACATTGCATGTGTGTTCTTTCCCTAAACTAGATGGATCCACTAGTGACATTGCATGTGTTTTATTTTCCTAAACCACATGGATCCATTAGTGACATTGCATGTGTGTTCTTTTCATGAACTACATGGATCCACTAGAGTCATTGCATGTCTGTACTTTTCCTAAACCACATTGATACACTAGACTCATTGCATGTGTGTTCTTTTCCTAAACCACATTGACACACTAGAGTCATTGCATGTGTGTTCTTTTCCTAAACCACATGGATCCACTTGTGACATTGCATGTGTGCTCTTTTCCTAAACCACATGGATTCATCGGTAACATTGCAGGTGTGTTCTTTTCTAAACAACATGGATCCACTCGTGACATTGCATGTGTGTTCTTTTCCAGGACCATATGGATCCACTAGAGTCATTGCATGTGTTTTCTTTTCCTAAAGTACATGGATCCACAGGTGACATTGCATGTGTGTTCTTTTCCTAAACCACATTGATCTACTTGAGTCATTCCATGTGTGTTATTTTCCTAAACCACATGGATCCACTAGAGCCATTGCATGTGTGTTGTTTTCCTAAACCACATGTATCCACTGGTGACATTTTCATGTGTGTTCTTTTCCTAAACCACATTTATCTACTTGTGACATTGCATCTGTGTTTTTTTCCTGTACCACTTTGATCCACTAGTGCCATTGCATGTGTGGTCTTTTCGTGAAACACATGGATCCACTTGTGTCATGGCATGCGTGTTTTTTCCTAAACCACATTGATGCACTTGAGGCATTGCATGTGTGTTCTTTTCTAACACCACATTGATCCACTGGTGACATTTGCATGTGTGTTGTTTTCTCGAAATACATGGATCCACTAGTGACATTGCATGTGTGTTCATTTCCTGAACCACATGGATCCACTAGAGTCATTGCATGTGTTTTATTTTCATAAACCACATTGATCCACTATAGTCATTGCATGTGTGTTCTTTTCCTAAATGACATCTATCCACTAGTGACATTTGCATGTGCGTTCTTTTCCTAAACCACATTGATCTACTTGTGATATTACATCTATGTTTTTTTTCGTAAACCACATTGATCCACTAGTGTCATTGCATGTGCGTTCTTTTCCTAAACCACATGGATCCACTAGAGTCATTGCATGTGTGTTCTTTTCCTAAACCACATTGATCCACTAGACTAATTGCATGTGTGTTCTTTTCCTAAACCACATGGATCCACATGTGACATTGCCTGTGTGTTCTTTTCCTAAACCACATGGATCCACTAGTGACATTGCATGTGTGATCTTTTTCTAAACCACATGTACCCACTTGTGACAATGCATGTGTGTTATTTTCCTAAACCACATGGATCCACCGGTGACATTGCATGTGTGTTCTTTTACCAAACCACATTGATCCACTAGAGTCATTGCATGTGTGTTCTTTTCCTAAACCACAAGGATACACTTGTGTCATTGCATGTGTGTTCTTTTCCTAAACCACATTGATCCACTAGAGTCATCGCATGTGTGTTCTATTCCTAAATCACATTGATCCACTAGAGTCATTGCATGTGTGTTCTTTTCCTAAATCACATTGATCCACTAGAGTCATTGCATGTGTGTTCTTTTCGTAAACCACATGGATCCACTTGTGACAATGCATGTGTGTTCTTTCATTAAACCACATGGATCCTCTAGTGACATTGCATGTGTGTTCTTTTCCTAAACTACATGGATCCACTAGTGACATTGCATGTGTGTTCTTTTCCTAAACCACATTGTTCCACTAGAGTCATCACATGTGTGATCTTTTTCTAAACCACATGGATCCACTAGAGTCATTGGATGTGTGTTCTTTTCCTAAACGACATGTATCCAGTAGTGACATTTGCATGTGCGTTGTTTTCCTAAACCACATTGATCTACTTGTTACATTGCATGTGTGTGTTTTTCGTAAACCACATTGATCCACTAGTGTCATTACATGTGTGTTCTTTTCCTGAACCACATGGATCCACTGGTGTCATTGCATGTGTGTTCTTTTCCTAAACCACATGGATCCACTTGTGACATTGCATGTGGGTTCTTTTCCTAAACTACATGGATCCACTAGTGACAATGCATGTGTGTTCTTTTTCCTAAACCACATTGATCCACTAGAGTCATTGCATGTGTGTTCTTTTCCTAAACCACATGGATCGACTAGCGTCATTGGATGTGTGTTCTTTTCCTAAACGACATGTATCCACTGGTGACATTTGCACGTGTGTTCTTTTCCTAAACCACATTGATCTACTTGTGACATTGCGTGTGTGTATTTTTCGTAAACCACATTGATCCACTAGTGTCATTGCAGGTGTGTTCTTTTCCTGAACCACATGGATCCACTAGTGTCATTGCATGTGTGTTCTTTTCCTAAACCACATGGATCCACTTGAAGCATTGCACGTGTGTTCATTTCCAAAACCACATTGATCCACTAGTGACATTTGCATTTGTGTTCTTTTCCAAAACCACATGGATCCACTGGTGACATTGCATGTGTGTTCTTTTCCTAAACCGGATGGATCCACTGGTGACATTGCATGTGTTTTATTTTCCTAAACCACATGGATCCATTAGTGACATTGCATGTGTGTTCTTTTCATGAACTACATGGATCCACTAGAGTCATTGCATGTGTGTACTTTTCCTAAACCACATTGATCCACTAGACTCATTGCATGTGTGTTCTTTTCCTAAACCACATTGACACACTAGAGTCATTGCATGTGTGTTCTTTTCCTAAACCACATGGATCCACTTGTGACATTGCATGTGTGCTCTTTTCCTAAACCACATGGATCCATCGGTAACATTGCAGGTGTGTTCTTTTCTAAACAACATGGATCCACAGTTGTCATTGCATGTGTGTTCTTTTCCAGGACCAGATGAATCCACTAGAGTCATTGCATGTGTGTTATTTTCCTAAAGTACATGGATCCACAGGTGACATTGCATGTGTGTTATTTTCCTAAACCACATGGATCCACTGGTGACATTGCGTGTGTGTTCTTTTCTTAAACCAGATGGATCCACTAGTGACATTGCATGTGTTTTCTTTTCCTAAACCACACGGATCCATTAGTGACATAGCATGTGTGTTCTTTTCCTGAACTACACAGATCCACTTGAGTCATTGCATGTGTGTTCTTTTCCTAAACCACATTGATCCACTAGACTCATTGCGTGTGTGTTCTTTTCCTAAACCACATTTACACACTAGAGTCATTGCATGTGTGTTCTTTTCCTAAACCACATGGATCCACTTGTGACATTGCATGTGTGCTCTTTTCCTAAACCACATGGATCCACCGGTGACATTGCAAGTGTGTTCTTTTCTAAACAACATGGATCCACTAGTGACATTGCATGTGTGTTCTTTTCATGAACCAGATGGATCCACTGGAGTCATTTCATGTGTGTTCTTTTCCTAAACAACATGGATCCACAGGTGACATTACATGTGTTTTCTTTTCCTAAACCACACTGATCTACTAGAGTCATTATGTGTGTGTTATTTTCCTAAACCACATGGATCCACTGGTGACATTTGCATGTGTGTTGTTTTCCTAAACCACATTGATCTACTTCTGACATTGCATGTGTGTCTTTTTTGTAAACCACATTGATCCACTAGTGTCATTACATGTGGGTTCTTTTCCTGAACCACGTGGATCCACTGGTGTCATGGCATGTGTGTTATTTTCTAAACCACATGGATCCACTAGAGTCATTGGATGTGTGTTCTTTTCCTAAACGACATGTATCAACTAGTGACATTTGCATGTGTGTTCTTTTCCTCAACCACATTGATCTACTTGTGACATTGCCTGTGTGCTTTTCATAATCAACATGGATCCACTAGTGTCATTATATGTGTGTTCTTTTCCTAAACAACATGGATCCACTGGTGTCATTGCATGTGTGTTCTTTTCCTAAACCACATGGATCCACTTGTGGCATTGCATGTGTGTTAATTTCCTAAACCACATGGATCCACTAGAGTCATTGCATGTGTGTTATTTTCCTAAACCACATGGATCCACCGGTGACATTGCATGTGTGTTCTTTTACCAAACCACATTGATCCACTAGAGTCATTGCATGTGTGTTCTTTTCCTAAACCACAAGGATACACTTGTGACATTGCATGTGTGTTCTTTTCCTAAACCACATTGATCCACTAGAGTCATTGCATGTGTGTTCTATTCCCAAATCACATTGATCCACTAGAGTCATTGCATGTGTGTTCTTTTCCTAAATCACATTGATCCACTAGAGTCATTGCATGTGTGTTCTTTTCGTAAACCACATGGATCCACTTGTGACAATGCATGTGTGTTCTTTTCTTAAACCACATGGATCCACTAGTGACATTCATGTGTGTTCTTTTCCTAAACTACATGGATCCACTTGTGACATTGCATGTGTGTTCTTTTCCTAAACCACATTGTTCCACTAGAGTCATCACATATGTGATCTTTTTCTAAACCACATGGATCCACTAGAGTCATTGGATCTGTGTTCTTTTCCTAAACGACATGTATCCAGTAGTGACATTTGCATGTGCGTTGTTTTCCTAAACCACATTGATCTACTTGTTACATTGCATGTGTGTGTTTTTCGTAAACCACATTGATCCACTAGTGTCATTACATGTGTGTTCTTTTCCTGAACCACATGGATCCACTTGTGACATTGCATGTGGGTTCTTTTCCTAAACTACATGGATCCACTAGTGACAATGCATGTGTGTTCTTTTTCCTAAACCACATTGATCCACTAGAGTCATTGCATGTGTGTTCTTTTCCTAAACCACATGGATCGACTAGCGTCATTGGATGTGTGTTCTTTTCCTAAACGACATGTATCCACTGGTGACATTTGCATGTGTGTTGTTTTCCTAAACCACATTGATCTACTTGTGACATTGCATGTGTGTGTTTTTTGTAAACCACATTGATCCACTAGTGTCATTACATGTGTGTTCTTTTCCTAAACCACATGGATCCAGTGGTGTCATTGAATGTGTGTTCTTTTCCTAAACCACATGGATCCACTATAGTCATTGTATGTGTGTTCTTTTCCTAAACGACATGTATCCACTGGTGACATTTGCATGTGCGTTGTTTTCCTAAACCACATTGATCTACTTGTTACATTGCATGTGTGTGTTTTTCGTAAACCACATTGATCCACTAGTGTCATTACATGTGTGTTCTTTTCCTGAACCACATGGATCCACTGGTGTCATTGCATGTGTGTTCTTTTCCTAAACCACATGGATCCACTTGTGACATTGCATGTGGGTTCTTTTCCTAAACTACATGGATCCACTAGTGACAATGCATGTGTGTTCTTTTTCCTAAACCACATTGATCCACTAGAGTCATTGCATGTGTGTTCTTTTCCTAAACCACATGGATCGACTAGCGTCATTGGATGTGTGTTCTTTTCCTAAACGACATGTATCCACTGGTGACATTTGCACGTGTGTTCTTTTCCTAAACCACATTGATCTACTTGTGACATTGCGTGTGTGTATTTTTCGTAAACCACATTGATCCACTAGTGTCATTGCAGGTGTGTTCTTTTCCTGAACCACATGGATCCACTAGTGTCATTGCATGTGTGTTCTTTTCCTAAACCACATGGATCCACTTGAAGCATTGCATGTGTGTTCATTTCCAAAACCACATTGATCCACTAGTGACATTTGCATTTGTGTTCTTTTCCAAAACCACATGGATCCACTGGTGACATTGCATGTGTGTTCTTTTCCTAAACCGGATGGATCCACTGGTGACATTGCATGTGTTTTATTTTCCTAAACCACATGGATCCATTAGTGACATTGCATGTGTGTTCTTTTCATGAACTACATGGATCCACTAGAGTCATTGCATGTGTGTACTTTTCCTAAACCACATTGATCCACTAGACTCATTGCATGTGTGTTCTTTTCCTAAACCACATTGACACACTAGAGTCATTGCATGTGTGTTCTTTTCCTAAACCACATGGATCCACTTGTGACATTGCATGTGTGCTCTTTTCCTAAACCACATGGATCCATCGGTAACATTGCAGGTGTGTTCTTTTCTAAACAACATGGATCCACAGTTGTCATTGCATGTGTGTTCTTTTCCAGGACCAGATGAATCCACTAGAGCCATTGCATGTGTGTTATTTTCCTAAAGTACATGGATCCACAGGTGACATTGCATGTGTGTTATTTTCCTAAACCACATGGATCCACTGGTGACATTGCGTGTGTGTTCTTTTCTTAAACCAGATGGATCCACTAGTGACATTGCATGTGTTTTCTTTTCCTAAACCACACGGATCCATTAGTGACATAGCATGTGTGTTCTTTTCCTGAACTACACAGATCCACTTGAGTCATTGCATGTGTGTTCTTTTCCTAAACCACATTGATCCACTAGACTCATTGCGTGTGTGTTCTTTTCCTAAACCACATTGACACACTAGAGTCATTGCATGTGTGTTCTTTTCCTAAACCACATGGATCCACTAGTGACATTGCATGTGTGTTCATTTCCTGAACCACATGGATCCACTAGATTCATTGCATGTGTTTTCTTTCCATAAACCACATTGATCCACTATAGTCATTGCATGTGTGTTCTTTTCCTAAATGACATGTATCCACTAGTGACATTTGCATGTGCGTTCTTTTCCTAAACCACATTGATCTACTTGTGACATTACATCTATGTTTTTTTCGTAAACCACATTGATCCACTAGTGTCATTGCATGTGTGTTCTTTTCCTAAACCACATGGATCCACTAGAGTCAGTGCATGTGTGTTCTTTTCCTAAACCACATTGATCCACTAGACTAATTGCATGTGTGTTCTTTTCCTAAACCACATGGATCCACTTGTGACATTGCCTGTGTGTTCTTTTCCTAAACCACATGGATCCACTAGTGACATTGCATGTGTGATCTTTTTCTAAACCACATGTACCCACTTGTGACAATGCATGTGTGTTATTTTCCTAAACCACATGGATCCACCGGTGACATTGCATGTGTGTTCTTTTACCAAACCACATTGATCCACTAGAGTCATTGCATGTGTGTTCTTTTCCTAAACCACAAGGATACACTTGTGACATTGCATGTGTGTTCTTTTCCTAAACCACATTGATACATTAGAGTCATTGCATGTGTGTTCTATTCCTAAATCACATTGATCCACTAGAGTCATTGCATGTGTGTTCTTTTCCTAAATCACATTGATCCACTAGAGTCATTGCATGTGTGTTCTTTTCGTAAACCACATGGATCCACTTGTGACAATGCATGTGTGTTCTTTCATTAAACCACATGGATCCACTAGTGACATTGCATGTGTGTTCTTTTCCTAAACTACATGGATCCACTAGTGACATTGCATGTGTGTTCTTTTCCTAAACCACATTGTTCCACTAGAGTCATCACATGTGTGATCTTTTTCTAAACCACATGGATCCACTAGAGTCATTGGATGTGTGTTCTTTTCCTAAACGACATGTATCCAGTAGCGACATTTGCATGTGCGTTGTTTTCCTAAACCACATTGATCTACTTGTTACATTGCATGTGTGTGTTTTTCGTAAACCACATTGATCCACTAGTGTCATTACATGTGTGTTCTTTTCCTGAACCACATGGATCCACTGGTGTCATTTCATGTGTGTTCTTTTCCTAAACCACATGGATCCACTTGTGACATTGCATGTGGGTTCTTTTCCTAAACTACATGGATCCACTAGTGACAATGCATGTGTGTTCTTTTTCCTAAACCACATTGATCCACTAGAGTCATTGCATGTGTGTTCTTTTCCTAAACCACATGGATCGACTAGCATCATTGGATGTGTGTTCTTTTCCTAAACGACATGTATCCACTGGTGACATTTGCACGTGTGTTCTTTTCCTAAACCACATTGATCTACTTGTAACATTTCGTGTGTGTATTTTTCGTAAACCACATTGATCCACTAGTGTCATTGCAGGTGTGTTCTTTTCCTGAACCACATGGATCCACTAGTGTCATTGCATGTGTGTTCTTTTCCTAAACCACATGGATCCACTTGAAGCATTGCATGTGTGTTCTTTTCCTAAACCACATGGATCCACTGGTGACATTGCATGTGTGTTCTTTTCCTAAACCGGATGGATCCACTGGGGACATTGCATGTGTTTTATTTTCCTAAACCACATGGATCCATTAGTGACATTGCATGTGTGTTCTTTTCATGAACTACATGGATCCACTAGAGTCATTGCATGTGTGTACTTTTCCTAAACCACATTGATCCACTAGACTCATTGCATGTGTGTTCTTTTCCTAAACCACATTGACACACTAGAGTCATTGCATGTGTGTTCTTTTCCTAAACCACATGGATCCACTTGTGACATTGCATGTGTGCTCTTTTCCTAAACCACATGGATCCATCGGTAACATTGCAGGTGTGTTCTTTTCTAAACAACATGGATCCACAGTTGTCATTGCATGTGTGTTCTTTTCCAGGACTAGATGGATCCACTAGAGTCATTGCATGTGTGTTCTTTTCCTAAAGTACATGGATCCACAGGTGACATTGCATGTGTGTTATTTTCCTAAACCACATGGATCCACTGGTGACATTGCGTGTGTGTTCTTTTCTTAAACCAGATGGATCCACTAGTGACATTGCATGTGTTTTCTTTTCCTAAACCACACGGATCCATTAGTGACATAGCATGTGTGTTCTTTTCCTGAACTACACAGATCCACTTGAGTCATTGCATGTGTGTTCTTTTCCTAAACCACATTGATCCACTAGACTCATTGCCTGTGTGTTCTTTTCCTAAACCACATTGACACACTAGAGTCATTGCATGTGTGTTCTTTTCCTAAACCACATGGATCCCCTTGTGACATTGCATGTGTGCTCTTTTCCTAAACCACATGTATCCACCGGTGACATTGCAAGTGTGTTCTTTTCTAAACAACATGGATCCACTAGTGACATTGCATGTGTGTACTTTTCATGAACCAGATGGATCCACTGGAGTCATTGCATGTGTGTTCTTTTCCTAAACAACATGGATCCACAGGTGACATTACATGTGTGTTCTTTTCCTAAACCACACTGATCTACTAGAGTTATTACGTGTGTGTTATTTTCCTAAACCACATGGATCCACTGGTGACATTTGCATGTGTGTTGTTTTCCTAAACCACATTGATCTACTTCTGACATTGCATGTGTGTCTTATTTGTAAACCACATTGATCCACTAGTGTCATTACATGTGGGTTCTTTTCCTGAACCACGTGGATCCACTGGTGTCATGGCATGTGTGTTATTTTTCTAAACCACATGGATCCAATAGAGTCATTGGATGTGTGTTCTTTTCCTAAACGACATGTATCAACTAGTGAGATTTGCATGTGTGTTCTTTTCCTCAACCACATTGATCTACTTGTGACATTGTCTGTGTGCTTTTCATAAACCACATGGATCCACTAGTGTCATTATATGTGTGTTCTTTTCCTAAACAACATGGATCCACTGGTGTCATTGCATGTGTGTTCTTTTCCTAAACCACATGGATCCAGTTGTGGCATTGCATGTGTGTTAATTTCCTAAACCACATGGATCCACTAGAGTCATTGCATGTGTGTTATTTTCCTAAACCACATGGATCCACCGGTCACATTGCATGTGTGTTCTTTTACCAAACCACATTGATCCACTCGAGTCATTGCATGTGTGTTCTTTTCCTAAACCACAAGGATACACTTGTGACATTGCATGTGTGTTCTTTTCCTAAACCACATTGATCCACTAGAGTCATTGCATGTGTGTTCTATTACTAAATCACATTGATCCACTAGAGTCATTGCATGTGTGTTCTTTTCCTAAATCACATTGATCCACTAGAGTCATTGCATGTGTGTTCTTTTCGTAAACCACATGGATCCACTTGTGACAAAGCATGTGTGTTCTTTTCTTAAACCACATGGATCCACTAGTGACATTGCATGTGTGTTCTTTTCCTAAACTACATGGATCCACTAGTGACATTGCATGTGTGTTCTTTTCCTAAACCACATTGTTCCACTAGAGTCATCACATGTGTGATCTTTTTCTAAGACATATGGATCCACTAGAGTCATTGGATGTGTGTTCTTTTCCTAAACGACATGTATCCACTAGTGACATTTGCATGTGCGTTGTTTTCCTAAACCACATTGATCTACTTGTTACATTGCATGTGTGTGTTTTTCGTAAACCACATTGATCCACTAGTGTCATTACATGTGTGTTCTTTTCCTGAACCACATGGATCCACTGGTGTCATTGCATGTGTGTTCTTTTCCTAAACCACATGGATCCACTTGTGACATTGCATGTGGGTTCTTTTCCTAAACTACATGGATCCACTAGTGACAATGCATGTGTGTTCTTTTTCCTAAACCACATTGATCCACTAGAGTCATTGCATGTGTGTTCTTTTCCTAAACCACATGGATCGACTAGCGTCATTGGATGTGTGTTCTTTTCCTAAACGACATGTATCCACTGGTGACATTTGCACGTGTGTTCTTTTCCTAAACCACATTGATCTACTTGTGACATTGCGTGTGTGTATTTTTCGTAAACCACATTGATCCACTAGTGTCATTGCAGGTGTGTTCTTTTCCTGAACCACATTGATCCACTAGAGTCATTGCATGTGTGTTCTTTTCGTAAACCACATGGATCCACTTGTGACAATGCATGTGTGTTCTTTTCTTAAACCACATGGATCCACTAGTGACATTCATGTGTGTTCTTTTCCTAAACTACATGGATCCACTTGTGACATTGCATGTGTGTTCTTTTCCTAAACCACATTGTTCCACTAGAGTCATCACATATGTGATCTTTTTCTAAACCACATGGATCCACTAGAGTCATTGGATCTGTGTTCTTTTCCTAAACGACATGTATCCAGTAGTGACATTTGCATGTGCGTTGTTTTCCTAAACCACATTGATCTACTTGTTACATTGCATGTGTGTGTTTTTCGTAAACCACATTGATCCACTAGTGTCATTACATGTGTGTTCTTTTCCTGAACCACATGGATCCACTGGTGTCATTGCATGTGTGTTCTTTTCCTAAACCACATGGATCCACTTGTGACATTGCATGTGGGTTCTTTTCCTAAACTACATGGATCCACTAGTGACAATGCATGTGTGTTCTTTTTCCTAAACCACATTGATCCACTAGAGTCATTGCATGTGTGTTCTTTTCCTAAACCACATGGATCGACTAGCGTCATTGGATGTGTGTTCTTTTCCTAAACGACATGTATCCACTAGTGACATTTGCACGTGTGTTCTTTTCCTAAACCACATTGTTCCACTAGAGTCATCACATGTGTGTATTTTTCGTAAACATCATTGATCCACTAGTGTCATTGCAGGTGTGTTCTTTTCCTGAACCACATGGATCCACTAGTGTCATTGCATGTGTGTTCTTTTCCTAAACCACATGGATCCACTTGAAGCATTGCATGTGTGTTCATTTCCAAAACCACATTGATCCACTAGTGACATTTGCATTTGTGTTCTTTTCCAAAACCACATGGATCCACTGGTGACATTGCATGTGTGTTCTTTTCCTAAACCGGATGGATCCACTGGTGACATTGCATGTGTTTTATTTTCCTAAACCACATGGATCCATTAGTGACATTGCATGTGTGTTATTTTCATGAACTACATGGATCCACTAGAGTCATTGCATGTGTGTACTTTTCCTAAACCACGTTGATCCACTAGACTCATTGCATGTGTGTTCTTTTCCTAAACCACATTGACACACTAGAGTCATTGCATGTGTGTTCTTTTCCTAAACCACATGGATCCACTTGTGACATTGCATGTGTGCTCTTTTCCTAAACCACATGGATCCATCGGTAACATCGCAGGTGTGTTCTTTTCTAAACAACATGGATCCACAGTTGTCATTGCATGTGTGTTCTTTTCCAGGACCAGATGAATCCACTAGAGTCATTGCATGTGTGTTCTTTTCCTAAAGTACATGGATCCACAGGTGACATTGCATGTGTGTTATTTTCCTAAACCACATGGATCCACTGGTGACATTGCGTGTGTGTTCTTTTCTTAAACCAGATGGATCCACTAGTGACATTGCATGTGTGTTCTTTTCCTAAACCACACGGATCCATTAGTGACATAGCATGTGTGTTCTTTTCTTGAACTACACAGATCCACTTGAGTCATTGCATGTGTGTTCTTTTCCTAAACCACATTGATCCACTAGACTCATTGCGTGTGTGTTCTTTTCCTAAACCACATTGACACACTAGAGTCATTGCATGTGTGTTCTTTTCCTAAACCACATGGATCCACTTGTGGCATTGCATGTGTGTTAATTTCCTAAACCACATGGATCCACTAGAGTCATTGCATGTGTGTTATTTTCCTAAACCACATGGATCCACCGGTCACATTGCATGTGTGTTCTTTTACCAAACCACATTGATCCACTCGAGTCATTGCATGTGTGTTCTTTTCCTAAACCACAAGGATACACTTGTGACATTGCATGTGTGTTCTTTTCCTAAACCACATTGATCCACTAGAGTCATTGCATGTGTGTTCTATTACTAAATCACATTGATCCACTAGAGTCATTGCATGTGTGTTCTTTTCCTAAATCACATTGATCCACTAGAGTCATTGCATGTGTGTTCTTTTCGTAAACCACATGGATCCACTTGTGACAAAGCATGTGTGTTCTTTTCTTAAACCACATGGATCCACTAGTGACATTGCATGTGTGTTCTTTTCCTAAACTACATGGATCCACTAGTGACATTGCATGTGTGTTCTTTTCCTAAACCACATTGTTCCACTAGAGTCATCACATGTGTGATCTTTTTCTAAGACATATGGATCCACTAGAGTCATTGGATGTGTGTTCTTTTCCTAAACGACATGTATCCACTAGTGACATTTGCATGTGCGTTGTTTTCCTAAACCACATTGATCTACTTGTTACATTGCATGTGTGTGTTTTTCGTAAACCACATTGATCCACTAGTGTCATTACATGTGTGTTCTTTTCCTGAACCACATGGATCCACTCGTGTCATTGCATGTGTGTTCTTTTCCTAAACCACATGGATCCACTTGTGACATTGCATGTGGGTTCTTTTCCTAAACTACATGGATCCACTAGTGACAATGCATGTGTGTTCTTTTTCCTAAACCACATTGATCCACTAGATTCATTGCATGTGTGTTCTTTTCCTAAACCACATGGATCTACTAGCGTCATTGGATGTGTGTTCTTTTCCTAAACGACATGTATCCACTGGTGACATTTGCACGTGTGTTCTTTTCCTACACCACATTGATCTACTTGTGACATTGCGTGTGTGTATTTTTCGTAAACCACATTGATCCACTAGTGTCATTGCAGGTGTGTTCTTTTCCAGAACCACATGGATCCACTAGTGTCATTGCATGTGTGTTCTTTTCCTAAACCAGATGGATCCACTTGAAGCATTGCATGTGTGTTCATTTCCAAAACCACATTGATCCACTAGTGACATTTGCATGTGCGTTCTTTTCCTAAACCACATTGATCTACTTGTGACATTACATCTAAGTTTTTTTTGTAAACCACATTGATCCACTAGTGTCATTGCATGTGTGTTCTTTTCCTAAACCACATGGATCCACTAGAGTCATTGCATCTGTGTTCTTTTCCTAACCCACATTGATGCACTAGAGTAATTGCATGTGTGTTCTTTTCCTAAACCACATGGATCCACTTGTGACATTGCCTGTGTGTTCTTTTCCTAAACCACATGGATCCACTAGTGACATTGCATGTGTGATATTTTTATAAACCACATGTACCCACTTGTGACAATGCATGTGTGTTATTTTCCTAAACCACATGGATCCACAGGTGACATTGCACGTGTGTTCTTTTCCAAAACCACATGGATCCACTTGTGACATTGCATGTGTGTTCTTTTCCTAAACCACATCGATCCACTAGTGACTTTTGCATGTATGCTCTTTTCCTAAACCACATGGATCCACCGGTGACATGGCATATGTGTTCTTTTCCTAAACCACATGGATCCACTTGTGACATTGCATGTTTGTTCTTTTCCTAAACCGCATTGATCCACTAGTGACTTTTGCATCTGTGCTCTTTTCCTAAACGACATGGATCCACTAGGGTCATTAAATGTGTGTTATTTTCCTAAACCCCGTGGATCCACTCGAGTCATTGCATGTGTGTTCTTTTCCTAAATCACATTGATCCACTAGACTCATTGCATGTGTGTTCTTTTCGTAAACCACATGGATCCACTTGTGACATTGCATGTGTGTTCTTTTCTTAAACCACATGGATCCACAAGTTACATTGCATGTGTGTTCTTTTCCTAAACTACATGGATCCACTAGTGACATTGCATGTGTGTTCCTTTTCTGAACCACATTGTTCCACTAGAGTCATTGCATGTGTATTATTTTTCTAAACCACATGGATCCATTAGAGTCATTGGATGTGTGTTCTTTTCCTAAATGACATGTATCCACTAGTGAATGTTGTATGTGTGTTGTTTTCCTAAACCACATTGATCAACTTGTGACATTGCATGTGTGTGTTTTTTGTAAACCACATTGATCCACTAGTGTCATTACATGTTTGTTCTTTTCCTAAACCACATGGATCCACTATAGTCATTGTATGTGTGTATTTTTCGTAAACCACATTGATCCACTAGTGTCAGTGCAGGTGTGTTCTTTTCCTGAACCACATGGATCCACTAGTGTCATTGCATGTGTGTTCTTTTCCTAAACCACATGGATCCACTTGAAGCATTGCATGTGTGTTCATTTCCAAAACCACATTGATCCACTAGGGACATTTGCATGTGTGTTCTTTTCCAAAACCACATGGATCGACTGGTGACATTGCATGTGTGTTCTTTCCCTAAACTAGATGGATCCAGTAGTGACATTGCATATGTTTTATTTTCCTAAACCACATGGATCCATTAGTGACATTGCATGTGTGTTCTTTTCATGAACTACATGGATCCACTAGAGTCATTGCATGTCTGTACTTTTCCTAAACCACATTGATACACTAGACTCATTGCATGTGTGTTCTTTTCCTAAACCACATTGACACACTAGAGTCATTGCATGTGTGTTCTTTTCCTAAACCACATGGATCCACTTGTGACATTGCATGTGTGCTCTTTTCCTAAACCACATGGATCCATCGGTAACATTGCAGGTGTGTTCTTTTCTAAACAACATGGATCCACTCGTGACATTGCATGTGTGTTCTTTTCCAGGACCAGATGGATCCACTAGAGTCATTGCATGTGTTTTCTTTTCCTAAAGTACATGGATCCACAGGTGACATTGCATGTGTGTTCTTTTCCTAAACCACATTGATCTACTAGAGTCATTCCATGTGTGTTATTTTCCTAAACCACATGGATCCACTAGAGCCATTGCATGTGTGTTGTTTTCCTAAACCACATGTATCCACTGGTGACATTTTCATGTGTGTTCTTTTCCTAAACCACATTTATCTACTTGTGACATTGCATCTGTGTTTTTTTCCTGTACCACTTTGATCCACTAGTGCCATTGCATGTGTGGTCTTTTCGTGAAACACATGGATCCACTTGTGTCATGGCATGCGTGTTTTTTCCTAAACCACATTGATGCACTTGAGGCATTGCATGTGTGTTCTTTTCTAACACCACATTGATCCACTGGTGACATTTGCATGTGTGTTCTTTTCTCGAAATACATGGATCCACTAGTGACATTGCATGTGTGTTCATTTCCTGAACCACATGGATCCACTAGAGTCATTGCATGTGTTTTCTTTTCATAAACCACATTGATCCACTAGAGTCATTGCATGTGTGTTCTTTTCCTAAACCACATGGATCGACTAGCGTCATTCGATGTGTGTTCTTTTCCTAAACGACATGTATCCACTGGTGATATTTGCACGTGTGTTCTTTTCCTAAACCACATTGATCTACTTGTGACATTGCGTGTGTGTATTTTTTGTAAACCACATTGATCCACTAGTGTCATTGCAGGTGTGTTCTTTTCCTGAACCACATGGATCCACTAGTGTCATTGCATGTGTGTTCTTTTCCTAAACCACATGGATCCACTTGAAGCATTGCATGTGTGTTCATTTCCAAAACCACATTGATCCACTAGTGACATTTGCATTTGTGTTCTTTTCCAAAACCACATGGATCCATTGGTGACATTGCATGTGTGTTCTTTTCCTAAACCGGATGGATCCACTGGTGACATTGCATGTGTTCTATTTTCCTAAACCACATGGATCCATTAGTGACATTGCATGTGTGTTCTTTTCATGAACTACATGGATCCACTAGAGTCATTCCATGTGTGTACTTTTCCTAAACCACATTGATCCACTAGACTCATTGCATGTGTTTTTTTTTCCTAAACCACATTGACACACTAGAGTCATTGCATGTGCGTTCTTTTCCTAAACCACATGGATCCACTTGTGACACTGCATGTGTGCTCTTTTCCTAAACCACATGGATCCATCAGTAACATTGCAGGTGTGTTCTTTTCTAAACAACATGGATCCACAGTTGTCATTGCATGTGTGTTCTTTTCCAGGACTAGATGGATCCACTAGAGTCATTGCATGTGTGTTCTTTTCCTAAAGTACATGGATCCACAGGTGACATTGCATGTGTGTTATTTTCCTAAACCACATGGATCCACTGGTGACATTGCGTGTGTGTTCTTTTCTTAAACCAGATGGATCCACTAGTGACATTGCATGTGTTTTCTTTTCCTAAACCACACGGATCCATTAGTGACATAGCATGTGTGTTCTTTTCCTGAACTACACAGATCCACTTGAGTCATTGCATGTGTGTTCTTTTCCTAAACCACATTGATCCACTAGACTCATTGCATGTGTGTTCTTTTCCTAAACCACATTGACACACTAGAGTCATTGCATGTGTGTTCTTTTCCTAAACCACATGGATCCACTTGTGACATTGCATGTGTGCTCTTTTCCTAAACCACATGGATCCACCGGTGACATTGCAAGTGTGTTCTTTTCTAAACAACATGGATCCACTAGTGACATTGCATGTGTGTACTTTTCATGAACCAGATGGATCCACTGGAGTCATTGCATGTGTGTTCTTTTCCTAAACAACATGGATCCACAGGTGACATTACATGTGTGTTCTTTTCCTAAACCACACTGATCTACTAGAGTTATTACGTGTGTGTTATTGTCCTAAACCACATGGATCCACTGGTGACATTTGCATGTGTGTTGTTTTCCTAAACCACATTGATCTACTTCTGACATTGCATGTGTGTCTTTTTTGTAAACCACATTGATCCACTAGTGTCATTACATGTGGGTTCTTTTCCTGAACCACGTGGATCCACTGGTGTCATGGCATGTGTGTTATTTTTCTAAACCACATGGATCCAATAGAGTCATTGGATGTGTGTTCTTTTCCTAAACGACATGTATCAACTAGTGAGATTTGCATGTGTGTTCTTTTCCTCAACCACATTGATCTACTTGTGGCATTGTCTGTGTGCTTTTCATAAACCACATGGATCCACTAGTGTCATTATATGTGTGTTCTTTTCCTAAACAACATGGATCCACTGGTGTCATTGCATGTGTGTTCTTTTCCTAAACCACATGGATCCACTTGTGGCATTGCATGTGTGTTAATTTCCTAAACCACATGGATCCACTAGAGTCATTGCATGTGTGTTATTTTCCTAAACCACATGGATCCACCGGTCACATTGCATGTGTGTTCTTTTACCAAACCACATTGATCCACTCGAGTCATTGCATGTGTGTTCTTTTCCTAAACCACAAGGATACACTTGTGACATTGCATGTGTTTTCTTTTCCTAAACCACATTGATCCACTAGAGTCATTGCATGTGTGTTCTATTACTAAATCACATTGATCCACTAGAGTCATTGCATGTGTGTTCTTTTCCTAAATCACATTGATCCACTAGAGTCATTGCATGTGTGTTCTTTTCGTAAACTACATGGATCCACTTGTGACAAAGCATGTGTGTTCTTTTCTTAAACCACATGGATCCACTAGTGACATTGCATGTGTGTTCTTTTCCTAAACTACATGGATCCACTAGTGACATTGCATGTGTGTTCTTTTCCTAAACCACATTGTTCCACTAGAGTCATCACATGTGTGATCTTTTTCTAAGACATATGGATCCACTAGAGTCATTGGATGTGTGTTCTTTTCCTAAACGACATGTATCCACTAGTTTTCCTAAACCACATTGATCTACTTGTTACATTGCATGTGTGTGTTTTTCGTAAACCACATTGATCCACTAGTGTCATTACATGTGTGTTCTTTTCCTGAACCACATGGATCCACTGGTGTCATTGCATGTGTGTTCTTTTCCTAAACCACATGGATCCACTTGTGACATTGCATGTGGGTTCTTTTCCTAAACTACATGGATCCACTAGTGACAATGCATGTGTGTTCTTTTTCCAAAACCACATTGATCCACTAGAGTCATTGCATGTGTGTTCTTTTCCTAAACCACATGGATCGACTAGCGTCATTGGATGTGTGTTCTTTTCCTAAACGACATGTATCCACTGGTGACATTTGCACGTGTGTTCTTTTCCTAAACCACATTGATCTACTTGTGACATTGCGTGTGTGTATTTTTCGTAAACCACATTGATCCACTAGTGTCATTGCAGGTGTGTTCTTTTCCTGAACCACATTGATCCACTAGAGTCATTGCATGTGTGTTCTTTTCGTAAACCACATGGATCCACTTGTGACAATGCATGTGTGTTCTTTTCTTAAACCACATGGATCCACTAGTGACATTCATGTGTGTTCTTTTCCTAAACTACATGGATCCACTTGTGACATTGCATGTGTGTTCTTTTCCTAAACCACATTGTTCCACTAGAGTCATCACATATGTGATCTTTTTCTAAACCACATGGATCCACTAGAGTCATTGGATCTGTGTTCTTTTCCTAAACGACATGTATCCAGTAGTGACATTTGCATGTGCGTTGTTTTCCTAAACCACATTGATCTACTTGTTACATTGCATGTGTGTGTTTTTCGTAAACCACATTGATCCACTAGTGTCATTACATGTGTGTTCTTTTCCTGAACCACATGGATCCACTGGTGTCATTGCATGTGTGTTCTTTTCCTAAACCACATGGATCCACTTGTGACATTGCATGTGGGTTCTTTTCCTAAACTACATGGATCCACTAGTGACAATGCATGTGTGTTCTTTTTCCTAAACCACATTGATCCACTAGAGTCATTGCATGTGTGTTCTTTTCCTAAACCACATGGATCGACTAGCGTCATTGGATGTGTGTTCTTTTCCTAAACGACATGTATCCACTAGTGACATTTGCACGTGTGTTCTTTTCCTAAACCACATTGTTCCACTAGAGTCATCACATGTGTGTATTTTTCGTAAACATCATTGATCCACTAGTGTCATTGCAGGTGTGTTCTTTTCCTGAACCACATGGATCCACTAGTGTCATTGCATGTGTGTTCTTTTCCTAAACCACATGGATCCACTTGAAGCATTGCATGTGTGTTCATTTCCAAAACCACATTGATCCACTAGTGACATTTGCATTTGTGTTCTTTTCCAAAACCACATGGATCCACTGGTGACATTGCATGTGTGTTCTTTTCCTAAACCGGATGGATCCACTGGTGACATTGCATGTGTTTTATTTTCCTAAACCACATGGATCCATTAGTGACATTGCATGTGTGTTATTTTCATGAACTACATGGATCCACTAGAGTCATTGCATGTGTGTACTTTTCCTAAACCACGTTGATCCACTAGACTCATTGCATGTGTGTTCTTTTCCTAAACCACATTGACACACTAGAGTCATTGCATGTGTGTTCTTTTCCTAAACCACATGGATCCACTTGTGACATTGCTTGTGTGCTCTTTTCCTAAACCACATGGATCCATCGGTAACATCGCAGGTGTGTTCTTTTCTAAACAACATGGATCCACAGTTGTCATTGCATGTGTGTTCTTTTCCAGGACCAGATGAATCCACTAGAGTCATTGCATGTGTGTTCTTTTCCTAAAGTACATGGATCCACAGGTGACATTGCATGTGTGTTATTTTCCTAAACCACATGGATCCACTGGTGACATTGCGTGTGTGTTCTTTTCTTAAACCAGATGGATCCACTAGTGACATTGCATGTGTGTTCTTTTCCTAAACCACACGGATCCATTAGTGACATAGCATGTGTGTTCTTTTCTTGAACTACACAGATCCACTTGAGTCATTGCATGTGTGTTCTTTTCCTAAACCACATTGATCCACTAGACTCATTGCGTGTGTGTTCTTTTCCTAAACCACATTGACACACTAGAGTCATTGCATGTGTGTTCTTTTCCTAAACCACATGGATCCACTTGTGGCATTGCATGTGTGTTAATTTCCTAAACCACATGGATCCACTAGAGTCATTGCATGTGTGTTATTTTCCTAAACCACATGGATCCACCGGTCACATTGCATGTGTGTTCTTTTACCAAACCACATTGATCCACTCGAGTCATTGCATGTGTGTTCTTTTCCTAAACCACAAGGATACACTTGTGACATTGCATGTGTGTTCTTTTCCTAAACCACATTGATCCACTAGAGTCATTGCATGTGTGTTCTATTACTAAATCACATTGATCCACTAGAGTCATTGCATGTGTGTTCTTTTCCTAAATCACATTGATCCACTAGAGTCATTGCATGTGTGTTCTTTTCGTAAACCACATGGATCCACTTGTGACAAAGCATGTGTGTTCTTTTCTTAAACCACATGGATCCACTAGTGACATTGCATGTGTGTTCTTTTCCTAAACTACATGGATCCACTAGTGACATTGCATGTGTGTTCTTTTCCTAAACCACATTGTTCCACTAGAGTCATCACATGTGTGATCTTTTTCTAAGACATATGGATCCACTAGAGTCATTGGATGTGTGTTCTTTTCCTAAACGACATGTATCCACTAGTGACATTTGCATGTGCGTTGTTTTCCTAAACCACATTGATCTACTTGTTACATTGCATGTGTGTGTTTTTCGTAAACCACATTGATCCACTAGTGTCATTACATGTGTGTTCTTTTCCTGAACCACATGGATCCACTCGTGTCATTGCATGTGTGTTCTTTTCCTAAACCACATGGATCCACTTGTGACATTGCATGTGGGTTCTTTTCCTAAACTACATGGATCCACTAGTGACAATGCATGTGTGTTCTTTTTCCTAAACCACATTGATCCACTAGATTCATTGCATGTGTGTTCTTTTCCTAAACCACATGGATCTACTAGCGTCATTGGATGTGTGTTCTTTTCCTAAACGACATGTATCCACTGGTGACATTTGCACGTGTGTTCTTTTCCTACACCACATTGATCTACTTGTGACATTGCGTGTGTGTATTTTTCGTAAACCACATTGATCCACTAGTGTCATTGCAGGTGTGTTCTTTTCCAGAACCACATGGATCCACTAGTGTCATTGCATGTGTGTTCTTTTCCTAAACCAGATGGATCCACTTGAAGCATTGCATGTGTGTTCATTTCCAAAACCACATTGATCCACTAGTGACATTTGCATGTGCGTTCTTTTCCTAAACCACATTGATCTACTTGTGACATTACATCTAAGTTTTTTTTGTAAACCACATTGATCCACTAGTGTCATTGCATGTGTGTTCTTTTCCTAAACCACATGGATCCACTAGAGTCATTGCATGTGTGTTCTTTTCCTAACCCACATTGATGCACTAGAGTAATTGCATGTGTGTTCTTTTCCTAAACCACATGGATCCACTTGTGACATTGCCTGTGTGTTCTTTTCCTAAACCACATGGATCCACTAGTGACATTGCATGTGTGATATTTTTCTAAACCACATGTACCCACTTGTGACAATGCATGTGTGTTATTTTCCTAAACCACATGGATCCACAGGTGACATTGCACGTGTGTTCTTTTCCAAAACCACATGGATCCACTTGTGACATTGCATGTGTGTTCTTTTCCTAAACCACATCGATCCACTAGTGACTTTTGCATGTATGCTCTTTTCCTAAACCACATGGATCCACCGGTGACATGGCATATGTGTTCTTTTCCTAAACCACATGGATCCACTTGTGACATTGCATGTTTGTTCTTTTCCTAAACCGCATTGATCCACTAGTGACTTTTGCATCTGTGCTCTTTTCCTAAACGACATGGATCCACTAGGGTCATTAAATGTGTGTTATTTTCCTAAACCCCGTGGATCCACTCGAGTCATTGCATGTGTGTTCTTTTCCTAAATCACATTGATCCACTAGACTCATTGCATGTGTGTTCTTTTCGTAAACCACATGGATCCACTTGTGACATTGCATGTGTGTTCTTTTCTTAAACCACATGGATCCACAAGTTACATTGCATGTGTGTTCTTTTCCTAAACTACATGGATCCACTAGTGACATTGCATGTGTGTTCCTTTTCTGAACCACATTGTTCCACTAGAGTCATTGCATGTGTATTATTTTTCTAAACCACATGGATCCATTAGAGTCATTGGATGTGTGTTCTTTTCCTAAATGACATGTATCCACTAGTGAATGTTGTATGTGTGTTGTTTTCCTAAACCACATTGATCAACTTGTGACATTGCATGTGTGTGTTTTTTGTAAACCACATTGATCCACTAGTGTCATTACATGTTTGTTCTTTTCCTAAACCACATGGATCCACTATAGTCATTGTATGTGTGTATTTTTCGTAAACCACATTGATCCACTAGTGTCAGTGCAGGTGTGTTCTTTTCCTGAACCACATGGATCCACTAGTGTCATTGCATGTGTGTTCTTTTCCTAAACCACATGGATCCACTTGAAGCATTGCATGTGTGTTCATTTCCAAAACCACATTGATCCACTAGGGACATTTGCATGTGTGTTCTTTTCCAAAACCACATGGATCGACTGGTGACATTGCATGTGTGTTCTTTCCCTAAACTAGATGGATCCACTAGTGACATTGCATGTGTTTTATTTTCCTAAACCACATGGATCCATTAGTGACATTGCATGTGTGTTCTTTTCATGAACTACATGGATCCACTAGAGTCATTGCATGTCTGTACTTTTTCTAAACCACATTGATACACTAGACTCATTGCATGTGTGTTCTTTTCCTAAACCACATTGACACACTAGAGTCATTGCATGTGTGTTCTTTTCCTAAACCACATGGATCCACTTGTGACATTGCATGTGTGCTCTTTTCCTAAACCACATGGATCCATCGGTAACATTGCAGGTGTGTTCTTTTCTAAACAACATGGATCCACTCGTGACATTGCATGTGTGTTCTTTTCCAGGACCAGATGGATCCACTAGAGTCATTGCATGTGTTTTCTTTTCCTAAAGTACATGGATCCACAGGTGACATTGCATGTGTGTTCTTTTCCTAAACCACATTGATCTACTAGAGTCATTCCATGTGTGTTATTTTCCTAAACCACATGGATCCACTAGAGCCATTGCATGTGTGTTGTTTTCCTAAACCACATGTATCCACTGGTGACATTTTCATGTGTGTTCTTTTCCTAAACCACATTTATCTACTTGTGACATTGCATCTGTGTTTTTTTCCTGTACCACTTTGATCCACTAGTGCCATTGCATGTGTGGTCTTTTCGTGAAACACATGGATCCACTTGTGTCATGGCATGCGTGTTTTTTCCTAAACCACATTGATGCACTTGAGGCATTGCATGTGTGTTCTTTTCTAACACCACATTGATCCACTGGTGACATTTGCATGTGTGTTCTTTTCTCGAAATACATGGATCCACTAGTGACATTGCATGTGTGTTCATTTCCTGAACCACATGGATCCACTAGAGTCATTGCATGTGTTTTCTTATCCTAAACCACATTGATCCACTATAGTCATTGCATGTGTGTTCTTTTCCTAAATGACATGTATCCACTAGTGACATTTGCATGTGCGTTCTTTTCCTAAACCACATTGATCTACTTGTGACATTACATCTATGTTTTTTTCGTAAACCACATTGATCCACTAGTGTCATTGCATGTGTGTTCTTTTCCTAAACCACATGGATCCACTAGAGTCATTGCATGTGTGTTCTTTTCCTAAACCACATTGATCCACTACAGTAATTGCATGTGTGTTCTTTTCCTAAACCACATGGATCCACTTGTGACATTGCCTGTGTGTTATTTTCCTAAACCACATGGATCCACTAGTGACATTGCATGTGTGATCTTTTTCTAAACCACATGTACCCACTTGTGACAATGCATGTGTGTTATTTTCCTAAACCACATGGATCCACCGGTGACATTGCATGTGTGTTCTTTTCGTAAACCACATGGATCCACTTGTGACATTGCATGTGTGTTCTTTTCCTAAACCACATCGATCCACTAGTGACTTTTGCATGTATTCTCTTTTCCTAAACCACATGGATCCACCGGTGACATGGCATGTGTGTTCTTTTCCTAAACCACATGGATCCACTTGTGACATTGCATGTTTGTTCTTTTCCTAAAACACATTGATCCACTAGTGACTTTTGCATATGTGCTCTTTTCCTAAACCACATGGATCCACTAGAGTCATTAAATGTGTGTTCTTTTCCTAAACCCCGTGGATCCACTCGAGTCATTGCATGTGTGTTCTTTTCCTAAATCACATTGATCCACTAGAGTCATTGCATGTGTGTTCTTTTCGTGATCCACATGGATCCACTTGTGACATTGCATATGTGTTGTTTTCTTAAACCACATGGATCCACAAGTTACATTGCATGTGTGTTCTTTTCCTAAACTACATGGATCCACTAGTGACATTGCATGTGTGTTCCTTTTCTAAACCACATTGTTTCACTAGAGTCATTGCATGTGTATTATTTTTCTAAACAACATGGATCCATTAGAGTCATTGGATGTGTGTTCTTTTCCTAAACGACATGTATCCACTAGTGAAAGTTGTATGTGTGTTGTTATCCTAAACCACATTGATCTACTTGTGACATTGCATGTGTGTGTTTTTTGTAAACCACATTGATCCACTAGTGTCATTACATGTTTGTTCTTTTCCTGAACCACATGGATCCACTAGTGTCATTACATGTGTGTGCTTTTCCTAAACCACATGGATCCACTATAGTCATTGTATGTGTGTTTTTTTCCTAAACCACATGGATCCACTTGTGACATTGCATGTGTGTTCTTTTCCTAAACCACATGGATCCACTTGTGACATTGCATGTGTGATCTTTTCCTAAACCACATCTATCCACTTGTGACAATGCATGTGTGTTATTTTCCTAAACCACATGGATCCACCGGTGACATTGCATGTGTGTTCTTTTCCTAAACCACATGGATCCACTTGTAACATTGCATGTGTGTTCTTTTCCTAAACCAGATTGATCCACTAGTGACTTTTGCATGTGTGCTCTTTTCCTAAACCACATGGATCCACCGGTGACATTGCATGTGTGTTCTTTTCCTAAACCACATGGATCCACTTGTGACATTGCATGTTTGTTCTTTTCCTAAACCATATTGATCCACTAGTGACTTTTGCATGTGTGCTCTTTTCCTAAACAATGTGGATCCAATAGAGTCATTAAATGTGTGTTCTTTTCCCAAACCCCATGGATCCACTAGAGTCATTGCATGTGTGCTCTTTTCCTAAATCACATTGATCCACTAGAGTCATTGCATGTGTGTTCTTTTCGTAAACCACATGGATCCACTTGTGACTTTGCATGTGTGTTCTTTTCCTAAACCACATGGATCCACAAGTTACATTGCATGTGTGTTCTTTTCCTAAACTACATGGATCCACTAGTGACATTTCATGTGTGTTCCTTTTCTAAACCACATTGTTCCACTAGTGTCATTGCATGTGTATGATTTTTCTAAAACACATGGATCCACTATAGTTATTGTATGTGTGTTCTTTTTGTTGGAGATATGCCCAAGAGGCAATAATAAAGTGGTTATTATTATATCTTTATGTTTATGATAAATGTTTACATCCCATGCTATAATTGTATTAACTGGAAACATTAATACATGTGTGTTTTGTAAACATAAAAGAGTCCCTAGTAAGCCTCTTGTTGAACTAGCTTGTTGATTAATAGATGATCATGGTTTCCTGATCATGGACATTGGATGTCGTTAATAACAAGATCATATCATTAGGAGAATGATGTGATGGACACACACCCATAGTACGCGTAGCATAAGATCAAGTCATTAAGTTTGTATTGCTATAAGCTTTCAAATGCATAGTAACCTAATCCTTTGACCATGAGGTTATGTTAATCACCATCACCGGATGGGTACTTTGATGACATGAAACACCGCTTCGTAACTGGGTGGTTATAAAGGTGTCATTGGGTATTCTGAAAGTATGTGTTGAAGCACATGGACCAAGATTGGGATTTGTCCATCCATATGACGGATAGATATGCTCTGGGCCCTCTCGGTGGAATGTCATCTAGTTAGCTTGCAAGCATGTGACTAGGTCACAAGGGATGACATAACATGGAACCAGTAAAGAGTACTTATCAGTAACGAGGTAGAACTAGGTATGGAGATACCGACGATCAAACCTCAGATAAGTAGAATATCGCGTGACAAAGGGAATTGGTTTCGTATGTTAATGGTTCTATCGATCACGAAGTCATCGTTGAGTATGTGGGAGCCGTTATGGATCTCCAGATCCCGCTGATGGTTATTGATCGGAGAAGTGTCTCCATCATGTCTGCATATTCACGAACCGTAGGGTGAAACACTTAAGGTTCGAAGTTGTTTTAAGTAGATATGGAATGTGCGTTGGAGACCGAATGTTGTTCGGAGTCTCGGATTGGATCCGGGACATCACGAGGAGATCCGGAATGGTCCGGACAATAAGATTCATATATTGGGGATCATTTTCTAAGTTAGGAAATGTTCCGGAGTGTTTGTATGGGGATTCTAGAAGGTTTCGGAATGTTCTGGAAGGTTCTAGAAGAGTTCTTAGTGTTTGCTTGAAAACCAAGAAAGGGTCAAGGAAACCTTGTGGGGGCTAGATGTAGCATCCCAATTGTCTAACAATTGTAATGCTACTTGGTCTAGTAATATAATGGCTACTTCCTATATATAATTGTTGCATCATAATTATATCATGCTTATGTCATCATGCCTCCTTGCATTTGAGCATCATATAAAACCCTTTTTCATTTGGTTCTTCTCTCATATGCATCATTAATTGTATTTGCCTCTTGATATTGTATTTGGTTCTTGATATATTGTTTAAATGCCCAAGTTGAGTTGGGGGCATATCTTTTGTTAACTCCACCACCTTTCTTGTCATCACCCATCATTCCACCATTCCACCATATATGAGCATTGCAACTTATTTGGTTTTACCTCTAGCTCATATGTGTCGGTGTGGATCCAATTCTATTTCCACATGCTCTCATCTTAGCATCATGTTGTTTTCACATTATTGATATATGAGAGCCACATGGCCATCTTTGCATGCCTTGTGAGTGGAACCCTTTTTTCCTAGCTTCCATATGGGTTGTTTTGGGGTTTTATCATGTTGGGATATTTTTGGGCTTACTAAATACCTAGTGGCACATACACACTAGCAAGTCCTAATTATAATCAAATGTGAGCATCTCCATCTACTCCACTTGGAATTCCTTCTAAATTCTTTTGCTTAGGCCTTACTCCAATTTTGGGAATGCATAATAATAATGCCATGTACTATTCACAAGAATCAACATGGCAATAAATATTTTGCGTGGGCCATGCAAGTGCCACCTTTTCTAGCATTTGGTTTTTATTTGAATTTTGAGTGGATCTTTATAAAACCACATCCCTCTCTCTCTCTTTTCCTCATGATCTTGCTTGATCTAGGTTTGGAGCATGCATGCTTCTAAAGCCCTAGCTCTCACCCCTCTTTCTCTAATCCTCTATCTAAGTTCCCTCTAATCACCTACCCCATCATCACCATACCCCTCTAACCCACTCTCTAAACCACCCCACCTACCCCTAACCCTCACACCCCCCCTTCTAAGCAAAACCCTAAGCTACCCTACCCTCTCTCGGCCTCTCTCCTCTCCCCTCCTTGCTGGCCCCACCTGGCCACCCTGGCCCACCTAGCTGCCACCCAAACCAAACCAAACCCTACCCGAACCATACCCCCTCTTCCTCCTACCCTAGCTCCAACCCTAGCATCTACCCGAGGCTACCCCTCTCTCCCTCTCTCTCTGCCTTCGTGCCCCACCAGCCGAGCCTCCCCTGCCTCCTTGGTCTCGCCCTCTGGTCCCACCTGGAAGCCACCCCCCTGCCAGCTGCCCTGCCCTGCCCCGACGAGCACGTGAGGAAGGAGGGAGAAAAGTGGCCGGGCCACCTTTTCCCTCTACCTGCTCCCCACGGCACCTTCCTTCCCCCCTCGCTGCTTTATCTCTTCCTCCACGTCTCCTGCGTCCCCCAGATCTACCCCAACGCCGCTCACCTTTTCCCCTGCTACTCCTACCACCGGCTACACCGTCGCCGGCAAACCCTCGGCCCCCTCGCGGCTACACCGTACCAGGCGACGAGCACGACGTGGAGGCGATCGAGGAGTATAAGGAGGGTCCCCTGCATCATTCTGTACACACAGTCGCGGAGGAGAAGCGCCAGAGCCACCAGATCGTCGTCGACACCGAGCCAAACACCTAACCCGCTGGGCCTCTGCCTCGTCGACGATCCGCTGCACGCCTGCTCGAACCCACCACGCCAACATCACCCCGGTGAGCTCCCTGACCCCCTGGAAATGGTCCGCCTCTCTGTAACCCCCTAGCCTCGCCGGACTTTGCGTCGAACGGCCTCCGCGCGTCGGAGTGCTCGGGCGTCTGCACCCTCACGCTCCGCGTAGCGCCCTATCTAGGACTCGCCCATCTCCCTGACAGCAACCCCAGCCCGCCGCAGTGGCTCCGCCCTCCGCGCGCGAGCCCTAGGTCCCGCGTTCGTTCTCCCACCCCGCTCTGCACCGCGCGCGAGCACCGATCTGTCCGCGAGGAAGATCCACAGTGGCAGCGGCTTTTTGCACAAACCCCCTACCCTTTTGACTCCTGCAACCCGCGCTCCTCTGAGCCCCACCAGTCAGCGTCTGTAGGCTTTTTACAAAAAGGTACCTAGTCTTTCGGTTTGATCAACCCGCGCTCCCTCGCTGTGCCGCGTGGCAGCCCCGCGCCCGTCCGCTGGCGTGTGGGTCCGCGTGTGCCTTGACCCCACCTGTCATTCGCTGGGGCTAGAAGAGCTCGCAGTGACAGAAACTTTTCGGTGCGCCTGTGTTGCCCAGTCAGCATGACCCCACGGGTCAGCGTCTGTGGCTAGAATTGAGCTAAGTAACAAAAGTATTTCTGTAATTTGTTTAAATTCAAATCTTTTCAAAATTAATTCAAATTCAAATTTAATTCTGTTTTTAAATAACTTTTAAAATATAAATCCAAATAATACAAATAATATATGTTTTCAAATCAGAAAAATGTGAGGATTTCAAATATGGCCTTCAAAATATATTTTGGACATTTAAAATTCCAATTTGAATTAAATTACATTAAAATGCCCTCTTTCCTAAATAAATTAATAACTTTTGTTTTATAAGTCCAAATTTAACAAATAATATGTCTAAAATGATTAGCTCGACGATACCTTTCTGTTTAAGCATTCCATGGTTTGATTTGAAGCATGCATCATGTAAATATAATGTATACAACAACTAATATGAGAATAAAATGGGGCCAAAACTCAATAAAATGATTTAATCTTGTATCTCACACCTCACCCATGCCATGCTACATTAATGCCATGCAAATTGTGCATCATTCATCATGGCATGATTGTTTTCTTGATGCATTTTATTCATATGCTTGTGCACTTTATTTATGTTGGCCCTTGTTTGTTTGGTTCTTCTTCGAATAGACGCTGAGCAGGGGATATATCAAGAGACCCAGGAGCATTACCCAAATCCTTCTCTCGCTTCAACCGAGCTGCCAGGCAAGCACTACCACATGCTTGCATACTATAGTACCTATTGCCTCTATCTTATTCTTGCATCATTGAGTCGCGATTGCATTAAATTGAATCCCAAGTATTGCATAGCCTTTACTTTTAAACTCCACTGAAGCTTGTTCCTCCATCCCATGAGCCATTACTACAGGAGTTGTTTGAGCCATGCGAGTCGTAGAACAGCATGTGTAGGGTATGTGAGCGTCTGATGGATAACGAGGTACCTAAACAACTTAACCTGAGTAGTAATGGGATAACTAATGAAAGTGGCATCGGTGAGCCATAATTGCTATTTGGTTTTTCAGGCTCACTTGTGTCCCGTAGGACCCCGAGTACTTGATTCCTGTTCCTTTATTATTCGCGCTATCCACATCCGGGAGGCTTATGAACCCCCCTGAGCCAGAGCTTGATTCATTCTTATTTCTTGGGGCCACAAACTAGTTTGAGGTTTTATTTACTATCCTGTACTTATGCCATGCTTTACTGCTTAATTTAAAATTGTGCGAGGTACTGCACACTGTACTGTTTAGGTCCGTGACCCGTTTTCGTTGTATCGACAAGCCCAGTCACACTTTCGGGTTCCCAGTCGTTTACAGCCGGCTCCACAAACCTTGAGGGCATCTCGGAGTCAGCTAACTTCGTTGCGGGTAGCTCAATGGGGTGGCCCCCTGAAATATTTCTGAATCCTGTGATCGCTTTGTCGTGAATGCCTCGTTGGGTTTTGATTTGGTTTTTCCGAGGTTGATCGAGTGTGTGTTGCTATTTGTGCACCCCTGCAGGGTAAAACTTTCTGAAAGCCGTGTCCGCGGTTATGGACGACTTGGAGCACAGTTTCTCGATCATAGACAAGCATAACTAAAGTACCGCTTCTAAATTGACTAAATAACTGACTAGTAAATAGTGCAACACTCATGGAATGGTTAATAAAACTGCCAACGGATGGGGGGTTGTTCGTCCGCTTCCTCGTCGGTAAGCGAGGAGGAGGATGGATCTGTGGATATTACCGTGATAACTCTTATAACTGTTGTTATTAATTCACGGACATCTGTCTATCTCTGGTTAGGCGGATGGTTAGCGAGTATCTATAGAATTGTTAGGGTTTATCTTTTGCTGCAATTGCGTCACCCCAGGTTGTGTCCCCTTTAGCGGCATAAAGACTTGCTGAGTACCCCTAGGGTCTCACACGATAAATTATTGGTTCAGATTAACAGGTACACTCGCAAGATGGATACTGGGTGGAAGAGACGGACGATGTGGGCAACGATCATTCGGTGTAGAGATTCCGGGAATGGGGATCTGTGAGATCTGTGGGCGGGATCTGCTTATTTATGGGGTATCTTATGCCGATTTGCTTCTTATACGTACTCGGATTTTGTCTTCCGCTTCCGCCTGATACTCTGATGTTTGATGTATGAGGAGATATCCTAAACTATTATATCTATCTAGGATATTTGGATCTTGTCGTATGGCGTTGCTATATTTCCTTTCTTTTTAGATGGAATGGCTCTGATGTACTGTTGTATGGTGGATTGCATACATACTCATTTGTGTATGTAGTTGATCCCTTCGCCTGCCGATTACGCTGCCCGTTCTTGTCCCGATGTTTGGAAATGGTTAGGACGGCCGAAAGGTCTACCTGTGAGTGGCATTTGGGCCCCACCGTACTATTTTAACCATTTCCGCTCATCCAGGCTTGTAACTAGGAGCGTAATTCACCGAGGTAGTTACAATTGGTATCAGAGCCATCCCGCCCTTCAGGGTCTCAGCCAAATGGTCGTTGTCTGTCTAGCAAATATTTTTGGTAGTTATGTATACTAGGGAAAAACAAAACGCGAGAGTAGGACTGCTTCCACTTTTCTTCTTACCCAACCACCCACCTTTTTTCTGGTAAGGAAGTGTAACGTTTTCAATCCTCTTCTTAAAATTCAAACTAGGATTCACGTGTTCTGAGTTTCCGTAGTACCATAGGTTGTGTATCTGTGTGTGTGTGGGTGTGTGTGTGTGTAATTCCTTGTCTATCTGTTGCATCCAAGTTGTTATCACCATCTGCCTTTGGTTATCAACTGTTGGTACATTCCATACCGACAGGCTTTTGCAAACCAACGCGATCTGTCTTACTCTTTGTTATCCGACGTTATCTTGTTTGTGGTGTTTGTTTCCGTAGTTGCTAATCTTTAGGATCATCTTGAGAAGAAGGTGTTGGGATATGTGTTCTACTTATTCATGTGCGGAGTAATGATTTGAGTGCGGGATGGAGTCGCGACCATACCACTACTTTTATCATTCGCTCTTGTATATTGAAGTGGTAGAGTCACTAATCTTGATTCGTTAAGTGATTTTGCGCATCTGTTGGTATTTTAATGCCGAAATTTGTGGAAAATTTTTCTTTGATATATTTGTGTACCACACTCCTTTTCGGTCGTGTGTGATATGCTTAATATCTTCTAGGTGCTTTGAACTTCGTTGATATTTTAATATCATCTTAGTAAATTGTATCCTTTAATCGTGATTAATTCCATCTTGGTACTATTTTGGATTATCATTATTCTCCATCATAGTACTGACTTGTGTTTTATATCAATCACAGGATGGCACCACCACGCCGTTCTGAGGAGGACATACAACCTGAACTGGGGGCAGTGTTGTCAAGCATCGCCAATGCCTTGGCAGCAATGCAGCAGAACCAGCAGCGTTTTGAGGAAAGTGTCAGGAGGAATGAGTTTGTTCCGCTACCTCCACCTCCCAAGCGAGGAGACATCAAAAGCTTTCTGAAGTTCAATCCATGCCAGTTTGATGTTTCTGATCAACCACTTGATGCTGATGATTGGTTGCGTGAGATGTCAAGGTTACTGGCTACTGCTGATGTTCCTGAGCAAGAATGGGTAAAGTGTGATACTCACCTTCTGAAGGGAGATGCAGCTCTCTGGTGGGAGAATTACCTGAAGGCAAACTGCACTGGTTTTCAGCCTACTTGGGGACAGTTCACTGGAGCTTTCAAAGAGCAGTATCTGTCAGAAATTGTCATGGAGAGGATGAAGGAAGTGTTTCTCAACCTCAAGAAGGGCAATGATAATGTCAATACCTACATCAGGAACTTCATGAACCTTTCTCGTTATGGTGGCGATGAGATCTCTGATGACAAGAAGAAGCAAAAGAGGTTCAGGCAAGGGCTCAATGCATCGATTAAGTATGCAATCACACATGCAAGGCCGGCGTCTTTTCTGGAACTTCAGCATACAGCTCTGCAGGAAGAGGCAAGTAGGCAAGTGTTTGAGGAGTCAAAGAAACACAGCCGTGATGCAGCAAGCTCTTCAGCTATGTCATCTCCTTCTAAGCGTCGTGTATGGGTTCCTAACACCCCACCGTCGCTCCCGGCTCCACCAAGACCTTCAAGCTACGCGGCAAGGCCACCAAACTTCCTCACTGCTGCTCCCAGGGGCTACAACCACCACTACCCTGAAGCGCCTGGCGGAGTCCCTGGCTACGTGGCTCCACGTCCACCTGGTGCTTGTTACACATGTGGAAACTCTGGGCATCAAAGCTGGAACTATCCGATGAAGAACAAGCCTCTTCCTCCACCACCTCCAAGATCTGTGGCAAGCTCTCCTTTGGTTCGTGCACCACCACCTCGGGCTCTCAACATCAACACCAAGCCCGGGTCTACTGTTGCTCGTGCCAACTGTGTCAACACCGCTCATGCTGAGCATACACCTGGAGTTGTGATGGGTATGCTTCCCGTTAACTCAGTTCCTACAAGAGTTTTGTTTGATTCTGGTGCTTCGCATTCTTTTGTTTCGCATAAGTTTGCGCAAGAGCATGATCTGGATAAGGTTCCTTTGTCACATCGTCTGGTGGTACAATCTCCTGGTTCAAACATGAGGGCTGCTCATATCAGCCATGGCAATCAAATTGAGATTGGTGGCTCTTTGTTCTCGGCGTCCTTGATCCTTCTGGGTAATTCTGACATTGATGTCATCTTGGGCATGGATTGGTTGACAACAAATGCAGCTGTGATTGATTGTGCTGAACGCTCGGTTTCTCTGAAGATTCCTGAAGGCCATATAGTCTATTCTCCAAGTCAGACTCCTGCTATCCAGCTTTTCTCTTTGGCGGCTCTGAATGATGATGCTATGGAAGCTATTCAGAGTGTTCCGGTGGTCTGTGAGTTCCCAGATGTCTTTCCTGAAGAGTTGCCAGGTATGCCTCCGGATCGTGAGGTTGAGTTTGTAATTGAGTTGAACCTGGTACCGCTCCTATCTCCAAGCGACCTTATAAAATGGGTCCTGCTGAGTTGGCTGAACTCAAACGTCAACTTGATGAACAAGAGAAGTTGGGTTTCATTCAACACAGTACTTCTTCTTGGGGTAGCCCAACAATCTTTGTGAAGAAGCGAGACAAGACTGATAGACTTTGTGTTGACTATCGGGCTCTCAATGCTAAAACCATCAAGAATAAATATCCCCTTCCGCGGATTAATGATCTCTTCGATCAGCTAGCTGGAGCTGTGGTATTCTCTAAGCTTGACTTGAGAAGTGGTTATCACCAAATCAAGATTCGCAAGGAAGATGTTCCTAAAACAGCTTTCACCACCCGCTATGGCCTGTATGAGTACACGGCCATGTCTTTCGGTCTCACAAACGCACCTGCCACCTTCTCGAGGCTCATGAACTCGGTTTTCATGGAGTATCTTGATAATTTCGTTGTGGTCTATCTGGATGACATCCTAGTTTATTCTAAGTCACAAGAAGAGCATGAAGAACACCTTCGGTGTGTCCTAAACAAGCTTCGAGAGAACCGCTTGTATGCAAAGTTCTCCAAGTGTGAGTTCTGGCTGCCTCAAGTAAGCTATCTTGGTCACGTCATCTCTGCCAAGGGCATTGCAGTCAACCCGGAAACTGTGAAGACAATTGTTGAATGGCTTCCTCCTGTTAATGTCAAAGAAGTGCGGAGTTTCCTTGGTTTGGCAAGTTATTGCCGTCGCTTCGTTCAGAACTTTTCAAAAATAGCGAAGCCTCTTACCGATCTCCTCAAGAAAGGCAAGAAATACCTTTGGACTCCTGCATGTCAAGCAAGCTTTGAGACACTCAAGGAGAAGCTCACTTCCACACCAGTCTTGGTTCCTCCGGATACATCCAAGTCGTTCCAGATCTTTTGTGACGCCTCTTTGCACGGATTGGGTGCGGTCCTTATGCAAGAAAAACAAGTTGTTGCTTATGCCTCTCGACAGTTGAAGACGCATGAGATCAACTATCCTACACATGACCTCGAGCTCGCAGCAGTTGTCTTTGCTTTGAAAGTATGGAGGCACTACTTGCTTGGTAACCGTTGTGAGATCTTTTCTGATCACAAGAGTCTGAAGTATATCTTTACTCAGCCTGATCTCAACCTTCGGCAGAGGAGGTGGATTGAAGCAATCAATGATTTTGATTTGACCATTAACTACACTCCGGGCAAAGCTAATGTCATGGCAGATGCTCTCAGCCGCAAAGCTTATGTCAACAACCTCATGATGGAAGAACAACAGCCTCTCTTGTGCGAGGAATTCCGTCAGCTCAACCTTGAAATTGTGGAACAAGGGTATCTCCTGAACCTTCTAGCAACTCCTCTCTTGGAAGAAAAGGTTCGCTCTTCTCAGCTTGGTGATCCGTACACAAGAAAGATCATCTCCAGGATTCAGCTTCCGAAGTATGAGTCCTTCCACGTCGATGATCAAGGCACGCTTTTCTTTGAACACCGGATGTTTGTTCCGAACTACCCGGGTTTGAGAGAGCAAGTTCTCAAGGAGGCGCATGATTCTGTTCTTTCTATCCACCCTGGCAGCACAAAGATGTACATGGACTTGAAACACAATATTGGTGGCCTGGTTTGAAAAGATATTGTGCCAAGTATGTCTCGGAGTGTGATGTCTGCCGCAGAGTGAAAGCTGTTCATCAGAAACCTTCCGGTCTTCTACAACCATTGAAACCCCCGGAATGGAAATGGGAGAAAGTAGAGATGGACTTCATCACTGGTTTCCCAAGGTCGCAGAAGGGCAACAATGCAATCTTTGTTGTCATTGACAGGCTTTCTAAAGTGGCTCACTTCTTCCCCGTCAAGGAAACAATTTCTGCAATTCAGTTGGCGGAGCTCTATATCAACAGAATTGTCTCTCTGTATGGGGTTCCGCTTGAGATCAGTTCAGACCGTGGAAGCATCTTCACTTCCAAGTTCTGGGAAAGTTTCCAAAATGCTTTGGGAACAAAGTTGAACTTCAGCACAGCTTACCACCCTCAGTCGTAGGGACAAGTTGAAAGGATCAATCAGATTCTGGAGGATATGCTTCGTGCTTGCGTCATCTCTTTTGGCATGAAGTGGGAAGAATGTCTTCCTTATGCTGAATTCTCTTACAACAACAGCTTCCAGAAAAGTCTAAAGATGGCACCATTTGAGGCTCTCTATGGTTGCAAATGCAGAACCCCGATTGGTTGGTCAGGTGCAGGTGAAAGGATCTTGTTTGGCCCTGACATTGTAACTCAAGCGGAGGAGAAAGTTCACATCATTCTTGAAAATCTGAGGATTGCTCAAAGTCGCCAGAAGAGCAATTATGACAGAAAGCACACGGACATGGAGTATGTCCCTGGTGATCTCGTTTACCTTCGTGTCACTCCCATGAGAGGCACGCACCGCTTTGGTATCAAAGGAAAGCTGGCTCCTAGATACATCGGTCCTTTCAAAGTTCGTGGAAGAAGAGGAGAAGCTGCTTATGCTCTTGAGCTCCCGGAAAAACTCAAGGTCCATGATGTTTTCCACATCTCTCAGCTCAAGAAGTGCTTCAAGGATCCCGGCAGGACCGTGGACCATGAGCTTATCAATCTCCAAGAAGACCTGTCTTATCAAGAACACCCCACAAAAATCCTTGAAATCGCAGAAAGAAGGACTCGCAACAAGTCCATCAAGTTCTGCAAGGTGCAGTGGTCGCACCATTCCGTTGATGAAGCCACTTGGGAACGTGAAGATGAGCTCCGTGCCAAGTATCCTACCCTCTTTGTGTCTTCTTCTTCTTCCTAGAATCTCGGGGCGAGATTCCTGTTTAGTGGGGGAGAGTTGTAGCATCCCAATTGTCTAACAATTGTAATGCTACTTGGTCTAGTAATATAATGGCTACTTCCTATATATAATTGTTGCATCATAATTATATCATGCTTATGTCATCATGCCTCCTTGCATTTGAGCATCATATAAAACCCTTTTTCATTTGGTTCTTCTCTCATATGCATCATTAATTGTATTTGCCTCTTGATATTGTATTTGGTTCTTGATATATTGTTTAAATGCCCAAGTTGAGTTGGGGGCATATCTTTTGTTAACTCCACCACCTTTCTTGTCATCACCCATCATTCCACCATTCCACCATATATGAGCATTGCAACTTATTTGGTTTTACCTCTAGCTCATATGTGTCGGTGTGGATCCAATTCTATTTCCACATGCTCTCATCTTAGCATCATGTTGTTTTCACATTATTGATATATGAGAGCCACATGGCCACCTTTGCATGCCTTGTGAGTGGAACCCTTTTTTTCCTAGCTTCCATATGGGTTGTTTTGGGGTTTTATCATGTTGGGATATTTTTGGGCTTACTAAATACCTAGTGGCACATACACACTAGCAAGTCCTAATTATAATCAAATGTGAGCATCTCCATCTACTCCACTTGGAATTCCTTCTAAATTCTTTTGCTTAGGCCTTACTCCAATTTTGGGAATGCATAATAATAATGCCATGTACTATTCACAAAAATCTACATGGCAATAAATATTTTGCATGGGCCATGCAAGTGCCACCTTTTCTAGCATTTGGTTTTTATTTGAATTTTGAGTGGATCTTTATAAAACCACATCCCTCTCTCTCTTTTCCTCATGATCTTGCTTGATCTAGGTTTGGAGCATGCATGCTTCTAAAGCCCTAGCTCTCACCCCTCTTTCTCTAATCCTCTATCTAAGTTCCCTCTAATCACCTACCCCATCATCACCATACCCCTCTACCCCACTCTCTAAACCACCCCACCTACCCCTAACCCTCACACCCCCCCTTCTAAGCAAAACCCTAAGCTACCCTACCCTCTCTCGGCCTCTCTCGTCTCCCCTCCTTGCTGGCCCCACCTGGCCGCCCCGGCCCACCTAGCTGCCACCCAAACCAAACCCTACCCGAGCCATACCCCCTCTTCCTCCTACCCTAGCTCCAACCCTAGCATCTACCCGAGGCTACCCCTCTCTCCCTCTCTCTCTGCCTGCGTGCCCCACCAGCCGAGCCTCCCCCTGCCTCCTTGGTCTCGCCCTCTGGTCCCACCTGGAAGCCACCCCCCTGCCAGCTGCCCTGCCCTGCCCCGACGAGCACGTGAGGAAGGAGGGAGAAAAGTGGCCGGGCCACCTTTTCCCTCTACCTGCTCCCCACGGCACCTTCCTTCCCCCCTCGCTGCTTTATCTCCTCCTCCACGTCTCCTGCGCCCCCCAGATCTACCCCAACGCCGCTCACCTTTTCCCCTGCTACTCCTACCACCGGCTACACCGTCGCCGGCAAACCCTCGGCCCCCTCGCGGCTACACCGTACCAGGCGACGAGCACGACGTGGAGGCGATCGAGGAGTACAAGTAGGGTCCCCTGCATCGTTCTGTACAAGCAGTCGCGGAGGAGAAGCGCCAGAGCCACCAGATCGTCGTCGACACCGAGCCAAACCCTAACCCGCTGGGCCTCTGCCTCGTCGACGATCCGCTGCACGCCTGCTCGAACCGACCATGCCAACATCACCCCGGTGAGCTCCCTGACCCCCTGGACATGGTCCGCCTCTCTGTAACCCCCTAGCCTCGCCGGACTTTGCATCGAACGGCCTCCGCGCGTCGGAGTGCTCGGGCGTCTACACCCTCACGCTCCGCGTAGCGCCCTATCTAGGCCTCGCCCATCTCCCTGACAGCAACCCCAGCCCGCCGCAGTGGCTCCGCCCTCCGCGCGCGAGCCCTAGGTCCCGCGTTCGATCTCCCACCCCGCTCTGCACCTCGCGCGAGCACTGATCTGTCCGCGAGGAAGATCCACAGTGGCAGCGGCTTTTTGCACAAACCCCCTACCCTTTTGACTCCTGCAACCCGCGCTCTTCTGAGCCCCACCAGTCAGCGTCTGTAGGCTTTTTACAAAAAGGTACCCAGTCTTTCGGTTTGATCAACCCGTGCTCCCTCGCTGTGCCGCGTGGCAGCCCCGCGCCCGTCCGCTGGCGTGTGGGTCCGCGTGTGCCTTGACCCCACCTGTCATTCGCTGGGGCTAGAAGAGCTCGCAGTGACAGAAACTTTTCGGTGCGCCTGTGTTGCCTAGTCAGCATGACCCCACTGGTCAGCGTCTGTGGCTAGAATTGAGCTAAGTAACAAAAGTATTTCTGTAATCTGTTTAAATTCAAATCTTTTCAAAATAAATTCAAATTCAAATTTAATTCTGTTTTTAAATAACTTTTAAAATATAAATCCAAATAATACAAATAATATATGTTTTCAAATCAGAAAAATGTGAGGATTTCAAATTTGGCCTTCAAAATATATTTTGGACATTTAAAATTCCAATTTGAATTAAATTACATTAAAATGCCCTCTTTCCTAAATAAATTAATAACTTTTGTTTTATAAGTCCAAATTGAACAAATAATATGTCTAAAATGATTAGCTCGACGAGACCTTTCTGTTTATGCATTCCATGGTTTGATTTGAAGCATGCATCATGTAAATATAATGTATCCAGCAACTAATATGAGAATAAAATGGGGCCAAAACTCAATAAAATGATTTAATCTTGTATCTCACACCTCACCCATGCCATGCTACATTAATGCCATGCAAATTGTGCATCATTCATCATGGCATGATTGTTTGCTTTATGCATTTTATTCATATGCTTGTGCACTTTATTTATGTTGGCCCTTGTTTGTTTGGTTCTTCTTTGAATAGACGCTGAGCAGGGGATATATCAAGAGACCCAGGAGCATTACCCAGATCCTTCTCTCGCTTCAACTGAGCTGCCAGGCAAGCACTACCACATGCTTGCATACATATAGTACCTATTGCCTCTATCTTATTCTTGCATCATTGAGTCGCGATTGCATTAAATTGAATCCCAAGTATTGCATAGCCTTTACTTTTAAACTCCACCGAAGCTTGTTCCTCCATCCCATGAGCCATTACTACAGGAGTTGTTTGAGCCATGCGAGTCGTAGAACAGCATGTGTAGGGTATGTGAGCGTCTGATGGATAACGAGGTACCTAAACAACTTAACCTGAGTAGTAATGGGATAACTAATGAAAGTGGCATCGGTGAGCCATAATTGCTATTTGGTTTTTCAGGCTCACTTGTGTCCCGTAGGACCCCGAGTACTTGATTCCTGTTCCTTGATTATTCGCGCTATCCACATCTGGGAGGCTTATGAACCCCCCTGAGCCAGAGCTTGATTCATTCTTATTTCTTGGGGCCACAAACTAGTTTGAGGTTTTATTTACTATCCTGTACTTATGCCATGCTTTACTGCTTTATTTAAAATTGTGTGAGGTACTGCACACTGTACTGTTTAGGTCCGTGACCCGTTTTCGCTGTATCGACAAGCCCAGTCACACTTTCGGGTTCCCAGTCGTTTACAGCCGGCTCCACAAACCTTGAGGCCGTCTCGGAGTCAGCTAACTTCGTTGCGGGTAGCTCAATGGGGTGGCCCCCTGAAATATTTCTGAATCCTGTGATCGCTTTGTCGTGAATGCCTCGTTGGGTTTTGATTTGGTTTTTCCGAGGTTGATCGAGTGTGTGTTGCTATTTGTGCACCCCTGCAGGGTAAAACTTTCTGAAAGCCGTGTCCGCGGTTATGGACGACTTGGAGCACAGTTTCTCGATCATAGACAAGCATAACTAAAGTACCGCTTCTAAATTGACTAAATAACTGACTAGTAAATAGTGCAACACTCATGGAATGGTTAATAAAACTGCCAACGGATGGGGGGTTGTTCGTCCGCTTCCTCGTCGGTAAGCGAGGAGGAGGATGGATCTGTGGATATTACCGTGATAACTCTTATAACTGTTGTTATTAATTCACGGACATCCGTCTATCTCTGGTTAGGCGGATGGTTAGCGAGTATCTATAGAATTGTTAGGGTTTATCTTTTGCTGCAATTGCGTCACCCCAGGTTGTGTCCCCTTTAGCGGCATAAAGACTTGATGAGTACCCCTAGGGTCTCACACGATAAATTATTCGTTCAGATGAACAGGTACACTCGCAAGATGGATACTGGGTGTAAGAGACGGACGATGTGGGCAACGATCATTCGGTGTAGAGATTCCGGGAATGGGGATCCGTGAGATCTATGGGCGGGATCTGCTTATTTATGGGGCATCTTATGCCGATTTGCTTCTTATCCGTACTCGGATTTTGTCTTCCGCTTCCGCCTGATACTCTGATGTTTGACGTATGAGGAGATATCCTAAACTATTATATCTATCTAGGATATTTGGATCTTGCCGTATGGCGTTGCTATATTTCCTTTCTTTTTAGATGGAATGGCTCTGATGTACTGTTGTATGGTGGCTTGCATACATACTCATTTGTGTATGTAGTTGATCCCTTCGCCTGCCGATTACGCCGCCCGTTCTTGTCCCGATGTTTGGAAATGGTTAGGACGGCCGAAAGGTCTACCTGTGAGTGGCATTTGGGCCCCACCGTACTATTTTAACCATTTCCGCTCATCCAGGCTTGTAACTAGGAGCGTAATTCACCGAAGTAGTTACACTAGACACGGATTCGTGGGGGAGGAGGACTCCTCCCCCCTTCCCAACCCGCCGGCCCAAGGAGGGAGGGGAGTCCTACTAGGACTCCCCCTCCCAAGGCGCCTCCCTCCTTTAAATAGAGGGGAGGGGGCACCCCCTCCTAGCTCTCTCTCATAACAAGCTCTAGCCGCCGCCTCTCTCCTCCTCCTTCCCTCTGCTCCGGCTTAGGCGAAGCCCTGCAGAATTCTCTACTCCACCACCACCACACCGTCGTGCTGCTGGGATTCCGTGGAGAAGATCTACTACCTCCGCTGCTCGCTGGAACGGGGAGAGGAAGGTCTGCTTCGACTCCGCACGTGTGACCGATTGCGGAAGCGCTGCCAGAACGCGGCGCCGGAAGGATCGTCCACTCGATCTTGAGATCGGCAAGTGATCGACTACATCAACCACGAGATCCGTTCTCGAACAAGGCTTTGGAAACTAAGAGGGTTAGTACCGATCTATCTCGTTGCACATGTCTAATAGATTAGATCTTGGCTTTTATCTAGATTAGATCTGGGTTTTGTTCGTTCTTGCGGTAGAATTTTTTTGTTTTACATGCTACGAACCCATCACTTTTCCTAAACGATATGTATCCACTGGTGACATTTGCATGTGTGTTCTTTTCCAAAACCACATTGATCTACTTGTGACACTGCATGTGTGTGTTTTTCGTAAACCACATTGATCCACTAGTGTCATTACATGTGTGTTCTTTTCCTGAACCACATGCATCCACTGGTGTAACTGCCTGTGTGTTCTTTTCCTAAACCACATGGATTCGCTTGTGACATTACATGTGTTTTCTTCTCTAAAACCACATGGATCCACTCATGACATTACATGTGTTTTATTTTCCTAAACTACATGGATCCACTAGGGACATTGCATGTGTGTTCTTTTCCTAAACCACATTGATCCACTAGAGTCATTGCATGTGTGTTCTTTTCCTAAACCACATAGATCCGCTAGCGTCATTGGATGTGTGTTCTTTTCCTAAACGACATGTATCCACTAGTGACATTTGCACGTATGTTCTTTTCCTAAACCACATTGATCTTCTTGTGACATTGCATGTGTGTATTTTTTCGTAAACCACATTGATCCACTAGTGTCATTGCATGTCTGTTCTTTTCCTGAACCACATGGATCCATTGGTTTCATTCCATGTGTGTTCTTTTCCTAAACCACATGGATCCACTTGAGGCATTGCATGTGTGTTCATTTCCAAAACCACATTGATCCACTAGTGATATTTGCATGTGTGTTTTTTCCTAAACCACATGGATCCACTAGTGATATTGCATGTGTGTTCTTTTCCTAAAGCAGATGGATCCACTGGTGACATTGCATGTTTGTTCTTTTCCTAAACCACATGGATCCACTAGAGTCCTTTCATGTGTGTTCTTTTCCTAAACCACATTGATCCACCAGTGACATTGCATGTGTGTTCTTTTCCTAAACCACATGGATCCACTTGTGACATTGCATGTGTGTTCTTTTCCTAAGCCACATTGATCTACTAGAGTCACTGCAAGTGTATTACTTTCCTAAACCACCTGGATCCACTAGAGTCATTGCATGTGTGTTGTTTTCCTAAACCACATGTATCCACTGGTGACATTTTCATGTTTGTTCTTTTCCTAAACCACATTTATCTACTTGTGACACTGCATGTGTGTTACTTTCCTGTACCACATTGGTCCACTAGTGCCATTGCATGTGTGTTCTTTTCCTGAACCACATGGATCCACTGGTGTCATTGCATGCATGTTTTTCCTAAACCACATGGATCCACTTGAGGCATTGCATGTGTGTTATTTTCCGAAACCACATTGATCCACTTGTGACATTTGCAAGCGTGTTCTTTTCCTTAACTACATGGATCCACTGGTGACGTTGCATGTGTGTTCATTTCCAGAACCATATGGATCCACTAGAGTCATTGCATGTGTGTTCTTTTCCTAAACCGCATTGATCCACTATAGTCATTACATGTGTGTTCTTTTCCTAAATGACATGTATCCACTCATGACATTTGCATGTGTGATCTTTTCCTAAACCACATTTATCTACTTGTGACATTGCATCTGTGTTTTTTCGTAAACCACATTGATCCACTAGTGTCATTGAATGTGTGTTCTTTTCCTAAACCACATGGATCCACTAGAGTCATTGCATGTGTGTTCTTTTCCTAAACTACATGGATCCACTAGAGTCATTGGATATGTGTTCTTTTCCTAAACGACATGTATCCACTGGTGACATTTGCATGTGTGTTGTCTTCCTAAACCACATTGATCTACTTGTGACATTGCATGTGTGTGTTTTTTGTAAACCACATTGATCCACTAGTGTCATTACATGTGTGTTCTTTTCATGAACCACATGGATCCACTGGTGTCATTGCATGTGTGTTCTTTTCCTAAACCACATGGATCCACTATAGTCATTGGATGTGTGTTCTTTTCTTAAACCACATGGATCCACTGGTGACATTGCATCTGTGTTCTTTTCCTAAACTACATGGATCCCTGGTGACATTGCATGTGTCTTCTTTTTCTAATACACATTGTTCCACTAGAGTCATTGCATGTGTGTTATTTTTCTAAACCACATGGATCCACTAGAGTCATTGGATGTGTGTTCTTTTACTAAACAACATGTATCCACTAGTGAAAGTAGCATGTGTGTTGTTTTCCTAAACCAGATCGATCTACTTGTGACATTGCATGTGTGTGTTTTTTGTAAACCACATTGATCCACTAGTGTCATTACATGTGTGTTCTTTTCCTGAACCACATGGATCCACTAGTGTCATTACATGTGTGTGCTTTTCCTAAACCACTTGATCCACTTGTGTCATTACATGTGTGTGCTTTTCCTAAACCACATTGATCCACTAGAGTAATTGCATGTGTGTTCTTTTCCTAAACCACATGGATCCACTTGTGACATTGCATTTGTGTTCTTTTCCTAAACCACATAGATCCACTAGAGTCATTGCATGTGTGTTCTTTTCCTAAATCACATTGATCCACTAGAGTCATTGCATGTGTGTTCTTTTCCTAAATCACATTGATCCACTAGAGTCATTGCATGTGTGTTCTTTTCGTAAACCACATGGATCCACTTGTGACATTGCATGTGTGTTCCTTTCTTAAACCACATGGATCCACTAGTGACATTGCATGTGTGTTCTTTTCCTAAACTACATGGATCCACTAGTGACATGGCATGGGTGTTCTTTTTCTAAACCACATTGTTCCACTAGAGTCATTGCATGTGTGTTCTTTTTCGAAACCACATGGATCCACTAGAGTCATTGGATGTGTGTTCTTTTCCTAAACGACATGTATCCACTGGTGACATTTCCATTTGTGTTGTTTTCCTAAACCACATTGATCTACTTGTGACATTGCATGTGTGTGTTTTTCGTAAACCACATTGATCCACTAGTGTCATTACATGTGTGTTCTTTTCCTGAACCATATGGATCCACTGTTGTCATTGCATGTGTGTTCTTCTCCTAAACCACATGTATCCACTAGTGTCATTGCATGTGTGTTCATTTCCAAAACCACATTGATCCACTAGTTTCATTGCATGTGTGTTCTTTTCCTAAACCACATGGATCCACCTGTGGCATTGCATGTGTGTTAATTTCCTAAACCACATTGATCCACTAGAATCATTGCATGTGTGTTCTTTTCCTAAACCACATGGATCCACCGGTGACATTGCATGTGTGTTCTTTTACTAAACCACATTGATCCACTGGAGTCATTGCATGTGTGTTCTTTTCCTAAACCACATGGATCCACTTGTGACATTGCATGTGTGTTCTTTTCCTAAACCACATAGATCCACTAGAGTCATTGCGTGTGTGTTCTTTTCCGAAATCACATTGATCCACTAGAGTCATTGCTTGTGTGTTCATTTCATAAACCACATGGATCCACTTGTGACATTGCATGTGTGTTCCTTTCTTAAACCACATGGATCCACTAGTGACATTGCATGTCTGTTCTTTTCCTAAACTACATGGATCCACTGGTGACATTGCATGGGTATTCTTTTTCTAAACCACATTGTTCCACTAGAGTCATTGCATGTGTGTTCTTTTTCTAAACCACATGGATCCACTAGAGTCATTAGATGTGTGTTCTTTTCCTAAACGACATGTATCCACCGGTGACATTAACATTTGTGTTGTTTTCCTAAACCACATTGATCTACTTGTGACATTGCATGTGTGTGTTTTTCATAAACCACATTGATCCACTAGTGTCATTAGATGTGTGTTCTTTTCCTAAACCATATGGATCCACTGGTGTCATTGCATGTGTGTTCTTTTCCTAAACCACATGTATCCACTATTGTCATTGAATGTGTGTTCATTTCCAAAACCACATTGATCCACTAGTGACATTTGCATGTGTGTTATTTTCCTAAACCACATGGATCCAGTGGTGACATTGCGTGTGTGTTCTTTTCTTAAACCAGATGGATCCACTAGTGACATTGCATGTGTTTTCTTTTCCTAAACCACACGGATCCATTAGTGACATAGCATGTGTGTTCTTTTCCTGAACTACACAGATCCACTTGAGTCATTGCATGTGTGTTCTTTTCCTAAACCACATTGATCCACTAGACTCATTGCATGTGTGTTCTTTTCCTAAACCACATTGACACACTAGAGTCATTGCATGTGTGTTCTTTTCCTAAACCACATGGATCCACTTGTGACATTGCATGTGTGCTCTTTTCCTAAACCACATGGATCCACCGGTGACATTGCAAGTGTGTTCTTTTCTAAACAACATAGATCCACTAGTGACATTGCATGTGTGTTCTTTTCATGAACCAGATGGATCCACTAGAGTCATTGCATGTGTGTTCTTTTCCTAAACAACATGGATCCACAGTTGACATTACATGTGTGGTCTTTTCCTAAACCACACTCATCTACTAGAGTCATTACATGTGTGTTATTTTCCTAAACCACATGGATCCACTGGTGACATTTGCATGTGTGTTGTTTTCCTAAACCACATTGATCTACTTCTGACATTGCATGTGTGTCTTTTTTGAAAACCACATTGATCCACTAGTGTCATTACATGTGTGTTCTTTTCCTGAACCTCGTGGATCCACTGGTGTCATGGCATGTGTGTTATTTTTCTAAACCACATGGATCCACTAGAGTCATTCGATGTGTGTTCTTTTCCTAAACGACATGTATCCACTAGTGACATTTGTAAGTCTGTTCTTTTCCTCAACCACATTGATCTACTTGTGACATTGCCTGTGTGCTTTTCATAAACCACATGGATCCACTAGTGTCATTATATGTGTGTTCTTTTCCTAAACAACATGGATCCACTGGTGTCATTGCATGTGTGTTCTTTTCCTAAACCACATGGATCCACTATAGTCATTGGATGTGTGTTCTTTTCTTAAACCATATGGATCCACTGGTGACATTGCATGTGTGTCTTTTTCTAATACACATTGTTCCACTAGAGTCATTGCATGTGTATTATTTTTCTAAACCACATGGATCCACTAGAGTCATTGGATGTGTGTTCTTTTCCTAAACAACATGTATCCACTAGTGAAAGTAGCATGTGTGTTGTTTTCCTAAACCACATCGATCTACTTGTGACATTGCATGTGTGTGTTTTTTGTAAACCACATTGATCCACTAGTGTCATTACATGTGTGTTCTTTTCCTGAACACATGTATCCACTAGTGTCATTACATGTGTGTGCTTTTCCTAAACCACTTGGATCCACTTGTATCATTACATGTGTGTGTTTTTCTAAACCACATTGATCCACTAGAGTCATTGCATGTGTGTTCTATTCCTAAATCACATTGATCCACTAGATTCATTGCATGTGTGTTCTTTTCCAAAATCACATTGATCCACTAGAGTCATTGCATGTGTGTTTTTTTCGTAAACCACATGGATCCACCTGTGACAATGCATGTGTGTTCTTTTCTTAAACCACATGGATCCACTAGTGACATTGCATGTGTGTTCTTTTCCTAAACTACATGGATCCACTAGTGACATTGCATGTGTGTTCTTTTTCTAAACCACATTGTTCCACTAGAGTCATCACATGTGATATCTTTTTCTAAACCACATGGATCCACTAGAGTCATTGGCTGTGTGCTCTTTTCTTAAACGACATGTATCCACTGGTGACATTTGCACGTGCGTTGTTTTCCTAAACCACATGGATCTACTTGTTACATTGCATGTGTGTGTTTTTCGTAAACCACATTGATCCACTAGTGTCATTACATGTGTGTTCTTTTCCTGAACCACATGGATCCACTGGTGTCATTGCATGTGTGTTCTTTTCCTAAACCACATGGATCCACTTGTGACATTGCATGTCGGTTCTTTTCCTAAACTACATGGATCCACTAGTGACATTGCATGTGTGTTCTTTTTCCTAAACCACATTGATCCACTAGAGTCATTGCATGTGTGTTCTTTTCCGAAACCACATGGATCCATTAGCGTCATTGGATGTGTGTTCTTTTCCTAAATGACATGTATCCACTGGTGACATTTCCATTTGTGTTGTTTTCCTAAACCACATTGATCTACTTGTGAGACTGCATGTGTGTGTTTTTCGTAAACCACATCGATCCACTAGTGTCATTACATGTGTGTTCTTTTCCTGAACCATATGGATCCACTGGTGTCATTGCATGTGTGTTCTTTTCCTAAACCACATGTATCCACTATTGTCATTGCACGTGTGTTCATTTCCAAAACCACATTGATCCACTAGTGACATTTGCATGTGTGTTATTTTCCTAAACCACATGGATCCACTGGTGACATTGCGTGTGTGTTCTTTTCTTAAACCAGATGGATCCACTAGTGAAATTGCATGTGTTTTCTTTTCGTAAACCACACGGATCCATTAGTGACATAGCATGTGTGTTCTTTTCCTGAACTACATAGATCCACTTGAGTCATTGCATGTGTGTTATTTTCCTAAACCACATTGATCCAGTAGACTGATTGCATGTGTGTTCTTTTCCTAAACCACATTGACACACTATATTCATTGCATGTGTATTCTTTTCCTAAACCACATGGATCCACCGGTGACATTGCAAGTGTGTTCTTTTCTAGACAACATGGATCCACTAGTGACATTGCATGTGTGTTCTTTTCCTAAACAACATGGATCCAAAGTTGACATTACATGTGTGTTCTTTTCCTAAACCACACTGATCTACTAGAGTCATTACATGTGTGTTATTTTCCTAAACCACATGGATCCACTGGTGACATTTGCATGTGTGTTGTTTTCCTAAACCACATTGATCTACTTCTGACATTGCATGTGTGTCTTTTTTGTAAACCACATTGATCCACTAGTGTCATTACATGTGTGTTCTTTTCCTGAACCACGTGGATCCACTTGTGTCATGGCATGTGTGTTATTTTTCTAAACCACATGGATCCACTAGAGTCATTCGATGTGTGTTCTTTTCCTAAACGACATGTATCCACTAGTGACATTTGCAAGTGTGTTCTTTTCCTCAACCACATTGATCTACTTGTGACATTGTCTGTGTGCTTTTCATAAACCACATGGATCCACTAGTGTCATTATATGTGTGTTCTTTTCCTAAACAACATGGATCCACTGGTGTCATTGCATGTGTGTTCTTTTCCTAAACCACATGGATCCACTTGTGGTATTGCATGTGTGTTAATTTCCTAAACTACATTGATCCACTAGAGTCATTGCATGTGTGTTATTTTCCTAAACCACATGGATCCACCGGTGACATTGCATGTGTGTTCTTTTACCAAACCACATTGAGCCACTAGAGTCATTGCATGTGTGTTCTTTTCCTAAACCACAGGGATACACTTGTGACATTGCATGTGTGTTCTTTTCCTAAACCACATTGATCCACTAGAGTCATTGCATGTGTGTTTCTATTCCTAAATCACATTGATCCACTAGAGTCATTGCATGTGTGTTCTTTTCCAAAATCACATTGATCCACTAGAGTCATTGCATGTGTGTTCTTTTCGTAAACCACATGGATCCACTTGTGACAATGCATGTGTGTTCTTTTCTTAAACCACATGGATCCACTAGTGACATTGCATGTGTGTTCTTTTCCTAAACTACATGGATCCACTAGTGACATTGCATGTGTGTTCTTTTTCTAAACCACATTGTTCCACTAGAGTCATCACATGTGATATCTTTTTCTAAACCACATGGATCCACTAGAGTCATTGGATGTGTGCTCTTTTCTTAAACGACATGTATCCACTGGTGACATTTGCACGTGCGTTGTTTTCCTAAACCACATGGATCTACTTGTTACATTGCATGTGTGTGTTTTTCGTAAACCACATTGATCCACTAGTGTCATTACATGTGTGTTCTTTTCCTGAACCACATGGATCCACTGGTGTCATTGCATGTGTGTTCTTTTCCTAAACCACATGGATCCACTTGTGACATTGCATGTCGGTTCTTTTCCTAAACTACATGGATCCACTAGTGACATTGCATGTGTGTTCTTTTTCCTAAACCACATTGATCCACTAGAGTCATTGCATGTGTGTTCTTTTCCGAAACCACATGGATCCACTAGCGTCATTGGATGTGTGTTCTTTTCCTAAATGACATGTATCCACTGGTGACATTTCCATTTGTGTTGTTTTCCTAAACCACATTGATCTACTTGTGAGATTGCATGTGTGTGTTTTTCGTAAACCACATCGATCCACTAGTGTCATTACATGTGTGTTATTTTCCTGAACCATATGGATCCACTGGTGTCATTGCATGTGTGTTCTTTTCCTAAACCACATGTATCCACTATTGTCATTGCATGTGTGTTCATTTCCAAAACCACATTGATCCACTAGTGACATTTGCATGTGTGTTATTTTCCTAAACCACATGGATCCACTGGTGACATTGCGTGTGTGTTCTTTTCTTAAACCAGATGGATCCACTAGTGAAAGTGCATGTGTTTTCTTTTCGTAAACCACACGGATCCATTAGTGACATAGCATGTGTGTTCTTTTCCTGAACTACATAGATCCACTTGAGTCATTGCATGTGTGTTCTTTTCCTAAACCACATTGATCCAGTAGACTGATTGCATGTGTGTTCTTTTCCTAAACCACATTGACACACTATATTCATTGCATGTGTGTTCTTTTCCTAAACCACATGGATCCACCGGTGACATTGCAAGTGTGTTCTTTTCTAGACAACATGGATCCACTAGTGACATTGCATGTGTGTTCTTTTCATGAACCGGATGGATCCACTGGAGTCATTGCATGTGTGTTCTTTTCCTAAACAACATGGATCCACAGTTGACATTACATGTGTGTTCTTTTCCTAAACCACACTGATCTACTAGAGTCATTACATGTGTGTTATTTTCCTAAACCACATGGATCCACTGGTGACATTTGCATGTGTGTTGTTTTCCTAAACCACATTGATCTACTTCTGACATTGCATGTGTGTCTTTTTTGTAAACCACATTGATCCACTAGTGTCATTACATGTGTGTTCTTTTCCTGAACCACGTGGATCCACTTGTGTCATGGCATGTGTGTTATTTTTCTAAACCACATGGATCCACTAGAGTCATTCGATGTGTGTTCTTTTCCTAAACGACATGTATCCACTAGTGACATTTGCAAGTGTGTTCTTTTCCTCAACCACATTGATCTACTTGTGACATTGCCTGTGTGCTTTTCATAAACCACATGGATCCACTAGTGTCATTATATGTGTGTTCTTTTCCTAAACAACATGGATCCACTGGTGTCATTGCATGTGTGTTCTTTTCCTAAACCACATGGATCCACTTGTGGCATTGCATGTGTGTTAATTTCCTAAACCACATTGATCCACTAGAGTCATTGCATGTGTTTTATTTTCCTAAACCACATGGATCCACCGGTGACATTGCATGTGTGTTCTTTTACCAAACCACATTAAGCCACTGGATTCATTGCATGTGTGTTCTTTTCCTAAACCACAGGGATACACTTGTGACATTGCATGTGTGTTCTTTTCCTAAACCACATTGATCCACTAGAGTCATTGCATGTGTGTTCTATTCCTAAATCACATTGATCCACTAGAGTCATTGCATGTGTGTTCTTTTCCAAAATCACATTGATCCACTAGAGTCATTGCATGTGTGTTCTTTTCGTAAACCACATGGATCCACTTGTGACAATGCATGTGTGTTCTTTTCTTAAACCACATGGATCCACTAGTGACATTGCATGTGTGTTCTTTTCCTAAACTACATGGATCCACTAGTGACATTGCATGTGTGTTCTTTTTCTAAACCACATTGTTCCACTAGAGTCATCACATGTGATATCTTTTTCTAAACCACATGGATCCACTAGAGTCATTGGATGTGTGCTCTTTTCTTAAACGACATGTATCCACTGGTGACATTTGCACGTGCGTTGTTTTCCTAAACCACATGGATCTACTTGTTACATTGCATGTGTGTGTTTTTCGTAAACCACATTGATCCACTAGTGTCATTACATGTGTGTTCTTTTCCTGAACCACATGGATCCACTGGTGTCATTGCATGTGTGTTCTTTTCCTAAACCACATGGATCCACTTGTGACATTGCATGTCGGTTCTTTTCCTAAACTACATGGATCCACTAGTGACATTGCATGTGTGTTCTTTTTCCTAAACCACATTGATCCACTAGAGTCATTGCATGTGTGTTCTTTTCCGAAACCACATGGATCCACTAGCGTCATTGGATGTGTGTTCTTTTCCTAAATGACATGTATCCACTGGTGACATTTCCATTTGTGTTGTTTTCCTAAACCACATTGATCTACTTGTGAGATTGCATGTGTGTGTTTTTCGTAAACCACATCGATCCACTAGTGTCATTACATGTGTGTTCTTTTCCTGAACCATATGGATCCACTGGTGTCATTGCATGTGTGTTCTTTTCCTAAACCACATGTATCCACTATTGTCATTGCATGTGTGTTCATTTCCAAAACCACATTGATCCACTAGTGACATTTGCATGTGTGTTATTTTCCTAAACCACATGGATCCACTGGTGACATTGCGTGTGTGTTCTTTTCTTAAACCAGATGGATCCACTAGTGAAAGTGCATGTGTTTTCTTTTCGTAAACCACACGGATCCATTAGTGACATAGCATGTGTGTTCTTTTCCTGAACTACATAGATCCACTTGAGTCATTGCATGTGTGTTCTTTTCCTAAACCACATTGATCCAGTAGACTGATTGCATGTGTGTTCTTTTCCTAAACCACATTGACACACTATATTCATTGCATGTGTGTTCTTTTCCTAAACCACATGGATCCACCGGTGACATTGCAAGTGTGTTCTTTTCTAGACAACATGGATCCACTAGTGACATTGCATGTGTGTTCTTTTCATGAACCGGATGGATCCACTGGAGTCATTGCATGTGTGTTCTTTTCCTAAACAACATGGATCCACAGTTGACATTACATGTGTGTTCTTTTCCTAAACCACACTGATCTACTAGAGTCATTACATGTGTGTTATTTTCCTAAACCACATGGATCCACTGGTGACATTTGCATGTGTGTTGTTTTCCTAAACCACATTGATCTACTTCTGACATTGCATGTGTGTCTTTTTTGTAAACCACATTGATCCACTAGTGTCATTACATGTGTGTTCTTTTCCTGAACCACGTGGATCCACTTGTGTCATGGCATGTGTGTTATTTTTCTAAACCACATGGATCCACTAGAGTCATTCGATGTGTGTTCTTTTCCTAAACGACATGTATCCACTAGTGACATTTGCAAGTGTGTTCTTTTCCTCAACCACATTGATCTACTTGTGACATTGCCTGTGTGCTTTTCATAAACCACATGGATCCACTAGTGTCATTATATGTGTGTTCTTTTCCTAAACAACATGGATCCACTGGTGTCATTGCATGTGTGTTCTTTTCCTAAACCACATGGATCCACTTGTGGCATTGCATGTGTGTTAATTTCCTAAACCACATTGATCCACTAGAGTCATTGCATGTGTTTTATTTTCCTAAACCACATGGATCCACCGGTGACATTGCATGTGTGTTCTTTTACCAAACCACATTAAGCCACTGGATTCATTGCATGTGTGTTCTTTTCCTAAACCACAGGGATACACTTGTGACATTGCATGTGTGTTCTTTTCCTAAACCACATTGATCCACTAGAGTCATTGCATGTGTGTTCTATTCCTAAATCACATTGATCCACTAGAGTCATTGCATGTGTGTTCTTTTCCAAAATCACATTGATCCACTAGAGTCATTGCATGTGTGTTCTTTTCGTAAACCACATGGATCCACTTGTGACAATGCATGTGTGTTCTTTTCTTAAACCACATGGATCCACTAGTGACATTGCATGTGTGTTCTTTTCATAAACTACATGGATCCACTAGTGACATTGCATGTGTGTTCTTTTTCTAAACCACATTGTTCCACTAGAGTCATCACATGTGATATCTTTTTCTAAACCACATGGATCCACTAGAGTCATTGGATGTGTGCTCTTTTCTTAAACGACATGTATCCACTGGTGACATTTGCACGTGCGTTGTTTTCCTAAACCACATGGATCTACTTGTTACATTGCATGTGTGTGTTTTTCGTAAACCACATTGATCCACTAGTGTCATTACATGTGTGTTCTTTTCCTGAACCACATGGATCCACTGGTGTCATTGCATGTGTGTTCTTTTCCTAAACCACATGGATCCACTTGTGACATTGCATGTCGGTTCTTTTCCTAAACTACATGGATCCACTAGTGACATTGCATGTGTGTTCTTTTTCCTAAACCACATTGATCCACTAGAGTCATTGCATGTGTGTTCTTTTCCGAAACCACATGGATCCACTAGCGTCATTGGATGTGTGTTCTTTTCCTAAATGACATGTATCCACTGGTGACATTTCCATTTGTGTTGTTTTCCTAAACCACATTGATCTACTTGTGAGATTGCATGTGTGTGTTTTTCGTAAACCACATCGATCCACTAGTGTCATTACATGTGTGTTCTTTTCCTGAACCATATGGATCCACTGGTGTCATTGCATGTGTGTTCTTTTCCTAAACCACATGTATCCACTATTGTCATTGCATGTGTGTTCATTTCCAAAACCACATTGATCCACTAGTGACATTTGCATGTGTGTTATTTTCCTAAACCACATGGATCCACTGGTGACATTGCGTGTGTGTTCTTTTCTTAAACCAGATGGATCCACTAGTGAAATTGCATGTATTTTCTTTTCGTAAACCACACGGATCCATTAGTGACATAGCATGTGTGTTCTTTTCCTGAACTACATAGATCCACTTGAGTCATTGCATGTGTGTTCTTTTCCTAAACCACATTGATCCAGTAGACTGATTGCATGTGTGTTCTTTTCCTAAACCACATTGACACACTATATTCATTGCATGTGTGTTCTTTTCCTAAACCACATGGATCCACCGGTGACATTGCAAGTGTGTTCTTTTCTAGACAACATGGATCCACTAGTGACATTGCATGTGTGTTCTTTTCATGAACCGGATGGATCCACTGGAGTCATTGCATGTGTGTTCTTTTCCTAAACAACATGGATCCACAGTTGACATTACATGTGTGTTCTTTTCCTAAACCACACTGATCTACTAGAGTCATTACATGTGTGTTATTTTCCTAAACCACATGGATCCACTGGTGACATTTGCATGTGTGTTGTTTTCCTAAACCACATTGATCTACTTCTGACATTGCATGTGTGTCTTTTTTGTAAACCACATTGATCCACTAGTGTCATTACATGTGTGTTCTTTTCCTGAACCACGTGGATCCACTTGTGTCATGGCATGTGTGTTATTTTTCTAAACCACATGGATCCACTAGAGTCATTCGATGTGTGTTCTTTTCCTAAACGACATGTATCCACTAGTGACATTTGCAACTGTGTTCTTTTCCTCAACCACATTGATCTACTTGTGACATTGCCTGTGTGCTTTTCATAAACCACATGGATCCACTAGTGTCATTATATGTGTGTTCTTTTCCTAAACAACATGGATCCACTGGTGTCATTGCATGTGTGTTCTTTTCCTAAACCACATGGATCCACTTGTGGCATTGCATGTGTGTTAATTTCCTAAACCACATTGATCCACTAGAGTCATTGCATGTGTTTTATTTTCCTAAACCACATGGATCCACCGGTGACATTGCATGTGTGTTCTTTTACCAAACCACATTAAGCCACTAGATTCATTGCTTGTGTGTTCTTTTCCTAAACCACAGGGATACACTTGTGACATTGCATGTGTGTTCTTTTCCTAAACCACATTGATCCACTAGAGTCATTGCATGTGTGTTCTATTCCTAAATCACATTGATCCACTAGAGTCATTGCATGTGTGTTCTTTTCCAAAATCACATTGATCCACTAGAGTCATTGCATGTGTGTTCTTTTCGTAAACCACATGGATCCACTTGTGACAATGCATGTGTGTTCTTTTCATAAACCACATGGATCCACTAGTGACATTGCATGTGTGTTCTTTTCCTAAACTACATGGATCCACTAGTGACGTTGCATGTGTGTTCTTTTTCTAAACCACATTGTTCCACTAGAGTCATCACATGTGATATCTTTTTCTAAACCACATGGATCCACTAGAGTCATTGGATGTGTGTTCTTTTCCTAAACGACATGTATCCACTGGTGACATTTGCACGTGCGTTGTTTTCCTAAACCACATTGATCTACTTGTTACATTGCATGTGTGTGTTTTTCGTAAACCACATTGATCCACTAGTGTCATTACATGTGTGTTCTTTTCCTGAACCACATGGATCCACTGGTGTCATTGCATGTGTGTTCTTTTCCTAAACCACATGGACCCACTTGTGACATTGCATGTGGGTTCTTTTCCTAAACTACATGGATCCACTAGTGACATTGCATGTGTGTTATTTTTCCTAAACCACATTGATCCACTAGAGTCATTGCATGTGTGTTTTTTTCCTAAACCACATGGATCCACTAGCGTCATTGGATGTGTGTTCTTTTCCTAAACCACATTGATCTACTTGTGACATTGCATGTGTGTATTTTTCGTAAACCACATTGATCCAGTAGTGTCATTGCAGGTGTGTTCTTTTCCTGAACCACATGGATCCACTAGTGTCATTGCATGTGTGTACTTTTCCTAAACCACATGAATCCACTTGAAGCATTGCATGTGTGTTCATTTCCAAAGCCACATTGATCCACTAGTGACATTTGCATGTGTGTTCTTTTCCAAAACCACATGGATCCACTGGTGACATTGCATGTGTGTTCTTTTCCTAAATCACACGGATCCATTAGTGACATTGCATGTGTGTTCTTTTCCTGAACTACATGGATCCACTAGAGTCATTGCATGTGTGTACTTTTCCTAAACCACATTGATCCACTAGACTCATTGCATGTGTGTTCTTTTCCTAAACCACATTGACACACTAGAGTCATTGCATGTGTGTTCTTTTACTAAACCACATGATCCACTTGTGACATTGCATGTGTGCTCTTTTCCTAAACCACATGGATCCATCGGTGACATTGCAGGTGTGTTCTTTTCTAAACAACATGGATCCACTGGTGACATTGCATGTGTGTTCTTTTCTAGGACCAGATGGATCCACTAGAGTCATTGCATGTGTGTTCTTTTCCTAAACTACATGGATCCCAGGTGACATTGCATGTGTGTTCTTTTCCTAAACCACATTGATCTACTAGAGTCATTCCATGTGTGTTATTTTCCTAAACCACATGGATCCACTAGAGCCATTGCATGTGTGTTGCTTTCCTAAACCACATGTATCCGCTGGTGACATTTTCATGTGTGTTCTTTTCCTAAACCACATTTATCTACTTGTGACATTGCATCTGTGTTTTTTTCCTGTACCACTTTGATCCACTAGTGCCATTGCATGTGTGGTCTTTTCGTGAAACACATGGATCCACTGGTGTCATGGCATGCGTGTTTTTTCCTAAACCACATTGATCCACTTGAGGCATTGCATGTATGTTCTTTTCCAACACCACATTGTTCCACTTGTGACATTTGCATGTGTGTTGTTTTCCCGAAATACATGGATCCACTAGTGACATTGCATGTGTGTTCATTTCCTGAACCACATGGATCCACTAGAGTCATTGCATGTGTTTTCTTTTCCTAAACGACAATGATCCACTATAGTCATTGCATGTGTGTTCTTTTCCTAAATGACATGTATCCACTGGTGACATTTGCATGTGTGTTCTTTTCCAAAACCACATTGATCTACTTGTGACATTACATCTATGTTTTTTCGTAAACCACATTGATCCACTAGTGTCATTGCATGTGTGCTCTTTTCCTAAACCACATGGATCCACTAGAGTCATTGCATGTGTGTTCTTTTCCTAAACCACATTGATCCACTAGAGTCATTGCATGTGTGTTCTTTTCCTAGACCACATGGATCCACTTGTGACATTGCCTGTGTGTTCTTTTCCTAAACCACATGGATCCACTAGTGACATTGCATGTGTGATCTTTTTCTAAACCACATGTACCCACTTGTGACAATGCATGTGTGTTATTTTCATAAACCACATGGATCCACCGGTGACATTGCATGTGTGTTCTTTTCCTAAACCACATGGATCCACTTGTGACATTGCATGTGTGTTCTTTTCCTAAACCACATCAATCCACTAGTGACTTTTGCATGTGTGCTCTTTTCCTAAACCACATGGATCCACCGGTGACATTGCATGTGTGTTCTTTTCCTAAACCACATGGATCCACTTGTGACATTGCATGTTTGTTCTTTTCCTAAACCACATTGATCCACTAGTGAATTTTGCATGTGTGCTCTTTTCCTAAACCACATGGATCCACTAGAGTCATTAAATGTGTGTTCTTTTCCTAAACCCCATGGATCCACTCGAGTCATTGCATGTGTGTTCTTTTCCTAAATCACATTGATCCACTAGAGTCATTGCATGTGTGTTCTTTTCCTAAATCACATTGATCCACTAGAGTCATTGCATGTGTTTTTTTTCCTAAACCTCATGGATCCACTAGCGTCATTGGATGTGTGTTCTTTTCCTAAACCACATTGATCTACTTGTGACATTGCATGTGTGTATTTTTCGTAAACCACATTGATCCAGTAGTGTCATTGCAGGTGTGTTCTTTTCCTGAACCACATGGATCCACTAGTGTCATTGCATGTGTGTACTTTTCCTAAACCACATGTATCCACTTGAAGCTTTGCATGTGTGTTCATTTCCAAAGCCACTTTGATCCACTAGTGACATTTGCATGTGTGTTCTTTTCCAAAACCACATGGATCCACTGGTGACATTTCATGTGTGTTCTTTTCCTAAATCACAAGGATCCATTAGTGACATTGCATGTGTGTTCTTTTCCTGAACTACATGGATCCACTAGAGTCATTGCATGTGTGTACTTTTCCTAAACCACATTGATCCACTAGACTCATTGCATGTGTGTTCTTTTCCTAAACCACATTGACACACTAGAGTCATTGCATGTGTGTTCTTTTACTAAACCACATGATCCACTTGTGACATTGCATGTGTGCTCTTTTCCTAAACCACATGGATCCATCGGTGACATTGCAGGTGTGTTCTTTTCTAAACAACATGGATCCACTGGTGACATTGCATCTGTGTTCTTTTCTAGGACCAGATGGATCCACTAGAGTCATTGCATGTGTGTTCTTTTCCTAAACTACATGGATCCCAGGTGACATTGCATGTGTGTTCTTTTCCTAAACCACATTGATCTACTAGAGTCATTCCATGTGTGTTATTTTCCTAAACCACATGGATCCACTAGAGCCATTGCATGTGTGTTGCTTTCCTAAACCACATGTATCCGCTGGTGACATTTTCATGTGTGTTCTTTTCCTAAACCACATTTATCTACTTGTGACATTGCATCTGTGTTTTTTTCCTGTACCACTTTGATCCACTAGTGCCATTGCATGTGTGGTCTTTTCGTGAAACACATGGATCCACTGGTGTCATGGCATGCGTGTTTTTTCCTAAACCACATTGATCCACTTGAGGCATTGCATGTATGTTCTTTTCCAACACCACATTGTTCCACTTGTGACATTTGCATGTGTGTTGTTTTCCCGAAATACATGGATCCACTAGTGACATTGCATGTGTGTTCATTTCCTGAACCACATGGATCCACTAGAGTCATTGCATGTGTTTTCTTTTCCTAAACGACAATGATCCACTATAGTCATTGCATGTGTGTTCTTTTCCTAAATGACATGTATCCACTGGTGACATTTGCATGTGTGTTCTTTTCCAAAACCACATTGATCTACTTGTGACATTACATCTATGTTTTTTCGTAAACCACATTGATCCACTAGTGTCATTGCATGTGTGCTCTTTTCCTAAACCACATGGATCCACTAGAGTCATTGCATGTGTGTTCTTTTCCTAAACCACATTGATCCACTAGAGTCATTGCATGTGTGTTCTTTTCCTAGACCACATGGATCCACTTGTGACATTGCCTGTGTGTTCTTTTCCTAAACCACATGGATCCACTAGTGACATTGCATGTGTGATCTTTTTCTAAACCACATGTACCCACTTGTGACAATGCATGTGTGTTATTTTCATAAACCACATGGATCCACCGGTGACATTGCATGTGTGTTCTTTTCCTAAACCACATGGATCCACTTGTGACATTGCATGTGTGTTCTTTTCCTAAACCACATCAATCCACTAGTGACTTTTGCATGTGTGCTCTTTTCCTAAACCACATGGATCCACCGGTGACATTGCATGTGTGTTCTTTTCCTAAACCACATGGATCCACTTGTGACATTGCATGTTTGTTCTTTTCCTAAACCACATTGATCCACTAGTGAATTTTGCATGTGTGCTCTTTTCCTAAACCACATGGATCCACTAGAGTCATTAAATGTGTGTTCTTTTCCTCAACCCCATGGATCCACTCGAGTCATTGCATGTGTGTTCTTTTCCTAAATCACATTGATCCACTAGAGTCATTGCATGTGTGTTCTTTTCCTAAATCACATTGATCCACTAGAGTCATTGCATGTGTTTTTTTTCCTAAACCTCATGGATCCACTAGCGTCATTGGATGTGTGTTCTTTTCCTAAACCACATTGATCTACTTGTGACATTGCATGTGTGTATTTTTCGTAAACCACATTGATCCAGTAGTGTCATTGCAGGTGTGTTCTTTTCCTGAACCACATGGATCCACTAGTGTCATTGCATGTGTGTACTTTTCCTAAACCACATGTATCCACTTGAAGCTTTGCATGTGTGTTCATTTCCAAAGCCACTTTGATCCACTAGTGACATTTGCATGTGTGTTCTTTTCCAAAACCACATGGATCCACTGGTGACATTTCATGTGTGTTCTTTTCCTAAATCACAAGGATCCATTAGTGACATTGCATGTGTGTTCTTTTCCTGAACTACATGGATCCACTAGAGTCATTGCATGTGTGTACTTTTCCTAAACCACATTGATCCACTAGATTCATTGCATGTGTGTTCTTTTCCTAAACCACATTGACACACTAGAGTCATTGCATGTGTGTTCTTTTACTAAACCACATGGATCCACTTGTGACATTGCATGTGTGCTCTTTTCCTAAACCACATGGATCCATCGGTGACATTGCAGGTGTGTTCTTTTCTAAACAACATGGATCCACTGGTGACATTGCATGTGTGTTCTTTTCTAGGACCAGATGGATCCACTAGAGTCATTGCATGTGTGTTCTTTTCCTAAAGTACATGGATCCCCAGGTGACATTGCATGTGTGTTCTTTTCCTAAACCACATTGATCTACTAGAGTCATTCCATGTGTGTTACTTTCCTAAACCACATGGATCCACTAGAGCCATTGCATGTGTGTTGCTTTCCTAAACCACATGTATCCCCTGGTGACATTTTCATGTGTGTTCTTTTCCTAAACCACATTTATCTACTTGTGACATTGCATCTGTGTTTTTTTCCTGTACCACTTTGATCCACTAGTGCCATTGCATGTGTGGTCTTTTCGTGAAACACATGGATCCACTGGTATCATGGCATGCGTGTTTTTTCCTAAACCACATTGATCCACTTGAGGCATTGCATGTATGTTCTTTTCCAACACCACATTGATCCACTTGTGACATTTGCATGTGTGTTGTTTTCCCGAAATACATGGATCCACTAGTGACATTGCATGTGTGTTCATTTCCTGAACCACATGGATCCACTAGAGTCATTGCATGTGTTTTCTTTTCCTAAACCACAATGATCCACTATAGTCATTGCATGTGTGTTCTTTTCCTAAATGACATGTATCCACTGGTGACATTTGCATGTGTGTTCTTTTCCAAAACCACATTGATCTACTTGTGACATTACATCTATGTTTTTTCGTAAACCACATTGATCCACTAGTGTCATTGCATGTGTGTTCTTTTCCTAAACCACATGGATCCACTAGAGTCATTGCATGTTTGTTCTTTTCCTAAACCACATTGATCCACTAGAGTCATTGCATGTGTGTTCTTTTCCTAAACCACATGGATCCACTTGTGACATTGCCTGTGTGTTCTTTTCCTAAACCACATGGATCCACTAGTGACATTGCATGTGTGATCTTTTTCTAAACCACATGTACCCACTTGTGACAATGCATGTGTGTTATTTTCATAAACCACATGGATCCACCGGTGACATTGCATGTGTGTTCTTTTCCTAAACCACATGTATCCACTTGTGACATTGCATGTGTGTTCTTTTCCTAAACCACATTAATCCACTAGTGACTTTTGCATGTGTGCTATTTTCCTAAACCACATGGATCCACCGGTGACATTGCATGTGTGTTATTTTCCTAAACCACATGGATCCACTTGTGACATTGCATGTTTGTTCTTTTCCTAAACCACATTGATCCACTAGTGACTTTTGCATGTGTGATCTTTTCCTAAACCACATGGATCCACTAGAGTCATTAAATGTGTGTTCTTTTCCTAAACCCCATGGATCCACTCGAGTCATTGCATGTGTGTTCTTTTCCTAAATCACATTGATCCACTAGAGTCATTGCATGTGTGTTCTTTTCGTAAACCACATGGATCCAGTTGTGACATTCCATGTGTGTTCTTTTCTTAAACCACATGGATCCACAAGTTACATTGCATGTGTGTTCTTTTCCTAAACTACATGGATCCACTAGTGACATTGCATGTGTGTTCCTTTTCTAAACCACATTGTTCCACTAGAGTCATTGCATGTGTATTATTTTTCTAAACCACATGGACACACTAGAGTCATTGGATGTGTGTTCTTTTCCTAAACGACATGTATTCACTAGTGAAATTTGTATGTCTGTTGTTTTCCTAAACCACATTGATCTACTTGTGACATTGCATGTGTGTGTTTTTTGTAAACCACATTGATCCACTAGTATCATTACATGTTTGTTCTTTTCCTGAACCACATGGATCCACAGGTGTCATTACATGTGTGTGCTTTTCCTAAACCACATGGATCCACTATAGTCATTGTATGTGTGTTCTTTTCCTAAACCACATGGATCCACTTGTGAAATTGCATGTGTGTTCTTTTCCTAAACCACATGGATCCACTAGTGACATTGCATGTGTGATCTTTTCCTAAACCACATGTATCCACTTGTGACAATGCATGTGTGTTATTTTCCTAAACCACATGGATCCACCGGTGACATTGCATGTGTGTTCTTTTCCTAAACCACATGGATCCACTTGTGACATTGCATGTGTGTTCTTTTCCTAAACCAGATTGATCCACTAGTGACTTTTGGATGTGTGCTCTTTTCCTAAACCACATGGATCCCCTGGTGACAATGCATGTGTGTTCTTTTCCTAAACCACATGGATCCACTTGTGACATTGCATGTTTGTTCTTTTGCTAAACCACATTGATCCACTAGTGACTTTTGCATGTGTGCTCTTTTCCTATACCACATGAATCCAATAGAGTCATTAAATGTGTGTTCTTTTCGCAAACCCCATCGATCCACTAGAGTCATTGCATTTGTGCTCTTTTTCTAAACCACATTTATCTACTTGTGACATTGCATCTGTGTTTTTTTCCTGTACCACTTTGATCCACTAGTGCCATTGCATGTGTGGTCTTTTCGTGAAACACATGGATCCACTGGTGTCATGGCATGCGTGTTTTTTCCTAAACCACATTGATCCACTTGAGGCATTGCATGTATGTTCTTTTCCAACACCACATTGTTCCACTTGTGACATTTGCATGTGTGTTGTTTTCCCGAAATACATGGATCCACTAGTGACATTGCATGTGTGTTCATTTCCTGAACCACATGGATCCACTAGAGTCATTGCATGTGTTTTCTTTTCCTAAACCACAATGATCCACTATAGTCATTGCATGTGTGTTCTTTTCCTAAATGACATGTATCCACTGGTGACATTTGCATGTGTGTTCTTTTCCAAAACCACATTGATCTACTTGTGACATTACATCTATGTTTTTTCGTAAACCACATTGATCCACTAGTGTCATTGCATGTGTGTTCTTTTCCTAAACCACATGGATCCACTAGAGTCATTGCATGTGTGTTCTTTTCCTAAACCACATTGATCCACTAGAGTCATTGCATGTGTGTTCTTTTCCTAGACCACATGGATCCACTTGTGACATTGCCTGTGTGTTCTTTTCCTAAACCACATGGATCCACTAGTGACATTGCATGTGTGATCTTTTTCTAAACCACATGTACCCACTTGTGACAATGCATGTGTGTTATTTTCATAAACCACATGGATCCACCGGTGACATTGCATGTGTGTTCTTTTCCTAAACCACATGGATCCACTTGTGACATTGCATGTGTGTTCTTTTCCTAAACCACATCAATCCACTAGTGACTTTTGCATGTGTGCTCTTTTCCTAAACCACATGGATCCACCGGTGACATTGCATGTGTGTTCTTTTCCTAAACCACATGGATCCACTTGTGACATTGCATGTTTGTTCTTTTCCTAAACCACATTGATCCACTCGTGACTTTTGCATGTGTGCTCTTTTCCTAAACCACATGGATCCACTAGAGTCATTAAATGTGTGTTCTTTTCCTAAACCCCATGGATCCACTCGAGTCATTGCATGTGTGTTCTTTTCCTAAATCACATTGATCCACTAGAGTCATTGCATGTGTGTTCTTTTCCTAAATCACATTGATCCACTAGAGTCATTGCATGTGTTTTTTTTCCTAAACCACATGGATCCACTAGCGTCATTGGATGTGTGTTCTTTTCCTAAACCACATTGATCTACTTGTGACATTGCATGTGTGTATTTTTCGTAAACCACATTGATCCAGTAGTGTCATTGCAGGTGTGTTCTTTTCCTGAACCACATGGATCCACTAGTGTCATTGCATGTGTGTACTTTTCCTAAACCACATGTATCCACTTGAAGCATTGCATGTGTGTTCATTTCCAAAGCCACTTTGATCCACTAGTGACATTTGCATGTGTGTTCTTTTCCAAAACCACATGGATCCACTGGTGACATTTCATGTGTGTTCTTTTCCTAAATCACAAGGATCCATTAGTGACATTGCATGTGTGTTCTTTTCCTGAACTACATGGATCCACTAGAGTCATTGCATGTGTGTACTTTTCCTAAACCACATTGATCCACTAGATTCATTGCATGTGTGTTCTTTTCCTAAACCACATTGACACACTAGAGTCATTGCATGTGTGTTCTTTTACTAAACCACATGGATCCACTTGTGACATTGCATGTGTGCTCTTTTCCTAAACCACGTGGATCCACCGGTGACATTGCAGGTGTGTTCTTTTCTAAACAACATGGATCCACTGGTGACATTGCATGTGTGTTCTTTTCTAGGACCAGATGGATCCACTAGAGTCATTGCATGTGTGTTCTTTTCCTAAAGTACATGGATCCCCAGGTGACATTGCATGTGTGTTCTTTTCCTAAACCACATTGATCTACTAGAGTCATTCCATGTGTGTTACTTTCCTAAACCACATGGATCCACTAGAGCCATTGCACGTGTGTTGCTTTCCTAAACCACATGTATCCCCTGGTGACATTTTCATGTGTGTTCTTTTCCTAAACCACATTTATCTACTTGTGACATTGCATCTGTGTTTTTTTCCTGTACCACTTTGATCCACTAGTGCCATTGCATGTGTGTTCTTTTCGTGAAACACATGGATCCACTGGTATCATGGCATGCGTGTTTTTTCCTAAACCACATTGATCCACTTGAGGCATTGCATGTATGTTCTTTTCCAACACCACATTGATCCACTTGTGACATTTGCATGTGTGTTGTTTTCCCGAAATACATGGATCCACTAGTGACATTGCATGTGTGTTCATTTCCTGAACCACATGGATCCACTAGAGTCATTGCATGTGTTTTCTTTTCCTAAACCACAATGATCCACTATAGTCATTGCATGTGTGTTCTTTTCCTAAATGACATGTATCCACTGGTGACATTTGCATGTGTGTTCTTTTCCAAAACCACATTGATCTACTTGTGACATTACATCTATGTTTTTTCGTAAACCACATTGATCCACTAGTGTCATTGCATGTGTGTTCTTTTCCTAAACCACATGGATCCACTAGAGTCATTGCATGTGTGTTCTTTTCCTAAACCACATTGATCCACTAGAGTCATTGCATGTGTGTTCTTTTCCTAAACCACATGGATCCACTTGTGACATTGCCTGTGTGTTCTTTTCCTAAACCACATGGATCCACTAGTGACATTGCATGTGTGATCTTTTTCTAAACCACATGTACCCACTTGTGACAATGCATGTGTGTTATTTTCATAAACCACATGGATCCACCGGTGACATTGCATGTGTGTTCTTTTCCTAAACCACATGTATCCACTTGTGACATTGCATGTGTGTTCTTTTCCTAAACCACATCAATCCACTAGTGACTTTTGCATGTGTGCTCTTTTCCTAAACCACATGGATCCACCGGTGACATTGCATGTGTGTTATTTTCCTAAACCACATGGATCCACTTGTGACATTGCATGTTTGTTCTTTTCCTAAACCACATTGATCCACTAGTGACTTTTGCATGTGTGATCTTTTCCTAAACCACATGGATCCACTAGAGTCATTAAATGTGTGTTCTTTTCCTAAACCCCATGGATCCACTCGAGTCATTGCATGTGTGTTCTTTTCCTAAATCACATTGATCCACTAGAGTCATTGCATGTGTGTTATTTTCGTAAACCACATGGATCCAGTTGTGACATTCCATGTGTGTTCTTTTCTTAAACCACATGGATCCACAAGTTACATTGCATGTGTGTTCTTTTCCTAAACTACATGGATCCACTAGTGACATTGCATGTGTGTTCCTTTTCTAAACCACATTGTTCCACTAGAGTCATTGCATGTGTATTATTTTTCTAAACCACATGGACACACTAGAGTCATTGGATGTGTGTTCTTTTCCTAAACGACATGTATTCACTAGTGAAATTTGTATGTCTGTTGTTTTCCTAAACCACATTGATCTACTTGTGACATTGCATGTGTGTGTTTTTTGTAAACCACATTGATCCACTAGTGTCATTACATGTTTGTTCTTTTCCTGAACCACATGGATCCACAGGTGTCATTACATGTGTGTGCTTTTCCTAAACCACATGGATCCACTATAGTCATTGTATGTGTGTTCTTTTCCTAAACCACATGGATCCACTTGTGAAATTGCATGTGTGTTCTTTTCCTAAACCACATGGATCCACGAGTGACATTGCATGTGTGATCTTTTCCTAAACCACATGTATCCACTTGTGACAATGCATGTGTGTTATTTTCCTAAACCACATGGATCCACCGGTGACATTGCATGTGTGTTCTTTTCCTAAACCACATGGATCCACTTGTGACATTGCATGTGTGTTCTTTTCCTAAACCAGATTGATCCACTAGTGACTTTTGGATGTGTGCTCTTTTCCTAAACCACATGGATCCCCTGGTGACAATGCATGTGTGTTCTTTTCCTAAACCACATGGATCCACTTGTGACATTGCATGTTTGTTCTTTTGCTAAACCACATTGATCCACTAGTGACTTTTGCATGCGTGCTCTTTTCCTAAACCACATGAATCCAATAGAGTCATTAAATGTGTGTTCTTTTCGCAAACCCCATCGATCCACTAGAGTCATTGCATGTGTGCTCTTTTCCTAAACCACATGGATCCACTTGTGACATTGCATGTGTGTTCTTTTCCTAAACCACATCAATACACTAGTGACTTTTGCATGTGTGCTCTTTTCCTAAACCACATGGATCCACCGGTGACATTGCATGTGTGTTCTTTTCCTAAACCACATGGATCCACTTGTGACATTGCATGTTTGTTATTTTCCTAAACCACATTGATCCACTAGTGACTTTTGCATGTGTGCTCTTTTCCTCAACCACATGGATCCACTAGAGTCATTAAATGTGTGTTCTTTTCCTAAACCCCATGGATCCACTCGAGTCATTGCATGTGTGTTCTTTTCCTAAATCCCATTGATCCACTAGAGTCATTGCATGTGTGTTCTTTTCCTAAATCACATTGATCCACTAGAGTCATTGCATGTGTGTTTTTTTACTAAACCACATGGATCCACTAGCGTCATTGGATGTGTGTTCTTTTCCTAAACCACATTGATCTACTTGTGACATTGCATGTGTGTATTTTTCGTAAACCACATTGATCCAGTAGTGTCATTGCAGGTGTGTTCTTTTCCTGAACCACATGGATCCACTAGTGTCATTGCATGTGTGTACTTTTCCTAAACCACATGAATCCACTTGAAGCATTGCATGTGTGTTCATTTCCAAAGCCACATTGATCCACTAGTGACATTTGCATGTGTGTTCTTTTCCAAAACCACATGGATCCACTGGTGACATTGCATGTGTGTTCTTTTCCTAAATCACACGGATCCATTGGTGACATTGCATGTGTGTTCTTTTCCTGAACTACATGGATCCACTAGAGTCATTGCATGTGTGTACTTTTCCTAAACCACATTGATCCACTAGACTCATTGCATGTGTGTTCTTTTCCTAAACCACATTGACACACTAGAGTCATTGCATGTGTGTTCTTTTACTAAACCACATGGATCCACTTGTGACATTGCATGTGTGCTCTTTTCCTAAACCACATGGATCCATCGGTGACATTGCAGGTGTGTTCTTTTCTAAACAACATGGATCCACTGGTGACATTGCATGTGTGTTCTTTTCTAGGACCAGATGGATCCACTAGAGTCATTGCATGTGTGTTCTTTTCCTAAAGTACACGGATCCCCAGGTGACATTGCATGTGTGTTCTTTTCCTAAACCACATTGATCTACTAGAGTCATTCCATGTGTGTTATTTTCCTAAACCACATGGATCCACTAGAGCCATTGCATGTGTGTTGCTTTCCTAAACCACATGTATCCACTGGTGACATTTTCATATGTGTTCTTTTCCTAAACCACATTTATCTACTTGTGACATTGCATCTGTGTTTTTTTCCTGTACCACTTTGATCCACTAGTGCCATTGCATGTGTGGTCTTTTCGTGAAACACATGGATCCACTGGTGTCATGGCATGCGTGTTTTTTCGTAAACCACATTGATCCACTTGAGGCATTGCATGTATGTTCTTTTCCAACACCACATTGATCCACTTGTGACATTTGCATGTGTGTTGTTTTCCCGAAATACATGGATCCACTAGTGACATTCCATGTGTTTTCTTTTCCTAAACCACAATGATCCACTATAGTCATTGCATGTGTGTTCTTTTCCTAAATGACATGTATCCACTGGTGACATTTGCATGTGCGTTCTTTTCCAAAACCACATTGATCTACTTGTGACATTACATCTATGTTTTTTCGTAAACAACATTGATCCACTAGTGTCATTGCATGTGTGTTCTTTTCCTAAACCACATGGATCCACTAGAGTCATTGCATGTGTGTTCTTTTCCTAAACCACATTGATCCACTAGAGTCATTGCATGTGTGTTCTTTTCCTAAACCACATGGATCCACTTGTGACATTGCCTGTGTGTTCTTTTCCTAAACCACATGGATCCACTAGTGACATTGCATGTGTGATCTTTTTCTAAACCACATGTACCCACTTGTGACAATGCATGTGTGTTATTTTCATAAACCACATGGATCCACCGGTGACATTGCATGTGTGTTCTTTTCCTAAACCACATGGATCCACTTGTGACATTGCATGTGTGTTCTTTTCCTAAACCACATCAATCCACTAGTGACTTTTGCATGTGTGCTCTTTTCCTAAACCACATGGATCCACCGGTGACATTGCATGTGTGTTCTTTTCCTAAACCACATGGATCCACTTGTGACATTGCATGTTTGTTCTTTTCCTAAACCACATTGATCCACTAGTGACTTTTGCATGTGTGCTCTTTTCCTAAAGCACATGGATCCACTAGAGTCATTAAATGTGTGTTCTTTTCCTAAACCCCATGGATCCACTCGAGTCATTGCATGTGTGTTCTTTTCCTAAATCACATTGATCCACTAGAGTCATTGCATGTGTGTTCTTTTCGTAAACCACATGGATCCACTTGTGACATTCCATGTGTGTTCTTTTCTTAAACCACATGGATCCACAAGTTACATTGCATGTGTGTTCTTTTCCTAAACTACATGGATCCACTAGTGACATTGCATGTGTGTTCCTTTTCTAAACCACATTGTTCCACTAGAGTCATTGCATGTGTATTATTTTTCTAAACCACATGGACCCACTAGAGTCATTGGATGTGTGTTCTTTTCCTAAACGACATGTATTCACTAGTGAAATTTGTATGTGTGTTGTTTTCCTAAACCACATTGATCTACTTGTGACATTGCATGTGTGTGTTTTTTGTAAACCACATTGATCCACTAGTGTCATTACATGTTTGTTCTTTTCCTGAACCACATGGATCCACAGGTGTCATTACATGTGTGTGCTTTTCCTAAACCACATGGATCCACTATAGTCATTGTATGTGTGTTCTTTTCCTAAACCACATGGATCCACCGGTGACATTGCATGTGTGTTCTTTTCCTAAACCACATGGATCCACTTGTGACATTGCATGTTTGTTATTTTCCTAAACCACATTGATCCACTAGTGACTTTTGCATGTGTGCTCTTTTCCTAAACCACATGGATCCACTAGAGTCATTAAATGTGTGTTCTTTTCCTAAACCCCATGGATCCACTCGAGTCATTGCATGTGTGTTCTTTTCCTAAATCCCATTGATCCACTAGAGTCATTGCATGTGTGTTCTTTTCCTAAATCACATTGATCCACTAGAGTCATTGCATGTGTGTTTTTTTCCTAAACCACATGGATCCACTAGCGTCATTGGATGTGTGTTCTTTTCCTAAACCACATTGATCTACTTGTGACATTGCATGTGTGTATTTTTCGTAAACCACATTGATCCAGTAGTGTCATTGCAGGTGTGTTCTTTTCCTGAACCACATGGATCCACTAGTGTCATTGCATGTGTGTACTTTTCCTAAACCACATGAATCCACTTGAAGCATTGCATGTGTGTTCATTTCCAAAGCCACATTGATCCACTAGTGACATTTGCATGTGTGTTCTTTTCCAAAACCACATGGATCCACTGGTGACATTGCATGTCTGTTCTTTTCCTAAATCACACGGATCCATTAGTGACATTGCATGTGTGTTCTTTTCCTGAACTACATGGATCCACTAGAGTCATTGCATGTGTGTACTTTTCCTAAACCACATTGATCCACTAGACTCATTGCATGTGTGTTCTTTTCCTAAACCACATTGACACACTAGAGTCATTGCATGTGTGTTCTTTTACTAAACCACATGGATCCACTTGTGACATTGCATGTGTGCTCTTTTCCTAAACCACATGGATCCATCGGTGACATTGCAGGTGTGTTCTTTTCTAAACAACATGGATCCACTGGTGACATTGCATGTGTGTTCTTTTCTAGGACCAGATGGATCCACTAGAGTCATTGCATGTGTGTTCTTTTCCTAAAGTACACGGATCCCCAGGTGACATTGCATGTGTGTTCTTTTCCTAAACCACATTGATCTACTAGAGTCATTCCATGTGTGTTATTTTCCTAAACCACATGGATCCACTAGAGCCATTGCATGTGTGTTGCTTTCCTAAACCACATGTATCCACTGGTGACATTTTCATGTGTGTTCTTTTCCTAAACCACATTTATCTACTTGTGACATTGCATCTGTGTTTTTTTCCTGTACCACTTTGATCCACTAGTGCCATTGCATGTGTGATCTTTTCGTGAAACACATGGATCCACTGGTGTCATGGCATGCGTGTTTTTTCGTAAACCACATTGATCCACTTGAGGCATTGCATGTATGTTCTTTTCCAACACCACATTGATCCACTTGTGACATTTGCATGTGTGTTGTTTTCCCGAAATACATGGATCCACTAGTGACATTGCATGTGTTTTCTTTTCCTAAACCACAATGATCCACTATAGTCATTGCATGTGTGTTCTTTTCCTAAATGACATGTATCCACTGGTGACATTTGCATGTGCGTTCTTTTCCAAAACCACATTGATCTACTTGTGACATTACATCTATGTTTTTTCGTAAACAACATTGATCCACTAGTGTCATTGCATGTGTGTTCTTTTCCTAAACCACATGGATCCACTAGAGTCATTGCATGTGTGTTCTTTTCCTAAACCACATTGATCCACTAGAGTCATTGCATGTGTGTTCTTTTCCTAAACCACATGGATCCACTTGTGACATTGCCTGTGTGTTCTTTTCCTAAACCACATGGATCCACTAGTGACATTGCATGTGTGATCTTTTTCTAAACCACATGTACCCACTTGTGACAATGCATGTGTGTTATTTTCATAAACCACATGGATCCACCGGTGACATTGCATGTGTGTTCTTTTCCTAAACCACATGGATCCACTTGTGACATTGCATGTGTGTTCTTTTCCTAAACCACATCAATCCACTAGTGACTTTTGCATGTGTGCTCTTTTCCTAAACCACCTGGATCCACCGGTGACATTGCATGTGTGTTCTTTTCCCAAACCACATGGATCCACTTGTGACATTGCATGTTTGTTCTTTTCCTAAACCACATTGATCCACTAGTGACTTTTGCATGTGTGCTATTTTCCTAAACCACATGGATCCACTAGAGTCATTAAATGTGTGTTCTTTTCCTAAACCCCATGGATCCACTCGAGTCATTGCATGTGTGTTCTTTTCCTAAATCACATTGATCCACTAGAGTCATTGCATGTGTGTTCTTTTCGTAAACCACATGGATCCACTTGTGACATTCCATGTGTGTTCTTTTCTTAAACCACATGGATCCACAAGTTACATTGCATGTGTGTTCTTTTCCTAAACTACATGGATCCACTAGTGACATTGCATGTGTGTTCCTTTTCTAAACCACATTGTTCCACTAGAGTCATTGCATGTGTATTATTTTTCTAAACCACATGGACCCACTAGAGTCATTGGATGTGTGTTCATTTCCTGAACCACATGGATCCACTAGAGTCATTGCATGTGTTTTCTTTTCCTAAACCACAATGATCCACTATAGTCATTGCATGTGTGTTCTTTTCCTAAATGACATGTATCCACTGGTGACATTTGCATGTGTGTTCTTTTCCAAAACCACATTGATCTACTTGTGACATTACATCTATGTTTTTTCGTAAACCACATTGATCCACTAGTGTCATTGCATGTGTGTTCTTTTCCTAAACCACATGGATCCACTAGAGTCATTGCATGTGTGTTCTTTTCCTAAACCACATTGATCCACTAGAGTCATTGCATGTGTGTTCTTTTCCTAAACCACATGGATCCACTTGTGACATTGCCTGTGTGTTCTTTTCCTAAACCACATGGATCCACTAGTGACATTGCATGTGTGATCTTTTTCTAAACCACATGTACCCACTTGTGACAATGCATGTGTGTTATTTTCATAAACCACATGGATCCACCGGTGACATTGCATGTGTGTTCTTTTCCTAAACCACATGTATCCACTTGTGACATTGCATGTGTGTTCTTTTCCTAAACCACATCAATCCACTAGTGACTTTTGCATGTGTGCTCTTTTCCTAAACCACATGGATCCACCGGTGACATTGCATGTGTGTTATTTTCCTAAACCAGATGGATCCACTTGTGACATTGCATGTTTGTTCTTTTCCTAAACCACATTGATCCACTAGTGACTTTTGCATGTGTGATCTTTTCCTAAACCACATGGATCCACTAGAGTCATTAAATGTGTGTTCTTTTCCTAAACCCCATGGATCCACTCGAGTCATTGCATGTGTGTTCTTTTCCTAAATCACATTGATCCACTAGAGTCATTGCATGTGTGTTATTTTCGTAAACCACATGGATCCAGTTGTGACATTCCATGTGTGTTCTTTTCTTAAACCACATGGATCCACAAGTTACATTGCATGTGTGTTCTTTTCCTAAACTACATGGATCCACTAGTGACATTGCATGTGTGTTCCTTTTCTAAACCACATTGTTCCACTAGAGTCATTGCATGTGTATTATTTTTCTAAACCACATGGACACACTAGAGTCATTGGATGTGTGTTCTTTTCCTAAACGACATGTATTCACTAGTGAAATTTGTATGTCTGTTGTTTTCCTAAACCACATTGATCTACTTGTGACATTGCATGTGTGTGTTTTTTGTAAACCACATTGATCCACTAGTGTCATTACATGTTTGTTCTTTTCCTGAACCACATGGATCCACAGGTGTCATTACATGTGTGTGCTTTTCCTAAACCACATGGATCCACTATAGTCATTGTATGTGTGTTCTTTTCCTAAACCACATGGATCCACTTGTGAAATTGCATGTGTGTTCTTTTCCTAAACCACATGGATCCACTAGTGACATTGCATGTGTGATCTTTTCCTAAACCACATGTATCCACTTGTGACAATGCATGTGTGTTATTTTCCTAAACCACATGGATCCACCGGTGACATTGCATGTGTGTTCTTTTCCTAAACCACATGGATCCACTTGTGACATTGCATGTGTGTTCTTTTCCTAAACCAGATTGATCCACTAGTGACTTTTGGATGTGTGCTCTTTTCCTAAACCACATGGATCCCCTGGTGACAATGCATGTGTGTTCTTTTCCTAAACCACATGGATCCACTTGTGACATTGCATGTTTGTTCTTTTGCTAAACCACATTGATCCACTAGTGACTTTTGCATGCGTGCTCTTTTCCTAAACCACATGAATCCAATAGAGTCATTAAATGTGTGTTCTTTTCGCAAACCCCATCGATCCACTAGAGTCATTGCATGTGTGCTCTTTTCCTAAACCACATGGATCCACTTGTGACATTGCATGTGTGTTCTTTTCCTAAACCACATCAATACACTAGTGACTTTTGCATGTGTGCTCTTTTCCTAAACCACATGGATCCACCGGTGACATTGCATGTGTGTTCTTTTCCTAAACCACATGGATCCACTTGTGACATTGCATGTTTGTTATTTTCCTAAACCACATTGATCCACTAGTGACTTTTGCATGTGTGCTCTTTTCCTCAACCACATGGATCCACTAGAGTCATTAAATGTGTGTTCTTTTCCTAAACCCCATGGATCCACTCGAGTCATTGCATGTGTGTTCTTTTCCTAAATCCCATTGATCCACTAGAGTCATTGCATGTGTGTTCTTTTCCTAAATCACATTGATCCACTAGAGTCATTGCATGTGTGTTTTTTTACTAAACCACATGGATCCACTAGCGTCATTGGATGTGTGTTCTTTTCCTAAACCACATTGATCTACTTGTGACATTGCATGTGTGTATTTTTCGTAAACCACATTGATCCAGTAGTGTCATTGCAGGTGTGTTCTTTTCCTGAACCACATGGATCCACTAGTGTCATTGCATGTGTGTACTTTTCCTAAACCACATGAATCCACTTGAAGCATTGCATGTGTGTTCATTTCCAAAGCCACATTGATCCACTAGTGACATTTGCATGTGTGTTCTTTTCCAAAACCACATGGATCCACTGGTGACATTGCATGTGTGTTCTTTTCCTAAATCACACGGATCCATTGGTGACATTGCATGTGTGTTCTTTTCCTGAACTACATGGATCCACTAGAGTCATTGCATGTGTGTACTTTTCCTAAACCACATTGATCCACTAGACTCATTGCATGTGTGTTCTTTTCCTAAACCACATTGACACACTAGAGTCATTGCATGTGTGTTCTTTTACTAAACCACATGGATCCACTTGTGACATTGCATGTGTGCTCTTTTCCTAAACCACATGGATCCATCGGTGACATTGCAGGTGTGTTCTTTTCTAAACAACATGGATCCACTGGTGACATTGCATGTGTGTTCTTTTCTAGGACCAGATGGATCCACTAGAGTCATTGCATGTGTGTTCTTTTCCTAAAGTACACGGATCCCCAGGTGACATTGCATGTGTGTTCTTTTCCTAAACCACATTGATCTACTAGAGTCATTCCATGTGTGTTATTTTCCTAAACCACATGGATCCACTAGAGCCATTGCATGTGTGTTGCTTTCCTAAACCACATGTATCCACTGGTGACATTTTCATATGTGTTCTTTTCCTAAACCACATTTATCTACTTGTGACATTGCATCTGTGTTTTTTTCCTGTACCACTTTGATCCACTAGTGCCATTGCATGTGTGGTCTTTTCGTGAAACACATGGATCCACTGGTGTCATGGCATGCGTGTTTTTTCGTAAACCACATTGATCCACTTGAGGCATTGCATGTATGTTCTTTTCCAACACCACATTGATCCACTTGTGACATTTGCATGTGTGTTGTTTTCCCGAAATACATGGATCCACTAGTGACATTCCATGTGTTTTCTTTTCCTAAACCACAATGATCCACTATAGTCATTGCATGTGTGTTCTTTTCCTAAATGACATGTATCCACTGGTGACATTTGCATGTGCGTTCTTTTCCAAAACCACATTGATCTACTTGTGACATTACATCTATGTTTTTTCGTAAACAACATTGATCCACTAGTGTCATTGCATGTGTGTTCTTTTCCTAAACCACATGGATCCACTAGAGTCATTGCATGTGTGTTCTTTTCCTAAACCACATTGATCCACTAGAGTCATTGCATGTGTGTTCTTTTCCTAAACCACATGGATCCACTTGTGACATTGCCTGTGTGTTCTTTTCCTAAACCACATGGATCCACTAGTGACATTGCATGTGTGATCTTTTTCTAAACCACATGTACCCACTTGTGACAATGCATGTGTGTTATTTTCATAAACCACATGGATCCACCGGTGACATTGCATGTGTGTTCTTTTCCTAAACCACATGGATCCACTTGTGACATTGCATGTGTGTTCTTTTCCTAAACCACATCAATCCACTAGTGACTTTTGCATGTGTGCTCTTTTCCTAAACCACATGGATCCACCGGTGACATTGCATGTGTGTTCTTTTCCTAAACCACATGGATCCACTTGTGACATTGCATGTTTGTTCTTTTCCTAAACCACATTGATCCACTAGTGACTTTTGCATGTGTGCTCTTTTCCTAAAGCACATGGATCCACTAGAGTCATTAAATGTGTGTTCTTTTCCTAAACCCCATGGATCCACTCGAGTCATTGCATGTGTGTTCTTTTCCTAAATCACATTGATCCACTAGAGTCATTGCATGTGTGTTCTTTTCGTAAACCACATGGATCCACTTGTGACATTCCATGTGTGTTCTTTTCTTAAACCACATGGATCCACAAGTTACATTGCATGTGTGTTCTTTTCCTAAACTACATGGATCCACTAGTGACATTGCATGTGTGTTCCTTTTCTAAACCACATTGTTCCACTAGAGTCATTGCATGTGTATTATTTTTCTAAACCACATGGACCCACTAGAGTCATTGGATGTGTGTTCTTTTCCTAAACGACATGTATTCACTAGTGAAATTTGTATGTGTGTTGTTTTCCTAAACCACATTGATCTACTTGTGACATTGCATGTGTGTGTTTTTTGTAAACCACATTGATCCACTAGTGTCATTACATGTTTGTTCTTTTCCTGAACCACATGGATCCACAGGTGTCATTACATGTGTGTGCTTTTCCTAAACCACATGGATCCACTATAGTCATTGTATGTGTGTTCTTTTCCTAAACCACATGGATCCACCGGTGACATTGCATGTGTGTTCTTTTCCTAAACCACATGGATCCACTTGTGACATTGCATGTTTGTTATTTTCCTAAACCACATTGATCCACTAGTGACTTTTGCATGTGTGCTCTTTTCCTAAACCACATGGATCCACTAGAGTCATTAAATGTGTGTTCTTTTCCTAAACCCCATGGATCCACTCGAGTCATTGCATGTGTGTTCTTTTCCTAAATCCCATTGATCCACTAGAGTCATTGCATGTGTGTTCTTTTCCTAAATCACATTGATCCACTAGAGTCATTGCATGTGTGTTTTTTTCCTAAACCACATGGATCCACTAGCGTCATTGGATGTGTGTTCTTTTCCTAAACCACATTGATCTACTTGTGACATTGCATGTGTGTATTTTTCGTAAACCACATTGATCCAGTAGTGTCATTGCAGGTGTGTTCTTTTCCTGAACCACATGGATCCACTAGTGTCATTGCATGTGTGTACTTTTCCTAAACCACATGAATCCACTTGAAGCATTGCATGTGTGTTCATTTCCAAAGCCACATTGATCCACTAGTGACATTTGCATGTGTGTTCTTTTCCAAAACCACATGGATCCACTGGTGACATTGCATGTCTGTTCTTTTCCTAAATCACACGGATCCATTAGTGACATTGCATGTGTGTTCTTTTCCTGAACTACATGGATCCACTAGAGTCATTGCATGTGTGTACTTTTCCTAAACCACATTGATCCACTAGACTCATTGCATGTGTGTTCTTTTCCTAAACCACATTGACACACTAGAGTCATTGCATGTGTGTTCTTTTACTAAACCACATGGATCCACTTGTGACATTGCATGTGTGCTCTTTTCCTAAACCACATGGATCCATCGGTGACATTGCAGGTGTGTTCTTTTCTAAACAACATGGATCCACTGGTGACATTGCATGTGTGTTCTTTTCTAGGACCAGATGGATCCACTAGAGTCATTGCATGTGTGTTCTTTTCCTAAAGTACACGGATCCCCAGGTGACATTGCATGTGTGTTCTTTTCCTAAACCACATTGATCTACTAGAGTCATTCCATGTGTGTTATTTTCCTAAACCACATGGATCCACTAGAGCCATTGCATGTGTGTTGCTTTCCTAAACCACATGTATCCACTGGTGACATTTTCATGTGTGTTCTTTTCCTAAACCACATTTATCTACTTGTGACATTGCATCTGTGTTTTTTTCCTGTACCACTTTGATCCACTAGTGCCATTGCATGTGTGATCTTTTCGTGAAACACATGGATCCACTGGTGTCATGGCATGCGTGTTTTTTCGTAAACCACATTGATCCACTTGAGGCATTGCATGTATGTTCTTTTCCAACACCACATTGATCCACTTGTGACATTTGCATGTGTGTTGTTTTCCCGAAATACATGGATCCACTAGTGACATTGCATGTGTTTTCTTTTCCTAAACCACAATGATCCACTATAGTCATTGCATGTGTGTTCTTTTCCTAAATGACATGTATCCACTGGTGACATTTGCATGTGCGTTCTTTTCCAAAACCACATTGATCTACTTGTGACATTACATCTATGTTTTTTCGTAAACAACATTGATCCACTAGTGTCATTGCATGTGTGTTCTTTTCCTAAACCACATGGATCCACTAGAGTCATTGCATGTGTGTTCTTTTCCTAAACCACATTGATCCACTAGAGTCATTGCATGTGTGTTCTTTTCCTAAACCACATGGATCCACTTGTGACATTGCCTGTGTGTTCTTTTCCTAAACCACATGGATCCACTAGTGACATTGCATGTGTGATCTTTTTCTAAACCACATGTACCCACTTGTGACAATGCATGTGTGTTATTTTCATAAACCACATGGATCCACCGGTGACATTGCATGTGTGTTCTTTTCCTAAACCACATGGATCCACTTGTGACATTGCATGTGTGTTCTTTTCCTAAACCACATCAATCCACTAGTGACTTTTGCATGTGTGCTCTTTTCCTAAACCACCTGGATCCACCGGTGACATTGCATGTGTGTTCTTTTCCCAAACCACATGGATCCACTTGTGACATTGCATGTTTGTTCTTTTCCTAAACCACATTGATCCACTAGTGACTTTTGCATGTGTGCTATTTTCCTAAACCACATGGATCCACTAGAGTCATTAAATGTGTGTTCTTTTCCTAAACCCCATGGATCCACTCGAGTCATTGCATGTGTGTTCTTTTCCTAAATCACATTGATCCACTAGAGTCATTGCATGTGTGTTCTTTTCGTAAACCACATGGATCCACTTGTGACATTCCATGTGTGTTCTTTTCTTAAACCACATGGATCCACAAGTTACATTGCATGTGTGTTCTTTTCCTAAACTACATGGATCCACTAGTGACATTGCATGTGTGTTCCTTTTCTAAACCACATTGTTCCACTAGAGTCATTGCATGTGTATTATTTTTCTAAACCACATGGACCCACTAGAGTCATTGGATGTGTGTTCTTTTCCTAAACGACATGTATTCACTAGTGAAATTTGTATGTGTGTTGTTTTCCTAAACCACATTGATCTACTTGTGACATTGCATGTGTGTGTTTTTTGTAAACCACATTGATCCACTAGTGTCATTACATGTTTGTTCTTTTCCTGAACCACATGGATCCACAGGTGTCATTACATGTGTGTGCTTTTCCTAAACCACATGGATCCACTATAGTCATTGTATGTGTGTTCTTTTCCTAAACCACATGGATCCACTTGTGACATTGCATGTGTGTTCTTTTCCTAAACCACATGGATCCACTAGTGACATTGCATGTGTGATCTTTTCCTAAACCACATGTATCCACTTGTGACAATGCATGTGTGTTATTTTCCTAAACCACATGGATCCACCGGTGACATTGCATGTGTGTTATTTTCCTAAACCACATGGATCCACTTGTGACATTGCATGTGTGTTCTTTTCCTAAACCAGATTGATCCACTAGTGACTTTTGGATGTGTGCTCTTTTCCTAAACCACATGGATCCCCCGGTGACAATGCATGTGTGTTCTTTTCCTAAACCACATGGATCCACTTGTGACATTGCATGTTTGTTCTTTTGCTAAACCACATTGATCCACTAGTGACTTTTGCATGTGTGCTCTTTTCCTAAACCACATGAATCCAATAGAGTCATTAAATGTGTGTTCTTTTCGCAAACCCCATGGATCCACTAGAGTCATTGCATGTGTGCTCTTTTCCTAAATCACATTGATCCACTAGAGTCATTGCATGTGCGTTCTTTGTGTAAACCACATGGGTCCAGTTGTGACATTGCATGTGTGTTCTTTTCCTAAACTACATGGATCCACAAGTTACATTGCATGTGTGTTCTTTTCCTAAAGTACATAGATCCACTAGTGACATTTCATGTGTGTTCCTTTTCTAAACCACATTGTTCCACTAGTGTCATTGCATGTGTATTATTTTTCTAAAGCACATGGATCCACTATAATCATTGTATGTGTGTTCTTTTCCTAAACGATATGTATCCACTGGTGACATTTGCATGTGTATTCTTTTCTTCAACAACATTGATCTACTTGTGACACTGCAACTGTGTGTTTTTCGTAAACCACATTGATCCGCTTGTGACATTACATGTGTGTTCTTTTCTTAAACCACATGGATCCACTCATGACATTACATGTGTTTTATTTTCCTAAACTACATGGATCCGCTTGTGACATTACATGTGTGTTCTTTTCTTAAACCACATGGATCCACTCATGACATTACATGTGTTTTATTTTCCTAAACTACATGGATCCACTAGGGACATTGCATGTGTGTTCTTTTCCTAAACCACATTGATCCACTAGAGTCATTGCATGTGTGTTCTTTTCCTAAACCACATCGATCCACTAGCGTCATTGGATGTGTGTTCTTTTCCTAAACGACATGTATCCACAGGTGACATTTGCACGTATGTTCTTTTCCTAAACCACATTGATCTTCTTGTGACATTGCATGTGTGTATTTTTTCATAAACCACATTGATCCACTAGTGTCATTGCATGTGTATTCTTTTCCTGAACCACATGGATCCATTGGTTTCATTCCATGTGTGTTCTTTTCCTAAACCACATGGATCCACTTGAGGCGTTGCATGTGTGTTCATTTCCAAAACCACATTGATCCACTAGTGACATTTGCATGTGTGTTTTTTCCTAAATCACATGGATCCAGTAGTGACATTGCATGTGTGTTCTTTTCCTAAAGCAGATGGATCCACTGGTGACATTGCATGTCTGTTCTTTTCCTAAACCACATGGATCCACTAGTGACTTTTGGATGTGTGCTCTTTTCCTAAACCACATGGATCCCCTGGTGACAATGCATGTGTGTTCTTTTCCTAAACCACATGGATCCACTTGTGACATTACATGTGTGTTCTTTTCTTAAACCACATGGATCCACTCATGACATTACATGTATTTTATTTACCTAAACTACATGGGTCCACTAGGGACATTGCATGTGTGTTCTTTTCCTAAACCACATTGATCCACCACTGACATTGCATGTGTGTTCTTTTCCTAAACCACATGGATCCACTTGTGACATCGCATGTGTGTTCTTTTCCTAAGCCACATTGATCCACTAGTGTCATTGCATGTGTGTTGTTTTCCTAAACCACATGTATCCACTGGTGACATTTTCATGTTTGTTCTTTTCCTAAACCACATTTATCTACTTGTGACACTGCATGTGTGTTACTTTCCTATACCACATTGGTCCACTAGTGCCATTGCATGTGTGTTCTTTTCCTGAACCACATGGATCCACTGGTGTCATTGCATGCATGTTTTTCCTAAACCACATGGATCCACTTGAGGTATTGCATGTGTGTTATTTTCCGAAACCACATTGATCGACTGGTGACATTTGCATGTGTGTTCTTTTCCTTAACTACATGGATCCACTAGTGACATTGCATGTGTGTTCGTTTCCAGAACCATATGGATCCACTAGGGTCATTGCATGTGTGTTCTTTTCCTAAACCGCATTGATCCACTATAGTCATTACATATGTGTTCTTTTCCTAAATGACATGTATCCACTCATGACATTTGCATGTGTGATCTTTTCCTAAACCACATTTATCTACTTGTGACATTGCATCTGTGTTTTTTCGTAAACCACATTGATCCACTAGGGTCATTGAATGTGTGTTCTTTTCCTAAACGACATGGATCCACTAGGGTCATTGCATGGGTGTTCTTTTCCTAAACCACATTGATCCACTTGAGTCATTGCATGTGTGTTCTTTTCCTAAACCACATGGATCCACTAGAGTCATTGGATGTGTGTTTTTTTCCTAAACGACATGTATCCACTAGTGACATTTGCATGTGTGTTGTTTTCCTAAACCACATTGATCTACTTATGACATTGAATGTGTGTGTTTTTCCTAAACCACATTGATCCACTGGTGTCATGACATCTGTGTTCTTTCCTGAACCACATGGATCCACCGGTGTGTCATTGCATGTGTGTTCTTTTCCTAAACCACATTAATCCACTTGACTCATTGCATGTGTGTTCTTTTCCTAAACCACATTGATCCACTAGAGTCATTGCATGTGTGTTCTTTTCCTAAACCACATGGATCCACTTGTGACATTGCATGTGTGCTCTTTTCCTAAACCACATGGATCCACCAGTGACATTGCATGTGTGTTCTTTTCCTAAACCACATTGATCCACTTGTGACATTGCATGTGTGTTCTATTCCTAAAGCACATGGATCCGCTTGTGACCTTACATGTGTGTTCTTTTCTTAAACCACATGGATCCACTCATGACATTACATGTGTTTTATTTTCCTAAACTACATGGATCCACTAGGGACATTGCATGTGTGTTCTTTTCCTAAACCACATTGATCGATTAGAGTCATTGCATGTGCGTTCTTTTCCTAAACCACATGAATCCGCTAGCGTCATTGGATGCGTGTTCTTTTCCTAAACGACATGTATCCACTGGTGACATTTGGACATATGTTCATTTCCTAAACCACATTGATCTACTTGTGACATTGCATGTGTTTATTTTTTTGTAAACCACATTGATCCATTAGTGTCATTGCAAGTGTGTCTTTTTCCTGAACCACATGGATCCATTGGTTTCATTCCATGTGTGTTCTTTTCCTAAACCACATGGATCCACTTGAGCCATTGCATGTGTGTTCATTTCCAAAACCACATTGATCCACTAGTGACATTTGCCTGTGTGTTTTTTCCTAAACCACATGGATCCACTAGTGACATTGCATGTGTGTTCTTTTCCTAAACCAGATGGATCCACTGGTGACATTGCATGTGTGTTCTTTTCCTAAACCACATGGATCCACTAGTGACATTGCATGCGTGTTCTTTTCCTGAACCACATGGATCAACCAGAGTCCTTGCATGTGTGTTCTTTTCCTAAACCACATTGATCCACTAGACTCATTGCATGTGTGTTCTTTTCCTAAACCACATTGATCCACTAGAGTCATTGCATGTGTGTTCTTTTCCTAAACCACATGGATCCACTTGTGACATTGCTTGTGTGCTCTTTTCCTAAACCACATGGATCCACCAGTGACATTGCATGTGTGTTATTTTCCTAAACCACATGGATCCACTTGTGACATTGCATGTGTGTTCTTTTCCTAAGCCACATTGATCTACTAGAGTCATTGCATGTGTGTTATTTTCTTAAACCACATGGATCCACTAGAGTCATTGTATGTGTGTTGTTTTCCTAAACCACATGTATCCACTGGTGACATTTTCATGTTTGTTCTTTTCCTAAACCACATTTATCTACTTGTGACATTGCATGTGTGTTATTTTCCTGTACCACATTGGTCCACTAGTGCCATTGCATGTGTGTTCTTTTCCTGAACCACATGGATCCAATGGTGTCATTGCATGCGTGTTTTTCCTAAACCACATGGATCCACTTGAGGCATTGCATGTGTGTTCTTTTCTGAAACCACATTGATCCACTAGGGACATTTGCATGTGTGTTCTTTTCCTTAACTACATGGATCCACTAGTGACATTTCATGTATGTTCATTTCCAGAACCACATGGATCCACTAGAGTCATTGCATGTGTGTTCTTTTCCTAAACCGCATTGATCCACTATAGTCACTACATGTGTGTTCTTTTCCTAAATGACATGTATCCACTCGTGACATTTGCCTGTTTTTTTCTTTTCGTAAACCACATTGATCTACTTGTGACATTGCATCTGTGGTTTTTCGTAAACCACATTGATCCACTAGTGTCATTGAATGTGTGTTCTTTTCCTAAACCACATTGATCTACTTGTGACATTGCATGTGTGTGTTTTTCGTAAACCACATTGATCCACTAGTGTCATTACATGTGTGTTCTTTTCCTGAACCACATGGATCCATTGGTGTCACTGCATGTGTATTCTTTTCCTAAACCACATGGATCCGCTTGTGACATTACATGTGTGTTCTTTTCTTAAACCACATGGATCCACTCATGACATTACATGTGTTTTATTTTCCTAAACTACATGGATCCACTAGGGACATTGCATGTGTGTTGTTTTCCTAAACCACCTTGATCCACTAGAGTCATTGCATGTGTGTTCTTTTCCTAAACCACATGGATCCGCTAGCGTCATTGGATGTGTGTTCTTTTCCTAAACGACATGTATCCACTGGTGACATTTGCACGTATGTTCTTTTCCTAAACCACATTGATCCACTAGTGTCATTGAATGTGTGTTATTTTCCTAAACCACATGGATCCACTAGAGTCATTGGATGGGTGTTCTTTTGCTAAACCACATCGATCCACTAGAGTCATTGCATGTGTGTTCTTTTCCTAAACCACATGGATCCACTAGAGTCATTGGATGTGTGTTCTTTTCCTAAACGACATGTATCCACTAGTGACATTTGCATGTGTGTTGTTTTCCTAAACCACATTGATCTACTTGTGACATTGCATGTGTGTGTTTTTTGTAAACCACATTGATCCATTAGTGTCATTACATGTGTGTTCTTTTCCTGAACCACATGGATCCACTAGTGTAATTGCATGTGTGTTCTTTTCCTAAACCACATTGATCTACTTGTGACATTGCATCTGTGTTTTTTCGTAAACCACATTGATCCACTAGTGTCATTGGATGTGTGTTATTTTCCTAAACCACATGGATCCAGTAGAGTCATTGGATGGGTGTTCTTTTCCTAAACCACATCGATCCACTAGAGTCATTGCACGTGTGTTCTTTTCCTAAACCACATGGATCCACTAGAGTCATTGGATGTGTGTTCTTTTCCTAAACGACATGTATCCACTAGTGACATTTGCATGTGTTGTTTTCCTAAACCACATTGATCTAATTGTGACATTGCATGTGTGTGTTTTTTGTAAACCACATTGATCCACTAGTGTCATTACATGTGTGTTCTTTTCCTGAACCACATGGATCCACTAGTGTAATTGCATGTGTGTTATTTTCCTAAACCACATGGATCCACTAGAGTCATTGCACGTGTGCTGTTTTCCTAAAGCACATGTATCCACTGGTGACATTTTCATGTTTGTTCTTTTCCAAAACCACATTTATCTACTTGTGACATTGCATGTGTGTTATTTTCCTGTACCACATTGGTCCAGTAGTGCCATTGCATGTGTGTTCTTTTCCTGAACGACATGGATCCACTAGTGTCATTGCATGCGTGGATTTCCTAAACCACATGGATCCACTTGAGTCATTGCATGTGTGTTCTTTTCCGAAACCACATTGATACCCTGGTGACATTTGCATGTGTGTTCTTTTCCTTAACTACATGGATCCACTAGTGACATTGCATGTTTGTTCATTTCCAGAACCACATGGATCCACTAGAGTCATTGCATGTGTGTTCTTTTTCTAAACCGCATTGATCCACTATAGTCATTACATGTGTGTTCATTTCCTAAATGACATGTATCCACTCGTGACATTTGCACGTATCTTCTTTTCCTAAACCACATTGATCTACTTGTGACATTGCATCTGTGTTTTTTCGTAAACCACATTGATCCACTAGTGTCATTGAATGTGTGTTATTTTCCTAAACCACATGGATCCACTGGAGTCATTGCATGGGTGTTCTTTTCCTAAACCACATCGATCCACTACAGTCATTGCATGTGTGTTCTTTTCCTAAACCACATGGATCCACTAGAGTCATTGGATGTGTGTTCTTTTCCTAAACGACATGTATCCACTGGTGACATTTGCATGTGTGTTGTTTTCCTAAACCACATTGATCTACTTGTGACATTGCATGTGTGTGTTTTTTTGTAAACCACATTGATCCACTAGTGTCATTACATGTGTGTTCTTTTCCTAAACCACATGGATCCACTGGTGTCATTGAATGTGTGTTCTTTTCCTAAACCACATGGATCCACTATAGTCATTGTATGTGTGTTCTTTTCCTAAACGATATGTATCCACTGATGACATTTGCATGTGTGTTCTTTTCCTAAACCACATTGATCTACTTGTGACATTGCATGTGTGTGTTTTTCGTAAACCACATTGATCCACTAGTGTCATTACATGTGTGTTCTTTTCCTGAACCACATGGATCCATTGGTGTCACTGCATGTGTTTTCTTTTCCTAAACCACATGGATCCGCTTGTAACATTACATGTGTGTTCTTTTCTTAAACCACATGGATCCACTCATGACATTACATGTGTTTTATTTTCCTAAACTACATGGATCCACTAGGGACATTGCATGTGTGTTCATTTCCTAAACCACATTGATCCACTAGAGTCATTGCATGTGTGTTCTTTTCCTAAACCACATGGATCCGCTAGCATCATTGGATGTATGTTCTTTTCCTAAACGACATGTATCCAATGGTGACATTTGCACGTATGTTCTTTTCCTAAACCACATTGATCTACTCGTGACATTGCATGTGTGTATTTTTTCGTAAACCACATTGATCTATTAGTGTCATTGCATGTGTGTTCTTTTCCTGAACCACATGGATCCATTGGTTTCATTCCATGTGTGTTCTTTTCCTAAACCTCATGGATCCACTTGAGGAATTGCATGTGTGTTCATTTCCAAAACCACATTGATCCACTAGTGACATTTGCATGTGTTTTTTTTCCTAAACCACATGGATCCACTAGTGACATTGCATGTGTGTTCTTTTCCTAAACCAGATGGATCCACTGGTGACATTGCATGTGTGTACTTTTCCTAAACCACATGGATCCACTAGTGACATTGCATGTGTGTTCTTTTCCTGAACCACATGGATCAACTAGAGTCCTTGCATGTGTGTTCTTTTCCTAAACCACATTGATCCACTAGACTCATTGCATGTGTGTTCTTTTCCTAAACCACATTGATCGATTAGAGTCATTGCATGTGCGTTCTTTTCCTAAACCACATGAATCCGCTAGCGTCATTGGATGTGTGTTCTTTTCCTAAACGACATGTATCCACTGGTGACATTTGCACGTATGTTCTTTTCCTAAACCACATTGATCTACTTGTGACATTGCATGTGTTTATTTTTTCGTAAACCACATTGATCCATTAGTGTCATTGCATGTGTGTTCTTTTCCTGAACCAGATGGATCCATTGGTTTCATTCCATGTGTGTTCTTTTCCTACACCACATGGATCCACTTGAGCCATTGCATGTGTGTTCATTTCCAAAACGACATTGATCCACTAGTGACATTTGCATGTGTGTTTTTTCCTAAACCACATGGATCCACTAGTGACATTGCATGTGTGTTCTTTTCCTAAACCAGATGGATCCACTGGTGACATTGCATGTGTGTTCTTTTCATAAACCACATGGATCCACTAGTGACATTGCATGCGTGTTCTTTTCCTTAACCACATGGATCAACCAGAGTCCTTGCATGTGTGTTCTTTTCCTAAACCACATTGATCCACTAGACTCATTGCATGTGTGTTCTTTTCCTAAACCACATTGATCCACTAGAGTCATTGCATGTGTGTTCTTTTCCTAAACCACATGGATCCACTTGTGACATTGCTTGTGTGCTCTTTTCCTAAACCACATGGATCCACCAGTGACATTGCATGTGTGTTCTTTTCCTAAACCACATGGATCCACTTGTGACATTGCATGTGTGTTCTTTTCCTAAGCCACATTGATCTACTAGCGTCATTGCATGTGTGTTATTTTCCTAAACCACATGGATCCACTAGAGTCATTGTATGTGTGTTGTTTTCCTAAACCACATGTATCCACTGGTGACATTTTCATGTTTGTTCTTTTCCTAAACCACATTTATCTACTTGTGACATTGCATGTGTGTTATTTTCCTGTACCACATTGGTCCACTAGTGCCATTGCATGTGTGTTCTTTTCCTGAACCACATGGATCCACTGGTGTCATTGCATGCGTGTTTTTCCTAAACCACATGGATCCACTTGAGGCATTGCATGTGTGTTCTTTTCTGAAACCACATTGATCCACTAGGGACATTTGCATGTGTGTTCTTGTCCTTAACTACATGGATCCACTAGTGACATTTCATGTATGTTCATTTCCAGAACCACATGGATCCACTAGAGTCATTGCATGTGTGTTCTTTTCCTAAACCGCATTGATCCACTATACTCACTACATGTGTGTTCTTTTCCTAAATGACATGTATCCACTCGTGACATTTGCCTGTGTGTTCTTTTCGTAAACCACATTGATCTACTTGTGACATTGCATCTGTGTTTTTTCGTAAACCACATTGATCCACTAGTGTCATTGAATGTGTGTTCTTTTCCTAAACCACATTGATCTACTTGTGACATTGCATGTGTGTGTTTTTCGTAAACCACATTGATCCACTAGTGTCATTACATGTGTGTTCTTTTCCTGAACCACATGGATCCATTGGTGTCACTGCATGTGTATTCTTTTCCTAAACCACATGGATCCGCTTGTGACATTACATGTGTGTTCTTTTCTTAAACCACATGGATCCACTCATGACATTACATGTGTTTTATTTTCCTAAACTACATGGATCCACTAGGGACATTGCATGTGTGTTCTTTTCCTAAACCACCTTGATCCACTAGAGTCATTGCATGTGTGTTCTTTTCCTAAACCACATGGATCCGCTAGCGTCATTGGATGTGTGTTCTTTTCCTAAACGACATGTATCCACTGGTGACATTTGCACATATGTTCTTTTCCTAAACCACATTGATCCACTAGTGTCATTGAATTTGTGTTATTTTCCTAAACCACATGGATCCACTAGAGTCATTGGATGGGTGTTCTTTTGCTAAACCACATCGATCCACTAGAGTCATTGCATGTGTGTTCTTTTCCTAAACCACATGGATCCACTGGAGTCATTGGATGTGTGTTCTTTTCCTAAACGACATGTATCCACTAGTGACATTTGCATGTGTGTTGTTTTCCTAAACCACATTGATCTACTTGTGACATTGCATGTGTGTGTTTTTTGTAAACCACATTGATCCATTAGTGTCATTACATGTGTGTTCTTTTCCTGAACCACATGGATCCACTAGTGTAATTGCATGTGTGTTCTTTTCCTAAACCACATTGATCTACTTGTGACATTGCATCTGTGTTTTTTCGTCAACCACATTGATCCACTAGTGTCATTGGATGTGTGTTATTTTCCTAAACCACATGGATCCAGTAGAGTCATTGGATGGGTGTTCTTTTCCTAAACCACATCGATCCACTAGAGTCATTGCACGTGTGTTCTTTTCCTAAACAATATGGATCCACTAGAGTCATTGGATGTGTGTTCTTTTCCTAAACGACATGTATCCACTAGTGACATTTGCATGTGTGTTGTTTTCCTAAACCACATTGATCTAATTGTGACATTGCATGTGTGTGTTTTTTGTAAACCACATTGATCCACTAGTGTCATTACATGTGTGTTCTTTTCCTGAACCACATGGATCCACTAGTGTAATTGCATGTGTGTTATTTTCCTAAACCACATGGATCCACTAGAGTCATTGCACGTGTGCTGTTTTCCTAAAGCACATGTATCCACTGGTGACATTTTCATGTTTGTTCTTTTCCAAAACCACATTTATCTACTTGTGACATTGCATGTGTGTTATTTTCCTATAGCACATTGGTCCAGTAGTGCCATTGCATGTGTGTTCTTTTCCTGAACGACATGGATCCACTAGTGTCATTGCATGCGTGGTTTTCCTAAACCACATGGATCCACTTGAGTCATTGCATGTGTGTTCTTTTCCGAAACCACATTGATCCCCTGGTGACATTTGCATGTGTGTTCTTTTCTTCAACTACATGGATCCACTAGTGACATTGCATGTCTGTTCATTTCCAGAACCACATGGATCCACTAGAGTCATTGCATGTGTGTTCTTTTTCTAAACCGCATTGATCCACTATAGTCATTACATGTGTGTTCATTTCCTAAATGACATGTATCCACTCGTGACATTTGCACGTATGTTCTTTTCCTAAACCACATTGATCTACTTGTGACATTGCATCTGTGTTTTTTCGTAAACCACATTGATCCACTAGTGTCATTGAATGTGTGTTATTTTCCTAAACCACATGGATCCACTGGAGTCATTGCATGGGTGTTCTTTTCCTAAACCACATCGATCCACTACAGTTTTTGCATGTGTGTTCTTTTCCTAAACCACATGGATCCACTAGAGTCATTGGATGTGTGTTCTTTTCCTAAACGACATGTATCCACTGGTGACATTTGCATGTGTGTTGTTTTCCTAAACCACATTGATCTACTTGTGACATTGCATGTGTGTGTTTTTTTGTAAACCACATTGATCCACTAGTGTCATTACATGTGTGTTCTTTTCCTAAACCACATGGATCCACTGGTGTCATTGAATGTGTGTTCTTTTCCTAAACCACATGGATCCACTATAGTCATTGTATGTGTGTTCTTTTCCTAAACGATATGTATCCACTGATGACATTTGCATGTGTGTTCTTTTCCTAAACCACATTGATCTACTTGTGACATTGCATGTGTGTGTTTTTCGTAAACCACATTGATCCACTAGTGTCATTACATGTGTGTTCTTTTCCTGAACCACATGGATCCATTGGTGTCACTGCATGTGTTTTCTTTTCCTAAACCACATGGATCCGCTTGTAACATTACATGTGTGTTCTTTTCTTAAACCACATGGATCCACTCATGACATTACATGTGTTTTATTTTCCTAAACTACATGGATCCACTAGGGACATTGCATGTGTGTTCTTTTCCAAAACCACATTCATCCACTAGAGTCATTGCATGTGTGTTCTTTTCCTAAACCACATGGATCCGCTAGCATCATTGGATGTGTGTTCTTTTCCTAAACGACATGTATCCAATGGTGACATTTGCATGTATGTTCTTTTCCTAAACCACATTGATCTACTTGTGACATTGCATGTGTGTATTTTTTCGTAAACCACATTGATCCATTAGTGTCATTGCATGTGTGTTCTTTTCCTGAACCACATGGATCCATTGGTTTCATTCCATGTGTGTTCTTTTCCTAAACCACATGGATCCACTTGAGGCATTGCATGTGTGTTCATTTCCAAAACCACATTGATCCACTAGTGACATTTGCATGTGTTTTTTTCCTAAACCACATGGATCCACTAGTGACATTGCATGTGTGTTCTTTTCATAAACCAGATGGATCCACTGGTGACATTGCATGTGTGTACTTTTCCTAAACCACATGGATCCACTAGTGACATTGCATGTGTGTTCTTTTCCTGAACCACATGGATCAACTAGAGTCCTTGCATGTGTGTTCTTTTCCTAAACCACATTGATCCACTAGACTCATTGCATGTGTGTTCTTTTCCTAAACCACATTGATCGATTAGAGTCATTGCATGTGCGTTCTTTTCCTAAACCACATGAATCCGCTAGCGTCATTGGATGTGTGTTCTTTTCCTAAACGACATGTATCCACTGGTGACATTTGCACGTATGTTCTTTTCCTAAACCACATTGATCTACTTGTGACATTGCATGTGTTTATTTTTTCGTAAACCACATTGATCCATTAGTGTCATTGCATGTGTGTTCTTTTCCTGAACCAGATGGATCCATTGGTTTCATTCCATGTGTGTTCTTTTCCTAAACCACATGGATCCACTTGAGCCATTGCATGTGTGTTCATTTCCAAAACCACATTGATCCACTAGTGTCATTGCAGGTGTGTTCTTTTCCAGAACCACATGGATCCACTAGAGTCATTGCACGTGTGTTCTTTTCCTAAACCATATGGATCCACTAGAGTCATTGGATGTGTGTTCTTTTCCTAAACGACATGTATCCACTAGTGACATTTGCATGTGTGTTGTTTTCCTAAACCACATTGATCTAATTGTGACATTGCATGTGTGTGTTTTTTGTAAACCACATTGATCCACTAGTGTCATTACATGTGTGTTCTTTTCCTGAACCACATGGATCCACTAGTGTAATTGCATGTGTGTTATTTTCCTAAACCACATGGATCCACTAGAGTCATTGCACGTGTGCTGTTTTCCTAAAGCACATGTATCCACTGGTGACATTTTCATGTTTGTTCTTTTCCAAAACCACATTTATCTACTTGTGACATTGCATGTGTGTTATTTTCCTATAGCACATTGGTCCAGTAGTGCCATTGCATGTGTGTTCTTTTCCTGAACGACATGGATCCACTAGTGTCATTGCATGCGTGGTTTTCCTAAACCACATGGATCCACTTGAGTCATTGCATGTGTGTTCTTTTCCGAAACCACATTGATCCCCTGGTGACATTTGCATGTGTGTTCTTTTCCTCAACTACATGGATCCACTAGTGACATTGCATGTCTGTTCATTTCCAGAACCACATGGATCCACTAGAGTCATTGCATGTGTGTTCTTTTTCTAAACCGCATTGATCCACTATAGTCATTACATGTGTGTTCATTTCCTAAATGACATGTATCCACTCGTGACATTTGCACGTATGTTCTTTTCCTAAACCACATTGATCTACTTGTGAAATTGCATTTGTGTTTTTTCGTAAACCACATTGATCCACTAGTGTCATTGAATGTGTGTTATTTTCCTAAACCACATGGATCCACTGGAGTCATTGCATGGGTGTTCTTTTCCTAAACCACATCGATCCACTACAGTCATTGCATGTGTGTTCTTTTCCTAAACCACATGGATCCACTAGAGTCATTGGATGTGTGTTCTTTTCCTAAACGACATGTATCCACTGGTGACATTTGCATGTGTGTTGTTTTCCTAAACCACATTGAACCACTTGTGACATTGCATGTGTGTGTTTTTTTGTAAACCACATTGATCCACTAGTGTCATTACATGTGTGTTCTTTTCCTAAACCACATGGATTCACTGGTGTCATTGAATGTGTGTTCTTTTCCTAAACCACATGGATCCACTATAGTCATTGTATGTGTGTTCTTTTCCTAAACGATATGTATCCACTGATGACATTTGCATGTGTGTTCTTTTCCTAAACCACATTGATCTACTTGTGACATTGCATGTGTGTGTTTTTCGTAAACCACATTGATCCACTAGTGTCATTACATGTGTGTTCTTTTCCTGAACCACATGGATCCATTGGTGTCACTGCATGTGTTTTCTTTTCCTAAACCACATGGATCCGCTTGTAACATTACATGTGTGTTCTTTTCTTAAACCACATGGATCCACTCATGACATTACATGTGTTTTATTTTCCTAAACTACATGGATCCACTAGGGACATTGCATGTGTGTTCTTTTCCAAAACCACATTGATCCACTAGAGTCATTGCATGTGTGTTCTTTTCCTAAACCACATGGATCCGCTAGCATCATTGGATGTGTGTTCTTTTCCTAAACGACATGTATCCAATGGTGACATTTGCACGTATGTTCTTTTCCTAAACCACATTGATCTACTTGTGACATTGCATGTGTGTATTTTTTCGTAAACCACATTGATCCATTAGTGTCATTGCATGTGTGTTCTTTTCCTGAACCACATGGATCCATTGGTTTCATTCCATGTGTGTTCTTTTCCTAAACCACATGGATCCACTTGAGGCATTGCATGTGTGTTCATTTCCAAAACCACATTGATCCACTAGTGACATTTGCATGTGTTTTTTTCCTAAACCACATGGATCCACTAGTGACATTGCATGTGTGTTCTTTTCATAAACCAGATGGATCCACTGGTGACATTGCATGTGTGTACTTTTCCTAAACCACATGGATCCACTAGTGACATTGCATGTGTGTTCTTTTCCTGAACCACAAGGATCAACTAGAGTCCTTGCATGTGTGTTATTTTCCTAAACCACATTGATCCACTAGACTCATTGCATGTGTGTTCTTTTCCTAAACCACATTGATCGATTAGAGTCATTGCATGTGCGTTCTTTTCCTAAACCACATGAATCCGCTAGCGTCATTGGATGTGTGTTCTTTTCCTAAACGACATGTATCCACTGGTGACATTTGCACGTATGTTCTTTTCCTAAACCACATTGATCTACTTGTGACATTGCATGTGTTTATTTTTTCGTAAACCACATTGATCCATTAGTGTCATTGCATGTGTGTTCTTTTCCTGAACCAGATGGATCCATTGGTTTCATTCCATGTGTGTTCTTTTCCTAAACCACATGGATCCACTTGAGCCATTGCATGTGTGTTCATTTCCAAAACCACATTGATCCACTAGTGACATTTGCATGTGTGTTTTTTCCTAAACCACATGGATCCACTAGTGACATTGCATGTGTGTTCTTTTCCTAAACCAGATGGATCCACTGGTGACATTGCATGTGTGTTCTTTTCCTAAACCACATGGATCCAATAGTGACATTGCATGCGTGTTCTTTTCCTTAACCACATGGATCAACCAGAGTCCTTGCATGTGTGTTCTTTTCCTAAACCACATTGATCCACTAGACTCATTGCATGTGTGTTCTTTTCCTAAACCACATTGATCCACTAGACTCATTGCATGTGTGTTCTTTTCCTAAACCACATGGATCCACTTGTGACATTGCTTGTGTGCTCTTTTCCTTAACCACATGGATCCACCAGTGACATTGCATGTGTGTTCTTTTCCTAAACCACATGGATCCACTTGTGACATTGCATGTGTGTTCTTTTCCTAAGCCACATTGATCTACTAGAGTCATTGCATGTGTGTTATTTTCCTAAACCACATGGATCCACTAGAGTCATTGTATGTGTGTTGTTTTCCTAAACCACATGTATCCACTGGTGACATTTTCATGTTTGTTCTTTTCCTAAACCACATTTATCTACTTGTGACATTGCATGTGTGTTATTTTCCTGTACCACATTGGTCCACTAGTGCCATTGCATGTGTGTTCTTTTCCTGAACCACATGGATCCACTGGTGTCATTGCATGCGTGTTTTTCCTAAACCACATGGATCCACTTAAGGCATTGCATGTGTGTTCTTTTCTGAAACCACATTGATCCACTAGGGACATTTGCATGTGTGTTCTTTTCCTTAACTACATGGATCCACTAGTGACATTTCATGTATGTTCATTTCCAGAACCACATGGATCTGAAGGGTTTCGCAGCATAGTAAATCAAAATTTTCTACGGAAGCGAACAGAGGGAAAGCCAAGATCTAATCTAGGAGATGCAAACAACGAGAGAGATTGGATTAGATCTTCAAACCCTTGAAGATTCGCGCAGCGGAACGTTCGTCGGAACATGGGTGATGTAGTCGTACTCTCTTCTCCTCCTCGCGATCCGATCCGATCTAGCACCCCAAGTGGCGGTGCCTCCGTGAGATGCACACGTGCAGCACCTCGACGTCTCCTCCTTCCTCGGACCAGCAAGTAGGGTGGAGAGATAGATTGGATCTACAACACGACGGCGTGGTGTATATGGTGGAGAATTTCTGCAGCAGGGCTTCGCCTACAAACAGTCGGGAGGGAGAGAGGAGGGCAGCAGGGCAACTAGGGTTTGGAGGAAGGTGTGTGTGGTAGGGACGGGGCGCACCAGCCCTCTATATATAGAGGGGGGTGCGGCCAGCCCTTGCCCATCCTCCAAGCCTATCTCTAGTTTAAACGATTTAAACTCTCCCTTCTAGAAACCCTATCTTATCTCTAGTTTAAACGATTTAAACTTATCTAGGATCGGCTGGGCCCTATGGGGCCTTGTGACCGTGGCCCAATGCGGACAGGACACTCCCTCATAGGCCCATGCCCCCTCCCGGAAGGTGGGACCACGTTGGCTCCCTTCCGGAAGGTTCTAGAAGCTTCCGGTACAATACCGATTAATCCGGAACAATTCCGAACTCCAAAAAATGCACTGCCTTATATGAATCTTATTCTCCGGACCATTCCGGAACCTCTCGTCATGTCCCGGATCCCATCTGAGACTCTGAACAAAAATTCATAAACCAAGTATCCAATCTATCCTAGCGTCGAGACACGTTAAGTGTGTGACCCTACGGGTTCGAGAATATGCAGACTTGATCTTCTATCAATAATCAACAGCGGGGTCTGGGCACCCATATTGACTCCCACACATTCATCGATGATCATATCGGATGAACCATGATGCCAGGATTCAATCAATCCCATATATATATTCCCTTTGTCTCGCGATATTTTACTTGCCCGAGATTCGATCGTCGGTACCGTCATACCTAGTTCAATCTCGTTCACAGCAAGTACTTTACTCGTTCCGTAATCCAATATCACTTTGTGATCAACTCCTTAACCACATGCTTGCAAGCGGTGTTGATATCGATTACCGAGTGGGCCCGAAGTATATCTCTCCGACTTGGGAGGGACAAATTCCATCTCGATACATACAACCCAACAGATACTTTCCGATCACCTGAGAGACACCTTTATGATCACCCTCTCATAGGATGACGTTTGATGACCTCAAAGCTTTCTTCCGATACCAGGGAGTTGTATTATCTCATGGTCTAAGGAATACAATATTTGACATAAGAAAAGCTTCGCAATGACGAACACGATGACACGATCTAATTGCTTCGCTTAGTTTGGGTCTATCCACCACATCATTCTCCAATGATATGATCTCATTATCAATTGACAACTCATGTCTATGGTTAGGAAACCTTAACCATCATTGATCAATGAGCTAGTCCATAGAGGCGTACTAGGGACACAGTGTTGTTCACAAACCACACAAGTATTAATGTTTCCGCTTAATACAATTCTAGCATGGAATATAAACTTTATCATGAACAAGAATTATAATAATAACATCTTTATTATTGCCTCTAGGGCATAATTCCAACAGTCTCCCACTTGCACTAGAGTCAATAATCTAGTTTACATTTGGCAACAATCTCACACCCATGGCACTGAGGTGTTGATCATGTTTTATACATGGAAGAGGTTTAGTCAATGGATCTGCGACATTCAGATCTGTATGTACTTTGCTGATCTTCAGATCTCTATCTGCTATATAATCTCGGATTATATGAAACTTGCGGTTGATATGCTTGGTCTTTGGATGATATCTTGGTTCCTTAGCGAGTGCTATGGCGCCAGTGTTGTCACACAATATCTCCAGTGGGTCCAATGCACTTGGAACCACGCCAAGCTCACTGATGAAGTTTCTGATCCAAACTCCTTCACTTGACGCTTCTGCAGCAGCCATGTATTCCGCTTCTACTGTAGATCCCGCGATCACGCTTTGCTTGCAGCTTCTCCAGCTCACAGCTCCTCCATTCAAAATATACACGTATCCTGTCTGAGATTTAGAATCATCCTTGTCGGTGTCGAAACTAGCATCGACGTAACCTTTTACGACGAGCTGTTCATCACCCCCATAGACTAAGAACATTTCTTTAGTTCTATTTAGGTATCTTAGGATGTTCTTTACGGCTGTCCAGTGTTCCACTCCTGGATCACTTTGATATCTGCTCGTCAAACTAAGAGCATTGGACACATCCGGTCTAGTACACAGCATGGCATACATGATGGAACCTATGGCCGAGGCATAAGGCACTTTGCTCATAGCTTCCCTATCATTTACCATAGCTGGACACTGAGCCTTGCTCAATATCTTACCTGACAACATAGGCACTGAACCTTTCAATGCCTTATCCATTCTGAACCTTTTTAGAACTTTGTCTAGGTATGTACTCTGGCTTAAAGCTATCAGGCGTCTTTGTCTATCTCTATAGATTTTGATGCCCAATATATAAGCAGCTTCACCTAGGTCTTTCATTGAAAAACACTTGTTCAAATAACTCTTCACATCGTTAAGCATGTTGATGTCATTTCCAATAATCAATATGTCATCCACATATAGTACCAGAAACGTCACCGAGCTCCCACTCACTTGTAGATGCAAGCTTCGTAGCAATTTGGAACAAATCCAAAGCTCTTGATCACTTGATCAAAATGAAGGTTCCAACTCTGAGATGCTTGCTTCAGTCCATAAATGGAACGCTGAAGTTTGCATACTTTATCAGCATCCTTAGGATCGACAAAACCTTCGGGTTGCATCATATACAACTCTTCATCAATGTTGCCATTGAGGAAAGCAGTCTTGACGTCCATTTGCCATATTTCATAATCATGAAACGCAGCAATTGCTAATAAAATCCGAATGGACTTAAACATCGCTACGGGAGAGAAAGTCTCATCGTAGTCAACACCTTGAACTTGTCGAAAACCTTTCGCAACAAGACGTGCTTTATAGACGGTAACATTACCATCCGCGTCCGTTTTCTTCTTTAAGATCCATTTGCACTCAACGGACTTTCGGTCGCTAGGAGGGTCCACCAAAGTCCATACTTGGTTTTCGCTCATGGATCCCAATTCGGATTTCATGGCTTCTAGCCATTTCTCAGAGTCTGGGCTCATCATGGCTTCCTCATAGTTCGTAGGTTCACTGTCTTCTACTAACAAGACTGTCAAGACAGGGTTGCCGTACCACTCAGGAGGGGCACGCGACCTTATCGACCTGCGACGTTCAGTAGCAGCATCGTCCGAAGCTTCATGATCCTTGTCATTAGCTTCCTCTATTGTTGGTGCAGGCGGCACTGGAACAATTTCAGGTGCTGCGCTACTCTCCAATTCAAGAGAAGGTTCAATAACCTCGTCTAGCTCTACTTTCCTCCCACTCACCTCTTTCGAGGTTTCTCCTTCTCAAGAAAGGAACTGTTCTTTGCGACAAACACTTTGCCTTCGGTTCTGTGATAGAAGGTATACCCAATAGTTTCCTTAGGGTATCCTATGAAGACGCATTTCTCCGCTTTGGGTTCGAGCTTGTCCGGCATCAACTTCTTGACGTAAGCTTCGCATCCCCAAACTTTAAGAAACGACAACTTAGGTTTAGCACCAAACCACAGTTCATACGGTGTCGTCTCAACGGATTTAGATGGAGCCCTATTTAAAGTTAATGCAGCGGTTTCTAATGCATAACCCCAAAATGATAACGGCAAATCAGTAAGAGACATCATCGATCGGACCATATCTAATAGGGTTCGATTCCGGCGTTCAGACACACCATTGCGCTGTGGTGTTCCGGGTGGCGTGAGTTGTGAAACGATTCCACTTGCTTTGAGATGCGTGAGAAAATCATAACTCAAATATTCGCCCCCACGATCGGATCGTAGAAACTTAATCTTTCTGTTACGATGGTTCTCTACTTCATTCTGAAATTCTTTGAACTTTTCAAACGTTTCAGATTTATGTTTCATTAAATAGATATACCCATATCTACTTAAGTCATCGGTAAAAGTGAGAAAATAGCGATATCCACCGCGCATCGAAACACTCATCGGTCCGCATACATCGGTATGTATGATTTCCAACAAGTCCGTTGCTCGCTCCATCATACCGGAGAACGGGGTTTTGATCATCTTGCCCATGAGGCATGGTTCGCATGTGTCAAATGATTCAAAATCAAGAGACTCCAAAAGTCCATCAGAATGGAGTTTCTTCATGCGCTTTACACCAATATGACCTAGACGACAGTGCCACAAATAAGTAGTTGTAACTACCTCGGTGAATTACGCTCCTAGTTACAAGCCTGGATGAACGGAAATGGTTGAAATAGTACGGTGGGGCCCAAATGCCACTCACAGGTAGACCTTTCGGCCGTCCCAACCATTTCCAAACATCGGGACAAGAATGGGCGGCGTAATCGGCAGGCGAAGGGATCAACTACATACACAAATGAGTATGTATGCAAGCCACCATACAATAGTACATTAGATCCATTCCATCTAAAAAGAAAGGAAATATAGCAACGCCATATGGCAAGATCCAAATATCCTAGATAGATATAATAGTTTAGGATATCTCCTCATACATCAAACATCAGAGTATCAAGCGGAAGCGGAAGACAAAATCCGAGTACGGATAAGAAGCAAATCGGCATAAGATGCCCCATAAATAAGAAGATCCCGCCCACAGATCTCACGGATCCCCGTTCCCGGAATCTCTACACCGAATGATCATTGCCCACATCGTCCGTCTCTTCCACCCAGTATCCATCTTGTGAGGGTACCTGTTCATCTGAACCAATAATTTATCGTGTGAGACCCTAGGGGTACTCAGCAAGTCTTTATGCCTCTAAAGGGCACACATCCTGGGGTGACGCAATTGCAGCAAAAGATAAACCCTAGCAATTCTATAGATACTCGCTAACCATCCGCCTAACCAGAGATAGACGGATGTCCGTGAATTAATAACAACAGTTATAACAGTTATAACGGTAATCTTAACAGATCCATCCTCCTCCTCGCTTACCGACGAGGAAGCGGACGAACAACCCCCATCCGTTGGCAGTTTTATTATCCATTACGTGAGTGTTGCACTATTTACTAGTCAGGTACCTAGTCTAGTCAAATTAAAAGCGGTACTTTAGTTATGCTTGTCTATGATCGAGAAACTGTGCTCCAAGTCGTCCATAACCGCGGACACGGCTTTCAGAAAGTTTTACCCTGCAGGGGTGCACAAATAGCAACACACACTCGATATGCCTCGGAAAAACCAAATCAAAACCCAACGAGGCAGTCACGACAAAGCAATTACAGGATTCAGAAATATTTCAGGGGGCCACCCCATTGAGCTACCCGCAACGAAGTTAGCTGACTCCGAGACGGACTCAAGGTTTGCGTCAATGGCTGTGAACGACTGGGAACCCGAAAATGTGACTGGGCTTGTCGACACCGCGAAAACACTCCGCTTTCCTAAACAGTACAGTGTGCAGTACCTCGCACAATTTAAATAAAGCAGTAAAGCATGGCATAAGTACAGGATAGTAAATAAAACCTCAAACTAGTTTGTGGCCCCAAGAAATAAGAATGAATCAAGCTCTGGCTCAGGGGGGTCCATAAGGCCTCCCGGATGTGGATAGCGCGAATAATCTTGGAACAGGAATCAAGTACTCGGGGTCTTACGGGACACAAGTGAGCCTGAAAAACCAAATAGCGAATATGGCTCACCGATGCCGCTTTCATTAGTTATCCCACTACTACCCAGATTCAGTTGTTTAGGTACCTCGTTATCCATCAGACACTCACAAACCCTACACATGCTGTTCTACGACTCGCATGGCTCAAGCAACTCCTGTAGTAATGGCTCATGGGATGGAGGAACAAGCTTCGGTGGGGCTTAAAAGTAAAGGCTATGCAATACTTGGGATTCAGATTAGTGCAATCGCGACTCAATGATGCAAGAATAAGATAGAGGCAATAGGTACTATATGTATGCAAGCATGTGGTAGTGCTTTCCTGGCAGCTCAGTTGAAGCACGGGATGGATCTGGGTAGTGCTCCTGGTTCTCTTGATATCCCCTGCTCAGCGTCTATTCGAAGAAGAACCAAACAAACAAGGGCCAACATAAATAAAGTGCACAAGCATATGAATAAATGCATCAAGCAAACAATCATGCCATGATGAATGATGCACAATTTGCATGGCAATAAAGTAGCATGGCATGGGTGAGTGTGGAATACAAGAATGAATCATTTTATTGAGTTTTGGCCCCATTCTATACTCATATTAGTTGCTGTACACTTTATATTTATATGATGCATGCTTCAAAACAGATAAAGGAATGCGTAAACAGAAAGGTCTCGTCGAGCTAATCATTTTAGACATATTATTTGTTAAATTTGGAGTTATAAAACAAAAGTTAGTTAATTGTTTAAGACAAAAGGGCATTTTATTGTAAATTAAGTCAACTTGAAATTTTAATTGTTCAAAATATGTTTTGGATGGAAGATTTGAATTCCTCACATTTTTCTGATTTCAAAACATATATTATATGTATTAATTGGGTTTGTATTTTAAAAGTTATTTAAAAACAGAAATAAATTTGAATTTGAAATAATTTGAAAAGATTTGAATTAAGACAGATATGCAGAAAGTCTTTTTGTACTCAGGTGAGGGTAGCCCCAGCCACTGACCGGTGGGCCACTGCTGACTGGGACACCACAGCGCGCAGGAATCCTTTTATCACTGCGAGCTAACCTAGCCTAAGCGAATGACATGTGGGGCCACGGCACAGGCGGACCCACGCGCCAGCGGACGGGTGTGGGGCTGCCACGTGGCACAGCGAGGGAGCGCGGGTTGAGACTAAGATACTAGGGGGGCTCTTTTGCAAGATCGAACGGCGGCTGACTGGTGGCCCAAAAAGGAGCGCGGGTTTAGGAGTTAAAAGGTGTAGGGGGTTTTCTGCAAAACGAGCGCTCGCACTGTGCTTCTTCTCTGAAAACGTCTGTCGACAGATCGATGCCGAACGCGCAGAGCGCAGCGCGCGGCGCGTGGGGCTCGAACACGCGACCTGGGCGCGCGGGCAGAGGCGGAGCCACTGCGGTGGCTGGGGCTAGGTGTTGGAAGGCTGGACGCAGGCTAGATGAGGGCTAAGCGAAGCAGAAGCGAGCAAGCAGAAACGAGCGGCGGCGCGCAGAGGGTGATCGACGAAAAGGCCGGCGAGGCTAGGGCAGCATGGCGAAGCGGACCATGTCAGGGAGGTTAGCCAGCTCACCGAGAGTGCGTCGGTGTAGGTGGATCGGGTCGGCGAGCAGCAGGGCAACGATGATGCAGAGACCGAGCGAGCTAGGTTTTCGGGGTCGGCGTCACGAGGTCCTACGGCTCCAGTCCTTCTCCTCCTCGACGGCAGTACTAGGCGAAGCAGGGGATGCTTGCGGTCTTCCTCGACACCAGAGAGCGCGACGCCACCGGCTGGAAGAGAAGGGACGGTGGAGGCCGAGGGTTTTTGCCGGCGATGGGGGTAGACGGTGGTGGAGAGGAAGGAGAGAAGAGGGCGAGGCCCTGGCGGATCTGGGGTAGCTGGGCGAGGCAGAGAGGTGGGAGAGGTGGTAGGTAGCAGAGAGGGAGGGAGGTGCCGTGTGGGGGCGGGGGTAGATGAAAAAGGTGGCTCGGCCACCTTTCCCTTCTCCTCCTCTCACGTGCTCGGCAGGGCAGGGGTAGGCAGGGGCAGCTGGCAGGTGGGCAAGGTGAGGCCAGGGAGGGTGGCTCGGGCTGTGGTCCACTAGGCAGAGAGAGCGAGAGCAAGAGAGGGAGAGGGGGTAGCCTCGGGTAGGGTTAGGGTTTGGAGCTAGGCTCGGTTAGAGAGGGGGTGTGGCTCGGGTGTAGCTAGGGTTTGGTTGGGGTGGCAGCTAGGTGGGCCAGGTTGGCCAGGTGGGGCCAGCAAGGAGGGGAGAGGAGAGAGGCCGAGAGGGGGTGATGGGGTGGTTTAGGGTTTTGCTAGAACTAGGTTTAGAGGGGGGTATGGTTAGATGGGTAGGTGAAAAGGGTGGTAGGGTTTTAGAATTAGATAGAGGATTAGGGTAGGATGGTTTAGGGTTTAGATAGGATACACAAGATCATGCATGGATGGTGGAGAAAAAGGAGAGGGATGTGAAGAAAAGAGAGAGAGATGGATAGATGTGTGTGGTTTGGATTCACTCAAAATGCAAATAAAATCCAAATGACAAGCAAAAGAGGTTCTTGCATGGCCCATGCAAAGCTAATTTAATGCCATGTTAATCATTGTGAAAACAATATTATCACATGGCATTGTTATTATGCATTTCCAAAGGTGGAATAAAGCCAAGCAAAAGAAATGGAACGATGCCCCATGTGGAGTAATTGGAGATGGCCATGTTTGAAATAAAATGGGACATGCTAGTGTGTATGTTCCACTAGGTATTTAATAGTCCCATAACATTCTCACATGAGCATAAATCCATAACAATCCAAATGGAAGCTAGGAGAAAGGGTCCCACTCACAAGGCATGCAAAGGTGGCCATGTGGCTCTCATAAACCAATATTGTGAAAACAACATGATGCTAAGATGAGAGCATGTGGAAAAAGAATTGGATCCATCCCAACCCACATGAGCTAGAAGTAAAACCAATAAATGCCAGGCTCATATTTAGTTGGATGGTGGAATTATAAGGTGGTGAAAGAAAGGTGGTGGAGTTAATAAAAGATATGCCCCCAACTCAACTTGGGCATTACACAATATATCAAGAACCAAATATAATATCAAGAGGCAAATACAATTAGTAATGCATATGAGATAAGAACCAAATCAAAAAGGGTTTTATATGATGCTCAAATGCAAGGAGGCATGATGACATGAGCATGATATAATGATGATGCAACAATTATATGTTTGAAGTAGCCATTATATTACTAGATCAAGTAGCATTACAATTGTTAGACAATTGGGATGCTACAACTCTCCCCCACTAAAGAGGAATCTCGCCCCGAGATTCTAGGATGAAGAAGAAGACACAAAGAGGGTAGGATACTTGGCACGGAGATCATCTTCACGTTCCCAAGTGGCTTCATCGACGGAATGGTGCGACGACTACACCTTGCAGAACTTGATGGACTTGTTGCGAGTCCTTCTTTCTGCGATTTCAAGGATTTTTGTGGGGTGTTCTTGATAAGACAGGTCTTCTTGGAGATTGATAAGCTCATGATCCACGGTCCTGCCGGGATCCTTGAAGCACTTCTTGAGCTGAGAGATGTGGAAAACATCATGGACTTTGAGTTTTTCCGGGAGCTCAAGAGCATAAGCAACTTCTCCTCTTCTTCCACGAATTTTGAAGGGACCGATGTATCTAGGAGCCAGCTTTCCTTTGATACCAAAGCGGTGCGTGCCTCTCATGGGAGTGACACGAAGGTAAACGAGATCACCAGGGACATACTCCATGTCCGTGTGCTTCCTGTCATAATTGCTCTTCTGGCGACTTTGAGCAATCCTCAGATTTTCAAGAATGATGTGAACCTTCTCCTCCGCTTGAGTCACAATGTCAGGGCCAAACAAGATCCTTTCACCTGCACCCGACCAACCAATCGGAGTTCTGCATTTGCGACCATAGAGAGCCTCAAATGGTGCCATCTTTAGACTTTTCTGGAAGCTGTTGTTGTAAGAGAACTCAGCATAAGGAAGACATTCTTCCCACTTCATGCTAAAAGAGATGACGCAAGCACGAAGCATATCCTCCAGAATCTGATTGATCCTTTCAACTTGCCCTTGCGACTGAGGGTGGTAAGCTGTGCTGAAGTTCAACTTTGTTCCCAAAGCATTTTGGAAACTCTCCCAGAACTTGGAGGTGAAGATGCTTCCACGGTCTGAACTGATCTTGAGAGGAACCCCATACAGAGAGACAATTCTGTTGATATAGAGCTCCGCCAACTGAATTGCAGAAATGGTTTCCTTGACGGGGAAGAAGTGAGCCACTTTAGAAAGCCTGTCGATGACAACAAAGATTGCATTGTTGCCCTTCTGCGACCTAGGAAAACCAGTGATGAAGTCCATCTCTACTTTCTCCCATTTCCATTCCGGGGGTTTCAATGGCTGTAGAAGACCGGAAGGTTTCTGATGGACAGCTTTCACTCTGCGGCAGACATCACACTCTGAGACATACTTGGCACAATACCTTTTCAAACCAGGCCACCAATATTGTGTTTTCAAGTCCATGTACATCTTTGTGCTGCTAGGGTGGATAGAAAGAACAGAATCATGCGCCTCCTTGAGAACTTGCTCTCTCAAACCCGGGTAGTTCGGAACAAACATCCGGTGTTCAAAGAAAAGCGTGCCTTGATCATCGACGTGAAAGGACTCATACTTCGGAAGCTGAATCCTGGAGATGATTTTTCTTGTGTACGGATCACCAAGCTGAGAAGACCGAACCTTTTCTTCCAAGAGAGGTGTTGCTAGAAGGTTCAGGAGATACCCTTGTTCCACAATTTCAAGGTTGAGCTGACGGAATTCCTCGCACAAGAGAGGTTGTTGTTCTTCCATCATGAGGTTGTTGACATAAGCTTTATGGCTGAGAGCATCTGCCATGACATTAGCTTTGCCCGGAGTGTAGTTGATGGTCAAATCAAAATCATTGATTGCTTCAATCCATCTCCTTTGCCGAAGGTTGAGATCAGGCTGAGTAAAGATATACTTCAGACTCTTGTGATCAGAAAAGATCTCACAACGGTTGCCAAGCAAGTAGTGCCTCCATACTTTCAAAGCAAAGACAACTGCTGCGAGCTCGAGGTCATGTGTAGGATAGTTGATCTCATGCGTCTTCAACTGGCGAGAGTCATAAGCAACAACTTGTTTTTCTTGCATAAGGACCGCACCCAATCCATGCAAAGAGGCGTCACAGAATATATGAAACGGCTTGGATGTATCCGGAGGAACCAAGACTGGTGTGGAAGTGAGCTTCTCTTTGAGTGTCTCAAAGCTTGCTTGACATGCAGGAGTCCAAAGGTATTTCTTGCCTTTCTTGAGGAGATCGGTAAGAGGCTTCGCTATCTTCGAAAAGTTCTGAATGAAGCGACGGCAATAACTAGCCAAACCAAGGAAACTCCGCACTTCTTTGACATTAACAGGAGGAAGCCATTCAACAATTGTCTTCACAGTTTCCGGATTGACTGCAATGCCCTTGGCAGAGATGACGTGACCAAGATAGGTTACTTGAGGCAGCCAAAACTCACACTTGGAGAACTTTGCATACAAGCGGTTCTCACGAAGCTTGCTTAGGACACACCGAAGGTGTTCTTCATGCTCTTCTTGTGACTTAGAATAGACTAAGATGTCATCCAGATAGACCACAACGAGCTTATCAAGATACTCCATGAAAACCGAGTTCATGAGCCTCGAGAAGGTGGCAGGTGCGTTGGTGAGACTGAAAGACATGACCGTGTACTCATACAGGCCATAGCGGGTGGTGAAAGCTGTCTTCGGAACATCTTCCTTGCGAATCTTGATTTGGTGATAACCACTTCTCAAGTCAAGCTTAGAGAACACCACAGCTCCAGCTAGATGATCAAAGAGATCATTAATCCGCGGAAGGGGATATTTATTCTTGATGGTTTTAGCATTGAGAGCCCGATAGTCAACACAAAGTCTATCAGTCTGATCTCGCTTCTTTACAAAGAGGGTTGGGCTACCCCAAGAAGAAGTACTATGCTTAATGAAACCCAACTTCTCTTGTTCATCAAGCTGACGTTTGAGTTTAGCCAACTCAGTAGGACCCAAATTATAAGGGCGCTTGGAGATAGGAGCGGTACCAGGTTCAAGCTCAATAACAAACTCAACCTCACGATCCGGAGGCATACCTGGCAACTCTTCAGGAAAGACATCTGGGAACTCACAAACCACCGGAACACTCTGAATAGATTCCATAGCATCAACATTCAGAGCCGCCAAAGAGAAAAGCTGGATAGCAGGAGTCAGACTTGGAGAATAGACTATATGGCCTTCAGGAATCTTCAGAGAAACCGAGCGTTCAGCACAATCAATCACAGCTACATTTGCTGTCAACCAATCCATGCCCAAGATGACATCAATGTCAGAATTGCCCAGAACAATTAAGGACGCCGAGAACGAAGAGCCACCATCTCAATTTGATTGCCATGGATGATTTTAGAAGCTGCCATTGTTGCTCCAGGAGAAAGGACCATTAACCGCTTCAGGAGAGGATCCATAGCTAACTCATTCTCATTTGCAAACTTGTGAGACACAAAAGAATGCGATGCACCAGAATCAAACAAAACTCGTGCAGGGACTGAGTTAACGAATAGCATACCCATCACAACTCCAGGTGCATGCTTAGCTTGAGCGGCGTTGACACAGTTGGCACGAGCAATAGCAGAACCGGCTTGGTGTTGATGTTGAGAGCCCGAGGTGGTGGTGCACGAACCAAAGGAGAGCTTGCCGCAGATCTTGGAGGTGGTGGAGGAAGAGCCTTGTTCTTCATCGGACAGTTCCAGTACTGATGCCCAGTGTCTCCACAAGTGAAACAAGCACCAGGTGGACATGGAGCAACGTAGCCAGGGACTCTGCCAGGCGCTCCAGGGTAGTGGTGGTTGTAGCCCCTGGGAGCCGCAGTGAGGAAGTTTGGTGGCCCTGCCGCGTAGCTTGAAGGTCTTGGTGGAGCCGGGAGCGACGGTGGGGTGTTAGGAACCCAGACACGACGCTTAGAAGGAGCTGACATAGCTGAAGAGCTTGCTGCATCACGGCTGTGTTTCTTTGACTCCTCAAACACTTGCCTACTTGCCTCTTCCTGCAGAGTTGTATGCTGAAGTTCCAGAAAAGATGCCGGCATTGCATGTGTGATTTCATACTTAATTGATGCATTGAGCCCTTGCCTGAACCTCTTTTGCTTCTTCTTGTCATCAGAGATCTCATCGCCACCATAACGAGAAAGGTTCATGAAGTTCCTGATGTAGGTATTGACATTATCATTGCCCTGCTTGAGGTTGAGAAACACTTCCTTCATCCTCTCCATGACAATTTCTGACAGATACTGCTCTTTGAAAGCTCCAGTGAACTGTCCCCAAGTAGGCTGAAAACCAGTGCAGTTTGCCTTCAGGTAATTCTCCCACCAGAGAGCTGCATCTCCCTTCAGAAGGTGAGTAGCACACTTTACCCATTCTTGCTCAGGAACATCAGCAGTTGCCAGTAACCTTGACATCTCACGCAACCAATCATCAGCATCAAGTGGTTGATGAGAAACATCAAACTGGCGTGGGTTGAACTTCAGAAAGCTTTTGATGTCTCCTCGCTTGGGAGGTGGAGGTAGCGGAACAAACTCATTCCTCCTGACACTTTCTTCAAAGTGTTGCTGGTTCTGCTGCATTGCTGCCAAGGCATTGGCGATGCTTGACAACGCTGCCCCCAGTTCAGGTTGTATGTCCTCCTCAGAACGGCGTGGTGGTGCCATCCTGTGATTGATATAACACACAAGTCAATACTATGATGGAGAATAATAATAATCCAAAATAGTACCAAGATGGAATTACTCAAGATTAAAGGATACAATTTACTAAGATGATATTAAAATATCAACGAAGTTCAAAGCACCTAGAAGATATTAAGCATATCGCACACGACTGAAAAGGAGTGTGGTACACAAATATATCAAAGAAATTTTTTCCACAAATTTCGGCATTAAAATACCAATAGAGGCGCAAAATCCCTTAACGAATCGAGATTAGTGACTCTACCAACTCAACATACAAGAGCAATGATAAAAGTAGTGGTATGGTCGCGACTCCATCCCGCACTCAAACCATTACTCCGCACATGAATAAGTAAAACACATATCTCAACACCTTCTTCTCACGATGATCCTAAAGATTAGCAACTACGGAAACGAACACCACAAACAAGATAACGTCGGATAACAAAGAGTAAGACAGATCGCGTCGGTATACAACGAATCAGATAGATCGCGTCGGTTTGCAAAAGCCTGTCGGTATGGAATGTACCAACAGTTGATAACCAAAAGGCCGATAAGATAACAACTTGGATGCAACAGATAGACAAGGGATTACACACACACACACACAGATACACAACCTATGGTACTACGGAAACCCAGAACACGTGAATCCTAGTTTGAATTTAAGAAGAGGATTGAAAACGTTACACTTCCTTACCAGAAAAGGGTGGGTGGGTGGATAAGAAGAAAAGTGGAAGCAGTACTACTCTCGCGTTTTGTTTTTCCCTAGTATACATAATTACCAAAAATATTTGCTAGACAGACAATGACCATTTGGCTGAGACCCTGAAGGGCGGGATGGCTCTGATACCAATTGTAACTACCTCGGTGAATTACGCTCCTAGTTACAAGATTGGATGAACGGAAATGGTTGAAATAGTACGGTGGGGCCCAAATGCCACTCACAGGTAGACCTTTCAGCCGTCCCAACCATTTCCAAACATCAGGACAAGAACGGGCGACGTAATCGGCAGGCGAAGGGATCAACTACATACACAAATGAGTATGTATGCAAGCCACCATACAATAGTACATCAGAGCCATTCCATCTAAAAAGAAAGGAAATATAGCAACGCCATACGGCAAGATCCAAATATCCTAGATAGATATAATAGTTTAGGATATCTCCTCATACATCAAACATCAGAGTATCAAGTGGAAGCGGAAGACAAAATCCGACTACGGATAAGAAGCAAATCGGCATAAGATGCCCCATAAATAAGCAGATCCCGCCCACAGATCTCACGAATCCCCGTTCCCGGAATCTCTACACCGAATGATCGGTGCCCACATCGTCCGTCTCTTCCACCCAGTATCCATCTTGTGAGGGTACCTGTTCATCTGAACCAATAATTTATCGTGTGAGACCCTAGGGGTACTCAGCAAGTCTTTATGCCTCTAAAGGGGACACATCCTGGGGTGACGCAATTGCAGCAAAAGATAAACCCTAGCAATTCTATAGATACTCGCTAACCATCCACCTAACCAGAGATAGACGGATGTCCGTGAATTAATAACAACAGTTATAACAGTTATAACGGTAATCTTAACAGATCCATCCTCCTCCTCGCTTACCGACGAGGAAGCGGACGAACAACCCCCCATCTGTTGGCAGTTTTATTATCCATTCCGTGAGTGTTGCACTATTTACTAGTCAAGTACCTAGTATAGTCAAATTAAAAGCGGTACTTTAGTTATGCTTGTCTATGATCGAGAAACTGTGCTCCAAGTCGTCCATAACCGCGGACACGGCTTTCAGAAAGTTTTACCCTGCAGGGGTGCACAAATAGCAACACACACTCGATATGCCTCGGAAAAACCAAATCAAAACCCAACGAGGCAGTCACGACAAAGCAATTACAGGATTCAGAAATATTTCAGGGGGCCACCCCATTGAGCTACCCGCAACAAAGTTAGCTGACTCCGAGACGGACTCAAGGTTTGCGTCAATGGCTGTGAACGACTGGGAACCCGAAAATGTGACTGGGCTTGTCGACACCGCGAAAACACTCCGCTTTCCAAAACAGTACAGTGTGCAGTACCTCGCACAATTTAAATAAAGCAGTAAAGCATTGCATAAGTACAGGATAGTAAATAAAACCTCAAACTAGTTTGTGGCCCCAAGAAATAAGAATGAATCAAGCTCTGGCTCAGGGGGGTCCATAAGGCCTCCCGGATGTGGATAGCGCGAATAATCTTGGAACAGGAATCAAGTACTCGGGGTCTTACGGGACACAAGTGAGCCTGAAAAACCAAATAGCGAATATGGCTCACCGATGCCGCTTTCATTAGTTATCCCACTACTACCCAGATTCAGTTGTTTAGGTACCTCGTTATCCATCAGACACTCACAAACCCTACACATGCTGTTCTACGACTCGCATGGCTCAAGCAACTCCTGTAGTAACGGCTCATGGGATGGAGGAACAAGCTTCGGTGGGGCTTAAAAGTAAAGGCTATGCAATACTTGGGATTCAGATTAGTGCAATCGCGACTCAATGATGCAAGAATAAGATAGAGGCAATAGGTACTATATGTATGCAAGCATGTGGTAGTGCTTGCCTGGCAGCTCAGTTGAAGCACGGGATGGATCTGGGTAGTGCTCCTGGTTCTCTTGATATATCCCCTGCTCAGCGTCTATTCGAAGAAGAACCAAACAAACAAGGGCCAACATAAATAAAGTGCACAAGCATATGAATAAATGCATCAAGCAAACAATCATGCCATGATGAATGATGCACAATTTGCATGGCAATAAAGTAGCATGGCATGGGTGAGTGTGGAATACAAGAATGAATCATTTTATTGAGTTTTGGCCCCATTTTATACTCATATTAATTGCTGTACACTTTATATTTATATGATGCTTGCTTCAAAACAGATAAAGGAATGCGTAATCAGAAAGGTCTCGTCGAGCTAATCATTTTAGACATATTATTTGTTAAATTAGGAGTTATAAAACAAAAGTTATTAATTGTTTAAGACAAAAGGGCATTTTATTGTAAATTAAGTCAACTTGAAATTTTAATTGTTCAAAATATGTTTTGGATGGAAGATTTGAATTCCTCACATTTTTCTGATTTCAAAACATATATTATATGTATTAATTGGGTTTGTATTTTAAAAGTTATTTAAAAACAGAAATAAATTTGAATTTGAAATAATTTGAAAAGATTTGAATTAAGACAGATATGCAGAAAGTCTTTTTGTACTCAGGTGAGGGTAACCCTAGCCACTGACCGGTGGGCCACTGCTGACTGGGACACCACAGCACGCAGGAATCCTTTTATCACTGCGAGCTAACCTAGCCTAAGTGAATGACATGTGGGGCCACGGCACAGGCGGACCCACGCGCCAGCGGACGGGTGTGGGGCTGCCACGCGGCACAGCGAGGGAGCGTGGGTTGAGACTAAGATACTAGGGGGGCTCTTTTGCAAGATCGAACGGCGGCTGACTGGTGGCCCAAAAAGGAGCGCGGGTTTAGGAGTTAAAAGGTGCAGGGGGTTTTCTGCAAAACAAGCGCTCGCACTGTGCTTCTTCTCTGAAAACGTCTGTCGACAGATCGATGACGAACGCGCGGAGCGCAGCGCGCGGCGCGTGGGGCTCGAACACGCGACCTGGGCGCGCAGGCAGAGGCGGAGCCACTGCGGTGGCTTGGGCTAGGTGTTGGAAGGCTGGACGCAGGCTAGATGAGGGCTAAGCGAAGCGGAAGCGAGCAAGCAGAAACGAGCGGCGGCGCGCAGAGGGTGATCGACGAAAAGGCTGGCGAGGCTAGGGCAGCATGGCGAAGCGGACCATGTCAGGGAGGTTAGCCAGCTCACCGAGAGTGCGTCGGTGTAGGTGGATCGGGTCGGCGAGCAGCAGGGCGACGATGATGCAGAGACCGAGCGAGCTAGGGTTTCGGGGTCGGCGTCGCGAGGTCCTGCGGCTCCGGTCCTTCTCCTCCTCGACGGCGGTACTAGGCGAAGCAGGGGATGCTTGCGGTCTTCCTCGACACCAGAGAGCGCGACGCCACCGGCTGGAAGAGAAGGGACGGTGGAGGCCGAGGGTTTTTGCCGGCGATGGGGGTAGACGGTGGTGGAGAGGAAGGAGAGAAGAGGGCGAGGCCCTGGCGGATCTGGGGTAGCTGGGCGAGGCAGAGAGGTAGGAGAGGTGGTAGGTAGCAGAGAGGAAGGGAGGTGCCGTGTGGGGGCGGGGGTAGATGAAAAAGGTGGCTCGGCCACCTTTCCCTTCTCCTCCTCTCACGTGCTCGGCAGGGCAGGGGCAGGCAGGGGCAGCGGGCAGGTGGGCAAGGTGAGGCCAGGGAGGGTGGCTCGGGCTGTGGTCCACTAGGCAGAGAGAGAGAGCAAGAGAGGGAGAGGGGGTAGCCTCGGGTAGGGTTAGGGTTTGGAGCTAGGCTCGGTTAGAGAGGGGGTGTGGCTCGGGTGTAGCTAGGGTTTGGTTGGGGTGGCAGCTAGGTGGGCCAGGGTGGCCAGGTGGGGCCAGCAAGGAGGGGAGAGGAGAGAGGCCGAGAGGGGGTGATGGGGTGGTTTAGGGTTTTGCTAGAACTAGGTTTAGCGGGGGGGTATGGTTAGATGGGTAGGTGAAAAGGGTGGTAGGGTTTTAGAATTAGATAGAGGATTAGGGTAGGATGGTTTAGGGTTTAGATAGGATACACAAGATCATGCATGGATGGTGGAGAAAAAGGAGAGGGAGGTGAAGAAAAGAGAGAGAGATGGATAGATGTGTGTGGTTTGGATTCACTCAAAATGCAAATAAAATCCAAATGACAAGCAAAAGTGGTTATTGCATGGCCCATGCAAAGCAAATTTAATGCCATGTTAATCATTGTGAAAACAATATTATCACATGGCATTGTTATTATGCATTTCCAAAGGTGGAATAAAGCCAAGCAAAAGAAATGGAAGGATGCCCCATGTGGAGTAATTGGAGATGGCCATGTTTGAAATAAAATGGGACATTCTAGTGTGTATGTTCCACTAGGTATTTAATAGTCCCATAACATTCTCACATGAGCATAAATCCATAACAATCCAAATGGAAGCTAGGAGAAAGGGTCCCACTCACAAGGCATGCAAAGGTGGCCATGTGGCTCTCATAAACCAATATTGTGAAAACAACATGATGCTAAGATGAGAGCATGTGGAAAAAGAATTGAATCCATCCCAACCCACATGAGCTAGAAGTAAAACCAATAAATGCCAAGCTCATATTTAGTTGGATGGTGGAATTATAAGGTGGTGAAAGAAAGGTGGTGGAGTTAATAAAAGATATGCCCCCAACTCAACTTGGGCATTACACAGTATATTAAGAACCAAATACAATATCAAGAGGCAAATACAATTAGTAATGCATATGAGATAAGAACCAAATCAAAAAGGGTTTTATATGATGCTCAAATGCAAGGAGGCATGATGACATGAGCATGATATAATGATGATGCAACAATTATATGTTTGAAGTAGCCATTATATTACTAGATCAAGTAGCATTACAATTGTTAGACAATTGGGATGCTACAGTAGTATTATCACTATCTACTTTGCATCTTTTAGCCTCAATGTTATGGATGTGTGTTTCATCCCTTTCGAGATTTAGAAGAAATAAACCATTCACAAGAGGTGCATGACCATAAAAGATGTTACTCATATAAATAGAACAACCATTATTCTCCGATTTAAATGAATAACCGTCTTGCAATAAACACGATCCAGAAATAATGTTCATGCTCAACGCAGGCACATAATAACATTTATTAAGGTTTAAAACTAATCCCGAAGGTAAAACTAAGGAGAGCGTGCCGACGGCCATCACATCAACTCTTGATCCATTGCCAACGCGCATCGTCACCTCATCCCTCGCAAGCCGCCGTCTATTCCATAGCTCCTGTTTCGAGTTACAAATATTAGCAACTGAACCAGTATCAAATACCCAGGCACTACAACGAGGGCTAGTAAGGAAAACATCAATAACATGTATATCAAATATACCTTTGATGGTGCCAGCCTTCTTGTCCGCTAAGTACTTCGGACAGTTGCGCTTCCAGTGACCCTTGTCCTTGCAATAGAAGCACTCAGTGTCCGGCTTCGGACCAGACTTGAGCTTCTTCTCAGCAGGGGCATTGCGCTTGCCGCCGCCCTTCTTGAAGGGCTTCTTTGCACCTTTACCTTTCTTAAAGGAGGGCTTGTTGACCATCAACACATGATTATCCTTCTTGATGTCCACCTCCGCAGCCTTCAGCTTTGCGAAGAGCTCGGTGATCGTATCAGTGGAACCAATCTGATTATGAGTCACTACAAAACTTTTGTAGCTGGGAGGGAGTGATTGCAGAACCCTGTCAATCTTGAGCTCCTCTGGAATCTTGCAGTCCAGTTGCTCAAGGCGTTGAGTGTAGCCCGACATCTTAATGGCGTGCTCACTAACGGAACTCCCTTCCTCCATCTTGCAGTTAAAGAACTTCTCGGAGATCTCATATCTCTCAGAACGGGCCTGAGTCTGAAACATGGTTTTCAGCTCTTCGAGAATCTCACAGGGCCCGGGATAGTTTTCAAAACAATTTTGAAGTTCTGGTTCCATAGCAAACAACATGGTGCTCTTAATCACACCATAATCATCTTTGCGCGACTGATAGACAGCTTTCTCATCAGCCGGCGCAGTTGCAGCGGGGGGGTTACCTAACGCTTTCTCAAGGACATAGTCCTTTTGACCGCCAGAGAGAATGATTCTCAGATTGCGGAACCAGTTGGTGAAGTTAGACCCATTGTTCTTAAGCTTTTCTTTCTCAGCAAAAACGTTGAAGTTGAAGTTGGATTTAGCCATGTGATCTACAATATTTGCAAGTACAAATTAGACTATGTTCATGATAAATAGTTCAACTTAATCAAATTACTTGATGAACTCCCACTAAATTCAACATCCCTCAAGTTGTTTAGTGAACATGATCCAAATTCACCACACCTAATCCGATCTTCACGAGAAGAGATGTGGTTTCAATGGTGGACAACGAAGTGTCGATCATATCATTCATATGACTCATGCTTAACCTTTCGGTTCATGTGTTTCGAGGCCATGTCTGTACATGCTAGGCTCGTCAAGTTAGACCCAAGTATTTCCGCGTGTGCAAAACTGGCTTGCACCCGTTGTATGTGAGCATAGAGTCTATAGCACCCGATCATCACGTGATGCTTGGACACGACGAACTTTCGCAATGGTGCATACTTGGGGAGAACACAGTTTTTATCTTGATCTTTAAGTGAGGAATCATCTTATAATGCTACCATCGCGATCTAAGCATGATAAGATACATAAAAGGATAAACATCACATGCATATAACTTTATGTGACATGGTATAGCCAATCTTCGCGCAATGATCTCCATCTTGTGCGTTCCGGCATGATCTCCATCACTCCACCATGATTGCCTCCACCACGAATAGCAACTACAACTATTGCTAACTACTTAGCGATAAAGTAAAGCTATTACATGGCGTATAAGAAGTTGACTCGCAGGTCATACACAATTATAAAGACAACCATATGGCTCCTGCCAGTTGTGTACTCATCGACATGCAAGTCGTGAAACATTACAAAACATGATCATCGCATACAATATACACATCACATCTTGGGCCATACCATATCACAGAAAACACTCCCTGCAAAAACAAGTTAGACGCCTCTACTTTGTTGTTGCATGTTTTACGTGGCTTATGGGAGTAGATGCTAAGAACGATTCTTACCTACGGAAAGCCAAGATCTAATCTAGGAGATGAAAACAACGAGAGAGATTGGATTAGATCTTCATACCCTTGAAGATTCGCGCAGCGGAACGTTCGTCGGAACGTGGGTGATGTAGTCGTACTCGCTTCTCCTCCTCGCGATCCGATCCGATCTAGCACCACAAGTGGCGGTGCCTCCGTGAGATGCACACTGCAGCACCTCAACGTCTCCTCCTTCCTCGGACCAGCAAGTAGGGTGGAGAGATAGATTGGATCTACAACACGATGGCGTGGTGTATATGGTGGAGAATTTCTGCAGCAGGGCTTCGCCTACAAACAGTCGGGAGGGAGAGAGGAGGGCAGCAGGGCAACTAGGGTTTGGAGGAAGGTGTGTGTGGTAGGGAGGGGGCGCACCAGCCCTCTATATATAGAGGGGGGTGCGGCCAGCCCTTGCCCATCCTCCAAGCGTATCTCTAGTTTAAACGATTTAAACTCTCCCTTCTAGAAACCCTATCTTATCTCTAGTTTAAACGATTTAAACTTATCTAGGATCGGCTGGGCCCTATGGGGCCTTGTGACCGTGGCCCAATGCGGACAGGACACTCCCTCATAGGCCCATGCCCCCTCCCGAAGGTGGGACCACGTTGGCCCCCTTCCGGAAGGTTCTAGAAGCTTCCGGTACAATACCGATTAATCCGGAACAATTCCGAACTCCAAAAACTGCACTGCCTTATATGAATCTTATTCTCCGGACCATTCCGGAACCTCTCGTGATGTCCTGGATCCCATCCGAGACTCCGAACAAAAATTCATAAACCAATTATCCAATCTATCCTAGCGTCGAGACACGTTAAGTGTGTGACCCTGCGGGTTCGAGAATATGCAGACATGATCTTCTATCAATAATCAACAGCGGGGTCTGGGCACCCATATTGACTCCCACACATTCATCGATGATCATATCGGATGAACCATGATGCCAGGATTCAATCAATCCCATATATATATTCCCTTCGTCTCGCGATATTTTACTTGCCCGAGATTCGATCGTCGGTACCGTCATACCTAGTTCAATCTCGTTCACAGCAAGTACTTTACTCGTTCCGTAATCCAATATCACTTTGTGATCAACTCCTTAACCACATGCTTGCAAGCGGTGTTGATATCGATTACCGAGTGGGCCCGAAGTATATCTCTCCGACTTGGGAGGGACAAATTCCATCTCGATACATATAACCCAACAGATACTTTCCGATCACCTGAGAGACACCTTTATGATCACCCTCTCATAGGATGACGTTTGATGACCTCAAAGCTTTCTTCTGATACCAGGGAGTTGTATTATCTCATGGTCTAAGGAATACAATATTTGACATAAGAAAAGCTTCGCAATGACGAACACGATGACACGATCTAATTGCTTCGCTTAGTTTGGGTCTATCCACCACATCATTCTCCAATGATATGATATCATTATCAATTGACAACTCATGTCTATGGTTAGGAAACCTTAACCATCATTGATAAATGAGCTAGTCCATAGAGGCGTACTAGGGACACGGTGTTGTTCACAAACCACACAAGTATTAATGTTTCCGCTTAATACAATTCTAGCATGGAATATAAACTTTATCATGAACAAGAATTATAATAATAACATCTTTATTATTGCCTCTAGGGCATAATTCCAACAGGATCCACTAAAGTCATTGCATGTGTGTTCTTTTCCTAAACCGCATTGATCCACTATAGTCACTACATGTGTGTTCTTTTCCTAAATGACATGTATCCACTCGTGACATTCGCATGTGTGTTCTTTTCCTAAACCACATTGATCTACTTGTGACATTGCATCTGTGTTTTTTCGTAAACCACATTGATCCACTAGTGTCATTGAATGTGTGTTCTTTTCCTAAACCACATTGATCTACTTGTGACATTTCATGTGTGTGTTTTTCGTAAACCACATTGACCCACTAGTGTCATTACATGTGTGTTCTTTTCCTGAACCACATGGATCCATTGGTGTCACTGCATGTGTATTCTTTTCCTAAACCACATGGATCCGCTTGTGACATTATATGTGTGTTCTTTTCTTAAACCACATGGATCCACTCATGACATTACATGTGTTTTATTTTCCTAAACTACATGGATCCACTAGGGACATTGCATGTGTGTTCTTTTCCTAAACCACCTTGATCCACTAGAGTCATTGCATGTGTGTTCCTTTCCTAAACCACATGGATCCGCTAGCGTCATTGGATGTGTGTTCTTTTCCTAAACGACATGTATCCACTGGTGACATTTGCACGTATGTTCTTTTCCTAAACCACATTGATCCACTAGTGTCATTGAATGTGTGTTATTTTCCTAAACCACATGGATCCACTAGAGTCATTGGATGGGTGTTCTTTTGCTAAACCACATCGATCCACTAGAGTCATTGCATGTGTGTTCTTTTCCTAAACCACATGGATCCACTAGAGTCATTGGATGTGTGTTCTTTTCCTAAACGACATGTATCCACTAGTGACATTTGCATGTGTGTTGTTTTCCTAAACCACATTGATCTACTTGTGACATTGCATGTGTGTTTTTTGTAAACCACATCGATCCACTAGTGTCATTACATGTGTGTTATTTTCCTGAACCACATGGATCCACTAGTGTAATTGCATGTGTGTTCTTTTCCTAAACCACATTGATCTACTTGTGACATTGCATCCGTGTTTTTTCGTAAACCACATTGATCCACTAGTGTCATTGAATGTGTGTTATTTTCCTAAACCACATGGATCCAGTAGAGTCATTGGATGGGTGTTCTTTTCCTAAACCACATCGATCCACTAGAGTCATTGCACGTGTGTTCTTTTCCTAAACCACATGGATCCACTAGAGTCATTGGATGTGTGTTCTTTTCCTAAACGACATGTATCCACTAGTGACATTTGCATGTGTGTTGTTTTCCTAAACCACATTGATCTACTTGTGACATTGCATGTGTGTGTTTTTGTAAACCACATTGATCCACTAGTGTCATTACATGTGTGTTCTTTTCCTGAACCACATGGATCCACTAGTGTAATTGCATGTGTGTTATTTTCCTAAACCACATGGATCCACTAGAGTCATTGCATGTGTGCTGTTTTCCTAAAGCACATGTATCCACTGGTGACATTTTCATGTTTGTTCTTTTCCAAAACCACATTTATCTACTTGTGACATTGCATGTGTGTTATTTTCCTGTACCACATTGGTCCACTAGTGCCATTGCATGTGTGTTCTTTTCCTGAACCACATGGATCCACTAGTGTCATTGCATGCGTGTTTTTCCTAAACCACATGGATCCACTTGAGTCATTGCATGTGTGTTCTTTTCTGAAACCACATTGATCCCCTGGTGACATTTGCATGTGTGTTCTTTTCCTTAACTACATGGATCCACTAGTGACATTGCATGTCTGTTCATTTCCAGAACCACATGGATCCACTAGAGTCATTGCATGTGTGTTCTTTTTCTAAACCGCATTGATCCACTATCGTCATTACATGTGTGTTCATTTCCTAAATGACATGTATCCACTCGTGACATTTGCACGTATGTTCTTTTCCTAAACCACATTGATCTACTTGTGACATTGCATCTGTGTTTTTTCGTAAACCACATTGATCCACTAGTGTCATTGAATGTGTGTTATTTTCCTAAACCACATGGATCCGTAGGAGTCATTGCATGGGTGTTCTTTTCCTAAACCACATCGATCCACTACAGTCATTGCATGTGTGTTCTTTTCCTAAACCACATGGATCCACTAGAGTCATTGGATGTGTGTTCTTTTCCTAAACGACATGTATCCACTGGTGACATTTGCATGTGTGTTGTTTTCCTAAACCACATTGATCTACTTGTGACATTGCATGTGTGTGTTTTTTGTAAACCACATTGATCCACTAGTGTCATTACATGTGTGTTATTTTCCTAAACCACATGGATCCAGTGGTGTCATTGAATGTGTGTTCTTTTCCTAAACCACATGGATCCACTATAGTCATTGTATGTGTGTTCTTTTCCTAAACGATATGTATCCACTGGTGACATTTGCATGTGTGTTCTTTTCCTAAACCACCTTGATCTACTTGTGACATTGCATGTGTGTGTTTTTCGTAAACCACATTGATCCACTAGTGTCATTACATGTGTGTTCTTTTCCTGAACCACATGGATCCATTGGTGTCACTGCATGTGTGTTTTTTTCCTAAACCACATGGATCCGCTTGTAACATTACATGTGTGTTCTTTTCTTAAACCACATGGATCCACTCATGACATTACATGTGTTTTATTTTCCTAAACTACATGGATCCACTAGGGACATTGCATGTGTGTTCTTTTCCTAAACCACATTGATCCACTAGAGTCATTGCATGTGTGTTCTTTTCCTAAACCACATGGATCCGCTAGCATCATTGGATGTGTGTTCTTTTCCTAAACGACATGTATCCACTGGTGACATTTGCACGCATGTTCTATTCCTAAACGACATTGATCTACTTGTGACATTGAATGTGTGTATTTTTTCGTAAACCACATTGATCCATTAGTGTCATTGCATGTGTGTTCTTTTCCTGAACCACATGGATCCATTGGTTTCATTCCATGTGTGTTCTTTTCCTAAACCACATGGATCCACTTGAGGCATTGCATGTGTGTTCATTTCCAAAACCACATTGATCCACTAGTGACATTTGCATGTGTTTTTTTCCTAAACCACATGGATCCACTAGTGACATTGCATGTGTGCTCTTTTCCTAAGCCAGATGGATCCACTGGTGACATTGCATGTGTGTACTTTTCCTAAACCACATGGATCCACTAGTGACATTGCATGTGTGTTCTTTTCCTGAACCACATGGATCAACTAGAGTCCTTGCATGTGTGTTCTTTTCCTAAACCACATTGATCCACTAGACTCATTGCATGTGTGTTCTTTTCCTAAACCTCATGGATCCACTTGTGACATTGCATGTGTGCTCTTTTCCTAAACCACATGGCTCCACCAGTGACATTGCATGTGTGTTCTTTTCCTAAACCACATTGATCTACCTGTGACATTGCATGTGTGTGTTTTTCATAAACCACATTGATCCACTAGTGTCATTACATGTGTGTTCTTTTCCTGAACCACATGGATCCATTGGTGTCACTGCATGTGTATAATTTCCTACACCACATGGATCCGCTTGTGACATTACATGTGTGTTGTTTTCTTAAACCACATGGATCCACTCATGACATTACATGTGTTCTATTTTCCTAAACTACATGGATCCACTAGGGACATTGCATGTGTGTTCTTTTCCTAAACCACATTGATCCACTAGAGTCATTGCATGTGTGTTCCTTTCCTATACCACATGGATCCGCTAACGTCATTGGATGTGTGTTCTTTTCCTAAACGACATGTATCCACTGGTGACATTTGCACGTATGTTCTTTTCCTAAACCACATTGATCCACTAGTGTCATTGAATGTGTGTTATTTTCCTAAACCACATGGATCCACTAGAGTCATTGGATGGGTGTTCTTTTGCTAAACCACATCGATCCACTAGAGTCATTGCATGTGTGTTCTTTTCCTAAACCACATGGATCCACTAGAGTCATTGGATGTGTGTTCTTTTCCTAAACGACATGTATCCACTAGTGACATTTTCCTAAACCACATTGATCTACTTGTGACATTGCATGTGTGTGTTTTTTGTAAACCACATCGATCCACTAGTGTCATTACATGTGTGTTATTTTCCTAAACCACATGGATCCACTAGTGTAATTGCATGTGTGTTCTTTTCCTAAACCACATTGATCTACTTGTGACATTGCATCTGTGTTTTTTCGTAAACCACATTGATCCACTAGTGTCATTGAATGTGTTTTATTTTCCTAAACCACATGGATCCAGTAGAGTCATTGGATGGGTGTTCTTTTCCTAAACCACATCGATCCACTAGAGTCATTGCACGTGTGTTCTTTTCCTAAACCACATGGATCCACTAGAGTCATTGGATGTGTGTTCTTTTCCTAAACGACATGTATCCACTAGTGACATTTGCATGTGTGTTGTTTTCCTAAACCACATTAATCTACTTGTGACATTGCATGTGTGTGTTTTTTGTAAACCACATTGATCCACTAGTGTCATTACTTGTGTGTTCTTTTCCTGAACCACATGGATCCACTAGTGTAATTGCATGTGTGTTATTTTTCTAAACCACATGGATCCAATAGAGTCATTGCATGTGTGCTGTTTTCCTAAAGCACATGTATCCACTGGTGACATTTTCATGTTTGTTCTTTTCCAAAACCACATTTATCTACTTGTGACATTGCATGTGTGTTATTTTCCTGTACCACATTGGTCCACTAGTGCCATTGCATGTGTGTTCTTTTCCTAAACCACATGGATCCACTAGTGTCATTGCATGCATGTTTTTCCTAAACCACATGGATCCACTTGAGTCATTGCATGTGTGTTCTTTTCCGAAACCACATTGATCCCCTGGTGACATTTGCATGTGTGTTCTTTTCCTTAACTACATGGATCCACTAGTGACATTGCATGTCTGTTCATTTCCAGAACCACATGGATCCACTAGAGTCATTGCATGTGTGTTCTTTTTCTAAACTGCATTGATCCACTATAGTCATTACATGTGTGTTCATTTCCTAAATGACATGTATCCACTCGTGACATTTGCACGTATGTTCTTTTCCTAAACCACATTGATCTACTTGTGACATTGCATCTGTGTTTTTTCGTAAACCACATTGATCCACTAGTGTCATTGAATGTGTGTTATTTTCCTAAACCACATGGATCCACTGGAGTCATTGCATGGGTGTTCTTTTCCTAAACCACATCGATCCACTACAGTCATTGCATGTGTGTTCTTTTCCTAAACCACATGGATCCACTAGAGTCATTGGATATGTGTTCTTTTCCTCAACGACATGTATCCACTGGTGACATTTGCATGTGTGTTGTTTTCCTAAACCACATTGATCTACTTGTGACATTGCATGTGTGTGTTTTTTGTAAACCACATTGATCCACTAGTGTCATTACATGTGTGTTCTTTTCCTAAACCACATGGATCCACTGGTGTCATTGAATGTGTGTTCTTTTCCTAAACCACATGGATCCACTATATTCATTGTATGTGTGTTCTTTTCCTAAACGATATGTATCCACTGGTGACATTTGCATGTGTGTTCTTTTCCTAAACCACATTGATCTACTTGTGACATTGCATGTGTGTGTTTTTCGTAAACCACATTGATCCACTAGTGTCATTACATGTGTGTTCTTTTCCTGAACCACATGGATCCATTGGTGTCACTGCATGTGTGTTCTTTTCCTAAACCACATGGATCCGCTTGTAACATTACATGTGTGTTCTTTTCTTAAACCACATGGATCCACTCATGACATTACATGTGTTTTATTTTCCTAAACTACATGGATCCACTAGGGACATTGCATGTGTGTTCTTTTCCTAAACCACATTGATCCACTAGAGTCATTGCATGTGTGTTCTTTTCCTAAACCACATGGATCCGCTAGCATCATTGGATGTGTGTTCTTTTCCTAAACGACATGTATCCACTGGTGACATTTGCACGTATGTTCTATTCCTAAACCACATTGATCTACTTGTGACATTGCATGTGTGTATTTTTTCGTAAACCACATTGATCCATTAATGTCATTGCATGTGTGTTCTTTTCCTGAACCACATGGATCCATTGGTTTCATTCCATGTGTGTTCTTTTCCTAAACCACATGGATCCACTTGAGGCATTGCATGTGTGTTCATTTCCAAAACCACATTGATCCACTAGTGACATTTGCATGTGTTTTTTTCCTAAACCACATGGATCCACTAGTGACATTGCATGTGTGCTCTTTTCCTAAGCCAGATGGATCCACTTGTGACATTGCATGTGTGTACTTTTCCTAAACCACATGGATCCACTAGTGACATTGCATGTGTGTTCTTTTCCTGAACCACATGGATCAACTAGAGTCCTTGCATGTGTGTTCTTTTCCTAAACCACATTGATCCACTAGACTCATTGCATGTGTGTTCTTTTCCTAAACCACATGGGTCCACTTGTGACATCGCATGTGTGCTCTTTTCCTAAACCACATGGATCCACCAGTGACATTGCATGTGTGTTCTTATCCTAAACCACATGGATCCACTTGTGACATTGCATGTGTGTTCTTTTCCTAAACCACATGGCTCCACTATACTCACTACATGTGTGTTCTTTTCCTAAATGACATGTATCCACTCGTGACATTTGCCTGTGTGTTCTTTTCGTAAACCACATTGATCTACTTGTGACATTGCATCTGTGTTTTTTCATAAACCACATTGATCCACTAGTGTCATTGAATGTGTGTTCTTTTCCTAAACCACATTGATCTACCTGTGACATTACATGTGTGTGTTTTTCATAAACCACATTGATCCACTAGTGTCATTACATGTGTGTTCTTTTCCTGAACCACATGGATCCATTGGTGTCACTGCATGTGTATAATTTCCTACACCACATGGATCCGCTTGTGACATTACATGTGTGTTGTTTTCTTAAACCACATGGATCCTCTCATGACATTACATGTGTTTTATTTTCCTAAACTACATGGATCCACTAGGGACATTGCATGTGTGTTCTTTTCCTAAACCACATTGATCCACTAGAGTCATTGCATGTGTGTTCTTTTCCTAAACCACATGGATCCGCTAGCATCATTGGATGTGTGTTCTTTTCCTAAACGACATGTATCCACTGGTGACATTTGCACGTATGTTCTATTCCTAAACCACATTGATCTACTTGTGACATTGCATGTGTGTATTTTTTCGTAAACCACATTGATCCATTAGTGTCATTGCATGTGTGTTCTTTTCCTGAACCACATGGATCCATTGGTTTCATTCCATGTGTGTTCTTTTCCTAAACCACATGGATCCACTTGAGGCATTGCATGTGTGTTCATTTCCAAAACCACATTGATCCACTAGTGACATTTGCATGTGTTTTTTTCCTAAACCACATGGATCCACTAGTGACATTGCATGTGTGCTCTTTTCCTAAGCCAGATGGATCCACTTGTGACATTGCATGTGTGTACTTTTCCTAAACCACATGGATCCACTAGTGACATTGCATGTGTGTTCTTTTCCTGAACCACATGGATCAACTAGAGTCCTTGCATGTGTGTTCTTTTCCTAAACCACATTGATCCACTAGACTCATTGCATGTGTGTTCTTTTCCTAAACCACATGGGTCCACTTGTGACATCGCATGTGTGCTCTTTTCCTAAACCACATGGATCCACCAGTGACATTGCATGTGTGTTCTTATCCTAAACCACATGGATCCACTTGTGACATTGCATGTGTGTTCTTTTCCTAAACCACATGGCTCCACTATACTCACTACATGTGTGTTCTTTTCCTAAATGACATGTATCCACTCGTGACATTTGCCTGTGTGTTCTTTTCGTAAACCACATTGATCTACTTGTGACATTGCATCTGTGTTTTTTCATAAACCACATTGATCCACTAGTGTCATTGAATGTGTGTTCTTTTCCTAAACCACATTGATCTACCTGTGACATTACATGTGTGTGTTTTTCATAAACCACATTGATCCACTAGTGTCATTACATGTGTGTTCTTTTCCTGAACCACATGGATCCATTGGTGTCACTGCATGTGTATAATTTCCTACACCACATGGATCCGCTTGTGACATTACATGTGTGTTGTTTTCTTAAACCACATGGATCCTCTCATGACATTACATGTGTTTTATTTTCCTAAACTACATGGATCCACTAGGGACATTGCATGTGTGTTCTTTTCCTAAACCACATTGATCCACTAGAGTCATTGCATGTGTGTTCTTTTCCTAAACCACATGGATCCGCTAGCATCATTGGATGTGTGTTCTTTTCCTAAACGACATGTATCCACTGGTGACATTTGCACGTATGTTCTATTCCTAAACCACATTGATCTACTTGTGACATTGCATGTGTGTATTTTTTCGTAAACCACATTGATCCATTAGTGTCATTGCATGTGTGTTCTTTTCCTGAACCACATGGATCCATTGGTTTCATTCCATGTGTGTTCTTTTCCTAAACCACATGGATCCACTTGAGGCATTGCATGTGTGTTCATTTCCAAAACCACATTGATCCACTAGTGACATTTGCATGTGTTTTTTTCCTAAACCACATGGATCCACTAGTGACATTGCATGTGTGCTCTTTTCCTAAGCCAGATGGATCCACTTGTGACATTGCATGTGTGTACTTTTCCTAAACCACATGGATCCACTAGTGACATTGCATGTGTGTTCTTTTCCTGAACCACATGGATCAACTAGAGTCCTTGCATGTGTGTTCTTTTCCTAAACCACATTGATCCACTAGACTCATTGCATGTGTGTTCTTTTCCTAAACCACATGGGTCCACTTGTGACATCGCATGTGTGCTCTTTTCCTAAACCACATGGATCCACCAGTGACATTGCATGTGTGTTCTTATCCTAAACCACATGGATCCACTTGTGACATTGCATGTGTGTTCTTTTCCTAAACCACATGGCTCCACTATACTCACTACATGTGTGTTCTTTTCCTAAATGACATGTATCCACTCGTGACATTTGCCTGTGTGTTCTTTTCGTAAACCACATTGATCTACTTGTGACATTGCATCTGTGTTTTTTCATAAACCACATTGATCCACTAGTGTCATTGAATGTGTGTTCTTTTCCTAAACCACATTGATCTAGATGTGACATTACATGTGTGTGTTTTTCATAAACCACATTGATCCACTAGTGTCATTACATGTGTGTTCTTTTCCTGAACCACATGGATCCATTGGTGTCACTGCATGTGTATAATTTCCTACACCACATGGATCCGCTTGTGACATTACATGTGTGTTGTTTTCTTAAACCACATGGATCCTCTCATGACATTACATGTGTTTTATTTTCCTAAACTACATGGATCCACTAGGGACATTGCATGTGTGTTCTTTCCCTAAACCACATTGATCCACTAGAGTCATTGCATGTGTGTTCTTTTCCTATACCACATGGATCCGCTAGCGTCATTGGATGTGTGTTCTTTTCCTAAATGACTTGTCTCCACTGGTGACATTTGCACATATGTTCTTTTCCTCAACCACATTGATCTACTTGTGAAATTGCATGTGCGTACTTTTTCATAAACCACATTGATCCATTAGTGTCATTGCATGTGTGTTCTTTTCCTGAACCATATGGATCCATTGGTTTCATTCCATGTGTGTTCTTTTCCTAAACCACATGGATCCACTTGAGGCATTGCATGTGTGTTCATTTCCAAAACCACATTGATCCACTAGTGACATTTGCATGTGTGTTTTTTCCTAAACCACATGGATCCACTAGTGACATTGCATGTGTGTTCTTTTCCTAAACCAGATGGATCCACTGGTGACATTGCATGTGTGTTCTTTTCCTAAACCACATGGATCCACTAGTGACATTGCATGTGTGTTCTTTTCCTGAACCACATGGATCAACTAGAGTCCTTCCATGTGTGTTATTTTCCTAAACCATATTGATCCACTAGACTCATTGCATGTGTGTTCTTTTCCTAAACCACATTGATCCACTAGAGTCATTGCATGTGTGTTCTTTTCCTAAACCACATGGATCCACTTGTGACATTGCATCTATGCTCTTTTCCTAAACCACATGGATCCACCAGTGACATTGCATGTGTGTTCTTTTCCTAAACCACATGGATCCACTTGTGACATTGCATGTGTGTTCTTTTCCTAAGCCACATTGATCTAATAGAGTCATTGCATGTGTGTTATTTTCCTAAACCACATGGATCCACTAGAGTCATTATATGTGTGTTGTTTTCCTAAACCACATGTATCCACTGGTGACATTTTCATGTTTGTTCTTTTCCTAAACCACATTTATCTACTTGTGACATTGCATGCGTGTTATTTTCCTGTACCACATTGGTCCACTAGTGCCATTGCATGTGTGTTCTTTTCCTGAACCACATGGATCCACTGGTGTCATTGCATGCGTGTTTTTCCTAAACCACATGGATCCACTTGAGGCATTGCATGTGTGTTCTTTTCTGAAACCACATTGATCCACTAGGGACATTTTCATGTGTGTTCTTTTCCTTAACTACATGGATCCACTAGTGACATTTCATGTATGTTCATTTCCAGAACCACATGGATCCACTAGAGTCATTGCATGTGCGTTCTTTTTCTAAACCGCATTGATCCACTATAGTCAGTACATGTGTGTTCTTTTCCTAAATGACATGTATCCACTCGTGACATTTGCATGTGTGTTCTTTTCCTAAACCACATTGATCTACTTGTGACATTGCATCTGTGTTTTTTCGTAAACCACATTGATCCACTAGTGTCATTGAATGTGTGTTCTTTTCCTAAACCACATTGATCTACTTGTGACATTGCATGTGTGTGTTTTTCGTAAACCACATTGATCCACTAGTGTCATTACATGTGTGTTCTTTTCCTGAACCACATGGATCCATTGGTGTCACTGCATGTGTATTCTTTTCCTAAACCACATGGATCCGCTTGTGACATTACATGTGTGTTCTTTTATTAAACCACATGGATCCACTCATGACATTACATGTGTTTTATTTTCCTAAACTACATGGATCCACTAGGGACATTGCATGTGTGTTCTTTTCCTAAACCACCTAGATCCACTAGAGTCATTGCATGTGTGTTCTTTTCCTAAACCACATGGATCTGCTAGCGTCATTGGATGTGTGTTCTTTTCCTAAACGACATGTATCCACTGGTGACATTTGCACGTATGTTCTTTTCCTAAACCACATTGATCTACTTGCGGCATTGCATGTGTGTATTTTTTCATAAACCACATTGATCCATTAGTGTCATTGCATGTGTGTTCTTTTCCTGAAGCACATGGATCCATTCGTTTCATTCGATGTGTGTTCTTTTCCTAAACCACATTGATCCACTTGAGGCATTGCATGTGTGTTCATTTCCAAAACCACATTAATCCACTAGTGACATTTGCATGTGTGTTTTTCCTAAACCACATGGATCCACTAGTGACATTGCATGCGTGTTCTTTTCCTAAACCAGATGGATCCAGTGGTGACATTTCATGTGTGTTCTTTTCCAAGACCACATGGATCTACTAGTGACATTGCATGTGTGTTCTTTTCCTGAACCACATGGATCAACTAGAGTCCTTGCATGTGTGTTCTTTTCCTAAACCACATTGATCCACTTGACTCATTGCATGTGTGTTCTTTTCCTAAACCACATTGATCCACTTGACTCATTGCATGTGTGTTCTTTTCCTAAACCACATGGATCCACTTGTGACATTGCATGTGTGCTCTTTTCCTAAACCACATGGATCCACCAGTGACATTACATGTGTGTTCTTTTCCTAAACCACATGGATCCACTTGTGACATTGCATGTGTGTTCTATTCCTAAAGCACATGGATCCGCTTGTGACCTTACATGTGTGTTCTTTTCTTAAACCACATGGATCCACTCATGACATTACATGTGTTTTATTTTCCTAAACTACATGGATACACTAGTGACATTGCATGTGTGTTCTTTTCCTAAACCACATTGATCGATTAGAGTCATTGCATGTGCGTTCTTTTCCTAAACCACATGAATCCGCTAGCGTCGTTGGATGTGTGTTCTTTTCCTAAACGACATGTATCCACTGGTGACATTTGCACGTATGTTCTTTTCCTAAACCACATTGATCTACTTGTGACATTGCATGTGTTTATTTTTTCGTAAACCACATTGATCCATTAGTGTCATTGCATGTGTGTTCTTTTCCTAAACCACATGGATCCATTGGTTTCATTCCATGTGTGTTCTTTTCCTAAACCACATGGATCCACTTGAGCCATTGCATGTGTGTTCATTTCCAAAACCACATTGATCCACTAGTGACATTTGAATGTGTGTTTTTTCCTAAACCACATGGATCCACTAGTGACATTGCATGTGTGTTCTTTTCCTAAACCAGATGGATCCACTGGTGACATTGCATGTGTGTTCTTTTCCTAAACCACATGGATCCACTAGTGACATTGCATGTGTGTTCTTTTCCTGAACCACATGGATCAACCAGCGTCCTTGCATGTGTGTTCTTTTCCTAAACCACATTGATCCACTAGACTCATTGCATGTGTGTTCTTTTCCTAAACCACATTGATCCACTAGAGTCATTGCATGTGTGTTCTTTTCCTAAACCACATGGATCCACTTGTGACATTGCTTGTGTGCTCTTTTCATAAACCACGTGGATCCACCAGTGACATTGCATGTGTGTTCTTTTCCTAAACCACATGGATCCACTTGTGACATTGCATGTGTGTTCTTTTCCTAAGCCACATTGATCTACTAGAGTCATCGCATGTGTGTTATTTTCCTAAACCACATGGATCCACTAGAGTCATTGTACGTGTGTTGTTTTCCTAAACCACATGTATCCACTGGTGACATTTTCATGTTTGTTCTTTTCCTAAACCACATTTATCTACTTGTGACATTGCATGCGTGTTATTTTCCTGTACCACATTGGTCCACTAGTGCCATTGCATGTGTGTTCTTTTCCTGAACCACATGGATCCACTGGTGTCATTGCATGCGTGTTTTTCCTAAACCACATGGATCCACTTGAGGCATTGCATGTGTGTTCTTTTCTGAAACCACATTGATCCACTAGGGACATTTGCATGTGTGTTCTTTTCCTTAACTACCTGGATCCACTAGTGACATTTCATGTATGTTCATTTCCAGAACCACATGGATCCACTAGAGTCATTGCATGTGCGTTCTTTTTCTAAACCGCATTGATCCACTATAGTCACTACATGTGTGTTCTTTTCCTAAATGACATGTATCCACTCGTGACATTTGCATGTGTGTTCTTTTCCTAAACCACATTGATCTACTTGTGACATTGCATCTGTGTTTTTTCGTAAACCACATTGATCCACTAGTGTCATTGAATGTGTGTTCTTTTCCTAAACCACATTGATCTACTTGTGACATTGCATGTGTGTGTTTTTCGTAAACCACATTGATCCACTAGTGTCATTACATGTGTGTTCTTTTCCTGAACCACATGGATCCATTGGTGTCACTGCATGTGTATTCTTTTCCTAAACCACATGGATCCGCTTGTGACATTACATGTGTGTTCTTTTATTAAACCACATGGATCCACTCATGACATTACATGTGTTTTATTTTCCTAAACTACATGGATCCACTAGGGACATTGCATGTGTGTTCTTTTCCTAAACCACCTTGATCCACTAGAGTCATTGCATGTGTGTTCTTTTCCTAAACCACATGGATCTGCTAGCGTCATTGGATGTGTGTTCTTTTCCTAAACGACATGTATCCACTGGTGACATTTGCACGTATGTTCTTTTCCTAAACCACATTGATCTACTTGCGGCATTGCATGTGTGTATTTTTTCGTAAACCACATTGATCCATTAGTGTCATTGCATGTGTGTTCTTTTCCTGAAGCACATGGATCCATTCGTTTCATTCGATGTGTGTTCTTTTCCTAAACCACATCGATCCACTTGAGGCATTGCATGTGTGTTCATTTCCAAAACCACATTAATCCACTAGTGACATTTGCATGTGTGTTTTTCCTAAACCACATGGATCCACTAGTGACATTGCATGCGTGTTCTTTTCCGAAACCAGATGGATCCAGTGGTGACATTTCATGTGTGTTCTTTTCCAAAACCACATGGATCTACTAGTGACATTGCATGTGTGTTCTTTTCCTGAACCACATGGATCAACTAGAGTCCTAGCATGCGTGTTCTTTTCCTAAACCACATTGATCCACTTGACTCATTGCATGTGTGTTCTTTTCCTAAACCACATTGATCCACTTGACTCATTGCATGTGTGTTCTTTTCCTAAACCACATGGATCCACTTGTGACATTGCATGTGTGCTCTTTTCCTAAACCACATGGATCCACCAGTGACATTACATGTGTGTTCTTTTCCTAAACCACATGGATCCACTTGTGACATTGCATGTGTGTTCTATTCCTAAAGCACATGGATCCGCTTGTGACCTTACATGTGTGTTCTTTTCTTAAACCACATGGATCCACTCATGACATTACATGTGTTTTATTTTCCTAAACTACATGGATCCACTAGTGACATTGCATGTGTGTTCTTTTCCTAAACCACATTGATCGATTAGAGTCATTGCATGTGCGTTCTTTTCCTAAACCACATGAATCCGCTAGCGTCATTGGATGTGTGTTCTTTTCCTAAACGACATGTATCCACTGATGACATTTGCACGTATGTTCTTTTCCTAAACCACATTGATCTACTTGTGACATTGCATGTGTTTATTTTTTCGTAAACCACATTGATCCATTAGTGTCATTGCATGTGTGTTCTTTTCCTGAACCACATGGATCCATTGGTTTCATTCCATGTGTGTTCTTTTCCTAAACCACATGGATCCACTTGAGCCATTGCATGTGTGTTCATTTCCAAAACCACATTGATCCACTAGTGACATTTGAATGTGTGTTTTTTCCTAAACCACATGGATCCACTAGTGACATTGCATGTGTGTTCTTTTCCTAAACCAGATGGATCCACTTGTGACATCGCATGTGTGCTCTTTTCCTAAACCACATGGATCCACCGGTGACATTGCATGTGTGTTCTTTTACTAAACCACATTGATCCACTAGAGTCATTGCATGTGTGTTCTTTTCTTAAGCCACATGGATACACTTGTGACATTGCATGTGTGTTCTTTTCCTAAACCACATTGATCCACTAGAGTCATTGCATGTGTGTTCTTTTCCTAAACCACATGGATCCACTGGTGTCATTGAATGTGTGTTCTTTTCCTAAACCACATGGATCCACTATATTCATTGTATGTGTGTTCTTTTCCTAAACGATATGTATCCACTGGTGACATTTGCATGTGTGTTCTTTTCCTAAACCACATTGATCTACTTGTGACATTGCATGTGTGTGTTTTTCGTAAACCACATTGATCCACTAGTGTCATTACATGTGTGTTCTTTTCCTGAACCACATGGATCCATTGGTGTCACTGCATGTGTGTTCTTTTCCTAAACCACATGGATCCGCTTGTAACATTACATGTGTGTTCTTTTATTAAACCACATGGATCCACTCATGACATTACATGTGTTTTATTTTCCTAAACTACATGGATCCACTAGGGACATTGCATGTGTGTTCTTTTCCTAAACCACATTGATCCACTAGAGTCATTGCATGTGTGTTCTTTTCCTAAACCACATGGATCCGCTAGCATCATTGGATGTGTGTTCTTTTCCTAAACGACATGTATCCACTGGTGACATTTGCACGTATGTTCTATTCCTAAACCACATTGATCTACTTGTGACATTGCATGTGTGTATTTTTTCGTAAACCACATTGATCCATTAGTGTCATTGCATGTGTGTTCTTTTCCTGAAGCACATGGATCCATTCGTTTCATTCGATGTGTGTTCTTTTCCTAAACCACATCGATCCACTTGAGGCATTGCATGTGTGTTCATTTCCAAAACCACATTAATCCACTAGTGACATTTGCATGTGTGTTTTTCCTAAACCACATGGATCCACTAGTGACATTGCATGCGTGTTCTTTTCCGAAACCAGATGGATCCAGTGGTGACATTTCATGTGTGTTCTTTTCCAAAACCACATGGATCTACTAGTGACATTGCATGTGTGTTCTTTTCCTGAACCACATGGATCAACTAGAGTCCTAGCATGCGTGTTCTTTTCCTAAACCACATTGATCCACTTGACTCATTGCATGTGTGTTCTTTTCCTAAACCACATTGATCCACTTGACTCATTGCATGTGTGTTCTTTTCCTAAACCACATGGATCCACTTGTGACATTGCATGTGTGCTCTTTTCCTAAACCACATGGATCCACCAGTGACATTACATGTGTGTTCTTTTCCTAAACCACATGGATCCACTTGTGACATTGCATGTGTGTTCTATTCCTAAAGCACATGGATCCGCTTGTGACCTTACATGTGTGTTCTTTTCTTAAACCACATGGATCCACTCATGACATTACATGTGTTTTATTTTCCTAAACTACATGGATCCACTAGTGACATTGCATGTGTGTTCTTTTCCTAAACCACATTGATCGATTAGAGTCATTGCATGTGCGTTCTTTTCCTAAACCACATGAATCCGCTAGCGTCATTGGATGTGTGTTCTTTTCCTAAACGACATGTATCCACTGATGACATTTGCACGTATGTTCTTTTCCTAAACCACATTGATCTACTTGTGACATTGCATGTGTTTATTTTTTCGTAAACCACATTGATCCATTAGTGTCATTGCATGTGTGTTCTTTTCCTGAACCACATGGATCCATTGGTTTCATTCCATGTGTGTTCTTTTCCTAAACCACATGGATCCACTTGAGCCATTGCATGTGTGTTCATTTCCAAAACCACATTGATCCACTAGTGACATTTGAATGTGTGTTTTTTCCTAAACCACATGGATCCACTAGTGACATTGCATGTGTGTTCTTTTCCTAAACCAGATGGATCCACTTGTGACATCGCATGTGTGCTCTTTTCCTAAACCACATGGATCCACCGGTGACATTGCATGTGTGTTCTTTTACTAAACCACATTGATCCACTAGAGTCATTGCATGTGTGTTCTTTTCTTAAGCCACATGGATACACTTGTGACATTGCATGTGTGTTCTTTTCCTAAACCACATTGATCCACTAGAGTCATTGCATGTGTGTTCTTTTCCTAAACCACATGGATCCACTGGTGTCATTGAATGTGTGTTCTTTTCCTAAACCACATGGATCCACTATATTCATTGTATGTGTGTTCTTTTCCTAAACGATATGTATCCACTGGTGACATTTGCATGTGTGTTCTTTTCCTAAACCACATTGATCTACTTGTGACATTGCATGTGTGTGTTTTTCGTAAACCACATTGATCCACTAGTGTCATTACATGTGTGTTCTTTTCCTGAACCACATGGATCCATTGGTGTCACTGCATGTGTGTTCTTTTCCTAAACCACATGGATCCGCTTGTAACATTACATGTGTGTTCTTTTATTAAACCACATGGATCCACTCATGACATTACATGTGTTTTATTTTCCTAAACTACATGGATCCACTAGGGACATTGCATGTGTGTTCTTTTCCTAAACCACATTGATCCACTAGAGTCATTGCATGTGTGTTCTTTTCCTAAACCACATGGATCCGCTAGCATCATTGGATGTGTGTTCTTTTCCTAAACGACATGTATCCACTGGTGACATTTGCACGTATGTTCTATTCCTAAACCACATTGATCTACTTGTGACATTGCATGTGTGTATTTTTTCGTAAACCACATTGATCCATTAGTGTCATTGCATGTGTGTTCTTTTCCTGAACCACATGGATCCATTGGTTTCATTCCATGTGTGTTCTTTTCCTAAACCACATGGATCCACTTGAGGCATTGCATGTGTGTTCATTTCCAAAACCACATTGATCCACTAGTGACATTTGCATGTGTTTTTTTCCTAAACCACATGGATCCACTAGTGACATTGCAGGCGTGTTCTTTTCCTAAACCAGATGGATCCAGTGGTGACATTTCATGTGTGTTCTTTTCCAAGACCACATGGATCTACTAGTGACATTGCATGTGTGTTCTTTTCCTGAACCACATGGATCAACAAGAGTCCTTGCATGTGTGTTCTTTTCCTAAACCACATTGATCCACTTGACTCATTGCATGTGTGTTCTTTTCCTAAACCACATTGATCCACTTGACTCATTGCATGTGTGTTCTTTTCCTAAACCACATGGATCCACTTGTGACATTGCATGTGTGCTCTTTTCCTAAACCACATGGATCCACCAGTGACATTACATGTGTGTTCTTTTCCTAAACCACATGGATCCACTTGTGACATTGCATGTGTGTTCTATTCCTAAAGCACATGGATCCGCTTGTGACCTTACATGTGTGTTCTTTTCTTAAACCACATGGATCCACTCATGACATTACATGTGTTTTATTTTCCTAAACTACATGGATCCACTAGTGACATTGCATGTGTGTTCTTTTCCTAAACCACATTGATCGATTAGAGTCATTGCATGTGCGTTCTTTTCCTAAACCACATGAATCCGCTAGCGTCGTTGGATGTGTGTTCTTTTCCTAAACGACATGTATCCACTGGTGACATTTGCACGTATGTTCTTTTCCTAAACCACATTGATCTACTTGTGACATTGCATGTGTTTATTTTTTCGTAAACCACATTGATCCATTAGTGTCATTGCATGTGTGTTCTTTTCCTGAACCACATGGATCCATTGGTTTCATTCCATGTGTGTTCTTTTCCTAAACCACATGGATCCACTTGAGCCATTGCATGTGTGTTCATTTCCAAAACCACATTGATCCACTAGTGACATTTGAATGTGTGTTTTTTCCTAAACCACATGGATCCACTAGTGACATTGCATGTGTGTTCTTTTCCTAAACCAGATGGATCCACTGGTGACATTGCATGTGTGTTCTTTTCCTAAACCACATGGATCCACTAGTGACATTGCATGTGTGTTCTTTTCCTGAACCACATGGATCAACCAGCGTCCTTGCATGTGTGTTCTTTTCCTAAACCACATTGATCCACTAGACTCATTGCATGTGTGTTCTTTTCCTAAACCACATTGATCCACTAGAGTCATTGCATGTGTGTTCTTTTCCTAAACCACATGGATCCACTTGTGACATTGCTTGTGTGCTCTTTTCATAAACCACGTGGATCCACCAGTGACATTGCATGTGTGTTCTTTTCCTAAACCACATGGATCCACTTGTGACATTGCATGTGTGTTCTTTTCCTAAGCCACATTGATCTACTAGAGTCATTGCATGTGTGTTATTTTCCTAAACCACATGGATCCACTAGAGTCATTGTACGTGTGTTGTTTTCCTAAACCACATGTATCCACTGGTGACATTTTCATGTTTGTTCTTTTCCTAAACCACATTTATCTACTTGTGACATTGCATGCGTGTTATTTTCCTGTACCACATTGGTCCACTAGTGCCATTGCATGTGTGTTCTTTTCCTGAACCACATGGATCCACTGGTGTCATTGCATGCGTGTTTTTCCTAAACCACATGGATCCACTTGAGGCATTGCATGTGTGTTCTTTTCTGAAACCACATTGATCCACTAGGGACATTTGCATGTGTGTTCTTTTCCTTAACTACATGGATCCACTAGTGACATTTCATGTATGTTCATTTCCAGAACCACATGGATCCACTAGAGTCATTGCATGTGCGTTCTTTTTCTAAACCGCATTGATCCACTATAGTCACTACATGTGTGTTCTTTTCCTAAATGACATGTATCCACTCGTGACATTTGCATGTGTGTTCTTTTCCTAAACCACATTGATCTACTTGTGACATTGCATCTGTGTTTTTTCGTAAACCACATTGATCCACTAGTGTCATTGAATGTGTGTTCTTTTCCTAAACCACATTGATCTACTTGTGACATTGCATGTGTGTGTTTTTCGTAAACCACATTGATCCACTAGTGTCATTACATGTGTGTTCTTTTCCTGAACCACATGGATCCATTGGTGTCACTGCATGGGTATTCTTTTCCTAAACCACATGGATCCGCTTGTGACATTACATGTGTGTTCTTTTATTAAACCACATGGATCCACTCATGACATTACATGTGTTTTATTTTCCTAAACTACATGGATCCACTAGGGACATTGCATGTGTGTTCTTTTCCTAAACCACCTTGATCCACTAGAGTCATTGCATGTGTGTTCTTTTCCTAAACCACATGGATCTGCTAGCGTCATTGGATGTGTGTTCTTTTCCTAAACGACATGTATCCACTGGTGACATTTGCACGTATGTTCTTTTCCTAAACCACATTGATCTACTTGCGGCATTGCATGTGTGTATTTTTTCGTAAACCACATTGATCCATTAGTGTCATTGCATGTGTGTTCTTTTCCTGAAGCACATGGATCCATTCGTTTCATTCGATGTGTGTTCTTTTCCTAAACCACATCGATCCACTTGAGGCATTGCATGTGTGTTCATTTCCAAAACCACATTAATCCACTAGTGACATTTGCATGTGTGTTTTTCCTAAACCACATGGATCCACTAGTGACATTGCATGCGTGTTCTTTTCCGAAACCAGATGGATCCAGTGGTGACATTTCATGTGTGTTCTTTTCCAAAACCACATGGATCTACTAGTGACATTGCATGTGTGTTCTTTTCCTGAACCACATGGATCAACTAGAGTCCTAGCATGCGTGTTCTTTTCCTAAACCACATTGATCCACTTGACTCATTGCATGTGTGTTCTTTTCCTAAACCACATTGATCCACTTGACTCATTGCATGTGTGTTCTTTTCCTAAACCACATGGATCCACTTGTGACATTGCATGTGTGCTCTTTTCCTAAACCACATGGATCCACCAGTGACATTACATGTGTGTTCTTTTCCTAAACCACATGGATCCACTTGTGACATTGCATGTGTGTTCTATTCCTAAAGCACATGGATCCGCTTGTGACCTTACATGTGTGTTCTTTTCTTAAACCACATGGATCCACTCATGACATTACATGTGTTTTATTTTCCTAAACTACATGGATCCACTAGTGACATTGCATGTGTGTTCTTTTCCTAAACCACATTGATCGATTAGAGTCATTGCATGTGCGTTCTTTTCCTAAACCACATGAATCCGCTAGCGTCGTTGGATGTGTGTTCTTTTCCTAAACGACATGTATCCACTGGTGACATTTGCACGTATGTTCTTTTCCTAAACCACATTGATCTACTTGTGACATTGCATGTGTTTATTTTTTCGTAAACCACATTGATCCATTAGTGTCATTGCATGTGTGTTCTTTTCCTGAACCACATGGATCCATTGGTTTCATTCCATGTGTGTTCTTTTCCTAAACCACATGGATCCACTTGAGCCATTGCATGTGTGTTCATTTCCAAAACCACATTGATCCACTAGTGACATTTGAATGTGTGTTTTTTCCTAAACCACATGGATCCACTAGTGACATTGCATGTGTGTTCTTTTCCTAAACCAGATGGATCCACTGGTGACATTGCATGTGTGTTCTTTTCCTAAACCACATGGATCCACTAGTGACATTGCATGTGTGTTCTTTTCCTGAACCACATGGATCAACCAGCGTCCTTGCATGTGTGTTCTTTTCCTAAACCACATTGATCCACTAGACTCATTGCATGTGTGTTCTTTTCCTAAACCACATTGATCCACTAGAGTCATTGCATGTGTGTTCTTTTCCTAAACCACATGGATCCACTTGTGACATTGCTTGTGTGCTCTTTTCATAAACCACGTGGATCCACCAGTGACATTGCATGTGTGTTCTTTTCCTAAACCACATGGATCCACTTGTGACATTGCATGTGTGTTCTTTTCCTAAGCCACATTGATCTACTAGAGTCATTGCATGTGTGTTATTTTCCTAAACCACATGGATCCACTAGAGTCATTGTACGTGTGTTGTTTTCCTAAACCACATGTATCCACTGGTGACATTTTCATGTTTGTTCTTTTCCTAAACCACATTTATCTACTTGTGACATTGCATGCGTGTTATTTTCCTGTACCACATTGGTCCACTAGTGCCATTGCATGTGTGTTCTTTTCCTGAACCACATGGATCCACTGGTGTCATTGCATGCGTGTTTTTCCTAAACCACATGGATCCACTTGAGGCATTGCATGTGTGTTCTTTTCTGAAACCACATTGATCCACTAGGGACATTTGCATGTGTGTTCTTTTCCTTAACTACATGGATCCACTAGTGACATTTCATGTATGTTCATTTCCAGAACCACATGGATCCACTAGAGTCATTGCATGTGCGTTCTTTTTCTAAACCGCATTGATCCACTATAGTCACTACATGTGTGTTCTTTTCCTAAATGACATGTATCCACTCGTGACATTTGCATGTGTGTTCTTTTCCTAAACCACATTGATCTACTTGTGACATTGCATCTGTGTTTTTTCGTAAACCACATTGATCCACTAGTGTCATTGAATGTGTGTTCTTTTCCTAAACCACATTGATCTACTTGTGACATTGCATGTGTGTGTTTTTCGTAAACCACATTGATCCACTAGTGTCATTACATGTGTGTTCTTTTCCTGAACCACATGGATCCATTGGTGTCACTGCATGGGTATTCTTTTCCTAAACCACATGGATCCGCTTGTGACATTACATGTGTGTTCTTTTATTAAACCACATGGATCCACTCATGACATTACATGTGTTTTATTTTCCTAAACTACATGGATCCACTAGGGACATTGCATGTGTGTTCTTTTCCTAAACCACCTTGATCCACTAGAGTCATTGCATGTGTGTTCTTTTCCTAAACCACATGGATCTGCTAGCGTCATTGGATGTGTGTTCTTTTCCTAAACGACATGTATCCACTGGTGACATTTGCACGTATGTTCTTTTCCTAAACCACATTGATCTACTTGCGGCATTGCATGTGTGTATTTTTTCGTAAACCACATTGATCCATTAGTGTCATTGCATGTGTGTTCTTTTCCTGAAGCACATGGATCCATTCGTTTCATTCGATGTGTGTTCTTTTCCTAAACCACATCGATCCACTTGAGGCATTGCATGTGTGTTCATTTCCAAAACCACATTAATCCACTAGTGACATTTGCATGTGTGTTTTTCCTAAACCACATGGATCCACTAGTGACATTGCATGCGTGTTCTTTTCCGAAACCAGATGGATCCAGTGGTGACATTTCATGTGTGTTCTTTTCCAAAACCACATGGATCTACTAGTGACATTGCATGTGTGTTCTTTTCCTGAACCACATGGATCAACTAGAGTCCTAGCATGCGTGTTCTTTTCCTAAACCACATTGATCCACTTGACTCATTGCATGTGTGTTCTTTTCCTAAACCACATTGATCCACTTGACTCATTGCATGTGTGTTCTTTTCCTAAACCACATGGATCCACTTGTGACATTGCATGTGTGCTCTTTTCCTAAACCACATGGATCCACCAGTGACATTACATGTGTGTTCTTTTCCTAAACCACATGGATCCACTTGTGACATTGCATGTGTGTTCTATTCCTAAAGCACATGGATCCGCTTGTGACCTTACATGTGTGTTCTTTTCTTAAACCACATGGATCCACTCATGACATTACATGTGTTTTATTTTCCTAAACTACATGGATCCACTAGTGACATTGCATGTGTGTTCTTTTCCTAAACCACATTGATCGATTAGAGTCATTGCATGTGCGTTCTTTTCCTAAACCACATGAATCCGCTAGCGTCATTGGATGTGTGTTCTTTTCCTAAATGACATGTATCCACTGATGACATTTGCACGTATGTTCTTTTCCTAAACCACATTGATCTACTTGTGACATTGCATGTGTTTATTTTTTCGTAAACCACATTGATCCATTAGTGTCATTGCATGTGTGTTCTTTTCCTGAACCACATGGATCCATTGGTTTCATTCCATGTGTGTTCTTTTCCTAAACCACATGGATCCACTTGAGCCATTGCATGTGTGTTCATTTCCAAAACCACATTGATCCACTAGTGACATTTGAATGTGTGTTTTTTCCTAAACCACATGGATCCACTAGTGACATTGCATGTGTGTTCTTTTCCTAAACCAGATGGATCCACTTGTGACATCGCATGTGTGCTCTTTTCCTAAACCACATGGATACACCGGTGACATTGCATGTGTCTTCTTTTACTAAACCACATTGATCCACTAGAGTCATTGCATGTGTGTTCTTTTCTTAAGCCACATGGATACACTTGTGACATTGCATGTGTGTTCTTTTCCTAAACCACATTGATCCACTAGAGTCATTGCATGTGTGTTCTTTTCCTAAACCACATGGATCCACTGGTGTCATTGAATGTGTGTTCTTTTCCTAAACCACATGGATCCACTATATTCATTGTATGTGTGTTCTTTTCCTAAACGATATGTATCCACTGGTGACATTTGCATGTGTGTTCTTTTCCTAAACCACATTGATCTACTTGTGACATTGCATGTGTGTGTTTTTCGTAAACCACATTGATCCACTAGTGTCATTACATGTGTGTTCTTTTCCTGAACCACATGGATCCATTGGTGTCACTGCATGTGTGTTCTTTTCCTAAACCACATGGATCCGCTTGTAACATTACATGTGTGTTCTTTTCTTAAACCACATGGATCCACTCATGACATTACATGTGTTTTATTTTCCTAAACTACATGGATCCACTAGGGACATTGCATGTGTGTTCTTTTCCTAAACCACATTGATCCACTAGAGTCATTGCATGTGTGTTCTTTTCCTAAACCACATGGATCCGCTAGCATCATTGGATGTGTGTTCTTTTCCTAAATGACATGTATCCACTGGTGACATTTGCACGTATGTTCTATTCCTAAACCACATTGATCTACTTGTGACATTGCATGTGTGTATTTTTTCGTAAACCACATTGATCCATTAGTGTCATTGCATGTGTGTTCTTTTCCTGAACCACATGGATCCATTGGTTTCATTCAATGTGTGTTCTTTTCCTAAACCACATGGATCCACTTGAGGCATTGCATGTGTGTTCATTTCCAAAACCACATTGATCCACTAGTGACATTTGCATGTGTTTTTTTCCTAAACCACATGGATCCACTAGTGACATTGCATGTGTGCTCTTTTCCTAAGCCAGATGGATCCACTGGTGACATTGCATGTGTGTACTTTTCCTAAACCACATGGATCCACTAGTGACATTGCATGTGTGTTCTTTTCCTGAACCACATGGATCAACTAGATTCCTTGCATGTGTGTTCTTTTCCTAAACCACATTGATCCACTAGACTCATTGCATGTGTGTTCTTTTCCTAAACCACATGGATCCACTTGTGACATCGCATGTGTGCTCTTTTCCTAAACCACATGGATCCACCAGTGACATTGCATGTGTGTTCTTATCCTAAACCACATGGATCCACTTGTGACATTGCATGTGTGTTCTTTTCCTAAACCACATGGCTCCACTATACTCACTACATGTGTGTTCTTTTCCTAAATGACATGTATCCACTCGTGACATTTGCCTGTGTGTTCTTTTCGTAAACCACATTGATCTACTTGTGACATTGCATCTGTGTTTTTTCGTAAACCACATTGATCCACTAGTGTCATTGAATGTGTGTTCTTTTCCTAAACCACATTGATCTACCTGTGACATTACATGTGTGTGTTTTTCATAAACCACATTGATCCACTAGTGTCATTACATGTGTGTTCTTTTCCTGAACCACATGGATCCATTGGTGTCACTGCATGTGTATAATTTCCTACACCACATGGATCCGCTTGTGACATTACATGTGTGTTGTTTTCTTAAACCACATGGATCCTCTCATGACATTACATGTGTTTTATTTTCCTAAACTACATGGATCCACTAGTGACATTGCATGTGTGTTCTTTTCCTAAACCACATTGATCGATTAGAGTCATTGCATGTGCGTTCTTTTCCTAAACCACATGAATCCGCTAGCGTCGTTGGATGTCTGTTCTTTTCCTAAACGACATGTATCCACTGGTGACATTTGCACGTATGTTCTTTTCCTAAACCACATTGATCTACTTGTGACATTGCATGTGTTTATTTTTTCGTAAACCACATTGATCCATTAGTGTCATTGCATGTGTGTTCTTTTCCTGAACCACATGGATCCATTGGTTTCATTCCATGTGTGTTCTTTTCCTAAACCACATGGATCCACTTGAGCCATTGCATGTGTGTTCATTTCCAAAACCACATTGATCCACTAGTGACATTTGAATGTGTGTTTTTTCCTAAACCACATGGATCCACTAGTGACATTTCATGTGTGTTCTTTTCCTAAACCAGATGGATCCACTGGTGACATTGCATGTCTGTTCTTTTCCTAAACCACATGGATCCACTAGTGACATTGCATGTGTGTTCTTTTCCTGAACCACATGGATCAACCAGAGTCCTTCCATGTGTGTTGTTTTCCTAAACCACATTGATCCACTAGACTCATTGCATGTGTGTTCTTTTCCTAAACCACATTGATCCACTAGAGTCATTGCATGTGTGTTCTTTTCCTAAACCACATGGATCCACTTGTGACATTGCTTGTGTGCTCTTTTCATAAACCACGTGGATCCACCAGTGACATTGCATGTGTGTTCTTTTCCTAAACCACATGGATCCACTTGTGACATTGCATGTGTGTTCTTTTCCTAAGCCACATTGATCTACTAGAGTCATTGCATGTGTGTTAGTTTCCTAAACCACATGGATCCACTAGAGTCATTGTACGTGTGTTGTTTTCCTAAACCACATGTATCCACTGGTGACATTTTCATGTTTGTTCTTTTCCTAAACCACATTTATCTACTTGTGACATTGCATGCGTGTTATTTTCCTGTACCACATTGGTCCACTAGTGCCATTGCATGTGTGTTCTTTTCCTGAACCACATGGATCCACTGGTGTCATTGCATGCGTGTTTTTCCTAAACCACATGGATCCACTTGAGGCATTGCATGTGTGTTCTTTTCTGAAACCACATTGATCCACTAGGGACATTTGCATGTGTGTTCTTTTCCTTAACTACATGGATCCACTAGTGACATTTCATGTATGTTCATTTCCAGAACCACATGGATCCACTAGAGTCATTGCATGTGCGTTCTTTTTCTAAACCGCATTGATCCACTATAGTCACTACATGTGTGTTCTTTTCCTAAATGACATGTATCCACTCGTGACATTTGCATGTGTGTTCTTTTCCTAAACCACATTGATCTACTTGTGACATTGCATCTGTGTTTTTTCGTAAACCACATTGATCCACTAGTGTCATTGAATGTGTGTTCTTTTCCTAAACCACATTGATCTACTTGTGACATTGCATGTGTGTGTTTTTCGTAAACCACATTGATCCACTAGTGTCATTACATGTGTGTTCTTTTCCTGAACCACATGGATCCATTGGTGTCACTGCATGGGTATTCTTTTCCTAAACCACATGGATCCGCTTGTGACATTACATGTGTGTTCTTTTATTAAACCACATGGATCCACTCATGACATTACATGTGTTTTATTTTCCTAAACTACATGGATCCACTAGGGACATTGCATATGTGTTCTTTTCCTAAACCACCTTGATCCACTAGAGTCATTGCATGTGTGTTCTTTTCCTAAACCACATGGATCTGCTAGCGTCATTGGATGTGTGTTCTTTTCCTAAACGACATGTATCCACTGGTGACATTTGCACGTATGTTCTTTTCCTAAACCACATTGATCTACTTGCGGCATTGCATGTGTGTATTTTTTCGTAAACCACATTGATCCATTAGTGTCATTGCATGTGTGTTCTTTTCCTGAAGCACATGGATCCATTCGTTTCATTCGATGTGTGTTCTTTTCCTAAACCACATCGATCCACTTGAGGCATTGCATGTGTGTTCATTTCCAAAACCACATTAATCCACTAGTGACATTTGCATGTGTGTTTTTCCTAAACCACATGGATCCACTAGTGACATTGCATGCGTGTTCTTTTCCGAAACCAGATGGATCCAGTGGTGACATTTCATGTGTGTTCTTTTCCAAAACCACATGGATCTACTAGTGACATTGCATGTGTGTTCTTTTCCTGAACCACATGGATCAACTAGAGTCCTAGCATGCGTGTTCTTTTCCTAAACCACATTGATCCACTTGACTCATTGCATGTGTGTTCTTTTCCTAAACCACATTGATCCACTTGACTCATTGCATGTGTGTTCTTTTCCTAAACCACATGGATCCACTTGTGACATTGCATGTGTGCTCTTTTCCTAAACCACATGGATCCACCAGTGACATTACATGTGTGTTCTTTTCCTAAACCACATGGATCCACTTGTGACATTGCATGTGTGTTCTATTCCTAAAGCACATGGATCCGCTTGTGACCTTACATGTGTGTTCTTTTCTTAAACCACATGGATCCACTCATGACATTACATGTGTTTTATTTTCCTAAACTACATGGATCCACTAGTGACATTGCATGTGTGTTCTTTTCCTAAACCACATTGATCGATTAGAGTCATTGCATGTGCGTTCTTTTCCTAAACCACATGAATCCGCTAGCGTCGTTGGATGTGTGTTCTTTTCCTAAACGACATGTATCCACTGGTGACATTTGCACGTATGTTCTTTTCCTAAACCACATTGATCTACTTGTGACATTGCATGTGTTTATTTTTTCGTAAACCACATTGATCCATTAGTGTCATTGCATGTGTGTTCTTTTCCTGAACCACATGGATCCATTGGTTTCATTCCATGTGTGTTCTTTTCCTAAACCACATGGATCCACTTGAGCCATTGCATGTGTGTTCATTTCCAAAACCACATTGATCCACTAGTGACATTTGAATGTGTGTTTTTTCCTAAACCACATGGATCCACTAGTGACATTGCATGTGTGTTCTTTTCCTAAACCAGATGGATCCACTGGTGACATTGCATGTGTGTTCTTTTCCTAAACCACATGGATCCACTAGTGACATTGCATGTGTGTTCTTTTCCTGAACCACATGGATCAACCAGCGTCCTTGCATGTGTGTTCTTTTCCTAAACCACATTGATCCACTAGACTCATTGCATGTGTGTTCTTTTCCTAAACCACATTGATCCACTAGAGTCATTGCATGTGTGTTCTTTTCCTAAACCACATGGATCCACTTGTGACATTGCTTGTGTGCTCTTTTCATAAACCACGTGGATCCACCAGTGACATTGCATGTGTGTTCTTTTCCTAAACCACATGGATCCACTTGTGACATTGCATGTGTGTTCTTTTCCTAAGCCACATTGATCTACTAGAGTCATTGCATGTGTGTTATTTTCCTAAACCACATGGATCCACTAGAGTCATTGTACGTGTGTTGTTTTCCTAAACCACATGTATCCACTGGTGACATTTTCATGTTTGTTCTTTTCCTAAACCACATTTATCTACTTGTGACATTGCATGCGTGTTATTTTCCTGTACCACATTGGTCCACTAGTGCCATTGCATGTGTGTTCTTTTCCTGAACCACATGGATCCACTGGTGTCATTGCATGCGTGTTTTTCCTAAACCACATGGATCCACTTGAGGCATTGCATGTGTGTTCTTTTCTGAAACCACATTGATCCACTAGGGACATTTGCATGTGTGTTCTTTTCCTTAACTACATGGATCCACTAGTGACATTTCATGTATGTTCATTTCCAGAACCACATGGATCCACTAGAGTCATTGCATGTGCGTTCTTTTTCTAAACCGCATTGATCCACTATAGTCACTACATGTGTGTTCTTTTCCTAAATGACATGTATCCACTCGTGACATTTGCATGTGTGTTCTTTTCCTAAACCACATTGATCTACTTGTGACATTGCATCTGTGTTTTTTCGTAAACCACATTGATCCACTAGTGTCATTGAATGTGTGTTCTTTTCCTAAACCACATTGATCTACTTGTGACATTGCATGTGTGTGTTTTTCGTAAACCACATTGATCCACTAGTGTCATTACATGTGTGTTCTTTTCCTGAACCACATGGATCCATTGGTGTCACTGCATGGGTATTCTTTTCCTAAACCACATGGATCCGCTTGTGACATTACATGTGTGTTCTTTTATTAAACCACATGGATCCACTCATGACATTACATGTGTTTTATTTTCCTAAACTACATGGATCCACTAGGGACATTGCATGTGTGTTCTTTTCCTAAACCACCTTGATCCACTAGAGTCATTGCATGTGTGTTCTTTTCCTAAACCACATGGATCTGCTAGCGTCATTGGATGTGTGTTCTTTTCCTAAACGACATGTATCCACTGGTGACATTTGCACGTATGTTCTTTTCCTAAACCACATTGATCTACTTGCGGCATTGCATGTGTGTATTTTTTCGTAAACCACATTGATCCATTAGTGTGATTGCATGTGTGTTCTTTTCCTGAAGCACATGGATCCATTCGTTTCATTCGATGTGTGTTCTTTTCCTAAACCACATCGATCCACTTGAGGCATTGCATGTGTGTTCATTTCCAAAACCACATTAATCCACTAGTGACATTTGCATGTGTGTTTTTCCTAAACCACATGGATCCACTAGTGACATTGCATGCGTGTTCTTTTCCGAAACCAGATGGATCCAGTGGTGACATTTCATGTGTGTTCTTTTCCAAAACCACATGGATCTACTAGTGACATTGCATGTGTGTTCTTTTCCTGAACCACATGGATCAACTAGAGTCCTAGCATGCGTGTTCTTTTCCTAAACCACATTGATCCACTTGACTCATTGCATGTGTGTTCTTTTCCTAAACCACATTGATCCACTTGACTCATTGCATGTGTGTTCTTTTCCTAAACCACATGGATCCACTTGTGACATTGCATGTGTGCTCTTTTCCTAAACCACATGGATCCACCAGTGACATTACATGTGTGTTCTTTTCCTAAACCACATGGATCCACTTGTGACATTGCATGTGTGTTCTATTCCTAAAGCACATGGATCCGCTTGTGACCTTACATGTGTGTTCTTTTCTTAAACCACATGGATCCACTCATGACATTACATGTGTTTTATTTTCCTAAACTACATGGATCCACTAGTGACATTGCATGTGTGTTCTTTTCCTAAACCACATTGATCGATTAGAGTCATTGCATGTGCGTTCTTTTCCTAAACCACATGAATCCGCTAGCGTCATTGGATGTGTGTTCTTTTCCTAAATGACATGTATCCACTGATGACATTTGCACGTATGTTCTTTTCCTAAACCACATTGATCTACTTGTGACATTGCATGTGTTTATTTTTTCGTAAACCACATTGATCCATTAGTGTCATTGCATGTGTGTTCTTTTCCTGAACCACATGGATCCATTGGTTTCATTCCATGTGTGTTCTTTTCCTAAACCACATGGATCCACTTGAGCCATTGCATGTGTGTTCATTTCCAAAACCACATTGATCCACTAGTGACATTTGAATGTGTGTTTTTTCCTAAACCACATGGATCCACTAGTGACATTGCATGTGTGTTCTTTTCCTAAACCAGATGGATCCACTTGTGACATCGCATGTGTGCTCTTTTCCTAAACCACATGGATACACCGGTGACATTGCATGTGTCTTCTTTTACTAAACCACATTGATCCACTAGAGTCATTGCATGTGTGTTCTTTTCTTAAGCCACATGGATACACTTGTGACATTGCATGTGTGTTCTTTTCCTAAACCACATTGATCCACTAGAGTCATTGCATGTGTGTTCTTTTCCTAAACCACATGGATCCACTGGTGTCATTGAATGTGTGTTCTTTTCCTAAACCACATGGATCCACTATATTCATTGTATGTGTGTTCTTTTCCTAAACGATATGTATCCACTGGTGACATTTGCATGTGTGTTCTTTTCCTAAACCACATTGATCTACTTGTGACATTGCATGTGTGTGTTTTTCGTAAACCACATTGATCCACTAGTGTCATTACATGTGTGTTCTTTTCCTGAACCACATGGATCCATTGGTGTCACTGCATGTGTGTTCTTTTCCTAAACCACATGGATCCGCTTGTAACATTACATGTGTGTTCTTTTCTTAAACCACATGGATCCACTCATGACATTACATGTGTTTTATTTTCCTAAACTACATGGATCCACTAGGGACATTGCATGTGTGTTCTTTTCCTAAACCACATTGATCCACTAGAGTCATTGCATGTGTGTTCTTTTCCTAAACCACATGGATCCGCTAGCATCATTGGATGTGTGTTCTTTTCCTAAATGACATGTATCCACTGGTGACATTTGCACGTATGTTCTATTCCTAAACCACATTGATCTACTTGTGACATTGCATGTGTGTATTTTTTCGTAAACCACATTGATCCATTAGTGTCATTGCATGTGTGTTCTTTTCCTGAACCACATGGATCCATTGGTTTCATTCAATGTGTGTTCTTTTCCTAAACCACATGGATCCACTTGAGGCATTGCATGTGTGTTCATTTCCAAAACCACATTGATCCACTAGTGACATTTGCATGTGTTTTTTTCCTAAACCACATGGATCCACTAGTGACATTGCATGTGTGCTCTTTTCCTAAGCCAGATGGATCCACTGGTGACATTGCATGTGTGTACTTTTCCTAAACCACATGGATCCACTAGTGACATTGCATGTGTGTTCTTTTCCTGAACCACATGGATCAACTAGAGTCCTTGCATGTGTGTTCTTTTCCTAAACCACATTGATCCACTAGACTCATTGCATGTGTGTTCTTTTCCTAAACCACATGGATCCACTTGTGACATCGCATGTGTGCTCTTTTCCTAAACCACATGGATCCACCAGTGACATTGCATGTGTGTTCTTATCCTAAACCACATGGATCCACTTGTGACATTGCATGTGTGTTCTTTTCCTAAACCACATGGCTCCACTATACTCACTACATGTGTGTTCTTTTCCTAAATGACATGTATCCACTCGTGACATTTGCCTGTGTGTTCTTTTCGTAAACCACATTGATCTACTTGTGACATTGCATCTGTGTTTTTTCGTAAACCACATTGATCCACTAGTGTCATTGAATGTGTGTTCTTTTCCTAAACCACATTGATCTACCTGTGACATTACATGTGTGTGTTTTTCATAAACCACATTGATCCACTAGTGTCATTACATGTGTGTTCTTTTCCTGAACCACATGGATCCATTGGTGTCACTGCATGTGTATAATTTCCTACACCACATGGATCCGCTTGTGACATTACATGTGTGTTGTTTTCTTAAACCACATGGATCCTCTCATGACATTACATGTGTTTTATTTTCCTAAACTACATGGATCCACTAGTGACATTGCATGTGTGTTCTTTTCCTAAACCACATTGATCGATTAGAGTCATTGCATGTGCGTTCTTTTCCTAAACCACATGAATCCGCTAGCGTCGTTGGATGTCTGTTCTTTTCCTAAACGACATGTATCCACTGGTGACATTTGCACGTATGTTCTTTTCCTAAACCACATTGATCTACTTGTGACATTGCATGTGTTTATTTTTTCGTAAACCACATTGATCCATTAGTGTCATTGCATGTGTGTTCTTTTCCTGAACCACATGGATCCATTGGTTTCATTCCATGTGTGTTCTTTTCCTAAACCACATGGATCCACTTGAGCCATTGCATGTGTGTTCATTTCCAAAACCACATTGATCCACTAGTGACATTTGAATGTGTGTTTTTTCCTAAACCACATGGATCCACTAGTGACATTTCATGTGTGTTCTTTTCCTAAACCAGATGGATCCACTGGTGACATTGCATGTCTGTTCTTTTCCTAAACCACATGGATCCACTAGTGACATTGCATGTGTGTTCTTTTCCTGAACCACATGGATCAACCAGAGTCCTTCCATGTGTGTTATTTTCCTAAACCACATTGATCCACTAGACTCATTGCATGTGTGTTCTTTTCCTAAACCACATTGATCCACTAGAGTCATTGCATGTGTGTTCTTTTCCTAAACCACATGGATCCACTTGTGACATTGCTTGTGTGCTCTTTTCATAAACCACGTGGATCCACCAGTGACATTGCATGTGTGTTCTTTTCCTAAACCACATGGATCCACTTGTGACATTGCATGTGTGTTCTTTTCCTAAGCCACATTGATCTACTAGAGTCATTGCATGTGTGTTATTTTCCTAAACCACATGGATCCACTAGAGTCATTGTACGTGTGTTGTTTTCCTAAACCACATGTATCCACTGGTGACATTTTCATGTTTGTTCTTTTCCTAAACCACATTTATCTACTTGTGACATTGCATGCGTGTTATTTTCCTGTACCACATTGGTCCACTAGTGCCATTGCATGTGTGTTCTTTTCCTGAACCACATGGATCCACTGGTGTCATTGCATGCGTGTTTTTCCTAAACCACATGGATCCACTTGAGGCATTGCATGTGTGTTCTTTTCTGAAACCACATTGATCCACTAGGGACATTTGCATGTGTGTTCTTTTCCTTAACTACATGGATCCACTAGTGACATTTCATGTATGTTCATTTCCAGAACCACATGGATCCACTAGAGTCATTGCATGTGCGTTCTTTTTCTAAACCGCATTGATCCACTATAGTCACTACATGTGTGTTCTTTTCCTAAATGACATGTATCCACTCGTGACATTTGCATGTGTGTTCTTTTCCTAAACCACATTGATCTACTTGTGACATTGCATCTGTGTTTTTTCGTAAACCACGTTGATCCACTAGTGTCATTGAATGTGTGTTCTTTTCCTAAACCACATTGATCTACTTGTGACATTGCATGTGTGTGTTTTTCGTAAACCACATTGATCCACTAGTGTCATTACATGTGTGTTCTTTTCTTGAACCACATGGATCCATTGGTGTCACTGCATGTGTATTCTTTTCCTAAACCACATGGATCCGCTTGTGACATTACATGTGTGTTCTTTTATTAAACCACATGGATCCACTCATGACATTACATGTGTTTTATTTTCCTAAACTACATGGATCCACTAGGGACATTGCATGTGTGTTCTTTTCCTAAACCACCTTGATCCACTAGAGTCATTGCATGTGTGTTCTTTTCCTAAACCACATGGATCTGCTAGCGTCATTGGATGTGTGTTCTTTTCCTAAACGACATGTATCCACTGGTGACATTTGCACGTATGTTCTTTTCCTAAACCACATTGATCTACTTGCGGCATTGCATGTGTGTATTTTTTCATAAACCACATTGATCCATTAGTGTCATTGCATGTGTGTTCTTTTCCTGAAGCACATGGATCCATTCGTTTCATTCGATGTGTGTTCTTTTCCTAAACCACATCGATCCACTTGAGGCATTGCATGTGTGTTCATTTCCAAAACCACATTAATCCACTAGTGACATTTGCATGTGTGTTTTTCCTAAACCACATGGATCCACTAGTGACATTGCATGCGTGTTCTTTTCCGAAACCAGATGGATCCAGTGGTGACATTTCATGTGTGTTCTTTTCCAAAACCACATGGATCTACTAGTGACATTGCATGTGTGTTCTTGTCCTGAACCACATGGATCAACTAGAGTCCTAGCATGCGTGTTCTTTTCCTAAACCACATTGATCCACTTGACTCATTGCATGTGTGTTCTTTTCCTAAACCACATTGATCCACTTGACTCATTGCATGTGTGTTCTTTTCCTAAACCACATGGATCCACTTGTGACATTGCATGTGTGCTCTTTTCCTAAACCACATGGATCCACCAGTGACATTACATGTGTGTTCTTTTCCTAAACCACATGGATCCACTTGTGACATTGCATGTGTGTTCTATTCCTAAAGCACATGGATCCGCTTGTGACCTTACATGTGTGTTCTTTTCTTAAACCACATGGATCCACTCATGACATTACATGTGTTTTATTTTCCTAAACTACATGGATCCACTAGTGACATTGCATGTGTGTTCTTTTCCTAAACCACATTGATCAATTAGAGTCATTGCATGTGCGTTCTTTTCCTAAACCACATGAATCCGCTAGCGTCATTGGATGTGTGTTCTTTTCCTAAACGACATGTATCCACTGATGACATTTGCACGTATGTTCTTTTCCTAAACCACATTGATCTACTTGTGACATTGCATGTGTTTATTTTTTCGTAAACCACATTGATCCATTAGTGTCATTGCATGTGTGTTCTTTTCCTGAACCACATGGATCCATTGGTTTCATTCCATGTGTGTTCTTTTCCTAAACCACATGGATCCACTTGAGCCATTGCATGTGTGTTCATTTCCAAAACCACATTGATCCACTAGTGACATTTGAATGTGTGTTTTTTCCTAAACCACATGGATCCACTAGTGACATTGCATGTGTGTTCTTTTCCTAAACCAGATGGATCCACTGGTGACATTGCATGTGTGTTCTTTTCCTAAACCACATGGATCCACTAGTGACATTGCATGTGTGTTCTTTTCCTGAACCACATGGATCAACCAGAGTCCTTGCATGTGTGTTCTTTTCCTAAACCACATTGATCCACTAGACTCATTGCATGTGTGTTCTTTTCCTAAACCACATTGATCCACTAGAGTCATTGCATGTGTGTTCTTTTCCTAAACCACATGGATCCACTTGTGACATTGCTTGTGTGCTCTTTTCCTAAACCACATGGATCCACCAGTGACATTGCATGTGTGTTCTTTTCCTAAACCACATGGATCCACTTGTGACATTGCATGTGTGTTCTTTTCCTAAGCCACATTGATCTACTAGAGTCATTGCATGTGTGTTATTTTCCTAAACCACATGGATCCACTAGAGTCATTGTATGTGTGTTGTTTTCCTAAACCACATGTATCCACTGGTGACATTTTCATGTTTGTTCTTTTCCTAAACCACATTTATCTACTTGTGACATTGCATGCGTGTTATTTTCCTGTACCACATTGGTCCACTAGTGCCATTGCATGTGTGTTCTTTTCCTGAACCACATGGATCCACTGGTGTCATTGCATGCGTGTTTTTCCTAAACCACATTGATCCACTTGAGGCATTGCATGTGTGTTCTTTTCTGAAACCACATTGATCCACTAGGGACATTTGCATGTGTGTTCTTTTCCTTAACTACATGGATCCACTAGTGACATTTCATGTATGTTCATTTCCAGAACCACATGGATCCACTAGAGTCATTGCATGTGCGTTCTTTTTCTAAACCGCATTGATCCACTATAGTCACTACATGTGTGTTCTTTTCCTAAATGACATGTATCCACTCGTGACATTTGCTTGTGTGTTCTTTTCCTAAACCACATTGATCTACTTGTGACATTGCATCTGTGTTTTTTCGTAAACCACATTGATCCACTAGTGTCATTGAATGTGTGTTCTTTTCCTAAACCACATTGATCTACTTGTGACATTGCATGTGTGTGTTTTTCGTAAACCACATTGATCCACTAGGGTCATTACATGTGTGTTCTTTTCCTGAACCACATGGATCCATTGGTGTCACTGCATGTGTATTCTTTTCTTAAACCACATGGATCCGCTTGTGACATTACATGTGTCTTCTTTTATTAAACCACATGGATCCACTCATGACATTACATGTGTTTTATTTTCCTAAACTACATGGATCCACTAGGGACATTGCATGTGTGTTCTTTTCCTATACCACCTTGATCCACTAGAGTCATTGCATGTGTGTTCTTTTCCTAAACCAGATGGATCCGCTAGCGTCATTGGATGTGTGTTCTTTTCCTAAACGACATGTATCCACTGGTGACATTTGCACGTATGTTCTTTTCCTAAACCACATTGATCTACTTGTGGCATTGCATGTGTGTATTTTTTCATAAACCACATTGATCCATTAGTGTCATTGCATGTGTGTTCTTTTCCTGAAGCACATTGATCCATTCGTTTCATTCCACGTGTGTTCTTTTCCTAAACCACATGGATGCACTTGAGGCATTGCATGTGTGTTCATTTCCAAAACCACATTAATCCACTAGTGACATTTGCATGTGTGTTTTTTCCTAAACCACATGGATCCACTAGTGACATTGCATGCGTGTTCTTTTCCTAAACCTGATGGATCCACTGGTGACATTGCATGTGTGTTCTTTTCCTAAACCACATGGCTCAACTAGAGTCCTTGCATGTGTGTTCTTTTCCTAAACCACATTGATCCACTTGACTCATTGCATGTGTGTTCTTTTCCTAAACCACATTGATCCACTAGAGTCATTGCATGTGTGTTCTTTTCCTAATCCACATGGATCCACTTGTGACATTGCATGTGTGCTCTGTTCCTAAACCACATGGATCCACCAGTGACATTGCATGTGTGTTCTTTTCCTAAACCACATGGATCCACTTGTGACATTGCATGTGTGTTCTATTCCTAAGCCACATTGATCTACTACAGTCATTGCATATGTGTTATTTTCCTAAACCACATGGATCCACTAGAGTCATTGCATGTGTGCTGTTTTCCTAAATCACATGTATCCACTGGTGACATTTTCATGTTTGTTCTTTTCCTAAACCACATTTATCTACTTGTGACATTGCATGTGTGTTATTTTCCTGTACCACATTGGTCCACTAGTGCCATTGCATGTGTGTTCTTTTACTGAACCACATGGATCCACCGGTGTCATTGCATGCGTGTTTTTCCTAAACCACATGGATCCACTTGAGGCATTGCATGTGTGTTCTTTTCTAAAACCACATTGATCCACTGGGGACATTTGCATGTGTGTTCTTTTCCTTAACTACATGGATCCACTTGAGTCATTGCATGTGTGTTCTTTTTCTAAACCGCATTGATCCACTATAGACACTACATGTGTGTTCTTTTCCTAAATGACATGTATCCACTCGTGACATTTGCATGTGTGTTCTTTTCCTAAACCACATTGATCTACTTGTGACATTGCATCTGTATTTTTTCGTAAACCACATTGATCCACTAGTGTCATTGAATGTGTGTTATTTTCCTAAACCACATGGATCCACTAGAGTCATTGGATGGGTGTTCTTTTGCTAAACCACATCGATCCACTAGAGTCATTGCATGTGTGTTCTTTTCCTAAACCACATGGATCCACTAGAGTCATTGGATGTGTGTTCTTTTCCTAAACGACATGTATCCACTAGTGACATTTGCATGTGTGTTGTTTTCCTAAACCACATTGATCTACTTGTGACATTGCATGTGTGTGTTTTTTGTAAACCACATTGATCCACTAGTGTCATTACATGTGTGTTCTTTTCCTGAACCACATGGATCCACTAGTGTAATTGCATGTGTGTGTTTTTCGTAAACCACATTGATCCACTAGTGTCATTACATGTGTGTTCTTTTCCTGAACCACATGGATCCATTGGTGTCACTGCATGTGTGTTCTTTTCCTAAACCACATGGATCCGCTTGTGACATTACATGTGTGTTCTTTTCTGAAACCACGTGGATCCACTCATGACATTACATGTGTTTTATTTTCCTAAACCACATGGATCCACTAGAGTCATTGCATGTGTGTTCTTTTCCTAAACCACATGGATCCGCTAGCATCATTGGATGTGTGTTCTTTTCCTAAACGACATGTATCCACTGGTGACATTTGCACGTATGTTCTTTTCCTAAACCACATTGATCTACTCGTGACATAGCATGTGTGTATTTTTTCGTAAACCACATTGATCCATTAGTGTCATTGCATGTGGGTTCTTTTCCTGAACCACATGCATCCATTGGTTTCATTCCATGTGTGTTCTTTTCCTAAACCACATCGATCCACTTGAGGCATTGCATGTGTGTTCATTTCCAAAACCACATTGATCCACTAGTGACATTTGCATGTGTGTTTTTTCCTAAACCACATGGATCCACTAGTGACATTGCATGTGTGTTCTTTTCCTAAACCAGATGGATCCACTAGTGACATTGCATGTGTGTACTTTTCCTAAACCACATGCTATCCACTAGTGACATTGCATGTGTGTTCTTTTCCTGAACCACATGGATCAACTAGAGTCCTTGCATGTGTGTTCTTTTCCTAAACCACATTGATCCACTAGACTCATTGCATGTGTGTTCTTTTCCTAAACCACATTGATCCACTAGAGTCATTGCATGTGTGTTCTTTTCCTAAACCACATGGATCCACTTGTGACATTGCATGTGTGTTCTTTTCCTAAACCACATGGATCCACCAGTGACATTGCATGTGTGTTCTTTTCCTAAACCACATTGATCTACTTGTGACATTGCATGTGTGTGTTTTTCATAAACCACATTGATCCACTAGTGTCATTGCATGTGTGTTCTTTTCCTGAACCACATGGATCCATTGGTGTCACTGCATGTGTATTCTTTTCCTACACCACATGGATCCGCTTGTGACATTACATGTGTGTTGTTTTCTTAAACCACATGGATCCACTCATGACATTACATGTGTTTTATTTTCCTAAACTACATGGATCCACTAGGGACATTGCATGTGTGTTCTTTCCCTAAACCACATTGATCCACTAGAGTCATTGCATGTGTGTTCTTTTCCTATACCACATGGATCCGCTAGCGTCATTGGATGTGTGTTCTTTTCCTAAACGACTTGTATCCACTGGTGACATTTGCACATATGTTCTTTTCCTAAACCACATTGATTTACTTGTGAAATTGCATGTGTGTATTTTTTCATAAACCACATTGATCCATTAGTGTCATTGCATGTGTGTTCTTTTCCTGAACCACATGGATCCATTGGTTTCATTCCATGTGTGTTCATTTCCAAAACCATATTGATCCACTAGTGACATTTGCATGTGTGTTTTTCCTAAACCACATGGATCCACTAGTGACATTGCATGTGTGTTCTTTTCCTAAACCAGAGGGATCCACTGGTGACATTGCATGTGTGTTCTTTTCCTAAACCACATGGATCCACTAGTGACATTGCATGTGTGTTCTTTTCCTGAACCACATGGATCAACTAGAGTCATTGCATGTGTGTTCTTTTCCTAAACTACATGGATCCACTAGTGACATTGCATGTGTGTTCTTTTTCTAAACCACATTGTTCCACTAGAGTCATCACATGTGATATCTTTCTCTAAACCACATGGATCCACTAGAGTCATTGGCTGTGTGCTCTTTTCTTAAACGACATGTATCCACTGGTGACATTTGCACGTGCGTTGTTTTCCTAAACCACATGGATCTACTTGTTACATTGCATGTGTGTGTTTTTCGTAAACCACATTGATACACTAGTGTCATTACATGTGTGTTCTTTTCCTGAACCACATGGATCCACTGGTGTCATTGCATGTGTGTTCTTTTCCTAAACCACATGGATCCGCTTGTGACATTGCATGTCGGTTCTTTTCCTAAACTACATGGATCCACTATTGACATTGCATGTGTGTTCTTTTTCCTAAACCACATTGATCCACTAGAGTCATTGCATGTGTGTTCTTTTCCGAAACCACATGGATCCACTAGCGTCATTGGATGTGTGTTCTTTTCCTAAATGACATGTATCCACTGGTGACATTTCCATTTGTGTTGTTTTCCTAAACCAAATTGATCCACTAGACTCATTGCATGTGTGTTCTTTTCCTAAACCACATTGATCCACTAGAGTCATTGCATGTGTGTTCTTTTCCTAAACCACATGGATCCACTTGTGACATTGCATGTGTGCTCTTTTCCTAAACCACATGGATCCACCAGTGACATTGCATGTGTGTTCTCTTCCTATACCACATGGATCCACTTGTGACATTGCATGTGTGTTCTTTTCCTAAGCCACATTGATCTACTAGAGTCATTGCATGTGTGTTATTTTCCTAAACCACATGGATCCACTAGAGTCATTGCATGTGTGCAGTTTTCCTAGAGCACATGTATCCACTGGTGACATTTTCATGTTTGTTCTTTTCCTAAACCACATTTATCTACTTGTGACATTGCATGTGTGTTATCTTCCTGTACCACATTGGTCCACTAGTGCCATTGCATGTGTATTCTTTTCCTGAACCACATGGATCCACTAGTGTCATTGCATGCATGTTTTTCCTAAACCACATATTTCCACTTGAGGCATTGCATGTGTATTCTTCTCCGAAACCACACTGATCCACTGGTGACATTTGCATGTGTATTCTTTTCCTTAACAACATGGATCCACTAGTGACATTGCATGTCTGTTCATTTCCAGAACCACATGGATCCACTAGAGTCATTGCATGTGTGTTATATTTCTAAACCGCATTGATCCACTGTAGTCATTACATGTGTGTTCCTTTCCTAAATTACATGTATCCACTCGTGACATTTGCATGTGTGTTCTTTTCCTAAACCACATTGATCTATTTGTGACACTGCATCTGTGTTTTTTCGTAAACCACATTGATCCACTAGTGTCATTGAATGTGTGTTATTTTCCTAAACCACATGGATCCACTAGATTCATTGCATGGGTGTTCTTTTCCTAAACCACATCAATCCACTAGAGTCATTGCATGTGTGTTCTTTTCCTAAACCACATGGATCCACTAGAGTCATTGGATGTGTGTTCTTGTCCTAAACGACATGTATCCACTGGTGACATTTGCATGTGTGTTGTTTTCCTAAACCACATTGATCTACTTGTGACATTGCATGTGTGTGTTTTTTGTAAACCACATTGATCCACTAGTGTCATTACATGTGGGTTCTTTTCCTGAACCGCATGGATCCACTGGTGTCATTGCATGTGTATTCTTTTCCTAAACCACATGGATCCACTATAGTCATTGTATGTGTGTTTTTTTCCGAAACAATATGTATCCACTGGTGACATTTGCATGTGTGTTCTTTTCCTAAACCACATTGATCTACTTGTGACATTGCATGTGTGAGTTTTTCGTAAACCACATTGATCCACTAGTGTCATTACATGTGTGTTCTTTTCCTGAACCACATGGATCCATTGGTGTCACTGCATGTGTATTCTTTTCCTAAACCACATGGATCCGCTTGTGACATAACATGTGTGTTCTTTTCATAAACCACATGGATCCACTCATGACATTACATGTGTTTTATTTTCCTAAACTACATGGATCCACTAGGGACATTGCATGTGTGTTCTTTTCCTAAACAACATTGATCCAATAGAGTCATTGCATGTGTGTTCTTTTCCTAAACCACATGGATCCTCTAGCGTCATTGGATGTGTGTTCTTTTCCTAAACGACATGTATCCACTGGTGACATTTGCACGTATGTTCTTTTCCTAAACCACATTGATCTACTTGTGACATTGCATGTGTGTATTTTTTCGTAAACCACATTGATCCATTAGTGTCATTGCATGTGTGTTCTTTTCCTAAACCACGTGGATCCATTGGTTTCATTCCATGTGTGTTCTTTTCCTAAACCACATGGATCCACTTGAGGCATTGCATGTGTGTTCATTTCCAAAACCATATTGATCCACTAGTGACATTTGCATGCGTGTTTTTTCCTAAACCACATGGATCCACCAGTGACATTGCATGTGTGTTCTTTTCCTAAACCACATGGATCCACTAGTGACATTGCATGTGTGTTCTTTTCCTGAACCACATGGATCAACTAGAGTCCTTGCATGTGTATTCTTTTCCTAAACCACATGGATCCACTAGAGTCATTGCATGTGTGCTGTTTTCCTAAACCACATGTATCCCCTGGTGACATTTTCATGTTTGTTCTTTTCCTAAACCACATTTATCTACTTGAGACATTGCATGTGTGTTATTTTCCTAAACTACATGGATCCAATAGTGCCATTGCATGTGTTTTCTTTTCCTGAACCACATGGATCCACTGGTGTCATTGCATGCGTGTTTTTCCTAAACCACATGGATCCACTTGAGGCATTGCATGTGTATTCTTTTCTGAAACCACATTGATCCACTGGTGACATTTGCATGTGTGTTCTTTTCCATAACTACATTGATCCACTAGTGACATTGCATGTGTGTTCTTTTCCTGAACCACATGGATCCATTGGTTTCATTCCATGTGTGTTCTTTTCCTAAACCACATGGATCCACTTGAGGCATTGCATGTGTGTTCATTTCCAAAACCACATTGATCCACTAGTGACATTTGCATGTGTGTTTTTCCTAAACCACATGGATCCACTAGTGACATTGCATGTGTGTTCTTTTCCTAAACCAGAGGGATCCACTGGTGACATTGCATGTGTGTTCTTTTCCTAAACCACATGGATCCACTAGTGACATTGCATGTGTGTTCTTTTCCTGAACCACATGGATCAACTAGAGTCCTTGCATGTGTGTTCTTTTCCTAAACCATATTGATCCACTAGACTCATTGCATGTGTGTTCTTTTTCTAAACCACATTGATCCACTTGAGTCATTGCATGTGTGTTCTTTTCCTAAACCACATGGATCCACTTGTGACATTGCATGTGTGCTCTTTTCCTAAACCACATGGATCCACCAGTGACATTGCATGTGTGTTCTTTTCCTAAACCACATGGATCCACTTGTGACATTGCATGTGTGTTCTTTTCCTAAGCCACATTGATCTACTAGAGTCATTGCATGTGTGTTATTTTCCTAAACCACATGGATCCACTAGAGTCATTGCATGTGTGCTGTTTTCCTAAAGCACATGTATCCACTAGTGACATTTTCATGTTTGTTCTTTTCCTAAACCACATTTATCTACTTGTGACATTGCATGTGTGTTATCTTCCTGTACCACATTGGTCCACTAGTGACATTGCATGTGTGTTCTTTTCCTGAACCACATGGATCAACTAGAGTCATTGCATGTGTGTTCTTTTCCTAAACTACATGGATCCACTAGTGACATTGCATGTGTGTTCTTTTTCTAAACCACATTGTTCCACTAGAGTCATCACATGTGATATCTTTTTCTAAACCACATGGATCCACTAGAGTCATTGGCTGTGTGCTCTTTTCTTAAACGACATGTATCCACTGGTGACATTTGCACGTGCGTTGTTTTCCTAAACCACATGGATCTACTTGTTACATTGCATGTGTGTGTTTTTCGTAAACCACATTGATCCACTAGTGTCATTACATGTGTGTTCTTTTCCTGAACCACATGGATCCACTGGTGTCATTGCATGTGTGTTCTTTTCCTAAACCACATGGATCCACTTGTGACATTGCATGTCGGTTCTTTTCCTAAACTACATGGATCCACTAGTGACATTGCATGTGTGTTCTTTTTCCTAAACCACATTGATCCACTAGAGTCATTGCATGTGTGTTCTTTTCCGAAACCACATGGATCCACTAGCGTCATTGGATGTGTGTTCTTTTCCTAAATGACATGTATCCACTGGTGACATTTCCATTTGTGTTGTTTTCCTAAACCATATTGATCCACTAGACTCATTGCATGTGTGTTCTTTTCCTAAACCACATTGATCCACTAGAGTCATTGCATGTGTGTTCTTTTCCTAAACCACATGGATCCACTTGTGACATTGCATGTGTGCTCTTTTCCTAAACCACATGGATCCACCAGTGACATTGCATGTGTGTTCTTTTCCTATACCACATGGATCCACTTGTGACATTGCATGTGTGTTCTTTTCCTAAGCCACATTGATCTACTAGAGTCATTGCATGTGTGTTATTTTCCTAAACCACATGGATCCACTAGAGTCATTGCATGTGTGCAGTTTTCCTAGAGCACATGTATCCACTGGTGACATTTTCATGTTTGTTCTTTTCCTAAACCACATTTATCTACTTGTGACATTGCATGTGTGTTATCTTCCTGTACCACATTGGTCCACTAGTGCCATTGCATGTGTATTCTTTTCCTGAACCACATGGATCCACTAGTGTCATTGCATGCATGTTTTTCCTAAACCACATATTTCCACTTGAGGCATTGCATGTGTATTCTTCTCCGAAACCACACTGATCCACTGGTGACATTTGCATGTGTGTTCTTTTCCTTAACAACATGGATCCACTAGTGACATTGCATGTGTGTTCATTTCCAGAACCACATGGATCCACTAGAGTCATTGCATGTGTGTTATATTTCTAAACCGCATTGATCCACTGTAGTCATTACATGTGTGTTCTTTTCCTAAATGACATGTATCCACTCGTGACATTTGCATGTGTGTTCTTTTCCTAAACCACATTGATCTATTTGTGACACTGCATCTGTGTTTTTTCGTAAACCACATTGATCCACTAGTGTCATTGAATGTGTGTTATTTTCCTAAACCACATGGATCCACTAGATTCATTGCATGGGTGTTCTTTTCCTAAACCACATCAATCCACTAGAGTCATTGCATGTGTGTTCTTTTCCTAAACCACATGGATCCACTAGAGTCATTGGATGTGTGTTCTTGTCCTAAACGACATGTATCCACTGGTGACATTTGCATGTGTGTTGTTTTCCTAAACCACATTGATCTACTTGTGACATTGCATGTGTGTGTTTTTTGTAAACCACATTGATCCACTAGTGTCATTACATGTGGGTTCTTTTCCTGAACCACATGGATCCACTAGTGTCATTGCATGTGTGTTCTTTTCATAAACCACATGGATCCACTATAGTCATTGTATGTGTGTTTTTTTCCGAAACAATATGTATCCACTGGTGACATTTGCATGTGTGTTCTTTTCCTAAACCACATTGATCTACTTGTGACATTGCATGTGTGAGTTTTTCGTAAACCACATTGATCCACTAGTGTCATTACATGTGTGTTCTTTTCCTGAACCACATGGATCCATTGGTGTCACTGCATGTGTATTCTTTTCCTAAACCACATGGATCCGCTTGTGACATAACATGTGTGTTCTTTTCATAAACCACATGGATCCACTCATGACATTACATGTGTTTTATTTTCCTAAACTACATGGATCCACTAGGGACATTGCATGTGTGTTCTTTTCCTAAACAACATTGATCCAATAGAGTCATTGCATGTGTGTTCTTTTCCTAAACCACATGGATCCTCTAGCGTCATTGGATGTGTTTTCTTTTCCTAAACGACATGTATCCACTGGTGACATTTGCACGTATGTTCTTTTCCTAAACCACATTGATCTACTTGTGACATTGCATGTGTGTATTTTTTCGTAAACCACATTGATCCATTAGTGTCATTGCATGTGTGTTCTTTTCCTGAACCACGTGGATCCATTGGTTTCATTCCATGTGTGTTCTTTTCCTAAACCACATGGATCCACTTGAGGCATTGCATGTGTGTTCATTTCCAAAACCATATTGATCCACTAGTGACATTTGCATGCGTGTTTTTTCCTAAACCACATGGATCCACCAGTGACATTGCATGTGTGTTCTTTTCCTAAACCACATGGATCCACTAGTGACATTGCATGTGTGTTCTTTTCCTGAACCACATGGATCAACTAGAGTCCTTGCATGTGTATTCTTTTCCTAAACCACATGGATCCACTAGAGTCGTTGCATGTGTGCTGTTTTCCTAAACCACATGTATCCCCTGGTGACATTTTCATGTTTGTTCTTTTCCTAAACCACATTTATCTACTTGTGACATTGCATGTGTGTTATTTTCCTAAACTACATGGATCCAATAGTGCCATTGCATGTGTTTTCTTTTCCTGAACCACATGGATCCACTGGTGTCATTGCATGCGTGTTTTTCCTAAACCACATGGATCCACTTGAGGCATTGCATGTGTATTCTTTTCTGAAACCACATTGATCCACTGGTGACATTTGCATGTGTGTTCTTTTCCATAACTACATTGATCCACTAGTGACATTGCATGTGTGTTCTTTTCCTGAACCACATGGATCCATTGGTTTCATTCCATGTGTGTTCTTTTCCTAAACCACATGGATCCACTTGAGGCATTGCATGTGTGTTCATTTCCAAAACCACATTGATCCACTAGTGACATTTGCATGTGTGTTTTTCCTAAACCACATGGATCCACTAGTGACATTGCATGTGTGTTCTTTTCCTAAACCAGAGGGATCCACTGGTGACATTGCATGTGTGTTCTTTTCCTAAACCACATGGATCCACTAGTGACATTGCATGTGTGTTCTTTTCCTGAACCACATGGATCAACTAGAGTCCTTGCATGTGTGTTCTTTTCCTAAACCATATTGATCCACTAGACTCATTGCATGTGTGTTCTTTTCCGAAACCACATTGATCCACTTGAGTCATTGCATGTGTGTTCTTTTCCTAAACCACATGGATCTACTTGTGACATTGCATGTGTGCTCTTTTCCTAAACCACATGGATCCACCAGTGACATTGCATGTGTGTTCTTTTCCTAAACCACATGGATCCACTTGTGACATTGCATGTGTGTTCTTTTCCTAAGCCACATTGATCTACTAGAGTCATTGCATGTGTGTTATTTTCCTAAACCACATGGATCCACTAGAGTCATTGCATGTGTGCTGTTTTCCTAAAGCACATGTATCCACTGGTGACATTTTCATGTTTGTTCTTTTCCTAAACCACATTTATCTACTTGTGACATTGCATGTATGTTATCTTCCTGTACCACATTGGTCCACTAGTGCCATTACATGTGTGTTCTTTTCCTGAACCACATGGATCCACTGGTGTCATTGCATGCATGTTTTTCCTAAACCACATAGATCCACTTGAGGCATTGCATGTGTATTCTTTTTCGAAACCACACTGATCCACTGGTGACATTTGCATGTGTGTTCTTTTCCTTAACTACATGGATCCACTAGTGACATTGCATGTCTGTTCATTTCCAGAACCACATGGATCCACTAGAGTCATTGCATGTGTGTTATATTTCTAAACCGCATTGATCCACTATAGTCATTACATGTGTGTTCTTCTCCTAAATGACATGTATCCACTCGTGACATTTGCATGTGTGTTCTTTTCCTAAACCACATTGATCTACTTGTGACATTGCATCTGTGTTTTTTCGTAAACCACATTGATCCACTAGTGTCATTAAATGTGTGTTATTTTCCTAAACCACATGGATCCACTAGATTCATTGCATGGGTGTTCTTTTCCTAAACCACATCGATCCACTAGAGTCATTGCATGTGTGTTCTTTTCCTAAACCACATGGATCCACTAGAGTCATTGAATGTGTGTTCTTGTCCTAAACGACATGTATCCACTAGTGACATTTGCATGTGTGTTGTTTTCCTAAACCACATTGATCTACTTGTGACATTGCATGTGTGTGTTTTTTGTAAACCACATTGATCCACTAGTGTCATTACATGTGCGTTCTTTTCCTGAACCACATGGATCCACTGGTGTCATTGCATGTGTGTTCTTTTCCTAAACCACATGGATCCACTATTGTATGTGTGTTCTTTTCCGAAACGATATGTATCCACTGGTGACATTTGCATGTGTGTTCTTTTCCTAAACCACATTGATCTACTTGTGACATTGCATGTGTGAGTTTTTCGTAAACCACATTGATCCACTAGTGTCATTACATGTGTGTTCTTTTCCTGAACCACATGGATCCATTGGTGTCACTGCATGTGTGTTCTTTTCCTAAACCACATGGATCCGCTTGTGACATTACATGTGTGTTCTTTTCTTAAACCACATGGATCCACTCATGACATTACATGTGTTTTATTTTCCTAAACTACATGGATCCACTAGGGACATTGCATGTGTGTTCTTTTCCTAAACCACATTGATCCAATAGAGTCATTGCATGTGTGTTCTTTTCCTAAACCACATGGATCCTCTAGCGTCATTGGATGTGTGTTCTTTTCCTAAACGACATGTATCCACTGGTGACATTTGCACATATGTTCTTTTCCTAAACCACATTGATCTACTTGTGACATTGCATGTGTGTATTTTTTTCGTAAACCACATTGATCCATTAGTGTCATTGCATGTGTGTTCTTTTCCTGAACCACGTGGATCCATTGGTTTCATTCCATGTGTGTTCTTTTCCTAAACCACATGGATCCACTTGAGGCATTGCATGTGTGTTCATTTCCAAAACCACATTGATCCACTAGTGACATTTGCATGCGTGTTTTTTCCTAAACCACATGGATCCACCAGTGACATTGCATGTGTGTTCTTTTCCTAAACCAGATGGATCCACTGGTGACATTGCATGTGTGTTCTTTTCCTAAACCACATGGATCCAGTAGTGACATTGTATGTGTGTTCTTTTCCTGAACCACATGGATCAACTAGAGTCCTTGCACGTGTATTCTTTTCCTAAACCACATGGATCCACTAGAGTCGTTGCATGTGTGCTGTTTTCCTAAACCACATGTATCCACTGGTGACATTTTCATGTTTGTTCTTTTCCTAAACCACATTTATCTACTTGTGACATTGCATGTGTGTTATTTTCCTAAACTACATGGATCCAATAGTGCCATTGCATGTGTGTTCTTTTCCTGAACCACATGGATCCACTGGTGTCATTGCATGCGTGTTTTTCCTAAACCACATGGATCCACTTGAGGCATTGCATGTGTATTCTTTTCCGAAAACACATTGATCCACTGGTGACATTTGCATGTGTGTTCTTTTCCTTAACTACATGGATCCACTAGTGACATTGCATGTCTGTTCATTTCCAGAACCACATGGATCCACTAGAGTCATTGCATGTCTGTTCTTTTTCTAAACCGTATTGATCCACTATAGTCATTACATGTGTGTTCTTTTCCTAAATGACATGTATCCACTCGTGACATTTGCATGTGTGTTCTTTTCCTAAACCACATTGATTTACTTGTGACATTGCATCTGTGTTTTTTCGTATACCACATTGATCCACTAATGTCATTGAATGTGTGTTATTTTTCTAAACCACATGGATCCACTAGAGTCATTGCATGGGTGTTCTTTTCCTAAACCACATCGATTCACTAGAGTCATTGCATGTGTGTTCTTTTCCTAAACCACATGGATCCACTAGAGTCATTGGATGTGTGTTCTTTTCCTAAACGACATGTATCCACTGGTAACATTTGCATCTGTGTTGTTTTCCTAAACCACATTGATCTACTTGTGACATTGCATATGTGTGTTTTTTGTAGACCAGATTGATCCACTAGTGTCATAACATGTGTGTTCTTTTCCTGAACCACATGGATCCATTGGTGTCACTACATGTGTGTTCTTTTCCTAAACCACATGGATCCACTATAGTCATTGTATGTGTGTTCTTTTCCTGAACGATATGTATCCACCGGTGACATTTGCATGTGTGTTCTTTTCCTAAACCACATTGATCTACTTGTGACATTGCATGTGTGTGTTTTTCGTAAACCACATTGCTCCACTAGTGTCATTACATGTGTGTTCTTTTCCTGAACCACATGGATCCATTGGTGTCACTGCATGTGTGTTCTTTTCCTAAACCACATGGATCCGCTTGTGACATTACATGTGTGTTCTTTTCTTAAACCACATGGATCCACTCATGACATTACATGTGTTTTATTTTCCTAAACTACATGGATCCACTAGGGACATTGCATGTGTGTTCTTTTCCTAAACCACATTGATCCAATAGAGTCATTGCATGTGTGTTCTTTTCCTAAACCACATGGATCCTCTAGCGTCATTGGATGTGTGTTCTTTTCCTAAACGACATGTATCCTCTGGTGACATTTGCACGTATGTTGTTTTCCTAAACCACATTGATCTACCAGTGACATTGCATGTGTGTATTTTTCCGTAAACCACATTGATCCACTAGTGTCATTGCATTGTGTTCTTTTCCTAAACCACATGGATCCATTGGTTTCATTCCATGTGTGTTCTTTTCCTAAACCACATGGATCCACTGGAGGCATTGCATGTGTGTTCATTTCCAAAACCACATTGATCCACTAGTGACATTTGCATGTGTGTTTTTTCCTAAGCACATGGATCCACTAGTGACATTGCATGTGTGTTCTTTTCCTAAACCAGATGGATCCACTAGTGACATTGCATGTGTGTTCTTTTCCTAAACCACATGGATCCACTAGTGACATTGCATGTGTGTTCTTTTCCTGAACCACATGGATCAACTAGATTCCTTGCAAGTGGGTTCTTTTCCTAAACCACATTGATCCACTAGACTCATTGCATGTGTGTTCTTTTCCTAATCCACATTGATCCACTAGATTCATTGCATGTGTGTTCTTTTCCTAAACCACATGGATCCACTTGTGACATTGCATGTGTGCTCTTTTCCTAAACCACATGGATCCACCAGTGACATTGCATGTGTGTTCTTATCCTAAACCACATGGATCCACTTGTGACATTGCATGTGTGTTCTTTTCCTAAACCACATGGCTCCACTAGAGTCATTGCATGTGTGTTGTTTTCCTAAACCACATGTATCCACTGGTGACATTTTCATGTTTGTTCTTTTCCTAAACCAGATTTATCTACTTGTGACATTGCATGTGTGTTATTTTCCTGTACCACATTGGTCCACTAGTGTCGTTGCATGTGTGTTCATTTCCTGAACCACATGGATCCACTGGTGTCGTTGCATGCGTGTTTTTCCTAAACCACATGTATCCACTTGAGGCATTGCATGTGTGTTCTTTTCCGAAACCACATTGATCCACTGGTGACATTTGCATGTGTGTTCTTTTCCTTAACTACATGAATCCACTAGTGACATTGCATGTGTGTTCATTTCCAGAACCACATGGATCCACTAGATTCATTGCATGTGTGTTATTTTCCTAAACCGCATTGAGCCACTATAGTCATTATATGTGTGTTCTTTTCCTAAATGACATGTATCCACTCGTGACATTTGCATGGATGTTCTTTTCCTAAACCACATTTATTTAATTGTGACATTGCACCTGTGTTTTTTCGTAAACCACATTGATCCACTAGTGTCATTGAATGTGTGTTCTTTTCCTAAACCACATGGTTCCACTAGAGTCATTACATGGATGTTCTTTTCCTAAACCACATTGATCCAGTAGAGTCATTGCATATGTGTTCTTTTCCTAAACCACATGGATCCACTAGAGTCATTGGATGTGTGTTGTTTTCCTAAACGACATGTATCCACTAGTGACATCTGCATGTGTGTTGTTTTCCTAAACCACATTGATCTACTTGTGACATTGCATGTGTGTGTTTTTTGTAAACCACATTGATCCACTAGTGTCATTACATGTGTGTTCTTTTCCTGAACCACACGGATCCACTGCTGTCATTGCATGAGTGTTCTTTTCCTAAACCACATGGATCCACTATAGTGATTGTATGCGCGTTCTTTTCCTAAACGATATGTATGCACTAGTGACATTTGCATGTGTGTTGTTTTCCTAAACCACATTCATCTACTTGTGACATTGCATGTGTGTGTTTTTCGTAAACCACATTGATCTACTAGTGTCATTACAAGTGTGTTCTTTTCCTGAACCACATGGATCCACTGGTGTCATGGCATGTGTGTTCTTTTCCTAAACCACATTGATCCACTAATGTCATTACATGTGTGTTCTTTTCCTGAACCACATGGATCCACTGGTGTCATTGCATGTGTGTTCTTTTCATCAACCACATGGATCCACTCTAGTTATTGTATGTGTGTTCTTTTCCTAAACGATATGTATCCACTGGTGATATTTGCATGTGCGTTCTTTTCGTAAACCACATAGATCTACATGTGACATTGCATGTGTGTGTTTTTCGTAAACCACATTGATCTACTAGTGTCATTACATGTGTGTTCTTTTCCTAAACCACATGGATCCACTGGCGTCATTGCATGTGTGCTCTTTTCCTAAACCACATGGATCCACTTGTGACATTGCATGTGTGTTATTTTCTTAAACCACATGGATCCACTCGTGAGATTGCATGTGCATTCTTTTCCGGAACTACATGGATCCACTAGTGACATTCCATGTGCGTTCTTTTCCTAAACCACGTTGATCCACTAGAGTCATTGCATGTGTGTTCTTTTCCTAAACCACATGGATCCGCTAGCGTCATTGGATGTGTGTTCTTTTCCTAAACGACATGTATCCACTGGAGACATTTGCACGTGTGTTCTTTTCCTAAACCACATTGATCTACTTGTGACATTGCATGTGTGTATTTTTCTTAAACCACATTGATCCACTAGTGTCATTGCATGTGTGTTCTATTGCTGAACCACATGGATCCACTTGAGGCATTACATGTGTGTTCATTTCGAAAACTACATTGATCCACTAGTGACATTTGCATGTGTGAGAATTTTTCCTAAGCCACATTGACCCACTGGTGACATTGCATGTGTGTTATTTTCCTAAACCAAATGGATCCACTGGTGACATTGCATGTGTGTTCTTTTTCTAAAACACACGGATCCACTAGTGACATTGCATGTGTGTTCTTTTCCTGAACCACATGGATCCACTAGAGTCATTGCATGTGTGTTCTTTTCCTAAACCACATTGATCTACTAGTCTCATTGCATGTGTGTTCTTTTACTAAACCACATTGATCCACTAGAGTCATTGCATGTGTGTTCTTTTCCTAAACCACATGGATCAACTTGTGACATTGCATGTGTGCTATTTTCCTAAACCACATGGATCCACCAGTGACATTGCAAGGGTGTTCTTTTCTAAACAATATGGATCCACTTGTGACATTGCATGTGTGTTATTTACCTGAAGTAGATGGATCCACTAGAGTCATTGCATGTGTGTTCTTTTCCTAAACTACATGGATCCACTAGAGTCATTGCAAGTGTGTTCTTTTCCTAAACTACATGGATCCACTGTTGACATTGCATGTGTGTTCTTTTTCTAAACTACATTGTTCCCCTAGAGTCATTGCATGTGTATTATTTTTCTAAACCACATGGATCCACTAGAGTCATTGGATGTGTGTTCTTTTCCTAAACGACATGTATCCACTAGTGAAAGCTGCATGTGTGTTGTTTTCCTAAACAAAATTGATCTACTTGTGACATTGCATGTGTGTGTTTTTTGTAAACCACATGGATCCACTTGTGACATTACATGTGTGTTATTTTCTTAAACCACATGGATCCACTCATGACATTACATGTGTTTTATTTTCCTAAACTACATGGATCCACTAGGGACATTGCATGTGTGTTCTTTTCCTCCACCACATTGATCCACTAGAGTCATTGCATGTGTGTTCTTTTCCTAAACCACATGGATCCGCTAGCGTCATTGCATGTGTGTTCTTTTCCTAAACCACATGGATCCACTTGTGACATTGCATGTGTGTTCTTTTCCTAAACCAGAGAGATCCACTAGAGTCATTGCATGTGTGTTCCTTTCCTAAATCACATTTATCCACTAGAGTCATTGCATGTGTGTTCTTTTCCTAAACCACATTGATCCACTAGAGTCATTGCATGTGTGTTCTTTTCCTAAACCACATGGATCCGCTAGCGTCATTGGATGTGTGTTCTTTTCCTAAACGACATGTATCCACTGGTGACATTTGCACGTATGTTGTTTTCCTAAACCACATTGATCTACCAGTGACATTGCATGTGTGTATTTTTCCGTAAACCACATTGATCCACTAGTGTCATTGCATTGTGTTCTTTTCCTAAACCACATGGATCCACTAGTGACACTTGCATGTGTGCTTTTCCTAAACCACATGGATCCAGTAGTGACATTGCATGTGTGTTCTTTTCCTAAACCAGTTGGATCCACTGGTGACATTGCATGTGTTCTTTTCTTAAACCACATGGATCCACTAGTGACATTGCATGTGTGTTCTTTTCCTGAACCACATGGATCAACTAGAGTCCTTGCATGTGTGTTCTTTTCCTAAACCACATTGATCCACTAGACTCATTGCATGTGTGTTCTTTTCCTAAACCACATTGATCCACTAGACTCATTGCATGTGTGTTCTTTTCCTAAACCACATGGATCCACTTGTGACATTGCATGTGTGCTCTTTTCCTAAACAACATGGATCCACCAGTGACATTGCATGTGTGATCTTTTCCTAAACCACATGGATCCACTTGTGACATTGGATGTGTGTTCTTTTCCTAAGCCACATTGATCTACTAGAGTCATTGCATGTGTGTTATTTTCCTAAACCACATGGATGCACTAGAGTCATTGCATGTGTGTTATTTTCCTAAACTACATGTATCCACTAGTGACATTTTCATGTTTGTTTTTTCCTAAACCACATTTATCTACTTGTGGCATTGCATGTGTGTTATTTTCCTGTACCACATTAGTCCACTAGTGCCATTGCATGTGTGTTCTTTTCCTGAACCACATGGATCCACTGGTGTCATTGTATGCGTGTTTTTCCTAAACCACATGGATCCACTTGAGGCATTGCATGTGTGTTCTTTTTCGAAACCACATTGATCCACTGGTGACATTTGCATGTGTCTTGTTTTCCTTAACTACATGGATCCACTAGTTGCATTGCATGTGTGTTCATTTCCATAACCAGATGGATCCACTAGAGTCATTGCATGTGTGTTCTTTTCCTAAACCTCATTGATCCACTATAGTCATTACATGTGTGTTCTTTTCCTAAACGACATGTATCCACTCGTGACATTTGCATGTGTGTTCTTTTATTAAACCACATTCATCTACTTGTGACATTGCATCTGTGTTTTTTCGTAAACCACATTGATCCACTAGTGCCATTGAATGTGTGTTCTTTTCCTAAACCAGATGGTTCCACTAGAGTCATTGCGTGGGTGTTCTTTTTCTAAACCACATTGATCCACTGGAGTCATTGCATGTGTGTTCTTTTCTTAAACCACATGGATCCACTAGAGTCATTGGATGTGTGTTTTTTTCCTAAACGACATGTATCCACTGGTGACATTTGCATGTGTGTTGTTTTCCTAAACCACATTGATCTACTTGTGACATTGCATGTGTGTGTTTTTCGTAAACCACATTGATCTACTAGTGTCATTACATGTGTGTTCTTTTCCTGAACCACATGGATCCACCGGTGTCATTGCATGTGTGTTCTTTTCCTAAACCACATTGATCCACTAATTTCATTACATGTGTGTTCTTTTCCTGAACCACATGGATCCACTCGTGTCATTACATGTGTGTTCTTTTCCTAACCCACATGGATCCACTGTAGTCATTGTATGTGTGTTCTTTTCCTAAACGATATGTATCCACTGGTGACATTTGCATGTGTGTTCTTTTCGTAAACCACATTGATCTACTTGTGACATTGCATGTGTGTGTTTTTCGTAAACCACATTGATCTACTAGTGTCATTACATGTGTGTTCTTTTCCTGAACCACATGGATCCACTAGTGTCATTGCATGTGTGCTCTTTTCCTAAACCACATGGATCCACTTGTGAGATTGCATGTGTGTTCTTTTCTTAAACCACATGGATCCACTCGTGACATTGCATGTGCGTTCTTTTCCTGAACTACATGGATCCACTGGTGACATTGCACGTGCGTTCTTTTCCTAAACCACATTGATCCACTAGAGTCATTGCATGTGTGTTCTTTTCCTAAACCACATGGATCCGCTAGCGTCATTTCTTTTCCTAAATGACATGTATCCACTTGAGACATTTGCACGTGTGTTCTTTTCCTAAACCACATTCATCTAGTTGTGACATTTCATGTGTGTATTTTTCTTAAACCACATTGATCCACTAGTGTCATTGAATGTGTGTTCTATTGCTGAACCACATGGATCCACTGGTGTCATTGCATGTGTGTTGTTTTCCTAAACCACTTGGATCCACTCGAGGCATTACATGTGTGTTTATTTCCAAAACTACATTGATCCACTAGTGACATTTGCATGTGTGTTCTTTTCCTAAACCACATTGATCCACTAGTGACATTGCATGTGTGTTGTTTTCCTAAACCATATGGATCCATTGGTGACATTGCATGTTTGTTCTTTTTCTAAAACACACGAATCCACTAGTGACATTGCATGTGTGTTCTTTTCCTGAACCACATGGATCCACTTGAGTCATTGCATGTGTGTTCTTTTCCTAAACCACATTGATCCACTAGTCTCATTGCATGTGTGTTCTTTAGTAAACCACATTAATCCACTAGAGTCATTGCATCTGTGTTCTTTTCCTAAACCACATGGATCAACTTTTGACATTGCATGTGTGCTATTTTCCTAAACCACATGGATCCACCGGTGACATTGCAAGTGTGTTCTTTTCTAAACAATATGGATCCACTGGTGACATTGCATGTGTGTTCTTTTCCTTAACTACATGAATCCACTAGTGACATTGCATGTGTGTTCATTTCCAGAACCACATGGATCCACTAGATTCATTGCATGTGTGTTATTTTCCTAAACTACATGGATCCACTGGTGACATTGGATGTGTGTTCTTTTTCTAAACCACATTGTTCCACTAGAGTCATTGCATGTGTATTGTTTTTCTAAACCACATGGATCCACTAGAGTCATTGTATGTGTGTTCTTTTCCTAAACGATATGCATCCACTGCTGACATTTGCATGTGTGTTCTTTTTCTAAACCACATTGATCTACTTGTGACATTGCATGTGTGTGTTTTTCGTAAACCACATTGATCCACTAGTGTCATTACATTTTTGTTCTTTTCATGAACCACATGGATCCACTGGTGTCACTGTATGTGTGTTCTTTTCCTAAACCACATGGATCCACTTGTGACATTACATGTGTGTTCTTTTCTTAAACCACATGGATCCACTCATGACATTACATGTATTTTATTTACCTAAACTACATGGGTCCACTAGGGACATTGCATGTGTGTTCTTTTCCTAAACCACATTGTTCCACTAGAGTCATTGCATGTGTGTTCTTTAGCTAAACCACATGGATCCGCTAGCGTCATTGGATGTGTGTTCTTTTCCTAAACGACATGTATCCACTGGTGACATTTGCACGTATGTTCTTTTCCTAAACCACATTGATCTACTTGTGACATTGCATGTGTGTATATTTTCGTAAACCACATTGATCCACAAGTGTCATTGCATGTGTGTTCTTTTCCTGAACCACATGGATCCATTGGTTTCATTCCATGTGTGTTCTTTTCCTAAACCACATGGATCCACTTGAGGCATTGCATGTGTCTTCATTTCCAAAACCACATGGATCCACTAGTGACACTTGCATGTGTTTTTTCCTAAACCACATGGATCCACTAGTGACATTGCATGTGTGTTCTTTTCCTAAACCAGATGGATCCACTGGTGACATTGCATGTGTGTTCTTTTCCTAAAACACACGAATCCACTAGTGACATTGCATGTGTGTTCTTTTCCTGAACCACATGGATCCACTAGAGTCATTGCATGTGTGTTCTTTTCCTAAACCACATTGATCCACTAGTCTCATTGCATGTGTGTTCTTTAGTAAACCACATTAATCCACTAGAGTCATTGCATCTGTGTTCTTTTCCTAAACGACATGGATCAACTTTTGACATTGCATGTGTGCTATTGTCCTAAACCACATGGATCCACCGGTGACATTGCAAGTGTGTTCTTTTCTAAACAATATGGATCCACTGGTGACATTGCATGTGTGTTCTTTACCTGAACCAGATGGATCCACTGGAGTCATTGCATGTGTGTTCTTTTCCTAAACCACATGGATCCACTTGTGACATTGCATGTGTGTTCTTTTCCTAAACCACAGAGACCCACTAGAGTCATTGCATGTGTGTTCCTTTCCTAAATCACATTTATCCACTAGAGTCCTTGCATGTGTGTTCTTTTCCTAAACCACATTGATCCACTAGAGTCATTGCATGTGTGTTCTTTTCCTAAACCACATGGATCCGCTAGCGTCATTGGATGTGTGTTCTTTTCCTAAACGATATGTATCCACTAGTGACATTTGCACTTATGTTCTTTTCCTAAACCACATTGATCTACTTGTGACATTGCATGTGTGTATATTTTCGTACACCACATTGATCTACTAGTGTCATTGCATGTGTGTTCTTTTCCTGAACCACATGGATCCATTGGTTTCATTCAATGTGTGTTCTTTTCCTAAACCACATGGATCCACTTGAGGCATTGCATTGTGTGTTCATTTCCAAAACCACATTGATCCACTAGTGACACTTGCATGTGTGCTTTTCCTAAACCACATGGATCCAGTAGTGACATTGCATGTCTGTTCTTTTCCTAAACCAGTTGGATCCACTGGTGACATTGCATGTGTGTTCTTTTCTTAAACCACATGGATCCACTAGTGACATTGCATGTGTGTTCTTTTCCTGAACCACATGGATCAACTAGAGTCCTTGCATGTGTGTTCTTTTCCTAAACCACATTGATCCACTAGACTCATTGCATGTGCGTTCTTTTCCTAAACCACATTGATCCACTAGACTCATTGCATGTGTGTTCTTTTCCTAAACCACATGGATCCACTTGTGACATTGCATGTGTGCTCTTTTCCTAAACAACATGGATCCACCAGTGACATTGCATGTGTGATCTTTTCCTAAACCACATGGATCCACTTGTGACATTGGATGTGTGTTCTTTTCCTAAGCCACATTGATCTACTAGAGTCATTGCATGTGTGTTATTTTCCTAAACCACATGGATCCACTAGAGTCATTGCATGTGTGTTATTTTCCTAAACTACATGTATCCACTAGTGACATTTTCATGTTTGTTTTTTCCTAAACCACATTTATCTACTTGTGGCATTGCATGTGTGTTATTTTCCTGTACCACATTAGTCCACTAGTGCCATTGCATGTGTGTTCTTTTCCTGAACCACATGGATCCACTGGTGTCATTGTATGCGTGTTTTTCCTAAACCACATGGATCCACTTGAGGCATTGCATGCGTGTTCTTTTTCGAAACCACATTGATCCACTGGTGACATTTGCATGTGTCTTGTTTTCCTTAACTACATGGATCCACTAGTTGCATTGCATGTGTGTTCATTTCCATAACCAGATGTATTCACTTGAGTCATTGCATGTGTGTTTTTTTCCTAAACCTCATTGATCCACTATAGTCATTACATGTGTGTTCTTTTCCTAAATGACATGTATCCACTCGTGACATTTGCATGTGTGTTCTTTTATTAAACCACATTCATCTACTTGTGACATTGCATCTGTGTTTTTTCGTAAACAACATTGATCCACTAGTGTCATTGAATGTGTGTTCTTTTCCTAAACCAGATGGTTCCACTAGAGTCATTGCGTGGGTGTTCTTTTTCTAAACCACATTGATCCACTAGAGTCATTGCATGTGTGTTCTTTTCTTAAACCACATGGATCCACTAGAGTCATTGGATGTGTGTTGTTTTCCTAAACGACATGTATCCACTGGTGACATTTGCATGTGTGTTGTTTTCCTAAACCACATTGATCTACTTGTGACATTGCATGTGTGTGTTTTTCGTAAACCACATTGATCTACTAGTGTCATTACATGTGTGTTCTTTTCCTGAACCACATGGATCCACCGGTGTCATTGCATGTGTGTTCTTTTCCTAAACCACATTGATCCACTAATTTCATTACATGTGTGTTCTTTTCCTGAACCACATGGATCCACTCGTGTCATTACATGTGTGTTCTTTTCCTAAACCACATGGATCCACTGTAGTCATTGTATGTGTGTTCTTTTCCTAAACGATATGTATCCACTGGTGACATTTGCATGTGTGTTCTTTTCGTAAACCACATTGATCTACTTGTGACATTGCATGTGTGTGTTTTTCGTAAACCACATTGATCTACTAGTGTCATTACATGTGTGTTCTTTTCCTGAACCACATGGATCCACTAGTGTCATTGCATGTGTGCTCTTTTCCTAAACCACATGGATCCACTTGTGAGATTGCATGTGTGTTCTTTTCTTAAACCACATGGATCCACTCGTGACATTGCATGTGCGTTCTTTTCCTGAACTACATGGATCCACTGGTGACATTGCACGTGCGTTCTTTTCCTAAACCACATTGATCCACTAGAGTCATTGCATGTGTGTTCTTTTCCTAAACCACATGGATCCGCTAGCGTCATTTCTTTTCCTAAATGACATGTATCCACTTGAGACATTTGCACGTGTGTTCTTTTCCTAAACCACATTGATCTAGTTGTGACATTTCATGTGTGTATTTTTCTTAAACCACATTGATCCACTAGTGTCATTGAATGTGTGTTCTATTGCTGAACCACATGGATCCACTGGTGTCATTGCATGTGTGTTGTTTTCCTAAACCACTTGGATCCACTTGAGGCATTACATGTGTGTTTATTTCCAAAACTACATTGATCCACTAGTGACATTTGCATGTGTGTTCTTTTCCTAAACCACATTGATCCACTAGTGACATTGCATGTGTGTTGTTTTCCTAAACCATATGGATCCATTGGTGACATTGCATGTTTGTTCTTTTTCTAAAACACACGAATCCACTAGTGACATTGCATGTGTGTTCTTTTCCTGAACCACATGGATCCACTGGAGTCATTGCATGTGTGTTCTTTTCCTAAACCACATTGATCCACTAGTCTCATTGCATGTGTGTTCTTTAGTAAACCACATTAATCCACTAGAGTCATTGCATCTGTGTTCTTTTCCTAAACCACATGGATCAACTTTTGACATTGCATGTGTGCTATTTTCCTAAACCACATGGATCCACCGGTGACATTGCAAGTGTGTTCTTTTCTAAACAATATGGATCCACTGGTGACATTGCATGTGTGTTCTTTTCCTTAACTACATGAATCCACTAGTGACATTGCATGTGTGTTCATTTCCAGAACCACATGGATCCACTAGATTCATTGCATGTGTGTTATTTTCCTAAACTACATGGATCCACTGGTGACATTGGATGTGTGTTCTTTTTCTAAACCACATTGTTCCACTAGAGTCATTGCATGTGTATTGTTTTTCTAAACCACATGGATCCACTAGAGTCATTGTATGTGTGTTCTTTTCCTAAACGATATGCATCCACTGCTGACATTTGCATGTGTGTTCTTTTTCTAAACCACATTGATCTACTTGTGACATTGCATGTGTGTGTTTTTCGTAAACCACATTGATCCACTAGTGTCATTACATTTTTGTTCTTTTCCTGAACCACATGGATCCACTGGTGTCACTGTATGTGTGTTCTTTTCCTAAACCACATGGATCCACTTGTGACATTACATGTGTGTTCTTTTCTTAAACCACATGGATCCACTCATGACATTACATGTATTTTATTTACCTAAACTACATGGGTCCACTAGGGACATTGCATGTGTGTTCTTTTCCTAAACCACATTGTTCCACTAGAGTCATTGCATGTGTGTTCTTTACCTAAACCACATGGATCCGCTAGCGTCATTGGATGTGTGTTCTTTTCCTAAACGACATGTATCCACTGGTGACATTTGCACGTATGTTCTTTTCCTAAACCACATTGATCTACTTGTGACATTGCATGTGTGTATATTTTCGTAAACCACATTGATCCACAAGTGTCATTGCATGTGTGTTCTTTTCCTGAACCACATGGATCCATTGGTTTCATTCCATGTGTGTTCTTTTCCTAAACCACATGGATCCACTTGAGGCATTGCATGTGTCTTCATTTCCAAAACCACATGGATCCACTAGTGACACTTGCGTGTGTTTTTTCCTAAACCACATGGATCCACTAGTGACATTGCATGTGTGTTCTTTTCCTAAACCAGATGGATCCACTGGTGACATTGCATGTGTGTTCTTTTCCTAAAACACACGAATCCACTAGTGACATTGCATGTGTGTTCTTTTCCTGAACCACATGGATCCACTAGAGTCATTGCATGTGTGTTCTTTTCCTAAACCACATTGATCCACTAGTCTCATTGCATGTGTGTTCTTTAGTAAACCACATTAATCCACTAGAGTCATTGCATCTGTGTTCTTTTCCTAAACGACATGGATCAACTTTTGACATTGCATGTGTGCTATTTTCCTAAACTACATGGATCCACCGGTGACATTGCAAGTGTGTTCTTTTCTAAACAATATGGATCCACTGGTGACATTGCATGTGTGTTCTTTACCTGAACCAGATGGATCCACTGGAGTCATTGCATGTGTGTTCTTTTCCTAAACAACATGGATCCACTAGAGTCATTGCAAGTGTGTTATTTTCCTAAACTACATGGATCCACTGGTGACATTGGATGTGTGTTCTTTTTCTAAACCACATTGTTCCACTAGAGTCATTGCATGTGTATTGTTTTTCTAAACCACATGGATCCACTAGAGTCATTGTATGTGTGTTCTTTTCCTAAACGATATGCATCCACTGCTGACATTTGCATGTGTGTTCTTTTTCTAAACCACATTGATCTACTTGTGACATTGCATGTGTGTGTTTTTCGTAAACCACATTGATCCACTACTGCCATTACATTTTTGTTCTTTTTCTGAACCACATGGATCCACTGGTGTCACTGTATGTGTGTTCTTTTCCTAAACCACATGGATCCACTTGTGACATTACATGTGTGTTCTTTTCTTAAACCACATGGATCCACTCATGACATTACATGTGTTTTATTTACCTAAACTACATGGGTCCACTAGGGACATTGCATGTGTGTTCTTTTCCTAAACCACATTGTTCCACTAGAGTCATTGCATGTGTGTTCTTTACCTAAACCACATGGATCCGCTAGCGTCATTGGATGTGTGTTCTTTTCCTAAACGACATGTATCCACTGGTGACATTTGCATGTATGTTCTTTTCCTAAACCACATTGATCTACTTGTGACATTGCATGTGTGTATATTTTCGTAAACCACATTGATCCACAAGTGTCATTGCATGTGTGTTCTTTTCCTGAACCACATGGATCCATTGGTTTCATTCCATGTGTGTTCTTTTCCTAAACCACATGGATCCACTTGAGGCATTGCATGTGTCTTCATTTCCAAAACCACATGGATCCACTAGTGACACTTGCATGTATTTTTTCCTAAACCACATGGATCCACTAGTGACATTGCATGTGTGTTCTTTTCCTAAACCAGATGGATCCACTGGTGACATTGCATGTGTGTTCTTTTCCTAAAACATACGAATCCACTAGTGACATTGCATGTGTGTTCTTTTCCTGAACCACATGGATCCACTAGAGTCATTGCATGTGTGTTCTTTTCCTAAACCACATTAATCCACTAGTCTCATTGAATGTGTGTTCTTTAGTAAACCACATTAATCCACTAGAGTCATTGCATCTGTGTTCTTTTCCTAAACGACATGGATCAACTTTTGACATTGCATGTGTGCTATTTTCCTAAACCACATGGATCCACCGGTGACATTGCAAGTGTGTTCTTTTCTAAACAATATGGATCCACTGGTGACATTGCATGTGTGTTCTTTACCTGAACCAGATGGATCCACTGGAGTCATTGCATGTGTGTTCTTTTCCTAAACAACATGGATCCACTAGAGTCATTGCAAGTGTGTTCTTTTCCTAAACTACATGGATCCACTGGTGACATTGGATGTGTGTTCTTTTTCTAAACCACATTGTTCCACTAGAGTCATTGCATGTGTATTGTTTTTCTAAACCACATGGATCCACTAGAGTCATTGTATGTGTGTTCTTTTCCTAAACGATATGTATCCACTGCTGACATTTGCATGTGTGTTCTTTTTCTAAACCACATTGATCTACTTGTGACATTGCATGTGTGTGTTTTTCGTAAACCACATTGATCCACTAGTGCCATTACATTTTTGTTCTTTTCCAGAACCACATGGATCCACTATGTGTCACTGTATGTGTGTTCTTTTCCTAAACCACATGGATCCACTTGTGACATTACATGTGTGTTCTTTTCTTAAACCACATGGATCCACTCATGACATTACATGTATTTTATTTACCTAAACTACATGGGTCCACTAGGGACATTGCATGTGTGTTCTTTTCCTAAACCACATTGTTCCACTAGAGTCATTGCATGTGTGTTCTTTACCTAAACCACATGGATCCGCTAGCGTCATTGGATGTGTGTTCTTTTCCTAAACGACATGTATCCACTGGTGACATTTGCACGTATGTTCTTTTCCTAAACCACATTGATCTACTTGTGACATTGCATGTGTGTATATTTTCGTAAACCACATTGATCCACAAGTGTCATTGCATGTGTGTTCTTTTCCTGAACCACATGGATCCATTGGTTTCATTCCATGTGTGTTCTTTTCCTAAACCACATGGATCCACTTGAGGCATTGCATGTGTCTTCATTTCCAAAACCACATGGATCCACTAGTGACACTTGCATGTGTTTTTTCCTAAACCACATGGATCCACTAGTGACATTGCATGTGTGTTCTTTTCCTAAACCAGATGGATCCACTGGTGACATTGCATGTGTGTTCTTTTCCTAAAACACACGAATCCACTAGTGACATTGCATGTGTGTTCTTTTCCTGAACCACATGGATCCACTAGAGTCATTGCATGTGTGTTCTTTTCCTAAACCACATTGATCCACTAGTCTCATTGCATGTGTGTTCTTTAGTAAACCACATTAATCCACTAGAGTCATTGCATCTGTGTTCTTTTCCTAAACGACATGGATCAACTTTTGACATTGCATGTGTGCTATTTTCCTAAACCACATGGATCCACCGGTGACATTGCAAGTGTGTTCTTTTCTAAACAATATGGATCCACTGGTGACATTGCATGTGTGTTCTTTACCTGAACCAGATGGATCCACTGGAGTCATTGCATGTGTGTTCTTTTCCTAAACCACATGGATCCACTTGTGACATTGCATGTGTGTTCCTTTCCTAAACCACAGAGATCCACTAGAGTCATTGCATGTGTGTTCCTTTCCTAAATCACATTTATCCACTAGAGTCATTGCATGTGTGTTCTTTTCCTAAACCACATTGATCCACTAGAGTCATTGCATGTGTGTTCTTTTCCTAAACCACATGGATCTGCTAGCGTCATTGGATGTGTGTTCTTTTCCTAAACGATATGTATCCACTAGTGACATTTGCACTTATGTTCTTTTCCTAAACCACATTGATCTACTTGTGACATTGCATGTGTGTATATTTTCGTACACCACATTGATCTACTAGTGTCATTGCATGTGTGTTCTTTTCCTGAACCACATGGATCCATTGGTTTCATTCAATGTGTGTTCTTTTCCTAAACCACATGGATCCACTTGAGGCATTGCATTGTGTGTTCATTTCCAAAACCACATTGATCCACTAGTGACACTTGCATGTGTGCTTTTCCTAAACCACATGGATCCAGTAGTGACATTGCATGTCTGTTCTTTTCCTAAACCAGTTGGATCCACTGGTGACATTGCATGTGTGTTCTTTTCTTAAACCACATGGATCCACTAGTGACATTGCATGTGTGTTCTTTTCCTGAACCACATGGATCAACTAGAGTCCTTGCATGTGTGTTCTTTTCCTAAACCACATTGATCCACTAGACTCATTGCATGTGCGTTCTTTTCCTAAACCACATTGATCCACTAGACTCATTGCATGTGTGTTCTTTTCCTAAACCACATGGATCCACTTGTGACATTGCATGTGTGCTCTTTTCCTAAACAACATGGATCCACCAGTGACATTGCATGTGTGATCTTTTCCTAAACCACATGGATCCACTTGTGACATTGGATGTGTGTTCTTTTCCTAAGCCACATTGATCTACTAGAGTCATTGCATGTGTGTTATTTTCCTAAACCACATGGATCCACTAGAGTCATTGCATGTGTGTTATTTTCCTAAACTACATGTATCCACTAGTGACATTTTCATGTTTGTTTTTTCCTAAACCACATTTATCTACTTGTGGCATTGCATGTGTGTTATTTTCCTGTACCACATTAGTCCACTAGTGCCATTGCATGTGTGTTCTTTTCCTGAACCACATGGATCCACTGGTGTCATTGTATGCGTGTTTTTCCTAAACCACATGGATCCACTTGAGGCATTGCATGCGTGTTCTTTTTCGAAACCACATTGATCCACTGGTGACATTTGCATGTGTCTTGTTTTCCTTAACTACATGGATCCACTAGTTGCATTGCATGTGTGTTCATTTCCATAACCAGATGGATTCACTAGAGTCATTGCATGTGTGTTTTTTTCCTAAACCTCATTGATCCACTATAGTCATTACATGTGTGTTCTTTTCCTAAATGACATGTATCCACTCGTGACATTTGCATGTGTGTTCTTTTATTAAACCACATTCATCTACTTGTGACATTGCATCTGTGTTTTTTCGTAAACAACATTGATCCACTAGTGTCATTGAATGTGTGTTCTTTTCCTAAACCAGATGGTTCCACTAGAGTCATTGCGTGGGTGTTCTTTTTCTAAACCACATTGATCCACTAGAGTCATTGCATGTGTGTTCTTTTCTTAAACCACATGGATCCACTAGAGTCATTGGATGTGTGTTGTTTTCCTAAACGACATGTATCCACTGGTGACATTTGCATGTGTGTTGTTTTCCTAAACCACATTGATCTACTTGTGACATTGCATGTGTGTGTTTTTCGTAAACCACATTGATCTACTAGTGTCATTACATGTGTGTTCTTTTCCTGAACCACATGGATCCACCGGTGTCATTGCATGTGTGTTCTTTTCCTAAACCACATTGATCCACTAATTTCATTACATGTGTGTTCTTTTCCTGAACCACATGGATCCACTCGTGTCATTACATGTGTGTTCTTTTCCTAAACCACATGGATCCACTGTAGTCATTGTATGTGTGTTCTTTTCCTAAACGATATGTATCCACTGGTGACATTTGCATGTGTGTTCTTTTCTTAAACCACATGGATCCACTCGTGACATTGCATGTGCGTTCTTTTCCTGAACTACATGGATCCACTGGTGACATTGCACGTGCGTTCTTTTCCTAAACCACATTGATCCACTAGAGTCATTGCATGTGTGTTCTTTTCCTAAACCACATGGATCCGCTAGCGTCATTTCTTTTCCTAAATGACATGTATCCACTTGAGACATTTGCACGTGTGTTCTTTTCCTAAACCACATTGATCTAGTTGTGACATTTCATGTGTGTATTTTTCTTAAACCACATTGATCCACTAGTGTCATTGAATGTGTGTTCTATTGCTGAACCACATGGATCCACTGGTGTCATTGCATGTGTGTTGTTTTCCTAAACCACTTGGATCCACTTGAGGCATTACATGTGTGTTTATTTCCAAAACTACATTGATCCACTAGTGACATTTGCATGTGTGTTCTTTTCCTAAACCACATTGATCCACTAGTGACATTGCATGTGTGTTGTTTTCCTAAACCATATGGATCCATTGGTGACATTGCATGTTTGTTCTTTTTCTAAAACACACGAATCCACTAGTGACATTGCATGTGTGTTCTTTTCCTGAACCACATGGATCCACTGGAGTCATTGCATGTGTGTTCTTTTCCTAAACCACATTGATCCACTAGTCTCATTGCATGTGTGTTCTTTAGTAAACCACATTAATCCACTAGAGTCATTGCATCTGTGTTCTTTTCCTAAACCACATGGATCAACTTTTGACATTGCATGTGTGCTATTTTCCTAAACCACATGGATCCACCGGTGACATTGCAAGTGTGTTCTTTTCTAAACAATATGGATCCACTGGTGACATTGCATGTGTGTTCTTTTCCTTAACTACATGAATCCACTAGTGACATTGCATGTGTGTTCATTTCCAGAACCACATGGATCCACTAGATTCATTGCATGTGTGTTATTTTCCTAAACTACATGGATCCACTGGTGACATTGGATGTGTGTTCTTTTTCTAAACCACATTGTTCCACTAGAGTCATTGCATGTGTATTGTTTTTCTAAACCACATGGATCCACTAGAGTCATTGTATGTGTGTTCTTTTCCTAAACGATATGCATCCACTGCTGACATTTGCATGTGTGTTCTTTTTCTAAACCACATTGATCTACTTGTGACATTGCATGTGTGTGTTTTTCGTAAACCACATTGATCCACTAGTGTCATTACATTTTTGTTCTTTTCCTGAACCACATGGATCCACTGGTGTCACTATATGTGTGTTCTTTTCCTAAACCACATGGATCCACTTGTGACATTACATGTGTGTTCTTTTCTTAAACCACATGGATCCACTCATGACATTACATGTATTTTATTTACCTAAACTACATGGGTCCACTAGGGACATTGCATGTGTGTTCTTTTCCTAAACCACATTGTTCCACTAGAGTCATTGCATGTGTGTTCTTTACCTAAACCACATGGATCCGCTAGCGTCATTGGATGTGTGTTCTTTTCCTAAACGACATGTATCCACTGGTGACATTTGCACGTATGTTCTTTTCCTAAACCACATTGATCTACTTGTGACATTGCATGTGTGTATATTTTCGTAAACCACATTGATCCACAAGTGTCATTGCATGTGTGTTCTTTTCCTGAACCACATGGATCCATTGGTTTCATTCCATGTGTGTTCTTTTCCTAAACCACATGGATCCACTTGAGGCATTGCATGGGTCTTCATTTCCAAAACCACATGGATCCACTAGTGACACTTGCATGTGTTTTTTCCTAAACCACATGGATCCACTAGTGACATTGCATGTGTGTTCTTTTCCTAAACCAGATGGATCCACTGGTGACATTGCATGTGTGTTCTTTTCCTAAAACACACGAATCCACTAGTGACATTGCATGTGTGTTCTTTTCCTGAACCACATGGATCCACTAGAGTCATTGCATGTGTGTTCTTTTCCTAAACCACATTGATCCACTAGTCTCATTGCATGTGTGTTCTTTAGTAAACCACATTAATCCACTAGAGTCATTGCATCTGTGTTCTTTTCCTAAATGACATGGATCAACTTTTGACATTGCATGTGTGCTATTTTCCTAAACCACATGGATCCACCGGTGACATTGCAAGTGTGTTCTTTTCTAAACAATATGGATCCACTGGTGACATTGCATGTGTGTTCTTTACCTGAACCAGATGGATCCACTGGAGTCATTGCATGTGTGTTCTTTTCCTAAACAACATGGATCCACTAGAGTCATTGCAAGTGTGTTATTTTCCTAAACTACATGGATCCACTGGTGACATTGGATGTGTGTTCTTTTTCTAAACCACATTGTTCCACTAGAGTCATTGCATGTGTATTGTTTTTCTAAACCACATGGATCCACTAGAGTCATTGTATGTGTGTTCTTTTCCTAAACGATATGCATCCACTGCTGACATTTGCATGTGTGTTCTTTTTCTAAACCACATTGATCTACTTGTGACATTGCATGTGTGTGTTTTTCGTAAACCACATTGATCCACTACTGCCATTACATTTTTGTTCTTTTTCTGAACCACATGGATCCACTGGTGTCACTGTATGTGTGTTCTTTTCCTAAACCACATGGATCCACTTGTGACATTACATGTGTGTTCTTTTCTTAAACCACATGGATCCACTCATGACATTACATGTGTTTTATTTACCTAAACTACATGGGTCCACTAGGGACATTGCATGTGTGTTCTTTTCCTAAACCACATTGTTCCACTAGAGTCATTGCATGTGTGTTCTTTACCTAAACCACATGGATCCGCTAGCGTCATTGGATGTGTGTTCTTTTCCTAAACGACATGTATCCACTGGTGACATTTGCACGTATGTTCTTTTCCTAAACCACATTGATCTACTTGTGACATTGCATGTGTGTATATTTTCGTAAACCACATTGATCCACAAGTGTCATTGCATGTGTGTTCTTTTCCTGAACCACATGGATCCATTGGTTTCATTCCATGTGTGTTCTTTTCCTAAACCACATGGATCCACTTGAGGCATTGCATGTGTCTTCATTTCCAAAACCACATGGATCCACTAGTGACACTTGCATGTATTTTTTCCTAAACCACATGGATCCACTAGTGACATTGCATGTGTGTTCTTTTCCTAAACCAGATGGATCCACTGGTGACATTGCATGTGTGTTCTTTTCCTAAAACATACGAATCCACTAGTGACATTGCATGTGTGTTCTTTTCCTGAACCACATGGATCCACTAGAGTCATTGCATGTGTGTTCTTTTCCTAAACCACATTGATCCACTAGTCTCATTGAATGTGTGTTCTTTAGTAAACCACATTAATCCACTAGAGTCATTGCATCTGTGTTCTTTTCCTAAACGACATGGATCAACTTTTGACATTGCATGTGTGCTATTTTCCTAAACCACATGGATCCACCGGTGACATTGCAAGTGTGTTCTTTTCTAAACAATATGGATCCACTGGTGACATTGCATGTGTGTTCTTTACCTGAACCAGATGGATCCACTGGAGTCATTGCATGTGTGTTCTTTTCCTAAACAACATGGATCCACTAGAGTCATTGCAAGTGTGTTCTTTTCCTAAACTACATGGATCCACTGGTGACATTGGATGTGTGTTCTTTTTCTAAACCACATTGTTCCACTAGAGTCATTGCATGTGTATTGTTTTTCTAAACCACATGGATCCACTAGAGTCATTGTATGTGTGTTCTTTTCCTAAACGATATGTATCCACTGCTGACATTTGCATGTGTGTTCTTTTTCTAAACCACATTGATCTACTTGTGACATTGCATGTGTGTGTTTTTCGTAAACCACATTGATCCACTAGTGCCATTACATTTTTGTTCTTTTCCTGAACCACATGGATCCACTATGTGTCACTGTATGTGTGTTCTTTTCCTAAACCACATGGATCCAATTGTGACATTACATGTGTGTTCTTTTCTTAAACCACATGGATCCACTCATGACATTACATGTATTTTATTTACCTAAACTACATGGGTCCACTAGGGACATTGCATGTGTGTTCTTTTCCTAAACCACATTGTTCCACTAGAGTCATTGCATGTGTGTTCTTTACCTAAACCACATGGATCCGCTAGCGTCATTGGATGTGTGTTCTTTTCCTAAACGACATGTATCCACTGGTGACATTTGCACGTATGTTCTTTTCCTAAACCACATTGATCTACTTGTGACATTGCATGTGTGTATATTTTCGTAAACCACATTGATCCACAAGTGTCATTGCATGTGTGTTCTTTTCCTGAACCACATGGATCCATTGGTTTCATTCAATGTGTGTTCTTTTCCTAAACCACATGGATCCACTTGAGGCATTGCATGTGTCTTCATTTCCAAAACCACATGGATCCACTAGTGACACTTGCATGTGTTTTTTCCTAAACCACATGGATCCACTAGTGACATTGCATGTGTGTTCTTTTCCTAAACCAGATGGATCCACTGGTGACATTGCATGTGTGTTCTTTTCCTAAAACACACGAATCCACTAGTGACATTGCATGTGTGTTCTTTTCCTGAACCACATGGATCCACTAGAGTCATTGCATGTGTGTTCTTTTCCTAAACCACATTGATCCACTAGTCTCATTGCATGTGTGTTCTTTAGTAAACCACATTAATCCACTAGAGTCATTGCATCTGTGTTCTTTTCCTAAACGACATGGATCAACTTTTGACATTGCATGTGTGCTATTTTCCTAAACCACATGGATCCACCGGTGACATTGCAAGTGTGTTCTTTTCTAAACAATATGGATCCACTGGTGACATTGCATGTGTGTTCTTTACCTGAACCAGATGGATCCACTGGAGTCATTGCATGTGTGTTCTTTTCCTAAACAACATGGATCCACTAGAGTCATTGCAAGTGTGTTATTTTCCTAAACTACATGGATCCACTGGTGACATTGGATGTGTGTTCTTTTTCTAAACCACATTGTTCCACTAGAGTCATTGCATGTGTATTGTTTTTCTAAACCACATGGATCCACTAGAGTCATTGTATGTGTGTTCTTTTCCTAAACGATATGCATCCACTGCTGACATTTGCATGTGTGTTCTTTTTCTAAACCACATTGATCTACTTGTGACATTGCATGTGTGTGTTTTTCGTAAACCACATTGATCCACTACTGCCATTACATTTTTGTTCTTTTTCTAAACCACATGGATCCACTGGTGTCACTGTATGTGTGTTCTTTTCCTAAACCACATGGATCCACTTGTGACATTACATGTGTGTTCTTTTCTTAAACCACATGGATCCACTCATGACATTACATGTGTTTTATTTACCTAAACTACATGGGTCCACTAGGGACATTGCATGTGTGTTCTTTTCCTAAACCACATTGTTCCACTAGAGTCATTGCATGTGTGTTCTTTACCTAAACCACATGGATCCGCTAGCGTCATTGGATGTGTGTTCTTTTCCTAAACGACATGTATCCACTGGTGACATTTGCACGTATGTTCTTTTCCTAAACCACATTGATCTACTTGTGACATTGCATGTGTGTATATTTTCGTAAACCACATTGATCCACAAGTGTCATTGCATGTGTGTTCTTTTCCTGAACCACATGGATCCATTGGTTTCATTCCATGTGTGTTCTTTTCCTAAACCACATGGATCCACTTGAGGCATTGCATGTGTCTTCATTTCCAAAACCACATGGATCCACTAGTGACACTTGCATCTGTTTTTTCCTAAACCACATGGATCCACTAGTGACATTGCATGTGTGTTCTTTTCCTAAACCAGATGGATCCACTGGTGACATTGCATGTGTGTTCTTTTCCTAAAACATACGAATCCACTAGTGACATTGCATGTGTGTTCTTTTCCTGAACCACATGGATCCACTAGAGTCATTGCATGTGTGTTCTTTTCCTAAACCACATTGATCCACTAGTCTCATTGAATGAGTGTTCTTTAGTAAACCACATTAATCCACTAGAGTCATTGCATCTGTGTTCTTTTCCTAAACGACATGGATCAACTTTTGAAATTGCATGTGTGCTATTTTCCTAAACCACATGGATCCACCGGTGACATTGCAAGTGTGTTCTTTTCTAAACAATATGGATCCACTGGTGACATTGCATGTGTGTTCTTTTCCTAAACAACATGGATCCACTAGAGTCATTGCAAGTGTGTTCTTTTCCTAAACTACATGGATCCACTGGTGACATTGGATGTGTGTTCTTTTTCTAAACCACATTGTTCCACTAGAGTCATTGCATGTGTATTGTTTTTCTAAACCACATGGATCCACTAGAGTCATTGTATGTGTGTTCTTTTCCTAAACGATATGTATCCACTGCTGACATTTGCATGTGTGTTTATTTTCTAAACCACATTGATCTACTTGTGACATTGCATGTGTGTGTTTTTCGTAAACCACATTGATCCACTAGTGCCATTACATTTTTATTCTTTTCCTGAACCACATGGATCCACTGGTGTCACTGTATGTGTGTTCTTTTCCTAAACCACATGGATCCACTTGTGACATTACATGTGTGTTCTTTTCTTAAACCACATGGATCCACTCATGACATTACATGTGTTTTATTAACCTAAACTACATGGGTCCACTAGGGACATTGCATGTGTGTTCTTTTCCTAAACCACATGGTTCCACTAGAGTCATTGCATGTGTGTTCTTTACCTAAACCACATGGATCCGCTAGCGTCATTGGATGTGTGTTCTTTTCCTAAACGACATGTATCCACTGGTGACATTTGCACGTATGTTCTTTTCCTAAACCACATTGATCTACTTGTGACATTGCATGTGTGTATATTTTCGTAAACCACATTGATCCACTAGTGTCATTGCATGTGTGTTCTTTTCCTGAACCACATGGATCCATTGGTTTCATTCCATGTGTGTTCTGTTCCTAAACCACATGGATCCACTTGAGGCATTGCATGTGTCTTCATTTCCAAAACCACATGGATCCACTAGTGACACTTGCATGTGTTTTTTTTCCTAAACCACATGGATCCACTAGTGACATTGCATGTGTGTTCTTTTCCTAAACCAGATGGATCCACTGGTGACATTGCATGTGTGTTCTTTTCCTAAAACACACGAATCCACTAGTGACATTGCATGTGTGTTCTTTTCCTGAACCACATGGATCCACTAGAGTCATTGCATGTGTGTTCTTTTCCTAAACCACATTGATCCACTAGTCTCATTGCATGTGTGTTCTTTAGTAAACCACATTAATCCACTAGAGTCATTGCATCTATGTTCTTTTCCTAAACGACATGGATCAACTTTTGACATTGCATGTGTGCTATTTTCCTAAACCACATGGATCCACCGGTGACATTGCAAGTGTGTTCTTTTCTAAACAATATGGATCCACTGGTGACATTGCATGTGTGTTCTTTACCTGAACCAGATGGATCCACTGGAGTCATTGCATGTGTGTTCTTTACCTGAACCAGATGGATCCACTGGAGTCATTGCAAGTGTGTACTTTTCCTAAACTACATGGATCCACTGGTGACATTGGATGTGTGTTCTTTTTCTAAACCACATTGTTCCACTAGAGTCATTGCATGTGTATTGTTTTTCTAAACCACATGGATCCACTAGAGTCATTGTATGTGTGTTCTTTTCCTAAACGATATGTATCCACTGCTGACATTTGCATGTGTGTTCTTTTTCTAAACCACATTGATCTACTCGTGACATTGCATGTGTGTGTTTTTCGTAAACCACATTGATCCACTAGTGCCATTACATTTTTGTTCTTTTCCTGAACCACATGGATCCACTAGTGTCACTGTATGTGTGTTCTTTTCCTAAACCACATTGATCCACTTGTGACATTACATGTGTGTTCTTTTCTTAAACCACATGGATCCACTCATGACATTACATGTGTTTTATTTTCCTAAACTACATGGGTCCACTAGGGACATTGCATGTGTGTTCTTTTCCTAAACCACATTGTTCCACTAGTTATTGCATGTGTGTTCTTTACCTAAACCACATGGATCCGCTAGCGTCATTGGATGTGTGTTCTTTTCCTAAACTACATGTATCCACTGGTGACATTTGCACGTATGTTCTTTTCCTAAACCACATTGATCTACTTGTGACATTGCATGTGTGTATATTTTCGTAAACCACATTGATCCACTAGTGTCATTGCATGTGTGTTCTTTTCCTGAACCACATGGATCCATTGGTTTCATTCCATGTGTGTTCTTTTCCTAAACCACATGGATCCACTAGATTCATTGCATGTGTGTTATTTTCCTAAACTACATGGATCCACTGGTGACATTGGATGTGTGTTCATTTTCTAAACCACATTGTTCCACTAGAGTCATTGCATGTGTATTGTTTTTCTAAACCACATGGATCCACTAGAGTCATTGTATGTGTGTTATTTTCCTAAACGATATGTATCCACTGCTGACATTTGCATGTGTGTTCTTTTTATAAACCACATTGATCTACTTGTGACATTGCATGTGTGTGTTTTTCGTAAACCACATTGATCCACTAGTGTCATTACATTTTTGTTCTTTTCCTGAACCACATGGATCCACTGGTGTCACTGTATGTGTGTTCTTTTCCTAAACCACATGGATCCACTTGTGACATTACATGTGTGTTCTTTTCTTAAACCACATGGATCCACTCATGACATTACATGTGTTTTATTTACCTAAACTACATGGGTCCACTAGGGACATTGCATGTGTGTTCTTTTCCTAAACCACATTGTTCCACTAGAGTCATTGCATGTGTGTTCTTTACCTAAACCACATGGATCCGCTAGCGTCATTGGATGTGTGTTCATTTCCTAAACGACATGTATCCACTGGTGACATTTGCACGTATATTCTTTTCCTAAACCACATTGATCTACTTGTGACATTGCATGTGTGTATATTTTCGTAAACCACATTGATCCACCAGTGTCATTGCATGTGTGTTCTTTTCCTGAACCACATGGATCCATTGGTTTCATTCCATGAGTGTTCTTTTCCTAAACCACATGGATCCACTTGAGGCATTGCATGTGTCTTCATTTCCAAAACCACATGGATCCACTAGTGACACTTGCATGTGTTTTTTTCCTAAACCACATGGATCCACTAGTGACATTGCATGTGTGTTCTTTTCCTAAACCAGATGGATCCACTGGTGACATTGCATGTGTGTTCTTTTCCTAAAACACACGAATCCACTAGTGACATTGCATGTGTGTTCTTTTCCTGAACCACATGGATCCACTAGAGTCATTGCATGTGTGTTCTTTTCCTAAACCACATTGATCCACTAGTCTCATTGCATGTGTGTTCTTTAGTAAACCACATTAATCCACTAGAGTCATTGCATCTGTGTTCTTTTCCTAAACGACATGGATCAACTTTTGACATTGCATGTGTGCTATTTTCCTAAACCACATGGATCCACCGGTGACATTGCAAGTGTGTTCTTTTCTAAACAATATGGATCCACTGGTGACATTGCATGTGTGTTCTTTACCTGAACCAGATGGATCCACTGGAGTCATTGCATGTGTGTTCTTTTCCTAAACAACATGGATCCACTAGAGTCATTGCAAGTGTGTTATTTTCCTAAACTACATGGATCCACTGGTGACATTGGATGTGTGTTCTTTTTCTAAACCACATTGTTCCACTAGAGTCATTGCATGTGTATTGTTTTTCTAAACCACATGGATCCACTAGAGTCATTGTATGTGTGTTCTTTTCCTAAACGATATGCATCCACTGCTGACATTTGCATGTGTGTTCTTTTTCTAAACCACATTGATCTACTTGTGACATTGCATGTGTGTGTTTTTCGTAAACCACATTGATCCACTACTGCCATTACATTTTTGTTCTTTTTCTGAACCACATGGATCCACTGGTGTCACTGTATGTGTGTTCTTTTCCTAAACCACATGGATCCACTTGTGACATTACATGTGTGTTCTTTTCTTAAACCACATGGATCCACTCATGACATTACATGTGTTTTATTTACCTAAACTACATGGGTCCACTAGGGACATTGCATGTGTGTTCTTTTCCTAAACCACATTGTTCCACTAGAGTCATTGCATGTGTGTTCTTTACCTAAACCACATGGATCCGCTAGCGTCATTGGATGTGTGTTCTTTTCCTAAACGACATGTATCCACTTGTGACATTTGCACGTATGTTCTTTTCCTAAACCACATTGATCTACTTGTGACATTGCATGTGTGTATATTTTCGTAAACCACATTGATCCACTAGTGTCATTGCATGTGTGTTCTTTTCCTGAACCACATGGATCCATTGGTTTCATTCCATGTCTGTTCTTTTCCTAAACCACATGGATCCACTAGATTCATTGCATGTGTGTTATTTTCCTAAACTACATGGATCCACTGGTGACATTGGATGTGTGTTCATTTTCTAAACCACATTGTTCCACTAGAGTCATTGCATGTGTATTGTTTTTCTAAACCACATGGATCCACTAGAGTCATTGTATGTGTGTTATTTTCCTAAACGATATGTATCCACTGCTGACATTTGCATGTGTGTTCTTTTTATAAACCACATTGATCTACTTGTGACATTGCATGTGTGTGTTTTTCGTAAACCACATTGATCCACTAGTGTCATTACATTTTTGTTCTTTTCCTGAACCACATGGATCCACTGGTGTCACTGTATGTGTGTTCTTTTCCTAAACCACATGGATCCACTTGTGACATTACATGTGTGTTCTTTTCTTAAACCACATGGATCCACTCATGACATTACATGTGTTTTATTTACCTAAACTACATGGGTCCACTAGGGACATTGCATGTGTGTTCTTTTCCTAAACCACATTGTTCCACTAGAGTCATTGCATGTGTGTTCTTTACCTAGACCACATGGATCCGCTAGCGTCATTGGATGTGTGTTCTTTTCCTAAACGACATGTATCCACTGGTGACATTTGCACGTATGTTCTTTTCCTAAACCACATTGATCTACTTGTGACATTGCATGTGTGTATATTTTCGTAAACCACATTGATCCACCAGTGTCATTGCATGTGTGTTCTTTTCCTGAACCACATGGATCCATTGGTTTCATTCCATGAGTGTTCTTTTCCTAAACCACATGGATCCACTTGAGGCATTGCATGTGTCTTCATTTCCAAAACCACATGGATCCACTAGTGACACTTGCATGTGTTTTTTCCTAAACCACATGGATCCACTAGTGACATTGCATGTGTGTTCTTTTCCTAAACCAGATGGATCCACTGGTGACATTGCATGTGTGTTCTTTTCCTAAAACACACGAATCCACTAGTGACATTGCATGTGTGTTCTTTTCCTGAACCACATGGATCCACTAGAGTCATTGCATGTGTGTTCTTTTCGTAAACCACATTGATCCACTAGTCTCATTGCATGTGTGTTCTTTAGTAAACCACATTAATCCACTAGAGTCATTGCATCTGTGTGCTTTTCCTAAACGACATGGATAAACTTTTGACATTGCATGTGTGATATTTTCCTAAACCACATGGATCCACCGGTGACATTGCAAGTGTGTTCTTTTCTAAACAATATGGATCCACTGGTGACATTGCATGTGTGTTTTTTACCTGAACCAGATGGATCCACTTGAGTCATTGCATGTGTGTTCTTTTCCTAAACAACATGGATCCACTAGAGTCATTGCAAGTGTGTTCTTTTCCTAAACTACATGGATCCACTGGTGACATTGGATGTGTGTTCTTTTTCTAAACCACATTGTTCCCCTAGAGTCATTGCATGTGTATTGTTTTTCTAAACCACATGGATCCACTAGAGTCATTGTATGTGTGTTCTTTTCCTAAACGATATGTATCCACTGCTGACATTTGCATGTGTGTTCTTTTTCTAAACCACATTGATCTACTCGTGACATTGCATGTGTGTGTTTTTCGTAAACCACATTGATCCACTAGTGCCATTACATTTTTGTTCTTTTCCTGAACCACATGGATCCACTGGTGTCACTGTATGTGTGTTCTTTTCCTAAACCACATTGATCCACTTGTGACATTACATTTGTGTTCTTTTCTTAAACCACATGGATCCACTCATGACATTACATGTGTTTTATTTTCCTAAACTACATGGGTCCACTAGGGACATTGCATGTGTGTTCTTTTCCTAAACCACATTGTTCCACTAGTCATTGCATGTGTGTTCTTTACCTAAACCACATGGATCCGCTAGCGTCATTGGATGTGTGTTCTTTTCCTAAACTACATGTATCCACTGGTGACATTTGCACGTATGTTCTTTTCCTAAACCACATTGATCTACTTGTGACATTGCATGTGTGTATATTTTCGTAAACCACATTGATCCACTAGTGTCATTGCATGTGTGTTCTTTTCCTGAACCACATGGATCCATTGGTTTCATTCCATGTGTGTTCTTTTCCTAAACCACATGGATCCACTTGAGGCATTGCATGTGTCTTCATTTCCAAAACCACGTGGATCCACTAGTGAAACTTGCATGTGTGTTTTTTCCTAAACCACATGGATCCACTAGTGACATTGCATGTGTGTTCTTTTCCTAAACCAGATGGATCCACTCGTGACATTGCATGTGTGTTCTTTTCCTAAACCACATGGATCCACTAGTGACATTGCATGTGTGTTCTTTTCCTGAACCACATGGATCAACTAGAGTCCTTGCATGTGTGTTCTTTTCCTAAACCACATTGATCCACTAGACTCATTGCATGTGTGTTCTTTTCCTAAACCACATTGGTCCACTAGAGTCATTGCATGTGTGTTCTTTTCCTAAACCACATGGATCCACCAGTGACATTGCATGTGTGTTCTTTTCCTAAACCACATCGATCCACTTGTGACATTGCATGTGTGTTCTTTTCCTAGGACACATTGATCTACTAGAGTCATTGCATGTGTGTTATTTTCCTAAACCACATGGATCCACTAGAGTCATTGCATGTGTGTTGTTTTCCTAAACCACATGTAACCACTGGTGACATTTTCATGTTTGTTCTTTTCCTAAACCACATTTATATACTTGTGACATTGCATGTGTGTTATTTTCCTGTACCACATTGGTCCACTAGTGCCATTGCATGTGTGTTCTTTTTCCTGAACCACATGGATACACTGGTGTCATTGCATGCGTGTTTTTCCTCAACCACATGGATCCACTTGAGGCATCGCATGTGTGTTCTTTTCCGAAACCACATTGATCCACTGGTGACATTTGCATGTGTGTTCTTTTCCTTAACTACATGGATCCACTAGTGACATTGCATGTGTTTTCATTTCTAGAAACACATGGATCCACTAGAGTGTAGCATCCTAATTGTCTAACAATTGCAATGCTACTAGCCTAGTCTATATAAATGATACTTCCTACATATAATTGTTGCATAATAATTATATCATGCTCATGTCATCATGCCACCTTGCATTTGAGCATCATATAAAACCCTTTTTCTTTGGTTCTTCTCTCATATGCATTATTAATTGTATTTCCCTCTTGATTTTGTATTTGGTTATTGATATATTATTTAATGCCCAAGTTGAGTTGGGGGCATATCTTTTATTCAACTCCATCACCTTTCTTTTCACCACCTTCTAATTCCACCATCCCATTTACCCATGAGCTTGTATTTCTTTTTCTTTTGATATTTATTCTAGCTCATGTGGGTTGGGGTGGATCTAATTCTAATTCCTTTTTGCTTCACTTATATTTCCACATTTTGGAATGCATAAGAATAATGCCATGTTATTATTATTGGTTTCACAAGCATAAACATGCCCATTAATTATCATGCAGGGGCCATGCAATTTATCACCATCCTCTTCTTTTGGGATTTTGCTTGTATTTTTGGAAGTGTGGCATGGTCCTTGGAGATTCAATTCAAGGTGGCCATTCTTTGCTCCTCACCAAACCATACCCCTCTCTCTCTTTATCCATCATCTATCCAAGCATGGTCATGTGGGCTCTTTCCACATAAAGCACCATCTCCTCCATCACATGTTTTAGTCATGTTGGCTCATCACAAAACCCTACCCCATGTCCTCTCCTTCATCTCCTTCTCACCCTCCACCCATGTATGACCAAATGTGACTCTAACCAAACCCTAACACCTACCCTCTCTCACTAGTCTCTCCCTCTAACCCCATGCAAACCCCATGCCGAGGCTTCCCTCTCTCCCTCTCCCTGCTAGCAGGCCCCACTAGCTACCCTCCTACCCCAACCCTAGCACCAGCCCTAACCGAGCCACTACTCCCTTCTAACCTAGCTCCATCCGACCCTCTTCTTCTCTCTCTCTCTACCACGCTCTCTCTCTTCCATGCTGGCCCCACCAGGCCTACATCGCCTTGTCCTCACCCTGGCCCACCTGGCAGCCATGCCCCTGCCCTGCCCTGGCCACCCATGTCGTGCACGTGAAGGAGGAGGAAAAGTGGCCAATGCCACTTTACCTCTGGCCGCTCCCACACGGCACCCTCTCTCCCCCTCCTATCTACTCCCTCTCCTCACGCGCCCTAGCAGCCAGATCCACCCCAGGGCTTTTTCCTTTCCCCTTCTTCTCCCACGACGCCACCCTCCCTCTCACCTCGCTGGCGTCTACCCGTCAGCACCCACCGCGTTTCGTCGTTCTGACAGGCGCGCGAGACATGGAGGTGGTCGAGGAAGCCGAGGAGGTTCCCCTGCATCGTCCAGTACCCGCCTGCGAGGAGGAGAAGCCCCACATCCGCCGCAGTACGTCGACGCCCGCCAAAACCCTAGCGCCACCGTTCGTCTGCAACCTCGCCGATCAGCAGCTCCCCGCCTCGATTCGACCCCTCCGACCACCCCTCGGTGAGCTACCAGACCTCCCAGACATCCTCTCCGTCGCCGTTGCTTCTTGTAGTCGCCGGACCTTTCGCCGAGCGGCCTCTGCGTGCCGGCGTGCACTGGCATCTGCACGCCCCCGCGCCGCATAGTTATTCACATAGCCGCCTAGCTACTCCCTGACAACGACCCCGTCCTACCACAGCGGCTTCGCCCTCCACGCGCACGCCCAGGTCCCCGGATCGAATCCCCACCGTGCCGCGCGTCCGCCGTCGCCGTGCGTGCCTTCAGTTTCATTAGAAACGCGTAGAAGAAAAACAGTGTCGCCGCGCACTTTGCTAAAAAACCCCCAGCTTTTTAATTGGCTCAACCTGCGCCCCCTCGAGACCCCACCTGTCTGTGCCTGTGGAATTTTTACAAAAAGAGACCTGGCTTTTGTAAGCCTAAACCCGCGCTCCAGCACGACCCCACCTGACAGACTCCGCGGGCTTAGCCGCTGGCACGTGGGACCAAGCCCGCTGGTCCCACCTAGAAGTCACAGCGGCTAGGCAAGCCTGAGGTGCAAAAAGTTCTCTGCACGCTGCGTCGCCTAGTTAGGCCAGTACCACCCGTCAGCGACTGGGGCTGGGTCTGTCTGAGTATAAAATGTCTCCTGCTTTTCTGTTTTTAAATAAACTTTTCCAGAAATTGTTCAAATTCAAATTCAAACCAGATTTTAAATAACTTTTAAATTATAAATCCAAATAATACATATAATATATGTTTTTGAATCACAAAAATGTGAGGAATTCAAATATGCCTTTCAAAATATTATTTGAGAACTTTAAAATTTCGAGATGATTAAAATTACAATAAAATGTCCTTTTTCTTAATTAATTAATAACTTTAGTTTTATAACTCCAAATTTAACAAATAATATGTCTAAATCGATCAGCGCAACGAGCCCGTTCTATCTATGCATTCCATGTTCTGAATTGCAGCATGAATCATATAAATACAAAGTATACAGCAACTTATATGAGAGCAAACCGGGCTAAAAACTTAATAAAATGCTTTAATCTTGTAACCCACACCTCACCCATGCCATGCTACATTATTGCCATGCAAATTGTGCATCATTCATCATGGCATGATTGTTTGCTTGTCGCATTTTAATTCATATGCTTGTGCACTCTATTTATGTTGGCCTTTTTCGTTTGGTTCTTCTTCGAATATACGCTGAGCAGGGGATATATCAGGAATCCGAGGAGCACTACCCAGATCCCTCCCTCGCTTCAACTGAGCTGCCTGGCAACCACTCCCACATGCTTGCATACATGTAGTACATATTGCCTCTATCTTATTCTTGCATCATTGAGTCGCGATTGCATTAAATTGAATCCCAAGTACTGCATAGCCTTTACTTTTAAGCCCCACCGAAGCTTATTCCTCCATCCCATGAGCCATTACTACAGGAGTTGTTTGAGCCATGCGGGTCATAGAACAGCATGTGTAGGGGGTGTGAGTGTCTGATGGATAACGAGGTACCTAAACAACTTAACCTGAGTAGTGACGGGATAACTAATGAAAGTGTCACCGGTGAGCAGTATCTTCTATTTGGTTCTTCATGCTCACTTGTGTCCCGTAGGACCCCGAGTACTTGATTCCTGTTCCTTGACTATTCGCACTATCCACATCCGGGAGGCCTTATGGACCCCCTGAGCCAGAGCTTGATTCATTCTTATTTCTTGGGGCCACAAAGTAGTTTGGGGCTTTATTACTATCCTGTACTTATGCCATGCTTTACTGCTTTATTTAAGATTGTGCGAGGAGCACCTGTACTATTTAGGATTGCAGAGTGTTTTCGCGGTATCGACAAGCCCAGTCACACTTTCGGGTTCCCATTCGTTTACAGCCATTGGCGCAAACCTTGGGTCCGTCGTGGAGCCGGCAAACTTCGTTGCGGGTAGCTTAATGGGGTGGCCCCCTGAAACATTTCTGAATCCTGTGATCGCTTTGTCGTGAATGCCTCGTTGGGTTTTGAGTTGGTTTTTCCGAGGTTGATCAAGTGTGTGTTGCTATTTGTGCACCCCTGCAGGGTAAATCTTTCTGAAAGCCGTGTCCGCGGTTATGGACGACTTGGAGCACAATTTCTCGATCATAGACAAGTATAACTAAAGTACCGCTTTTAATTTGACTAAGTACCTGACTAGTAAATAGTGCAACACTCATGGAATGGTTAATAAAACTGCCAACGGATGGGGGGTTGTTCGTCCGCTTTCTCGTTGGTAAGCGAGAAGGAGGATGGATCTGTTAATTATACTGTTATAACTGTTGTTCTTAATTAACGGACATCCGTCTATCTTTGGTTAGGCGGATGGTTGGCGAGTATCTATAGACTTGTTAGTTATTATCTTTTGCTGCAATTGCGTCACCCCAGGTTATGTCCCCTTTAGAGGCATAAAGACTTGCTGAGTACCCCTAGGGTCTCACAAGATAATTTTTTTGATTTAGATGAACAGGTATACTCGCAAGATGGATACTGGGTGGAGGAGACGGACGATGTTGGCAACGATCACTCGGTGTAGAGATTCCGGGAACGGGGATCCGTGAGATATATGGGCGGGATGTGTTTATTTATGTGGCATCTTATGCCGATTTGCTTCTTATCCGTACTCGGATCTTGTCTTCCGCTTCCGCCTGATACTCTGATGTTTGATGTATGAGGAGCTATGCTAAATTATTATCTCTATCTAGGATATTTGTATCTTGCCGTATGGCGTTGCAATATTTCTATTTCTTTTAGATGGAATGGCTCTGAGAACTGTTGTATGTGTCTTGCATACATACTCACTTGTGTATGTAGTTGATCCCTTCGCCTGCGATTACGCCGCTCGTTCTTGTCCCGATGTTCTGGAAATGGTTAGGATGGCCGAAAGGTCTACCTGTGAGTGGCCCTTGGCCCCACCGTACTATTTTAACAATTTTCGCTCATCCAGGCATGTAACTAAGAGCGTAATTCACCGAGGTAGTTACATAGAGTCATTGCATGTGTGTTCTTTTCCTAAACCGCATTGATCCACTATAGTCATTACATGTGAGTTCTTTTCCTAAATGACATGTATCCACTCGTGACATTTTCATGTGTGTTCTTTTCCTAAACCACATTGATCTACTTGTGACATTGCATCTATGTTTTTTCGTAAACCACATTGATCCACTAGTGTCATTGAATGTGTGTTCTTTTCCTAAACCACATGGATCCACTAGAGTCATTGCATGGGTGTTCTTTTCCTAAACCACATTGATCCACTAGAGTCATTGCATGTGTGTTCTTTTCCTAAACCACATGGATCCACTAGAGTCATTGGATGTGTGTTCTTTTCCTAAACTACATGTATCCACTGGTGACATTTGCATGTGTGTTGTTTTACTAAACCACATTGATCTACTTGTGATAATGCATGTGTGTGTTTTTTGTAAACCATATTGATCCACTAGTGTCATTACATGTGTGTTCTTTTCCTGAACCACATGGATCCACTGGTGTCATTGCATGTGTGTTCTTTTCCTAAACCACATTGATCCACTAATGTCATTACATGTGTGTTCTTTTCCTGAACCACATGGATCCACTGGTGTCATTGCATGTGTGTTCTTTTCCTAAACCACATGGATCCACTGTAGTCAGTGTATGTGTGTTCTTCTCCTAACCAATATGTATCCACTAGTGACATTTGCATGTGTGTTCTTATCCTAAACCACATTGATCTACTTGTGACATTGCATGTGTGTGTTTTTCGTAAACCACATTGATCTACTGGTGTCATTACATGTGTGTTCTTTTCCTGAACCACATGGATCCAATGGTGTCATTGCATGTGTGCTCTTTTCCTAAACCACATGGATCCTCTTGTGACATTGCATGTGTGTTCTTTTCTTAAACCACATGGATCCACTCGTGACACTGCATGTGCGTTCTTTTCCTGAACTACATGGATCCACTGGTGACATCGCATGTGGGTTCTTTTCCTAAACCACATTGATCCACTAGAGTCATTACATGTGTGTTCTTTTCGTAAACCACATGGATCCGCTAGCGTCATTGGATGTGTGTTCTTTTCCTAAACGACATGTATCCACTTAAGATATTTGCACGTGTGTTCTTTTCCTAAACCACATTGATCTACTTGTGACATTGCATGTGTGTATTTTTCGTAAACCACATTGATCCACTAGTGTCATTGCATGTGTGTTCTATTCCTGAACCACATGGATCCACTGGTGTCATTGCATGTGTGTTCTTTTCCTAAACCACATGGATCCACTTGAGGCATTACATGTGTGTTCATTTCCAAAATAACATTGATCCACTAGTGACATTTGCATGTGTGTTCTTTTCCTAAACCACATTGTTCCACTGGTGACATTGCATGTGTGTTCTTTTCCTAAACCAGATGGATCCACTGGTGACATTGCATGTGTGTTCTTTTTCTAAAACACACTGATCCACTAGTGACATTGCATGTGTGTTCTTTTCCTGAACCACATGGATCCACTGGAGTCATTGCATGTGTGTTCTTTTCCTAAACCACATTGATCCACTAGACTCGTTGCATGTGTGTTCTTTTACTAAACCACATTGATCCACTAGAGTCATTGCATGTGTGTTCTTTTCCTAAACCACATGGATCAACTTGTGACATTGCCAGTGTGTTCTTTTCAAAACAATATGGATCCACCGGTGACATTGCATGTGTGTTCTTTACCTAAACCAGATGGATCCACTGGAGTTATTGCATGTGTGTTCTTTTCCTAAACCACATGGATCCACTAGAATCATTGCATGTGTGTTCTTTTCCTAAATGACATGTATCCACTGGTGACATTTGCATGTGTGTTCTTTTCCTAAACCACATTGATGTACTTGTCATATTGCATCTGTGTTTTTTCGTAAACCACATTGATCCACTAGTGTCATTGCATGTGTGTTCTTTTCCTAAACCACATGGATCCACTAGAGTCATTACATGTGTGTTGTTTTCTTAAACCACATGTATCCACTAGTGACATTTTCATTTGTGTTATTTTCCAAAACCACATTTATCTACTTGTGACATTGGATGTGTGTTCTTTTCTTGTACCACATTGATCCACTAGTGCCATTGCATGTGTGTTCTTTTCCTAAACGACATGGATCCACTAGACTCATTCCATGTGCGTTCTTTTCCTAAACCACATTGATCCACTAGAGTCATTGAATGTGTGTTGTTTACCTAAACCACATGCTTCCACTTGTCACATTGCATCTGTGCTCTTTTTCTAAACCACATGGATCCACTAGATGATATTGCAAGTGTGTTCTTTCCTAAACAACATGGATCAACTAGTGACATTGCATGTGTGTTCTTTACCCGAACTAGATGGATCCACTGGAGTCATTGCATGTGTGTTCTTTTCCTAAACCACATGGATCCACTAGTGACATTGCATGTGTGTTCTTTTCCTAAACCACATTGATCCACTAGAGTCATTGCATGTGTGTTCTTTTCCTAAACCACATGGATCCACTAGAGTCATTGCATGTGTGTTGTTTTCCTAAACCACATGTATCCACTGGTGACATTTTCATGTGTGTTCTTTTCCTAAACCACATTTATCTACTTGTGACATTGCATGTGTGTTATTTTCCTGTACCACATTGCTCCACTAGTGCCATTGTATGCGTGTTCTTTTCCTGAACAACATGGATCCACTGGTGTCATTGCATTCGTGTTTTTCCTAAACCACATAGATCCACTTGAGGCATTGCATGTGTGTTCTTTTCCGAAACCACATTGATCCATTGGTGACATTTGCATGTGTGTTCTTTTCCTTAACTACATGGATCCACTAGTGACATTGCATGTGTGTTCATTTCCAGAACCACATGGATCCACTATACTCATTGCATGTGTGTTCTTTTCCAAAATGACATGTATCCACTGGTGACATTTGCATGTGTGTTCTTTTCCTAAACCACATTGATCTACTTGTGACATTGCATGTACGTATTTTTCGTAAACCACATTGATCCACTAGTGTCATTGCATGTGTGTTCTATTCCTCAACCACATGGATCCACTGGTGTGATTGCATGTGTGTTCTTTTCGTAAACCACATGGATCCACTTGAGGCATTGCATGTGTGTTCATTTCCAAAACCACATTGATCCACTAGTGACATTTGCATGTCTGTTCTTTTCCTAAACCACATGGATCCACTGGTGACATTGCATGTGTGTTCTTTTCCTAAACCAGATGGATCCACTGGTGACATTGCATGTGTGTTCTTTTCCTAAACCACACGGATCCACTAGTGACATTGCATGTTTGTTCTTTTCCTGAACCACATGGATCCACTAGAGTCATTGCATGTGAGTTCTTTTCCTAAACCACATGTATCCACTTGAGAAATTGCGTGTGTGCTCTTTTCCTAAACCACATGGATCCACCGGTGACATTGGAAGTGTGTTCTTTTCTAAACAACTTCGATCCACTAGTGACATTGCATGTGTGTTATTTTCCTGAACCAGATTGATCCACTAGAGTCATTGCATGTGTGTTGTTTTCCTAAACTACATGGATCCACTAGTGACATTGCATGTGTGTTCTTTTCCTAAACCACACTGATCTACTAGAGTCATTGCATGTGTCTTATTTTCCTAAACCACATGGATCCACTAGAGTCATTCCATGTGTGTTTTTCCTAAACCACATGTATCCACTTGAGGTATTGCATGTGTGCTCTTTTCCTAAACCACATTGATCCACTGGTGACATTTGCATGTGTGTTATTTTCCTGAACTACATGGATCCACTAGTGACATTGCATGTGTGTTCATTTCTAGAACCACATGGATCCACTAGAGTCATTGCATGTGTGTTTTCTTTTCCTAAACCACATTGATCCATTATAGTCATTGCATGTGTGTTCTTTTCCTAAACCACATTGATCCACTAGTCTCATTGCATGTGTGTTCTTTTACTAAACCACATTGATCCACTAGAGTCATTGCATGTGTGTTCTTTTCCTAAACCACATGGATCAACTTGTGACATTGCATGTGTGCTATTTTCCGAAACCACATGGATCCACCGATGACATAGCAAGTGTGTTCTTTTCTAAACAATATGGATCCACTGGTGACATTTCATGTGTGTTCTTTACCTGAACCAGAAGGATCCACTGGAGTCATTGCATGTGTGTTCTTTTCCTAAACTACATGGATCCACTAGAGTCATTGCAAGTGTGTTCTTTTCCTAAACTACATGGATCCACTGGTGACATTGCATGTGTGTTCTTTTTCTAAACCATATTGTTCCACTAGAGTCATTCCATGTGTATTATTTTTCTAAACCACATGGATCCACTAGAGTCAAATGGATGTGTGTTCTTTTCCTAAACGACATGTATCCACTAGTGAAAGTTGCATGTGTGTTCTTTTCCTAAACCACATTGATCTACTTGTGACATTGCATGTGTGTGTTTTTTGTAAACCACATTGATCCACTAGTGTCATTACATGTGTGTTCTTTTCCTGAACCACATGGATCCACTAGTGTCATTACATGTGTGTGCTTTTCCTAAACCACATGGATCCACTATAGTCATTGTATGTGTGTTCTTTTCCTAAACGATATGTATCCGCTGGTGACATTTGCATGTGTGTTCTTTTCCTAAACCACATTGATCTACTTGTGACATTGCATGTGTGTGTTTTTTGTAAACCACATTGATCCACTGGTGTCATTACATGTGTGTTCTTTTCCTGAACCACATGGATCAACTAGTGTCACTATATGTGTGTTCTTTTCCGAAACCACATGGATGCACTTGTGACATTACATGTGTGTTCTTTTCTTAAACTACATGGATCCACTAGGGACATTGCATGTGTGTTCTTTTCCTAAACTACATTGATCCACTAGAGTCATTGCATGTGTGTTCTTTTCCTAAACCACATGGACCCGCTAGCGTCATTGGATGTGTGTTCTTTTCCTAAATGACATGTATCCACTGGTGACATTTGCACATATGTTCTTTTCCTAAACCACATTGATCTACTTGTGACATTGCATGTGTGTATATTTTCGTAAACCACATTGATCCACTAGTGTCATTGCATGTGTATTCTTTTCCTAAACCACATGGATCCATTTGTTTCTTTCCATGCATGTTCTTTTCCTAAACTACATGGATCCACTTGAGGCATTGCATGTGCCTTCATTTCCAAAACCACATTGATCCACTAGTGACACTTGCATGTGTGTTTTTTCCTAAACCACATGGATCCACTAGTGACATTGCGTGTGTGTTCTTTTCCTAAACCAGATGGATCCACTAGTGACATTGCGTGTGTTCTTTTACTAAACCACATGGATCCACTAGTGACATTGCATGTGTGTTCTTTTCCTAAACCACATGGATCAACTAGAGTCCTTGCATGTGTGTTCTTTTCCTAAACCAGATTGATCCACTAGACTCATTGCATGTGTGTTCTTTTCCTAAACCATATTGATCCACTTGAGTCATTGCATGTGTGTTCTTTTCCTAAACCACATGGATCCACCAGTGACATTGCATGTGTGTTCTTTTCCTAAACCACATGGATCCACTTGTGACATTGCATGTGTGTTCTTTTCCTAGGACACATTGATCTACTAGAGTCATTGCATGTGTGTTATTTTCCTAAACCACATGGATCCACTAGAGTCATTGCATGTGTGTTGTTTTCCTAAACCACATGTAACCACTGGTGACATTTTCATGTTTGTTCTTTTCCTAGACCACATTTATCTACTTGTGACATTGCATGTGTGTGTTTTCCTAAAACACATGGGTCCACTTGTGACATTGCATGTGTGCTCTTTTCCTAAACCACATGGATCCACCGGTGACATTGGAAGTGTGTTCTTTTCTAAACAACTTGGATCCACTAGTGACATTGCATGTGTGTTATTTTCCTGAACCAGATTGATCCACTGGAGTCGTTTGCATGTGTGTTCTTTTTTCCTTAACTACATGGATCCACTAGTGACATTGCATGTGTGTTCATTTCTAGAACCATGTGGATCCACTAGAATCATTGCATGTGTGTTCTTTTCCTAAACCGCATTGATCCACTATAGTCATTACATGTGTGTTCTTTTCCTAAATGACATGTATCCACTCGTGACATTTTCATGTGTGTTCTTTTCCTAAACAACATTGATCTACTTGTGACATTGCATCTATGTTTTTTCGTAAACCACATTGATCCACCAGTGTCATTGAATGTGTGTTCTTTTCCTAAACCACATGGATCCACTAGAGTCATTGCATGGGTGTTCTTTTCCTAAACCACATTGATCCACTAGAGTCATTGCATGTGTGTTCTTTTCCTAAACGACATGTATCCACTGGTGACATTTGCATGTGTGTTCTTTTCCTGAACCACATGCATCCACTAGTGTCATTGCATGTGTGTTCTTTTCCTAAACCACATGGATCCACTATAGTCATTGTATGCTTGTTCTTTTCCTGAACGATATGTATCCACTGGTGACATTTGCACGTGTGTTGTTTTCCTAAACCACATTGATCTACTTGTGACATTGCATGTGTGTGTTTTTCGTAAACCACATTGATCTACTATTGTCAATACATGTGTGTTCTTTTCCTGAACCACATGGATCCACTGGTGTCATTGCATGTGTGTTCTTTTCCTAAACCACACTGATCCACTAATTTCATTACATGTGTGTTCTTTTCCTGAACCACATGGATCCACTGTGTCATTGCATGTGTGTTATTTTCCTAAACCACATGGATCCACTGTAGTCATTGTATGTGTGTTCTTTTCCTAAACAATATGTATCGACTAGTGACATTTGCATGTGTGTTCTTTTCCTAAACCACATTGATCTACTTGTGACATTGCATGTGTGTGTTTTTCGTAAACCACATTGATATACTAGTGTCATTACATGTGTGTTCTTTTCCTGAACCACATGGATCCTCTTGTGACATTGCATGTGTGTTCTTTTCTTAAATCACATGGATCCACTCGTGACATTGCATGTGCATTCTTTTCCTGAACTACATGGATCCACTGGTGACATTGCATGTGCGTTCTTTTCCTAAACCACATTGATCCACTAGAGTCATTGCATGTGTGTTATTTTCCTAAACCACATGGATCCGCTAGCGTCATTGGATGTGTGTTCTTTTCCTAAACGACATGTATCAACTTGACACATTTGCACGTGTGTTCTTTTCCTAAACCACATTGATCCACTAGTGTCATTGCATGTGTGTTCTATTCCTGAACCACATGGATCCACTGGTGTCATTGCATGTGTGTCCTTTTCCTAAACCACATGGATCCACTTGAGGCATTACATGTGTGTTCATTTCCAAAACTACATTGATCCACTAGTGACATTTGCATGTGTGTTCTTTTCCTAAACCACATTGTTCCACTGGTGACATTGCATGTGTGTTCTTCTCCTAAACCAGGTGGATCCACTGGTGACATTGCATGTGTGTTCTTTTTCTAAAACACACTGATCCACTAGTGACATTGCATGTGTGTTCTTTTCCTGAACCACATGGATCCACTGGAGTCATTGCATGTGTGTTCTTTTCCTAAACCACATTGATCCACTAGATTCATTGCATGTGTGTTCTTTTACTAAATCACATTGATCCACATGGATCACCTTGTGACATTGCATGTGTGCTATTTTCCTAAACCACATGGATCCACCGGTGACATTCCAAGTGTGTTATTTTCAAAACAATATGGATCCACTCGTGACATTGCATGTGTGTTCTTTACCTAAACCAGATGGATCCACTAGAGTCATTGCATGTGTGTTCTTTTCCTAAATTACATGGATCCACTAGTGACATTCCATGTGTGTTCATTTCCTAAACAACATTTATCTTCTAGAGTCATTGCATGTGTGTTATTTTCCTAAACCACATGGATCCACTAGAGTCATTGCATGTGTGTTGTTTTCCTAAACCACATGTATCCACTGGTGACATTTCCATGTGTGTTCTTTTCCTAAACCACATTTATCTACTTGTGACATTGCATGTGTGTTATTTTCCTGTACCACATTGGTCCACTAGTGCCATTGTATGCGTGTTCTTTTCCTGAACCACATGGATCCACTGGTGTCATTGCATTCATGTTTTTCCTAAACCACATAGATCCACTTGAGGCATTGCATGTGTGTTCTTTTCCGAAACCACATTGATCCATTGGTGACATTTGCATGTGTGTTCTTTTCCTTAACTACGTGGATCCACTAGTGACATTGCATGTGTGTTCATTTCCAGAACCACATGGATCCACTATAGTCATTGCATGTGTGTTCTTTCCCAAAATGACATGTATCCACTAGTGACATTTGCATGTGTGTTCTTTTCCTAAACCACATTGATCTACTTGTGGCATTGCATGTGCGTATTTTTCATAAACCACATTGATCCACTAGTGTCATTGCATGTGTGTTCTATTCCTCAACCACATGGATCCACTGGTGTCATTGCATGTGTGTTCTTTTCTTAAACCACATGGATCCACTTGAGGTATTGCATGTGTGTTCATTTCCATAACCACATTGATCCACTAGTGACATTTGCATGTGTGTTCTTTTCCTAAACGACATGGATCCACTGGTGACATTGCATGTGTGTTCTTTTCCTAAACCAGATGGATCCACTTGTGACATTGCATGTGTGTTCTTTTACTAAACCACACGGATCCACTAGTGACATTGCATGTGTGTTCTTTTCCTGAACCACATGGACCCACTAGAGTCATTGCATGTGAGTTCTTTTCCTAAAACACATGGGTCCACTTGTGACATTGCATGTGTGCTCTTTTCCTAAACCACATGGATCCACCGGTGACATTGGAAGTGTGTTCTTTTCTAAACAACTTGGATCCACTAGTGACATTGCATGTGTGTTATTTTCCTGAAACAGATTGATCCACTGGAGTCATTGCATGTGTGTTGTTTTCCTAAACTACATGGATCCACTAGTGACATTGCATGTGTGTTCATTTCTAGAACCATGTGGATCCACTAGAATCATTGCATGTGTGTTCTTTTCCTAAACCGCATTGATCCACTATAGTCATTACATGTGTGTTCTTTTCCTAAATGACATGTATCCACTCGTGACATTTTCATGTGTGTTCTTTTCCTAAACCACATTGATCTACTTGTGACATTGCATCTATGTTTTTTCGTAAACCACATTGATCCACCAGTGTCATTGAATGTGTGTTCTTTTCCTAAACCACATGGATCCACTAGAGTCATTGCATGGGTGTTCTTTTCCTAAACCACATTGATCCACTATAGTCATTGCATGTGTGTTCTTTTCCTAAACGACATGTATCCACTGGTGACATTTGCATGTGTGTTCTTTTCCTGAACCACATGCATCCACTAGTGTCATTGCATGTGTGTTCTTTTCCTAAACCACATGGATCCACTATAGTCATTGTATGCTTGTTCTTTTCCTGAACGATATGTATCCACTGGTGACATTTGCACGTGTGTTGTTTTCCTAAACCACATTGATCTACTTGTGACATTGCATGTGTGTGTTTTTCGTAAACCACATTGATCTACTATTGTCAATACATGTGTGTTCTTTTCCTGAACCACATGGATCCACTGGTGTCATTGCATGTGTGTTCTTTTCCTAAACCACACTGATCCACTAATTTCATTACATGTGTGTTCTTTTCCTGAACCACATGGATCCACTGTGTCATTGCATGTGTGTTATTTTCCTAAACCACATGGATCCACTGTAGTCATTGTATGTGTGTTCTTTTCCTAAACAATATGTATCGACTAGTGACATTTGCATGTGTGTTCTTTTCCTAAACCACATTGATCTACTTGTGACATTGCATGTGTGTGTTTTTCGTAAACCACATTGATATACTAGTGTCATTACATGTGTGTTCTTTTCCTGAACCACATGGATCCTCTTGTGACATTGCATGTGTGTTCTTTTCTTAAATCACATGGATCCACTCGTGACATTGCATGTGCATTCTTTTCCTGAACTACATGGATCCACTGGTGACATTGCATGTGCGTTCTTTTCCTAAACCACATTGATCCACTAGAGTCATTGCATGTGTGTTATTTTCCTAAACCACATGGATCCGCTAGCGTCATTGGATGTGTGTTCTTTTCCTAAACGACATGTATCAACTTGACACATTTGCACGTGTGTTCTTTTCCTAAACCACATTGATCCACTAGTGTCATTGCATGTGTGTTCTATTCCTGAACCACATGGATCCACTGGTGTCATTGCATGTGTGTCCTTTTCCTAAACCACATGGATCCACTTGAGGCATTACATGTGTGTTCATTTCCAAAACTACATTGATCCACTAGTGACATTTGCATGTGTGTTCTTTTCCTAAACCACATTGTTCCACTGGTGACATTGCATGTGTGTTCTTCTCCTAAACCAGGTGGATCCACTGGTGACATTGCATGTGTGTTCTTTTTCTAAAACACACTGATCCACTAGTGACATTGCATGTGTGTTCTTTTCCTGAACCACATGGATCCACTGGAGTCATTGCATGTGTGTTCTTTTCCTAAACCACATTGATCCACTAGATTCATTGCATGTGTGTTCTTTTACTAAATCACATTGATCCACATGGATCACCTTGTGACATTGCATGTGTGCTATTTTCCTAAACCACATGGATCCACCAGTGACATTCCAAGTGTGTTATTTTCAAAACAATATGGATCCACTCGTGACATTGCATGTGTGTTCTTTACCTAAACCAGATGGATCCACTAGAGTCATTGCATGTGTGTTCTTTTCCTAAATTACATGGATCCACTAGTGACATTCCATGTGTGTTCATTTCCTAAACAACATTTATCTTCTAGAGTCATTGCATGTGTGTTATTTTCCTAAACCACATGGATCCACTAGAGTCATTGCATGTGTGTTGTTTTCCTAAACCACATGTATCCACTGGTGACATTTCCATGTGTGTTCTTTTCCTAAACCACATTTATCTACTTGTGACATTGCATGTGTGTTATTTTCCTGTACCACATTGGTCCACTAGTGCCATTGTATGCGTGTTCTTTTCCTGAACCACATGGATCCACTGGTGTCATTGCATTCATGTTTTTCCTAAACCACATAGATCCACTTGAGGCATTGCATGTGTGTTCTTTTCCGAAACCACATTGATCCATTGGTGACATTTGCATGTGTGTTCTTTTCCTTAACTACGTGGATCCACTAGTGACATTGCATGTGTGTTCATTTCCAGAACCACATGGATCCACTATAGTCATTGCATGTGTGTTCTTTCCCAAAATGACATGTATCCACTAGTGACATTTGCATGTGTGTTCTTTTCCTAAACCACATTGATCTACTTGTGGCATTGCATGTGCGTATTTTTCATAAACCACATTGATCCACTAGTGTCATTGCATGTGTGTTCTATTCCTTAACCACATGGATCCACTGGTGTCATTGCATGTGTGTTCTTTTCTTAAACCACATGGATCCACTTGAGGTATTGCATGTGTGTTCATTTCCATAACCACATTGATCCACTAGTGACATTTGCATGTGTGTTCTTTTCCTAAACGACATGGATCCACTGGTGACATTGCATGTGTGTTCTTTTCCTAAACCAGATGGATCCACTTGTGACATTGCATGTGTGTTCTTTTACTAAACCACACGGATCCACTAGTGACATTGCATGTGTGTTCTTTTCCTGAACCACATGGACCCACTAGAGTCATTGCATGTGAGTTCTTTTCCTAAAACACATGGGTCCACTTGTGACATTGCATGTGTGCTCTTTTCCTAAACCACATGGATCCACCGGTGACATTGGAAGTGTGTTCTTTTCTAAACAACTTGGATCCACTAGTGACATTGCATGTGTGTTATTTTCCTGAAACAGATTGATCCACTGGAGTCATTGCATGTGTGTTGTTTTCCTAAACTACATGGATCCACTAGTGACATTGCATGTGTGTTCATTTCTAGAACCATGTGGATCCACTAGAATCATTGCATGTGTGTTCTTTTCCTAAACCGCATTGATCCACTATAGTCATTACATGTGTGTTCTTTTCCTAAATGACATGTATCCACTCGTGACATTTTCATGTGTGTTCTTTTCCTAAACCACATTGATCTACTTGTGACATTGCATCTATGTTTTTTCGTAAACCACATTGATCCACCAGTGTCATTGAATGTGTGTTCTTTTCCTAAACCACATGGATCCACTAGAGTCATTGCATGGGTGTTCTTTTCCTAAACCACATTGATCCACTATAGTCATTGCATGTGTGTTCTTTTCCTAAACGACATGTATCCACTGGTGACATTTGCATGTGTGTTCTTTTCCTGAACCACATGCATCCACTAGTGTCATTGCATGTGTGTTCTTTTCCTAAACCACATGGATCCACTATAGTCATTGTATGCTTGTTCTTTTCCTAAACGATATGTATCCACTGGTGACATTTGCACGTGTGTTGTTTTCCTAAACCACATTGATCTACTTGTGACATTGCATGTGTGTGTTTTTCGTAAACCACATTGATCTACTATTGTCAATACATGTGTGTTCTTTTCCTGAACCACATGGATCCACTGGTGTCATTGCATGTGTGTTCTTTTCCTAAACCACACTGATCCACTAATTTCATTACATGTGTGTTCTTTTCCTGAACCACATGGATCCACTGTGTCATTGCATGTGTGTTATTTTCCTAAACCACATGGATCCACTGTAGTCATTGTATGTGTGTTCTTTTCCTAAACAATAGGTATCGACTAGTGACATTTGCATGTGTGTTCTTTTCCTAAACCACATTGATCTACTTGTGACATTGCATGTGTGTGTTTTTCGTAAACCACATTGATATACTAGTGTCATTACATGTGTGTTCTTTTCCTGAACCACATGGATCCTCTTGTGACATTGCATGTGTGTCCTTTTCTTAAATCACATGGATCCACTCGTGACATTGCATGTGCATTCTTTTCCTGAACTACATGGATCCACTGGTGACATTGCATGTGCGTTCTTTTCCTAAACCACATTGATCCACTAGAGTCATTGCATGTGTGTTATTTTCCTAAACCACATGGATCCGCTAGCGTCATTGGATGTGTGTTCTTTTCCTAAACGACATGTATCAACTTGACACATTTGCACGTGTGTTCTTTTCCTAAACCACATTGATCCACTAGTGTCATTGCATGTGTGTTCTATTCCTGAACCACATGGATCCACTGGTGTCATTGCATGTGTGTCCTTTTCCTAAACCACATGGATCCACTTGAGGCATTACATGTGTGTTCATTTCCAAAACTACATTGATCCACTAGTGACATTTGGATGTGTGTTCTTTTCCTAAACCACATTGTTCCACTGGTGACATTGCATGTGTGTTCTTCTCCTAAACCAGGTGGATCCACTGGTGACATTGCATGTGTGTTCTTTTTCTAAAACACACTGATCCACTAGTGACATTGCATGTGTGTTCTTTTCCTGAACCACATGGATCCACTGGAGTCATTGCATGTGTGTTCTTTTCCTAAACCACATTGATCCACTAGATTCATTGCATGTGTGTTCTTTTACTAAATCACATTGATCCACTAGAGTCATTGCATGTGTGTTCTTTTCCTAAACCACATGGATCACCTTGTGACATTGCATGTGTGCTATTTTCCTAAACCACATGGATCCACCGGTGACATTCCAAGTGTGTTATTTTCAAAACAATATGGATCCACTCGTGACATTGCATGTGTGTTCTTTACCTAAACCAGATGGATCCACTAGAGTCATTGCATGTGTGTTCTTTTCCTAAATTACATGGATCCACTAGTGACATTCCATGTGTGTTCATTTCCTAAACAACATTTATCTTCTAGAGTCATTGCATGTGTGTTATTTTCCTAAACCACATGGATCCACTAGAGTCATTGCATGTGTGTTGTTTTCCTAAACCACATGTATCCACTGGTGACATTTTCATGTGTGTTCTTTTCCTAAACCACATTTATCTACTTGTGACATTGCATGTGTGTTATTTTCCTGTACCACATTGGTCCACTAGTGCCATTGTATGCGTGTTCTTTTCCTGAACCACATGGATCCACTGGTGTGTCATTGCATTCGTGTTTTTCCTAAACCACATAGATCCACTTGAGGCATTGCATGTGTGTTATTTTCCGAAACCACATTGATCCATTGGTGACATTTGCATGTGTGTTCTTTTCCTTAACTACGTGGATCCACTAGTGACATTGCATGTGTGTTCATTTCCAGAACCACATGGATCCACTATAGTCATTTCATGTGTGTTCTTTCCCAAAATGACATGTATCCACTAGTGACATTTGCATGTGTGTTCTTTTCCTAAACCACATTGATCTACTTGTGGCATTGCATGTGCGTATTTTTCATAAACCACATTGATCCACTAGTGTCATTGCATGTGTGTTCTATTCCTCAACCACATGGATCCACTGGTGTCATTGCATGTGTGTTCTTTTCTTAAACCACATGGATCCACTTGAGGTATTGCATTTGTGTTCATTTCCATAACCACATTGATCCACTAGTGACATTTGCATGTGTGTTCTTTTCCTAAACGACATGGATCCACTGGTGACATTGCATGTGTGTTCTTTTCCTAAACCAGATGGATCCACTTGTGACATTGCATGTGTGTTCTTTTACTAAACCACATGGATCCACTAGTGACATTGCATGTGTGTTCTTTTCCTGAACCACATGGACCCACTAGAGTCATTGCATGTGAGTTCTTTTCCTAAAACACATGGGTCCACTTGTGACATTGCATGTGTGCTCTTTTCCTAAACCACATGGATCCACCGGTGACATTGGAAGTGTGTTCTTTTCTAAACAACTTGGATCCACTAGTGACATTGCATGTGTGTTATTTTCCTGAACCAGATTGATCCACTAGAGTCATTGCATGTGTGTTGTTTTCCTAAACTACATGGATCCACTAGAGTCATTGCATGGGTGTTCTTTTCCTAAACCACATTGATCCACTAGAGTCATTGCATGTGTGTTCTTTTCCTAAACGACATGTATCCACTGGTGACATTTGCATCTGTGTTCTTTTCCTGAACCACATGGATCCACTAGTGTCATTGCATGTGTGTTCTTTTCCTAAACCACATGGATCCACTATAGTCATTGTATGCTTGTTCTTTTCCTAAACGATATGTATCCACTGGTGACATTTGCACGTGTGTTGTTTTCCTAAACCACATTGATCTACTTGTGACATTGCATGTGTGTGTTTTTCGTAAACCACATTGATCTACTATTGTCAATACATGTGTGTTCTTTTCCTGAACCACATGGATCCACTGGTGTCATTGCATGTGTGTTCTTTTCCTAAACCACACTGATCCACTAATTTCATTACATGTGTGTTCTTTTCCTGAACCACATGGATCCACTGTGTCATTGCATGTGTGTTATTTTCCTAAACCACATGGATCCACTGTAGTCATTGTATGTGTGTTCTTTTCCTAAACAATAGGTATCGACTAGTGACATTTGCATGTGTGTTCTTTTCCTAAACCACATTGATCTACTTGTGACATTGCATGTGTGTGTTTTTCGTAAACCACATTGATCTACTAGTGTCATTACATGTGTGTTCTTTTCCTGAACCACATGGATCCTCTTGTGACATTGCATGTGTGTTCTTTTCTTAAATCACATGGATCCACTCGTGACATTGCATGTGCATTCTTTTCCTGAACGACATGGATCCACTGGTGACATTGCATTTGCGTTCTTTTCCTAAACCACATTGATCCACTAGACTCATTGCATGTGTGTTCTTTTCCTAAACCACATGGATCCGCTAGCGTCATTGGATGTGTGTTCTTTTCCTAAACGACATGTATCAACTTGACACATTTGCACGTGTGTTCTTTTCCTAAACCACATTGATCCACTAGTGTCATTGCATGTGTGTTCTATTCCTGAACCACATGGATCCACTGGTGTCATTGCATGTGTGTCCTTTTCCTAAACCACATGGATCCACTTGAGGAATTACATGTGTGTTCATTTCCAAAACTACATTGATCCACTAGTGGCATTTGCATGTGTGTTCTTTTCCTACACCACATTGTTCCACTGGTGACATTGCATGTGTGTTCTTCTCCTAAACCAGATGGATCCACTGGTGACATTGCATGTGTGTTCATTTCCTAAACAACATTTATCTTCTAGAGTCATTGCATGTGTGTTATTTTCCTAAACCACATGGATCCACTAGAGTCATTGCATGTGTGTTGTTTTCCTAAACCACATGTATCCACTGGTGACATTTTCATGTGTGTTCTTTTCCTAAACCACATTTATCTACTTGTGACATTGCATGTGTGTTATTTTCCTGTACCACATTGGTACACTAGTGCCATTGTATGCGTGTTCTTTTCCTGAACCACATGGATCCACTGGTGTGTCATTGCATTCGTGTTTTTCCTAAACCACATAGATCCACTTGAGGCATTTCATGTGTGTTCTTTTCCGAAACCACATTGATCCATTGGTGACATTTGCATGTGTGTTCTTTTCCTTAACTACGTGGATCCACTAGTGACATTGCATGTGTGTTCATTTCCAGAACCACATGGATCCACTATAGTCATTTCATGTGTGTTCTTTCCCAAAATGACATGTATCCACTAGTGACATTTGCATGTGTGTTCTTTTCCTAAACCACATTGATCTACTTGTGGCATTGCATGTGCGTATTTTTCATAAACCACATTGATCCACTAGTGTCATTGCATGTGTGTTCTATTCCTCAACCACATGGATCCACTGGTGTGATTGCATGTGTGTTCTTTTCTTAAACCACATGGATCCACTTGAGGTATTGCATTTGTGTTCATTTCCATAACCACATTGATCCACTAGTGACATTTGCATGTGTGTTCTTTTCCTAAACGACATGGATCCACTGGTGACATTGCATGTGTGTTCTTTTCCTAAACCAGATGGATCCACTTGTGACATTGCATGTGTGTTCTTTTACTAAACCACACGGATCCACTAGTGACATTGCATGTGTGTTCTTTTCCTGAACCACATGGACCCACTAGAGTCATTGCATGTGAGTTCTTTTCCTGAAACACATGGGTCCACTTGTGACATTGCATGTGTGCTCTTTTCCTAAACCACATGGATCCACCGGTGACATTGGAAGTGTGTTCTTTTCTAAACAACTTGGATCCACTAGTGACATTGCATGTGTGTTATTTTCCTGAACCAGATTGATCCACTGGAGTCATTGCATGTGTGTTGTTTTCCTAAACTACATGGATCCACTAGTGACATTGCATGTGTGTTCTTTTCCTAAACCACACTGATCTACTAGAGTCATTGCATGTGTGTTATTTTCCTAAACCACATGGATCCACTAGAGTCATTGCATGCGTGTTTTTCCTAAACCACATGGATCCACTTGAGGCATTGCATGTGTGTTCTTTTCCTAAACCACATTGATCCACTGGTGACATTTGCATGTGTGTTATTTTCCTGAACTACATGGATCCACTAGTGACATTGCATGTGTTTTCATTTCTAGAACCACATGGATCCACTAGAGTCATTGCATGTGTGTTTTCTTTTCCTAAACCACATTGATCCACTATAGTCATTGCATGTGTGTTCTTTTCCTAAATGAAGTGTATCCACTGGTGACATTTGCATGTGCGTTCTTTTCCTAAACCACATTGATCTACTTGTGACATTGCATATGTGTTTTTTCGTAAACCACATTGATCCACTAGTGACATTGCATGTGTGTTCTTCTCCTAAACCAGATTGATCCACTAAATTCATTGCATGTGTGTTGTTTTGCTAAACCACATGGATCCACGGGTGATATTGCATGTGTGTTCTTTTCCTAAACTAGATGGATCCACCGGTGACATTGCATGTCTGTTCTTTTTCTAGATCACATGGATCCACTTGTGACATTGCATGTGTGCTCGTTTCCTGAACGCCGTGGATCCACATGAGTCATTGCATGCGTGTTCTTTTCCTAAACTACATGGATCCACGGGTTACATTGGATGTGTGTTCTTTTCCTAAACGACATGTATCCACTTGAGACATTTGCATGTGTGTTCTTTTCCTAAACCACATTGATCTACTTGTGACACCGCATGTGTGTATTTTTCGTAAACCACATTGTTCCACTGGTGACATTGCATGTGTGTTCTTTTCCTAAACCAGATGGATCCATTGGTGACATTTCATGTGTGTTCTTTTCCTAAACCACATGGATCCACTAGTGACATTGCATGTGTGTTCTTTTCCTGAACCACATGGATCCACTTGAGTCATTTCATGTGTATTCTTTCCTAAACCACATTGATCCACTAGACTCATTGCATGTGCGTTCTTTTACTAAACCACATTGATCCACTAGAGTCATTGCATGTGTGTTGTTTACCTAAACCACATGCATCCACTTGTGACATTGCATCTGTGCTCTTTTTCTAAACCACATGGATCCACTAGATGACATTGCAAGTGTGTTCTTTCCTAAACAACATGGATCAACTAGTGACATTGCATGTGTGTTCTTTACCCGAACTAGATGGATCCACTGGAGTCATTGCATGTGTGTTCTTTTCCTAAACCACATGGATCCACTAGTGACATTGCATGTGTGTTCTTTTCCTAAACCACATTGATCCACTAGAGTCATTGCATGTGTATTCTTTTCCTAAACCACATGGATCCACTAGAGTCATTACATGTGTGTTGTTTTACTAAACCACATGTATCCACTAGTGACATTTTCATTTGTGTTATTTTCCAAAACCACATTTATCTACTTGTGACATTGCATGTGTGTTCTTTTCTTGTACCACATTGATCCACTAGTGCCATTGCATGTGTGTTTTTTTCCTAAACGTCATGGATCCACTAGTGATATTGAATGTGTGTTTTTTCCTAAACCACATGGATCCACTTGAGGCATTGCATGTGTGTTCTTTTCCTAAACCACATGGATCCACTAGAGTCATTGCATGTGTGTTGTTTTCCTAAACCACATGTATCCACTGGTGACATTTTCATGTGTCTTCTTTTCCTAAGCCACATTTATCTACTTGTGACATTGCATGTGTGTTATTTTCCTGTACCACATTGGTCCACTAGTGCCATTGTATGCGTGTTCTTTTCCTGAACCACATGGATCCACTGGTGTGTCATTGCATTCGTGTTTTTCCTAAACCACATAGATCCACTTGAGGCATTGCATGTGTGTTCTTTTCCGAAACCACATTGATCCATTGGTGACATTTGCATGTGTGTTCTTTTCCTTAACTACATGGATTCACTACTGACATTGCATGTGTGTTCATTTCCAGAACCACATGGATCCACTATAGTCATTGCATGTGTGTTCTTTTCCAAAATGACATGTATCCACTGGTGACATTTTCATGTGTGTTCTTTTCCTAAACCACATTGATCTACTTGTGGCATTGCTTGTGCGTATTTTTCGTAAACCACATTGATCCACGAGTGTCATTGCATGTGTGTTCTATTCCTCAACCACATGGATCCACTAGTGTCATTGCATGTGTGTTCTTTTCTTAAACCACATGGATCCACTTGAGGTATTGCATGTGTGTTCATTTCCATAACCACATTGATCCACTAGTGACATTTGCATGTGTGTTCCTTTCCTAAACGACATGGATCCACTGGTGACATTGCATGTGTGTTCTTTTCCTAAACCAGATGGATCCACTGGTGACATTGCATGTGTGTTCTTTTACTAAACCACACGGATCCACTAGTGACATTGCATGTGTGTTCTTTTCCTGAACCACATGGACCCACTAGAGTCATTGGATGTGAGTTCTTTTCCTAAAACACATGGGTCCACTTGTGACATTGCATGTGTGCTCTTTTCCTAAACCACATGGATCCACCGGTGACATTGGAAGTGTGTTCTTTTCTAAACAACTTGGATCCACTAGTGACATTGCATGTGTGTTATTTTCCTGAACCAGATTGATCCACTGGACTCATTGCATGTGTGTTGTTTTCCTAAACTACATGGATCCACTAGTGACATTGCATGTGTGTTCTTTTCCTAAACCACACTGATCTACTAGAGTCATTGCATGTGTGTTATTTTCCTAAACCACATGGATCCACTAGAGTCATTGCATGCGTGTTTTTTCCTAAACCACATGGATCCACTTGAGGCATTGCATGTGTGTTCTTTTCCTAAAACACATTGATCCACTGGTGACATTTGCATGTGTGTTATTTTCCTGAACTACATGGATCCACTAGTGACATTGCATGTGTGTTCATTTCTAGAACCACATGGATCCACTAGAGTCATTGCATGTGTGTTTTCTTTTCCTAAACCACATTGATCCACTATAGTCATTGCATGTGTGTTCTTTTCCTAAATGACGTGTATCCACTGGTGACATTTGCATGTGCGTTCTTTTCCTAAACCACATTGATCTACTTGTGACATTGCATATGTGTTTTTTCGTAAACCACATTGATCCACTAGTGACATTGCATGTGTGTTCTTCTCCTAAACCACATTGATCCACTAAATTCATTGCATGTGTGTTGTTTTGCTAAACCACATGGATCCACGGGTGATATTGCATGTGTGTTCTTTTCCTAAACCAGATGGATCCACCGGTGACATTGCATGTCTGTTCTTTTTCTAGATCACATGGATCCACTTGTGACATTGCATGTGTGCTCTTTTCCTGAACGCCATGGATCCACATGAGTCATTGCATGCGTGTTCTTTTCCTAAACTACATGGATCCACGAGTTACATTGGATGTGTGTTCTTTTCCTAAACGACATGTATCCACTGGAGACATTTGCATGTGTGTTCTTTTCCTAAACCACATTGATCTACTTGTGACACCGCATGTGTGTATTTTTCGTAAACCACATTCATCCACTGGTGACATTGCATGTGTGTTCTTTTCCTAAACCAGATGGATCCATTGGTGACATTTCATGTGTGTTCTTTTCCTAAACCACATGGATCCACTAGTGACATTGCATGTGTGTTCTTTTCCTGAACCACATGGATCCACTGGAGTCATTTCATGTGTCTTGTTTTCCTAAACCACATTGATCCACTAGACTCATTGCATGTGCGTTATTTTCCTAAACCACATTGATCCACTAGAGTCATTGCATGTGCGTTGTTTACCTAAACCACATGCATCCACTTGTGACATTGCATCTGTGCTCTTTTTCTAAACCACATGGATCCACTAGATGACATTCCAAGTGTGTTCTTTCCTAAAAAACATGGATCAACTAGTGACATTGCATGTGTGTTCTTTACCCGAACTAGATGGATCCACTGGAGTCATTGCATGTGTGTTCTCTTCCTAAACCACATGGATCCACTAGTGACATTGCATGTGTGTTCTTTTCCTAAACCACATTGATCCACTAGAGTCATTGCATGTGTGTTATTTTCCTAAACCACATGGATCCACTAGAGTCATTACATGTGTGTTGTTTTCCTAAACCACATGTATCCACTAGTGACATTTTCATTTGTGTTATTTTCCAAAACCACATTTATCTACTTGTGACATTGCATGTGTGTTCTTTTCTTGTACCACATTGATCCACTAGTGCCATTGCATGTGTGTTCTTTTCCTAAAAGACATGGATCCACTAGTGATATGGAATGTGTGTTTTTTCCTAAACCACATGGATCCACTTGAGGCATTGCATGTGTGTTCTTTTCCTAAACCACATTGATCCACTGGTGACATTTGCATGTGTGTTCATTTGTTGAACCACATGGATCCACTAGAATCATTGCATGTGTGTTCTCTTCCTAAATGACATGTATCCACTGGTGACATTTGCATGTGTGTTCTTTTCCTAAACCACATTGATGTACTTGTCATATTGCATCTGTGTTTTTTCGTAAACCACATTGATCCACTAGTGTCATTGCATGTGTGTTCTTTTCCTAAACCACATGGATCCACTAGAGTCATTACATGTGTGTTGTTTTCCTAAACCACATGTATCCACTAGTGACATTTTCATTTGTGTTATTTTCCAAAACCACATTTATCTACTTGTGACATTGCATGTGTGTTCTTTTCTTGTACCACATTGATCCACTAGTTCCATTGCATGTGTGTTCTTTTCCTAAACGACATGGATCCACTAGACTCATTGCATGTTCGTTCTTTTCCTAAACCACATTGATCCACTAGAGTCATTGCATGTGTGTTGTTTACCTAAACCACATGCATCCACTTGTCACATTGCATCTGTGCTCTTTTTCTAAACCACATGGATCCACTAGATGATATTGCAAGTGTGTTCTTTCCTAAACAACATGGATCAACTAGTGACATTGCATGTGTGTTCTTTACCCGAACTAGATGGATCCACTGGAGTCATTGCATGTGTGTTCTTTTCCTAAACCACATGGATCCACTTGTGACATTGCATGTGTGTTCTTTTCCTAAACCACATTGATCCACTAGAGTCATTGCATGTGTGTTCTTTTCCTGAACCACATGGATCCACTGGTGTCATTGCATGTGTGTTCTTTTCCTAAACCACACTGATCCACTAATTTCATTACATGTGTGTTCTTTTCCTGAACCACATGGATCCACTGTGTCATTGCATGTGTGTTATTTTCCTAAACCACATGGATCCACTGTAGTCATTGTATGTGTGTTCTTTTCCTAAACAATAGGTATCTACTAGTGACATTTGCATGTGTGTTCTTTTCCTAAACCACATTGATCTACTTGTGACATTGCATGTGTGTGTTTTTCGTAAACCACATTGATCTACTAGTGTCATTACATGTGTGTTCTTTTCCTGAACCACATGGATCCTCTTGTGACATTGCATGTGTGTTCTTTTCTTAAATCACATGGATCCACTCGTGACATTGCATGTGCATTCTTTTCCTGAACTACATGGATCCACTGGTGACATTGCATGTGCGTTCTTTTCCTAAACCACATTGATCCACTAGAGTCATTGCATGTGTGTCCTTTTCCTAAACCACATGGATCCGCTAGCGTCATTGGATGTGTGTTCTTTTCCTAAACGACATGTATCAACTTGACACATTTGCACGTGTGTTCTTTTCCTAAACCACATTGATCCACTAGTGTCATTGCATGTGTGTTCTATTCCTGAACCACATGGATCCACTGGTGTCATTGCATGTGTGTCCTTTTCCTAAACCACATGGATCCACTTGAGGCATTACATGTGTGTTCATTTCCAAAACTACATTGATCCACTAGTGACATTTGCATGTGTGTTCTTTTCCTAAACCACATTGTTCCACTGGTGACATTGCATGTGTGTTCTCCTAAACCAGATGGATCCACTGGTGACATTACATGTGTGTTCTTTTTCTAAAACACACTGATCCACTAGTGACATTGCATGTGTGTTCTTTTCCTGAACCACATGGATCCACTGGAGTCATTGCATGTGTGTTCTTTTCCTAAACCACATTGATCCACTAGATTCATTGCATGTGTGTTCTTTTACTAAATCATATTGATCCACTAGAGTCATTTCATGTGTGTTCTTTTCCTAAACCACATGGATCACCTTGTGACATTGCATGTGTGCTATTTTCCTAAACCACATGGATCCACCGGTGACATTCCAAGTGTGTTATTTTCAAAACAATATGGATCCACTGGTGACATTGCATGTGTGTTCTTTACCTAAACTAGATGGATCCACTAGAGTCATTGCATGTGTGTTCTTTTCCTAAATTACATGGATCCACTAGTGACATTCCATGTGTGTTCATTTCCTAAACAACATTTATCTTCTAGAGTCATTGCATCTGTGTTATTTTCCTAAACCACATGGATCCACAAGAGTCATTGCATGTGTGTTGTTTTCCTAAACCACATGTATCCACTGGTGACATTTTCATGTGTGTTCTTTTCCTAAACCGCATTTATCTACTTGTGACATTGCATGTGTGTTATTTTCCTGTACCACATTGGTCCACTAGTGCCATTGTATGCGTGTTCTTTTCCTGAACCACATGGATCCACTGGTGTGTCATTGCATTCGTGTTTTTCCTAAACCACATAGATCCACTTGAGGCATTGCATGTGTGTTCTTTTCCGAAACCACATTGATCCATTGGTGACATTTGCATGTGTGTTCTTTTCCTTAACTACGTGGATCCACTAGTGACATTGCATGTGTGTTAATTTCCAGAACCACATGGATCCACTATAGTCATTACATGTGTGTTCTTTCCCAAAATGACATGTATCCACTAGTGACATTTGCATTTGTGTTCTTTTCCTAAACCACATTGATCTACTTGTGGCATTGCATGTGCGTATTTTTCATAAACCACATTGATCCACTAGTGTCATTGCATGTGTGTTCTATTCCTCAACCACATGGATCCACTGGTGTCATTGCATGTGTGTTCTTTTCTTAAACCACATGGATCCACTTGAGGTATTGCATGTGTGTTCATTTCCATAACCACATTGATCCACTAGTGACATTTGCATGTGTGTTCTTTTCCTAAACGACATGGATCCACTGGTGACATTGCATGTGTGTTCTTTTCCTAAACCAGATGGATCCACTTGTGACATTGCATGTGTGTTCTTTTACTAAACCACACAGATCCACTAGTGACATTGCATGTGTGTTCTTTTCCTGAACCACATGGACCCACTAGAGTCATTGCATGTGAGTTCTTTTCCTAAAACACATGGGTCCACTTGTGACATTGCATGTGTGCTCTTTTCCTAAACCACATGGATCCACCGGTGACATTGGAAGTGTGTTCTTTTCTAAACAACTTGGATCCACTAGTGACATTGCATGTGTGTTATTTTCCTGAACCAGATTGATCCACTGGAGTCATTGCATGTGTGTTGTTTTCCTAAACTACATGGATCCACTAGTGACATTGCATGTGTGTTATTTTCCTAAACCACACTGATCTACTAGAGTCATTGCATGTGTCTTATTTTCCTAAACCACATGGATCCACTAGAGTCATTGCATGCGTGTTTTTCCTAAACCACATGGATCCACTTGAGGCATTGCATGTGTGTTCTTTTCCTAAACCACATTGATCCACTGGTGACATTTGCATGTGTGTTATTTTCCTAAACTACATGGATCCACTAGTGACATTGCATGTGTGTTCATTTCTAGAACCACATGGATCCACTAGAGTCATTGCATGTGTGTTTTCTTTTCCTAAACCACATTGATCCACTATAGTCATTGCATGTGTGTTCTTTTCCTAAATGAAGTGTATCCACTGGTGACATTTTTATGTGCGTTCTTTTCCTAAACCACATTGATCTACTTGTGACATTGCATATGTGTTTTTTCGTAAACCACATTGATCCACTAGTGACATTGCATGTGTGTTCTTCTCCTAAACAACATTGATCCACTAAATTCATTGCATGTGTGTTGTTTTGCTAAACCACATGGATCCACGGGTGATATTGCATGTGTGTTCTTTTCCTAAACCAGATGGATCCACCGGTGACATTGCATGTCTGTTCTTTTTCTAGATCACATGGATCCACTTGTGACATTGCATGTGTGCTCGTTTCCTGAACGCCATGGATCCACGGGTTACATTGGATGTGTGTTCTTTTCCTAAACGACATGTATCCACTGGAGACATTTGCATGTGTGTTCTTTTCCTAAACCACATTGATCTACTTGTGACACCGCATGTGTGTATTTTTCGTAAACCACATTGATCCACTGGTGACATTGCATGTGTGTTCTTTTCCTAAACCAGATGGATCCATTGGTGACATTTCATGTGTGTTCTTTTCCTAAACCACATGGATCCACTAGTGACATTGCATGTGTGTTCTTTTCCTGAACCACATGGATCCACTTGAGTCATTTCATGTGTCTTCTTTTCCTAAACCACATTGATCCACTAGACTCATTGCATGTGCGTTCTTTTACTAAACCACATTGATCCACTAGAGTCATTGCATGTGTGTTTTTTACCTAAACCACATGCATCCACTTGTGACATTGCATCTGTGCTCTTTTTCTAAACCACATGGATCCACTAGATGACATTGCAAGTGTGTTCTTTCCTAAACAACATGGATCAACTAGTGACATTGCATGTGTGTTCTTTACCCGAACTAGATGGATCCACTGGAGTCATTGCATGTGTGTTCTTTTCCTAAACCACATGGATCCACTAGTGACATTGCATGTGTGTTCTTTTCCTAAACCACATTGATCCACTAGAGTCATTGCATGTGTGTTGTTTTCCTAAACCACATGTATCCACTGGTGACATTTTCATGTGTCTTCTTTTCCTAAACCACATTTATCTACTTGTGACATTGCATGTGTGTTATTTTCCTGTACCACATTGGTCCACTAGTGCCATTGTATGCGTGTTCTTTTCCTAAACCACATGGATCCACTGGTGTGTCATTGCATTCGTGTTTTTCCTAAACCACATAGATCCACTTGAGGCATTGCATGTGTGTTCTTTTCCGAAACCACATTGATCCATTGGTGACATTTGCATGTGTGTTCTTTTCCTTAACTACATGGATTCACTAGTGACATTGCATGTGTGTTCATTTCCAGAACCACATGGATCCACTATAGTCATTTCATGTGTGTTCTTTTCCAAAATGACATGTATCCACTGGTGACATTTGCATGTGTGTTCTTTTCCTAAACAACATTGATCTACTTGTGGCATTGCATGTGTGTATTTTTCGTAAACCACATTGATCCACTAGTGTCATTGCATGTGTGTTCTATTCCTCAACCACATGGATCCACTAGTGTCATTGCATGTGTGTTCTTTTCTTAAACCACATGGATCCACTTGAGGTATTGCATGTGTGTTCATTTCCATAACCACATTGATCCACTAGGTGACATTTGCATGTGTGTTCTTTTCCTAAACGACATGGATCCACTGGTGACATTGCATGTGTGTTGTTTTCCTAAACCAGACGGATCCACTGGTGACATTGCATGTGTGTTCTTTTACTAAACCACACGGATCCACTAGTGACATTGCATGTGTGTTCTTTTCCTGAACCACATGGACCCACTAGAGTCATTGGATGTGAGTTCTTTTCCTAAAACACATGGGTCCACTTGTGACATTGCATGTGTGCTCTTTTCCTAAACCACATGGATCCACCGGTGACATTGGAAGTGTGTTCTTTTCTAAACAACTTGGATCCACTAGTGACATTGCATGTGTGTTATTTTCCTGAACCAGATTGATCCACTGGACTCATTGCATGTGTGTTGTTTTCCTAAACTACATGGATCCACTAGTGACATTGCATGTGTGTTCTTTTCCTAAACCACACTGATCTACTAGAGTCATTGCATGTGTGTTATTTTCCTAAACCACATGGATCCACTAGAGTCATTGCATGCGTGTTTTTTCCTAAACCACATGGATCCACTTGAGGCATTGCATGTGTGTTCTTTTCCTAAAACACATTGATCCACTGGTGACATTTGCATGTGTGTTATTTTCCTGAATTACATGGATCCACTAGTGACATTGCATGTGTGTTCATTTCTAGAACCACATGGATCCACTAGAGTCATTGCATGTGTGTTTTCATTTCCTAAACCACATTGATCCACTATAGTCATTGCATGTGTGTTCCTTTCCTAAATGACGTGTATCCACTGGTGACATTTGCATGTGCGTTCTTTTCCTAAACCACATTGATCTACTTGTGACATTGCATATGTGTTTTTTCGTAAACCACATTGATCCACTAGTGACATTGCATGTGTGTTCTTCTCCTAAACCACATTGATCCACTAAATTCATTGCATGTGTGTTGTTTTGCTAAACCACATGGATCCACGGGTGATATTGCATGTGTGTTCTTTTCCTAAACCAGATGGATCCACCGGTGACATTGCATGTCTGTTCTTTTTCTAGATCACATGGATCCACTTGTGACATTGCATGTGTGCTCTTTTCCTGAACGCCATGGATCCACATGAGTCATTGCATGCGTGTTCTTTTCCTAAACTACATGGATCCACGGGTTACATTGGATGTGTGTTCTTTTCCTAAACGACATGTATCCACTGGAGACATTTGCATGTGTGTTCTTTTCCTAAACCACATTGATCTATTGTGACACCGCATGTGTGTATTTTTCGTAAACCACATTGATCCACTGGTGACATTGCATGTGTGTTCTTTTCCTAAACCAGATGGATCCATTGGTGACATTTCATGTGTGTTCTTTTCCTAAACCACATGGATCCACTAGTGACATTGCATGTGTGTTCTTTTCCTGAACCACATGGATCCACTGGAGTCATTTCATGTGTCTTGTTTTCCTAAACCACATTGATCCACTAGACTCATTGCATGTGCGTTATTTTCCTAAACCACATTGATCCACTAGAGTCATTGCATGTGCGTTGTTTACCTAAACCACATGCATCCACTTGTGACATTGCATTTGTGCTCTTTTTCTAAACCACATGGATCCACTAGATGACATTCCAAGTGTGTTCTTTCCTAAAAAACATGGATCAACTAGTGACATTGCATGTGTGTTCTTTACCCGAACTAGATGGATCCACTGGAGTCATTGCATGTGTGTTCTCTTCCTAAACCACATGGATCCACTAGTGACATTGCATGTGTGTTCTTTTCCTAAACCACATTGATCCACTAGAGTCATTGCATGTGTGTTCTTTTCCTAAACCACATGGATCCACTAGAGTCATTACATGTGTGTTGTTTTCCTAAACCACATGTATCCACTAGTGACATTTTCATTTGTGTTATTTTCCAAAACCACATTTATCTACTTGTGACATTGCATGTGTGTTCTTTTCTTGTACCACATTGATCCACTAGTGCCATTGCATGTGTGTTCTTTTCCTAAAAGACATGGATCCACTAGTGATATGGAATGTGTGTTTTTTCCTAAATCACATGGATCCACTTGAGGCATTGCATGTGTGTTCTTTTCCTAAACCACATTGATCCACTGGTGACATTTGCATGTGTGTTCATTTCTTGAACCACATGGATCCACTAGAATCATTGCATGTGTGTTCTTTTCCTAAATGACATGTATCCACTGGTGACATTTGCATGTGTGTTCTTTACCTAAACCACATTGATGTACTTGTCATATTGCATCTGTGTTTTTTCGTAAACCACATTGATCCACTAGTGTCATTGCATGTGTGTTCTTTTCCTAAACCACATGGATCCACTAGAGTCATTACATGTGTGTTGTTTTCCTAAACCACATGTATCCACTAGTGACATTTTCATTTGTGTTATTTTCCAAAACCACATTTATCTACTTGTGACATTGCATGTGTGTTCTTTTCTTGTACCACATTGATCCACTAGTGCCATTGCATGTGTGTTCTTTTCCTAAACGACATGGATCCACTAGACTCATTGCATGTGCGTTCTTTTCCTAAACCACATTGATCCACTAGAGTCATTGCATGTGTGTTGTTTACCTAAACCACATGCATCCACTTGTCACATTGCATCTGTGCTCTTTTTCTAAACCACATGGATCCACTAGATGATATTGCAAGTGTGTTCTTTCCTAAACAACATGGATCAACTAGTGACATTGCATGTGTGTTCTTTACCCGAACTAGATGGATCCACTGGAGTCATTGCATGTGTGTTCTTTTCCTAAACCACATGGATCCACTAGTGACATTGCATGTGTGTTCTTTTCCTAAACCACATTGATCCACTAGAGTCATTGCATGTGTGTTCTTTTCCTAAACCACATGGATCCACTAGAGTCATTGCATGTGTGTTGTTTTCCTAAACCACATGTATCCACTGGTGACATTTTCATGTGTGTTCTTTTCCTAAACCATATTTATCTACTTGTGACATTGCATGTGTGTTATTTTCCTGTACCATATTGGTCCACTAGTGCCATTGTATGCGTGTTCTTTTCCTGAACCACATGGATCCACTGGTGTGTCATTGCATTCGTGTTTTTCCTAAACCACATAGATCCACTTGAGGCATTGCATGTGTGTTCTTTTCCGAAACCACATTGATCCATTGGTGACATTTGCATGTGTGTTCTTTTCCTTAACTACATGGATTCACTAGTGACATTGCATGTGTGTTCATTTCCAGAACCACATGGATCCACTATAGTCATTGCATGTGTGTTCTTTTCCAAAATGACATGTATCCACTGGTGACATTTGCATGTGTGTTCTTTTCCTAAACCACATTGATCTACTTGTGGCATTGCATGTGTGTATTTTTCGTAAACCACATTGATCCACTAGTGTCATTGCATGTGTGTTCTATTCCTCAACCACATGGATCCACTAGTGTCATTGCATGTGTGTTCTTTTCTTAAACCACATGGATCCACTTGAGGTATTGCATGTGTGTTCATTTCCATAACCACATTGATCCACTAGTGACATTTGCATGTGTGTTCTTTTCCTAAACGACATGGATCCACTGGTGACATTGCATGTGTGTTGTTTTCCTAAACCAGATGGATCCACTTGTGACATTGCATGTGTGTTCTTTTACTAAACCACACGGATCCACTAGTGACATTGCATGTGTGTTCTTTTCCTGAACCACATGGACCCACTAGAATCATTGGATGTGAGTTCTTTTCCTAAAACACATGGGTCCACTTGTGACATTGCATGTGTGCTCTTTTCCTAAACCACATGGATCCACCGGTGACATTGGAAGTGTGTTCTTTTCTAAACAACTTGGATCCATTAGTGACATTGCATGTGTGTTATTTTCCTGAACCAGATTGATCCACTTGAGTCATTGCATGTGTGTTGTTTTCCTAAACTACATGGATCCACTAGTGACATTGCATGTGTGTTCTTTTCCTAAACCACACTGATCTACTAGAGTCATTGCATGTGTGTTATTTTCCTAAACCACATGTATCCACTAGAGTCATTGCATGCGTGTTTTTTCCTAAACCACATGGATCCACTTGAGGCATTGCATGTGTGTTCTTTTCCTAAATGACATGTATCCACTGGTGACATTTGCATGTGTGTTCTTTTCCTAAACCACATTGATGTACTTGTCATATTGCATCTGTGTTTTTTCGTAAACCACATTGATCCACTAGTGTCATTGCATGTGTGTTCTTTTCCTAAACCACATGGATCCACTAGAGTCATTACATGTGTGTTGTTTTCCAAAACCACATGTATCCACTAGTGACATTTTCATTTGTGTTATTTTCCAAAACCACATTTATCTACTTGTGACATTGCATGTGTGTTCTTTTCTTGTACCACATTGATCCACTAGTGCCATTGCATGTGTGTTCTTTTCCTAAACGACATGGATCCACTAGTGATATGGAATGTGTGTTTTTTCCTAAACCACATGGATCCACTTGAGGCATTGCATGTGTGTTCTTTTCCTAAACCACATTGATCCACTGGTGACATTTGCATGTGTGTTCATTTCTTGAACCACATGGATCCACTAGAATCATTGCATGTGTGTTCTTTTCCTAAATGACATGTATCCACTGGTGACATTTGCATGTGTGTTCTTTTGCTAAACCACATTGATGTACTTGTCATATTGCATCTATGTTTTTTCTTAAACCACATTGATCCACTAGTATCATTGCATGTGTGTTCTTTTCCTAAACCACATGGATCCACTAGAGTCATTACATGTGTGTTGCTTTCCTAAACCACATGTATCCACTAGTGACATTTTCATTTGTGTTATTTTCCAAAACCACATTTATCTACTTGTGACATTGCATGTGTGTTCTTTTCTTGTACCACATTGATCCACTAGTGCCATTGCATGTGTGTTCTTTTCCTAAACGACATGGATCCACTAGACTCATTGCATGTGCGTTCTTTTCCTAAACCACATTGATCCACTAGAGTCATTGCATGTGTGTTGTTTACCTAAACCACATGCATCCACTTGTCACATTGCATCTGTGCTCTTTTTCTAAACCACATGGATCCACTAGATGATATTGCAAGTGTGTTCTTTCCTAAACAACATGGATCAACTAGTGACATTGCATGTGTGTTCTTTACCCGAACTAGATGGATCCACTGGAGTCATTGCATGTGTGTTCTTTTCCTAAACCACATGGATCCACTAGTGACATTGCATGTGTGTTCTTTTCCTAAACCACATTGATCCACTAGAGTCATTGCATGTTTGTTCTTTTCCTAAACCACATGGATCCACTAGAGTCATTGCATGTGTGTTGTTTTCCTAAACCACATGTATCCACTAGTGACATTTTCATGTGTGTTCTTTTCCTAAACCACATTTATCTACTTGTGACATTGCATGTGTGTTATTTTCCTGTACCACATTGGTCCACTAGTGCCATTGTATGCGTGTTCTTTTCCTGAACCACATGGATCCACTGGTGTGTCATTGCATTCGTGTTTTTCCTAAACCACATAGATCCACTTGAGGCATTGCATGTGTGTTCTTTTCCGAAACCACATTGATCCATTGGTGACATTTGCATGTGTGTTCTTTTCCTTCACTACATGGATCCACTAGTGACATTACATGTGTGTTCATTTCCAGAACCACATGGATCCACTATAGTCATTGCATGTGTGTTCTTTTCCAAAATGACATGTATCCACTGGTGACATTTGCATGTGTGTTCTTTTCCTAAACCACATTGATCTACTTGTGGCATTGCATGTGCGTATTTTTCATAAACCACATTGATCCACTAGTGTCATTGCATGTGTGTTCTATTCCTCAACCACATGGATCCACTAGTGTCATTGCATGTGTGTTCTTTTCTTAAACCACATGGATCCACTTGAGGTATTGCATGTGTGTTCATTTCCATAACCACATTGATCCACTAGTGACATTTGCATGTGTGTTCTTTTCCTAAACGACATGGATCCACTGGTGAGGTTGCATGTGTGTTCTTTTCCTAAACCAGATGGATCCATTGGTGACATTTCATGTGTGTTCTTTTACTAAACCACACAGATCCACTAGTGACATTGCATGTGTGTTCTTTTCCTGAACCACATGGACCCACTAGAGTCATTGCATGTGAGTTCTTTTCCTAAAACACATGGGTCCACTTGTGACATTGCATGTGTGCTCTTTTCCTAAACCACATGGATCCACCGGTGACATTGGAAGTGTGTTCTTTTCTAAACAACTTGGATCCACTAGTGACATTGCATGTGTGTTATTTTCCTGAACCACATTGATCCACTGGAGTCATTGCATGTGTGTTGTTTTCCTAAACTACATGGATCCACTAGTGACATTGCATGTGTGTTCTTTTCCTAAACCACACTGATCTACTAGAGTCATTGCATGTGTGTTATTTTCCTAAACCACATGGATCCACTAGAGTCATTGCATGCGTGTTTTTTCCTAAACCACATGGATCCACTTGAGGCATTGCATGTGTGTTCTTTTCCTAAAACACATTGATCCACTGGTGACATTTGCATGTGTGTTATTTTCCTGAACTACATGGATCCACTAGTGACATTGCATGTGTGTTCATTTCTAGAACCACATGGATCCACTAGAGTCATTGCATGTGTGTTTTCTTTTCCTAAACCACATTGATCCACTATAGTCATTGCATGTGTGTTCTTTTCCTAAATGACGTGTATCCACTGGTGACATTTGCATGTGCATTCTTTTCCTAAACCACATTGATCTACTTGTGACATTGCATATGTGTTTTTTCGTAAACCACATTGGTCCACTAGTGACATTGCATGTGTGTTCTTCTCCTAAACCACATTGATCCACTAAATTCATTGCATCTGTGTTGTTTTGCTAAACCACATGGATCCACGGGTGATATTGCATGTGTGTTCTTTTCCTAAACCAGATGGATCCACCGGTGACATTGCATGTCTGTTCTTTTTCTAGATCACATGGATCCACTTGTGACTTTGCATGTGTGCTCTTTTCCTGAACGCCATGGATCCACATGAGTCATTGCATGCGTGTTCTTTTCCTAAACTACATGGATCCACGGGTTACATTGGATGTGTGTTCTTTTCCTAAACGACAACTATCCACTGGAGACATTTGCATGTGTGTTCTTTTCCTAAACCACATTGATCTACTTGTGACACCGCATGTGTGTATTTTTCGTAAACCACATTGATCCACTGGTGACATTGCATGTGTGTTCTTTTCCTAAACCAGATGGATCCATTGGTGACATTTCATGTGTGTTCTTTTCCTAAACCACATGGATCCACTAGTGACATTGCATGTGTGTTCTTTTCCTGAACCACATGGATCCACTGGAGTCATTTCATGTGTCTTGTTTTCCTAAACCACATTGATCCACTAGACTCATTGCATGTGCGTTCTTTTCCTAAACCACATTGATCCACTAGAGTCATTGCATGTGCGTTGTTTACCTAAACCACATGCATCCACTTGTGACATTGCATCTGTGCTCTTTCTCTAAACCACATGGATCCACTAGATGACATTGCAAGTGTGTTCCTTCCTAAACAACATGGATCAACTAGTGACATTGCATGTGTGTTCTTTACCCGAACTAGATGGATCCACTGAAGTCATTGCATGTGTGTTCTTTTCCTAAACCACATTGATCCACTAGAGTCATTGCATGTGTGTTCTTTTCCTAAACCACATGGATCCACTAGAGTCATTACATGTGTGTTGTTTTGCTAAACCACATGTATCCACTAGTGACATTTTCATTTGTGTTATTTTCCAAAACCACATTTATCTACTTGTGACATTGCATGTGTGTTCTTTTCTTGTACCACATTGATCCACTAGTGCCATTGCATGTGTGTTCTTTTCCTAAACGACATGGATCCACTAGTGATATGGAATGTGTGTTTTTTCCTAAACCACATGGATCCACTTGAGGCATTGCATGTGTGTTCTTTTCCTAAACCACATTGATCCACTGGTGACATTTGCATGTGTGTTCATTTCTTGAACCACATAGATCCACTAGAATCATTGCATGTGTGTTCTTTTCCTAAATGACATGTATCCACTGGTGACATTTGCATGTGTGTTCTTTTCCTAAACCACATTGATGTACTTGTCATATTGCATCTGTGTTTTTTCGTAAACCACATTGATCCACTAGTGTCATTGCATGTGTGTTCTTTTCCTAAACCACATGGATCCACTAGAGTCATTACATGTGTGTTGTTTTCCTAAACCACATGTATCCACTAGTGACATTTTCATTTGTGTTATTTTCCAAAACCACATTTATCTACTTGTGACATTGCATGTGTGTTCTTTTCTTGTACCACATTGATCCACTAGTGCCATTGCATGTGTGTTCTTTTCCTAAACGACATGGATCCACTAGACTCATTGCATGTGCGTTCTTTTCCTAAACCACATTGATCCACTAGAGTCATTGCATGTGTGTTCATTTCCTAAACCACATGGATCCACTAGAGTCATTACATGTGTGTTGTTTTCCTAAACCACATGTATCCACTAGTGAAATTTTCATTTGTGTTATTTTCCAAAACCACATTTATCTACTTGTGACATTGCATGTGTGTTCTTTTCTTGTACCACATTGATCCACTAGTGCCATTGCATGTGTGTTCTTTTCCTAAACGACATGGATCCACTAGTGATATTGAATGTGTGTTTTTTCCTAAACAACATGGATCCACTTGAGGCATTGCATGTGTGTTCTTTTCCTAAACCACATGGATCCACTAGAGTCATTGCATGTGTGTTGTTTTCCTAAACCACATGTATCCACTTGTGACATTTTCATGTGTGTTCTTTTCCTAAACCACATTTATCTACTTGTGACATTGCATGTGTGTTATTTTCCTGTACCACATTGGTCCACTAGTGCCATTGTATGCGTGTTCTTTTCCTGAACCACATGGATCCACTGGTGTGTCATTGCATTCGTGTTTTTCCTAAACCACATAGATCCACTTGAGGCATTGCATGTGTGTTCTTTTCCGAAACCACATAGATCCATTGGTGACATTTGCATGTGTGTTCTTTTCCTTAACTACATGGATCCACTAGTGACATTGCATGTGTGTTCATTTCCAGAACCCCATGGATCCACTATAGTCATTGCATGTGTGTTCTTTTCCAAAATGACATGTATCCACTGGTGACATTTGCATGTGTGTTCTTTTCGTAAACCACTTTGATCCACTAGTGTCATTGCATGTGTGTTCTATTCCTCAACCACGTGGATCCATTGGTGTCATTGCATGTGTGTTCTTTTCTTAAACCACATGGATCCACTTGAGGTATTGCAAGTGTGTTCATTTCCATAACCACATTGATCCACTAGTGACATTTGTATGTGTGTTGTTTTCCTAAACCAGATGGATCCACTGGTGACATTGCATGTGTGTTCTGTTACTAAACCACACGGATCCACTAGTGACATTGCATGTGTGTTCTTTTCCTGAACCACATGGATCCACTAGAGTCATTGCATGTGAGTTCTTTTCCTAAAACACATGGGTCCACTTGTGAAATTGCATGTGTGCTCTTTTCCTAAACCACATGGATCCACCGGTGACATTGGAAGTGTGTTCTTTTCTAAACAACTTGGATCCACTAGTGACATTGCATGTGTGTTATTTTCCTGAACCAGATTGATCCACTGGAGTCATTGCATGTGTGTTGTTTTCCTAAACTACATGGATCCACTAGTGACATTGCATGTGTGTTCTTTTCCTAAACCACACTGATCTACTAGAGTCATTGCATGTGTGTTATTTTCCTAAACCACATGGATCCACTAGAGTCATTGCATGCGTGTTTTTTCCTAAACCACATGGATCCACTTGAGGCATTGCATGTGTGTTCTTTTCCTAAAACACATTGATCCACTGGTGACATTTGCATGTGTGTTATTTTCCTGAACTACATGGTTCCACTAGTGACATTGCATGTGTGTTCATTTCTAGAACCACATGGATCCACTAGAGTCATTGCATGTGTGTTTTCTTTTCCTAAACCACATTGATCCGCTATAGTCATTGCATGTGTGTTCTTTACCCGAACTAGATGGATCCACTGGAGTCATTGCAGGTGTGTTCTTTTCCTAAACCACATGGATCCACTAGTGACATTGCATGTGTGTTCTTTTCCTAAACCACATTGATCCACTAGAGTCATTGCATGTGTGTTCTTTTCCTAAACCACATGGATCCACTAGAGTCATTACATGTGTGTTGTTTTCCTAAACCACATGTATCCACTAGTGACATTTTCATTTGTGTTATTTTCCAAAACCACATTTATCTACTTGTGACATTGCATGTGTGTTCTTTTCTTGTACCACATTGATCTACTTGTGGCATTGCATGTGTGTTCTTTTCCTAAACAACATGGATCCACTAGTGATATGGAATGTGTGTTTTTTCCTAAACCACATGGATCCACTTGAGGCATTGCATGTGTGTTCTTTTCCTAAACCACATTGATCCACTGGTGACATTTGCATGTGTGTTCATTTCTTGAACCACATGGATCCACTAGAATCATTGCATGTGTGTTCATTTCTTGAACCACATGGATCCACTAGAATCATTGCATGTGTGTTCTTTTCCTAAATGACATGTATCCACTGGTGACATTTGCATTTGTGTTCTTTTCCTAAATCACATTGATGTACTTGTCATATTGCATATGTGTTTTTTCGTAAACCACATTGATCCACTAGTGTCATTGCATGTGTGTTCTTTTCCTAAACCACATGGATCCACAAGTGACATTGCATTTGTGTTCTTTTCCTAAACCACATTGATCCACTAGAGTCATTGCATGTGTGTTCTTTTCCTAAACCACATGGATCCACTAGAGTCATTGCATGTGTGTTGTTTTCCTAAACCACATGTATCCACTAGTGACATTTTGATTTGTGTTATTTTCCAAAACCACATTTATCTACTTGTGACATTGCATGTGTGTTCTTTTCTTGTACCACATTGATCCACTAGTGCCATTGCATGTGTGTTCTTTTCCAGAACGACATGGATCCACTAGTGATATTGAATGCGTGTTTTTTCCTAAACCACATGGATCCACTTGAGGCATTGCATGTGTTTTCTTCTCCTAAACCACATTGATCCACTGGTGACATTTGCATGTGTGTTCTTTTCTTGACCCACATGGATCCACCAGTGACATTGCATGTGTGTTCATTTCTTGAACCACATGGATCCACTAGAATCATTGCATGTGTGTTCTTTTCCTAAATGACATGTATCATTTGCATGTGTGTTGTTTTCCTAAACCACATTGATGTACTTGTGATATTGCATCTGTGTTTTTTCGTAAACCACATTGATCCACTAGTGTCATTGCATGTGTGTTCTTTTCCTAAACCACATGGATTCACTAGAGTCATTGCATGTGTGTTGTTTTCCTAAACCACATTGATCTACTTGTGACATTGCATGTTTGTTCTTTTCCTAAACCTCATTGATCCACTAGTGTTATTGCATGTGTGTTCTTTTCCTAAACCACTTGGATCCACTAGCGTCATTGGATGTATGTTCTTTTCTTAAACGAGATGTATCCACTGGTGACATTTGCATGTGTGTTCTTTTCCTAAACCACATTGAGATACTTGTGACATTGCATGTGTGTGTTTTTAGTAAACCACATTGATCCACTAGTGTCATTGCATGTGTGTTCTTTTCCTGAACCACATGGATCCACTGGTGTCATTGCATGTGTGTTGTTTTCCTAAACCACATGGATCCACTTGAGGCATTGCACGTGTCTTCATTTACTAAACCACATGGATCCACTTGTGACATTGCATGTGTGTTCTTTTCCTAAACCACATTGATCCACTAGTGACTTTTGCATGTGTGTTAATTTCCTAAACCACATGGATCCACTAGAGTCATTAAATGTGTGTTCTTTTCCTAAAACACATTGATCCACTAGAGTCATTGCATGTGTGTTCTTTTCCTAAACCACATGGATCCACTAGATACATTGCATGTGTGTTCTTTTCGTAAACAACATGGATCCACTTATGACATAGCATGTGTGTTGTTTTCCTAAACCACATTGATCCACTAAAGTCAGTGCATGTGTTTTTTCCTAAACCACATGGATCCACTGGTGACATTGCATGTGTGTTCTTTTTGTAAACCACGTTGATCCACCGATGAAATTGGATTTGTGTTATCTTCTTAAACTACATCGATCCACAAGTGACATTGCATGTGTGTTCTTCTCCTAAACCACATTGATCCACTAGAGTCATTGCATGTGTGTTGTTTTCCTAAACCACATGGATCCACGGGTGGCAATGCATGTGTGTTCTTTTCCAATACCAGATGGATCCACCGATGACATTGGATGTGTGTTCTTTTTCTAAACAACATGGATCCACTTGTGACCTTGCATGTGTGTTCTTTTCCTGAACCCCATGGTTCGATAGGAGTCATTGCATGCGTGTTCTTTTCCTAAACTACATGGATCCACTAGTGACACTGCATGTGTGTTCTTTTCCTAAAGCACATTGATCCACTAGAGTCATTACATGTGTGTTCTTTTCCTAAACCACATGGATCCACTTGAGTCATTGGATGTGTGTACTTTTCCTAAACGACATGTATCCAATAGTGACATTTGCATGTGTGTTCTTTTCGTAAACCACATTGTTTTACTTGTGACATGGCATGTGTTTTTCGTAAACCACATTGATCCACTAGTGTCATTACATGTGTGTTCTTTTCTTGAACCACATGGATACAGTGGTGTCATTGCATGTGTGTTCTTTTCCTAAACCACATGGATCCACTTGAGGCATTGCATGTGTGTTCATTTCCTAAACCACATAGATCCACTGGTGACATTTGCATGTGTCTTCTTTTCCTAAACCACATGGATCCAGTAGTGACATTGCATGTGTGTTCTTTTCCTAAACCACATGGATCCACTACTGACACTGCATGTGTGTTCTTTTCCTAAACCACATGGATCCACTGGTGTCATTGCATGTGTGTTCTTTTCCTAAACCACATGGATCCAGTTGTGGCACTGGATGTGTGTTAATTTCCTAAACCACATTGATCCACTACTGTCATTGCATGTGTGTTCTTTTCCTAAACCGCATGGATCCACTAGAGTTATTGCATGTGTGTTCTTTTCCTACACCACATTGATCCACTAGAGTCATTGCATGTGTGTTCTTTTCCTAAACCACATTGATCCACTAGATTCATTGCTTGTGTGTTCTTTTCCTAAACCACATGGATCCACTTGTGACATTGCATGTGTGTTCTTTTCCTAACCCACATTGATCAACTAGAGTCATCGCATGTGTGTTCTTTTCCTAAACCACATTGATCCACTAGAGTCATTGCATGTGTGTTCTTTTCCTAAACCACATTCATCCACTAGTGTCATTACATGTGTGTTCTTTTCTTGAACCACATGGATACAGTGGTGTCATTGCATGTGTGTTCTTTTCCTAAACCACATGGATCCACTTGAGGCATTGCATGTGTGTTCATTTCCTAAACCACATAGATCCACTGGTGACATTTGCATGTGTGTTCTTTTCCTAAACCGCATGGATCCAGTAGTGACATTGCATGTGTGTTCTTTTCCTAAACCACATGGATCCACTAGTGACACTGCATGTGTGTTCCTTTCCTAAACCACATGGATCCACTGGTGTCATTGCATGTGTGTTCTTTTCCTAAACCACATGGATCCAGTTGTGGCACTGGATGTGTGTTAATTTCCTAAACCACATTGATCCACTAGTGTCATTGCATGTGTGTTCTTTTCCTAAACCACATGGATCCACTAGAGTTATTGCATGTGTGTTCGTTTCCTACACCACATTGATCCACTAGAGTCATTGCATGTGTGTTCTTTTCCTAAACCACATTGATCCACTAGATTCATTGCTTGTGTGTTCTTTTCCTAAAACACATGGATCCACTTGTGACATTGCATGTGCGTTCTTTTCCTAAACCACATTGATCAACTAGAGTCATCGCATGTGTGTTCTTTTCCTACACCACATTGATCCACTAGAGTCATTGCATGTGTGTTCTTTTCCTAAACCACATGGATCCACTTGTGACATTGCATGTGCGTTCTTTGCTTAGACCATATGGATCCCCTTGTGACATTGCATGTGTGTTCTTTTCCTAAACTACATGGATCCACTGGTGACATTGCATGTGTGTTCTTTTCCTAAACCTCACTGATCCACTAGAGTTATTGCATGTGTGTTCTTTTCCTAAACCACTTGGATCCACTAGCGTCATTGGATGTGTGTTCTTTTCTTAAACGAGATGTATCCACTGGTGACATTTGCATGTGTGTTCTTTTCCTAAACCACATTGAGCTACTTGTGACATTGCATGTGTGTGTGTTTTTAGTAAACCACCTTGATCCACTAGTGTCGTTGCATGTGTGTTCTTTTCCTGAACCACATGGATCCACTAGTGTCATTGCATGTGTGTTGTTTTCCTAAACCGCATGGATCCACTTGAGGCATTGCACGTGTGTTCATTTACTAAACCACATGGATCCACTTGTGACATTGCATGTGTGTTCTTTTCCTAAACCACGTTGATCCACTAGTGACTTTTGCATGTGTGTTATTTTCCTAAACCACATGGATCCACTAGAGTCATTAAATGTGTGTTCTTTTCCTAAAACACATTGATCCACTAGAGTCATTTGCATGTGTGTTCTTTTCCTAAACCACATTGAGATACTTGTGACATTGCATGTGTGTGTTTTTAGTAAACCACATTGATCCACTAGTGTCATTGCATGTGTGTTCTTTTCCTGAACCACATGGATCCACTGGTGTCATTGCATGTGTGTTGTTTTCCTAAACCGCATGGATCCACTTGAGGCATTGCACGTGTCTTCATTTACTAAACCACATGGATCCACTTGTGACATTGCATGTGTGTTCTTTTCCTAAACCACATTGATCCACTAGTGACTTTTGCATGTGTGTTAATTTCCTAAACCACATGGATCCACTAGAGTCATTAAATGTGTGTTCTTTTCCTAAAACACATTGATCCACTAGAGTCATTGCATGTGTGTTCTTTTCCTAAACCACATGGATCCACTAGATACATTGCATGTGTGTTCTTTTCGTAAACAACATGGATCCACTTATGACATAGCATGTGTGTTGTTTTCCTAAACCACATTGATCCACTAAAGTCAGTGCATGTGTTTTTTCCTAAACCACATGGATCCACTGGTGACATTGCATGTGTGTTCTTTTTGTAAACCACGTTGATCCACCGATGAAATTGGATTTGTGTTATCTTCTTAAACTACATCGATCCACAAGTGACATTGCATGTGTGTTCTTCTCCTAAACCACATTGATCCACTAGAGTCATTGCATGTGTGTTGTTTTCCTAAACCACATGGATCCACGGGTGGCAATGCATGTGTGTTCTTTTCCAATACCAGATGGATCCACCGATGACATTGGATGTGTGTTCTTTTTCTAAACAACATGGATCCACTTGTGACCTTGCATGTGTGTTCTTTTCCTGAACCCCATGGTTTGATAGGAGTCATTGCATGCGTGTTCTTTTCCTAAACTACATGTAACCACTAGTGACATTGCATGTGTGTTCTTTTCCTAAAGCACATTGATCCACTAGAGTGATTACATGTGTGTTCTTTTCCTAAACCACATGGATCCACTTGAGTCATTGGATGTGTGTACTTTTCCTAAACGACATGTATCCAATAGTGACATTTGCATGTGTGTTCTTTTCCTAAACCACATTGTTTTACTTGTGACATTGCATGTGTTTTTCGTAAACCACATTGATCCACTAGTGTCATTACATGTGTGTTCTTTTCTTGAACCACATGGATACAGTGGTGTCATTGCATGTGTGTTCTTTTCCTAAACCACATGGATCCACTTGAGGCATTGCATGTGTGTTCATTTCCTAAACCACATAGATCCACTGGTGACATTTGCATGTGTCTTCTTTTCCTAAACCGCATGGATCCAGTAGTGACATTGCATGTGTGTTCTTTTCCTAAACCACATGGATCCACTACTGACACTGCATGTGTGTTCTTTTCCTAAACCACATGGATCCACTGGTGTCATTGCATGTGTGTTCTTTTCCTAAACCACATGGATCCAGTTGTGGCACTGGATGTGTGTTAATTTCCTAAACCACATTGATCCACTAGTGTCATTGCATGTTTGTTCTTTTCCTAAACCGCATGGATCCACTAGAGTTATTGCATGTGTGTTCTTTTCCTACACCACATTGATCCACTAGAGTCATTGCATGTGTGTTCTTTTCCTAAACCACATTGATCCACTAGATTCATTGCTTGTGTGTTCTTTTCCTAAACCACATGGATCCACTTGTGACATTGCATGTGTGTTCTTTTCCTAACCCACATTGATCAACTAGAGTCATCGCATGTGTGTTCTTTTCCTAAACCACATTGATCCACTAGAGTCATTGCATGTGTGTTCTTTTCCTAAACCACATTCATCCACTAGTGTCATTACATGTGTGTTCTTTTCTTGAACCACATGGATACAGTGGTGTCATTGCATGTGTGTTCTTTTCCTAAACCACATGGATCCACTTGAGGCATTGCATGTGTGTTCATTTCCTAAACCACATAGATCCACTGGTGACATTTGCATGTGTGTTCTTTTCCTAAACCGCATGGATCCAGTAGTGACATTGCATGTGTGTTCTTTTCCTAAACCACATGGATCCACTAGTGACACTGCATGTGTGTTCCTTTCCTAAACCACATGGATCCACTGGTGTCATTGCATGTGTGTTCTTTTCCTAAACCACATGGATCCAGTTGTGGCACTGGATGTGTGTTAATTTCCTAAACCACATTGATCCACTAGTGTCATTGCATGTGTGTTCTTTTCCTAAACCACATGGATCCACTAGAGTTATTGCATGTGTGTTCGTTTCCTACACCACATTGATCCACTAGAGTCATTGCATGTGTGTTCTTTTCCTAAACCACATTGATCCACTAGATTCATTGCTTGTGTGTTCTTTTCCTAAAACACATGGATCCACTTGTGACATTGCATGTGCGTTCTTTTCCTAAACCACATTGATCAACTAGAGTCATCGCATGTGTGTTCTTTTCCTACACCACATTGATCCACTAGAGTCATTGCATGTGTGTTCTTTTCCTAAACCACATGGATCCACTTGTGACATTGCATGTGCGTTCTTTGCTTAGACCATATGGATCCCCTTGTGACATTGCATGTGTGTTCTTTTCCTAAACTACATGGATCCACTGGTGACATTGCATGTGTGTTCTTTTCCTAAACCTCACTGATCCACTAGAGTTATTGCATGTGTGTTCTTTTCCTAAACCACTTGGATCCACTAGCGTCATTGGATGTGTGTTCTTTTCTTAAACGAGATGTATCCACTGGTGACATTTGCATGTGTGTTCTTTTCCTAAACCACATTGAGCTACTTGTGACATTGCATGTGTGTGTGTTTTTAGTAAACCACCTTGATCCACTAGTGTCGTTGCATGTGTGTTCTTTTCCTGAACCACATGGATCCACTAGTGTCATTGCATGTGTGTTGTTTTCCTAAACCGCATGGATCCACTTGAGGCATTGCACGTGTGTTCATTTACTAAACCACATGGATCCACTTGTGACATTGCATGTGTGTTCTTTTCCTAAACCACGTTGATCCACTAGTGACTTTTGCATGTGTGTTATTTTCCTAAACCACATGGATCCACTAGAGTCATTAAATGTGTGTTCTTTTCCTAAAACACATTGATCCACTAGAGTCATTGCATGTGTGTTCTTTTCCTAAACCACATGGATCCACTAGAGACATTGCATGTGTGTTCTTTGCGTAAACAACATGGATCCACTTGTGACATAGCATGTGTGTTGTTTTCCTAAACCACATTGATCCACTAAAGTCAGTGCATGTGTTTTTTCCAAAACCACATGGATCCACTGGTGACATTGCATGTGTGTTCTTTTTGTAAACCACGTTGATCCACCGATGACATTGGATTTGTGTTATCTTCTTAAACTACATCGATCCACAGGTGACATTGCGTGTGTGTTCTTCTCCTAAACCACATTGATCCACTAAAGTCATTGCATGCGTGTTCTTTTCCTAAACTACATGGATCCACTGGTGACATTGCATGTGTGTTCTTTTCCTAAAGCACATTGATCCACTAGAGTGATTACATGTGTGTTCTTTTCCTAAACCACATGGATCCACTAGAGTCATTGGATGTGTGTACTTTTCCTAAACGACATGTATCCAATAGTGACATTTGCATGTGTGTTCTTTTCCTAAACCACATTGTTTTACTTGTGACAATGCATGTGTTTTTCGTAAACCACATTGATCCACTAGTGTCATTACATGTGTGTTCTTTTCTTGAACCACATGGATACAGTGGTGTCATTGCATGTGTGTTCTTTTCCTAAACCACATGGATCCACTTGAGGCATTGCATGTGTGTTCATTTCCGAAACCACATAGATCCACTGGTGACATTTGCATGTGTGTTCTTTTCCTAAACCACATGGATCTAGTAGTGACATTGCATGTGTGTTCTTTTCCTAAACCACATGGATCCACTAGTGACACTGCATGTGTGTTCTTTTCCTAAACCACATGGATCCACTCGTGACATTGCATGTGTGTTCTTTTCCTGAACGACATGGATCCACTAGAGTTATTGCATGTGTGTTCTTTTCCTAAACCACATGGATCCACTAGTGACATTGCATGTTTGTTCTTTTCCTAAACCACATGGATCCACTAGTCTCATTGCATTTGTGTTCTTTTCCTAAACCACATTGATCCACTAGAGTCATTGCATGTGTGTTCTTTTCCTAAACCACATGGATCCACTAGTGACATTACATGTGTGTTCTTTTCCTAAACCACGTGGATCCACTAGTCGCATTGCATGTGTGTTCTTTTCCTAAACCACATGGATCCACTGGTGACATTGCATGTGTGTTCTTTTCCTAAACCACATGGATCCACCGGTGACATTGCATGTGTGTTCTTTTCTAAACCTCATGGATCCACTAGTGCCATTGCATTTGTGTTCTTTTCCTGTACCACATTGATCCACTAGAGTCATTGCATGTGTGTTCTTTTCCTAAACCACATGTATCCACTAGAGTCAGTGCATATTTGTTCTTTTCCTAAACCACATTTATCCACTGGTGACATTCGCATGTGTGGTATTTTTCTAAATCACATTGATCTACTTGTGACATTGCATGTGTGTTTTTTCCTATACCACGTTGACCCACTAGTGTCATTGCATGTGTGTTATTTTCCTAAACCACATGCATCCACTTGTGTCATTGCATGTATGTTTTTGCCAAAACCACATTGATCCACTGGTGACTTTTACATGTGTGCTCTTCTCCTAAACCACATGGATCCACTAGAATCATTATATGTGTGTTGTTTTCCTACACCACATTGATCCACTATATTCATTGCATGTGTGTTCTTTTCCTAAACCACGCGTGTCATTTACACGAATCTTGGCGTGGTTCGGCGGTTATAAGGGGTGAGGATTCCTTTTCCTCATCTTCTTCACCTATTCCAGCGTCGTTTCCTTCTCCTCCACTTCTCCCACGCACACAGAGCTTCCTTGCCCTCAAAAATTCCCAACGCCGCCCAACTAAGGTCACCAGCGCACCAGGAAAATGGCTTCCACTTCACCTTCCGGCGCAGCAGCGACGACAGTGACGACAGCGGCGACGGAAAAGGAGAGCAATCTCGTGGTTTGGATCCCATGCGTCCTCGACGACGACAAGCTTCGCTCCGTACAAGAAGAAGGGATCCTCCGCGCCGATGATTGGCGGAGCGGCTTCGGAGAAGCCATCCCCAACCCTCGCAACAACGAGCGAGTGCACTTCGGCCCACACCTGGACAGAGGTTTCTCCTTTCCTCCCTTAGATTTCTTTTCTGAGGTGATAGATCACTACAGTGTTCAACTTCACCATCTCCCCTCGAACTCCATCTTAGAGATGAGAACCTATGCGTCTTTGTGCGAGGGGTATCTCAGCATTAGGCCGAGTCTCACTCTCTTCCGGTACTATTTCCATGTCCGGAGAAATTCCAATACCGCTGGTAATCCTTACATTACCGGTACGATTAGTCTTTCAGTTAGGTGTGATCATGTTTATCCTCGGATTTAGCTCGTGAATCGATCAAACAGTGGCCGGCTATCTTTTTCTATCATAAGGATATTCCCGCTCCTGGCAAAGCCATGCCCTGAGCGTCTTGGGACGAGGCTGCTCCGGCTCTCAGTGACGACCTGATTCTCGCCAAGAGACGGGTCAAATACCTGATGAAGCACAAGGGCCTTAAAGGGTCTGACTTGGTCTAGTGCTGGGTGGCACGTCGGATCCAGCCTCTCCAGCACCACGGCGACCGACTGATGCATTCCATCACGGCGTTGAAAAAAGACTCCCTCTGCATCAACCCCAAGGCCTTAAAGCCACAAGATTATAGAAGCCAAATGAAATGGCTGATAAAGGAGCGGATCGAGAGAAAGATTCCAGATTTGTCCCTGGACATGCATACAGCGGAAGACCCTGTAGTGCTGGTAAGCTTTAGCAATAAACCCTTTTTATGTGTTTCACCTTTAAGTTATTTCGCAACACTAAAATACTATCTTCTTTTCAGCTTGCCGACCTCCCCGAGTCGGAATTAGCTCCTATCGAGGGATATCCTCCCGAGTTTTCTCAGGAGGAGGAATTGGTCCCACTGCCAGACATTGTGCCCAGAAAGCGCAAAGCTCCGACAGTGGCTATCGACACAAAGGAAGTGCCAGTTGTGAAGAGGTAACTTTCCAAACAGCTTCTGCCTTTATACTTTAATCATGATTTCATCCGAGATATAATGTTCTTCATTCTATTACCTTCTTAGAGCTAAACAGCTCATCAAGGGCAAGGGGAAGGGAACTACTTCAAAGCCCCTACGCCAGACGAAGCTAACCTTGGCTTCTCCTGCCGTGGCTCCTCCGACTCCTGCCCGTGAACCTTCTACAGCGTCGGAGATTACTCCATCTCCGATCGTTGCAGAAGATCCGGCTCCCTCAACAGGGTCAGCGATCCTTGAGTCGCAGACTGACGACACCATGGGTGACTCAGGTTTTGATAAGGGTGAACCATCTTCGGGTAATGATCCCTCGGCCGAAGTTTTCACCGATAACCTCCTTAGCAATCCGGGACTTGCCAAGTTTGACTTATCTCGGAAATCTACAAAGGTGATCCAACGGTTGGCCAAGGAATGCCTTGAACGCCGAACCATTTCTGTCGAAGAAGAAGCACAAGAGGCGGAAGACATCAACTACTCCCAACTTCTCAAACAAGTCCGCCTTCGTGATGAGGGGTTAAGAGCTGGTGTGCTTCCACCACCTCCGGTTATTCCACTCACCCTCGCCGAGAAGGTTTTCACTGAGGTGAACATGTGCCTGAGCAAGCTCACACATGAACATCATGTAAGTCGGAATTCCAACTCACGTTTTCCTTTATTGTACTTTATATCATACCCTCTAGCCCCGAAGCATGAAGTTGGATAGACAATTCGGGTTTATGCCTTTTTAGGATGCCAAATAATGAACTAGTGTAGCCCCCAAGGCTTGTGCTGATATTAGTAACAATATTAGCCCGAGTCTTTAGTAGACTTCTGACTCTGGGTATTCTGACTTACAGAAAGTTAATTCATATAACCAGGATTGTTGAAGAACATATGCAACAAGCGGAGAGAGATCAAAGCTCTTCGACTTGAAAATGCTGAGCTGAAGGTCTCCAAGGATGAGGCCGAAGGTAAACATTCTGAGACTCAAACCTTGTCTTGCGTTTTCACAGTCGAATATTTTTGTTGAACTGTTGTTCTTTGGACTTACAGCACTGGTAAAGTAGTCCTACGCTATGATCGAAGGGGCCGAGAATATGAAGCCCTTGGTGGTGGAAAACAAAGATCTCCGTCGAGAGCTAGACTAGCTCAAGGCGGATCATGAGAAGAGCATTGCTCAAGTTCTTGAAGCCTTCTCCATGGCCACCGTGGAGCGTGATCGCAAGATTGCACTCTACGAGAAGAAAATCTCGAATCTTACGAATGACTTGTTCAGAGAGAGGGACATGTCTGAGGCACTCTGGGCTGAACTCTAGAGCCTTCGCGAGGAGAAAACCAAAGTCGATGATGTCATCTTTGGTATGTTTCCATCTTTCTAACTTGTCTACATTCTTCGACTCTTTCGATGTCGGATTTATTAAACCGTTTTGCATTATATGCAGAGGTCCTCTAAACTTGACGGACTCCGCCTCTACCGAGCCTCGCACCTACCGGCTTACCCAAGTCGATGATTTGCTGCATGACTTCCGCTAATCCCTTGAGGATATTGGCGAAGCTCTCAAGGTTCCGGATATGCATAGCATGTCTGACTTTCAGGTGCGAGATAAGGCAAAGGAGATACCGTAGCTTGTCCAGGACTGGAACATGTCCTATGCGCGATCCGCAGCGCAGAACGCTCTCACAATGGTCATGAGCCACCATGGAAGCATGGAAATATGGCAAGTGACCAGAGGGTACTCTACTGTGGACGAAGACGGCCAGGAGCAAGATATAAAAGCTATTATGGACTCCTACGCTGGATATGGGTGCCACATAGCTGATTTAACCAGCTATGACACTCCCTTCTTCGCTCGCGTGGACATGCCACCTCCGCCTTCCGAAGAAGCAGTCGAAGTTTTCGACGATGACCAAACCATATCGGATTTGGACATCTCAGATTGTTATCAATGTGCGGCTAATGTATCCAGCGAGCCGACAGCTCCTACCTCTCCTCTTGCATCATAAGTCATCAGAAAGAAACATATGTGTTATTCTGAAAATATTATGGATTTGTAAATAAGTAGTATGATACTTTTGCTAGTGCTAAGTTTTAATCTATCTATTCAGCACTTTTGACTTTGATATTTTGTGCCTGAAATGTTTGCATAAGCACTTGTAATTTTTGTTTGTACTTATCGTTTATCTGGCTTTCCGCCTCGTCCCTTTTGTGAGCCGGCTAAACTTTCAGCACGGAAACTTTGCTGAGCTACAGAGCTCAATTGCTAAACCAGTTTAAACTCGGAAACGAAGCCGGCTTCCTGTACCAACAATTCACTAGTCGGAAAATACCCGCATCCGGCAATCAGACAAATAACCAAAGTATAGACTAGGAAATTTAGAGTTATACCCAAAGGTAGCATTTTTAGAATCAGAAATCTAAACCAGAACAAACATGAGCATAAAGTACTTTGAAGTATTCTAGCATTTTCGACTGTGACATGATCATTCTAAAATAAGATGGTAAAAACTTCTCAGAAAAACTTGAGGCAACCAAAACTTTTATTTCTCACAGAACATGTACACATATATGATTACAAAGAAGGATAAACTAAGAATAAAAGGGACATATCTGAGCAATATTCCATGGTCTGTCTAACTCATCCGGATTTGTACTACCTCCAGCTCTCTTTCTCTTCTTAGTAGTAGGTCTTTCTTTGACTGGCCTCATATCAGTTAGGTACTATGAACCATTGTGTAATACTCGACTAACTAAAAATGCCCCTTCCCATACTGGGGAAAGTTTGTGCTTTCTTTGTTGCACAAGCCGGAGAACCAAATCGCCTTTATTAAAAGATCTGTTTTTGACTCTCTGGCTATGATACATGCATAACTTATGTTGATAGGCTGTTGATCTCATTTAGCAATGACGCGAACTTCTTCGACTAAGTTGAGATCATTTTGTCGAGAAATATCGGCATCCTCTTCGATATACGCGGCCACTCTAGGAGAAGTGTGAATCAAATCACTAGGAAGAATTGCTTCTGCGCCATAGACCAAGAAGAAAGGTGTGTATCCAGTTGACCTGTTTGGAGTTGTTCGTAAACTCCATATTACAGAAGGTAATTCTTCTGCCCAAGCCCCCGCAGCATGTCGTAGTGGTGCTTCGAGTCTCGGTTTTAGGCCTTGTAGGATTAAACCATTTGCTCTTTCGACTTGTCCATTAGCCTGCGAATGTGCGACTGGCGCAATGTCAAGCCGGATATTTTGTTTGTTGTAGAATTCGGCGAGTTCTCCTATAGAGAAATTACTCCCGTTGTCCGTGATAATACTATGCGGATAACCATACCGGATTATAACATCCTCGACAAATCTTTTGGCTATTGCTCCATGCCAACTAGTGACGGGTTTAGCCTCAATCCATTTGGTGAATTTGTCCACCATCACTAAGATGTGAGTAAATCCACTTGGAGCCCGTTTAAACGGTCCTACCATGTCAAGCCCCCAGACCGCGAAAGGCCATGTTATAGGTATTGTTCGCAGCTGATCAGCCGGAACATGAGCTTGTTTGGCGTACTTTTGGCAGCCCTTGCACGTCTTGACCAGCCGTTCGGCATCCGCCTTGGCTGTAAGCCAGAAAAAACCGTCTCGAAAAGCTTTTGCCACTAAAGATTTGGCTGCAGCATGGTGACCAAACTCGCCTTCGTGGATTTATCTTAAGATTTCCACTCCTTCTTCTGGAGATATGCAGTGCTGAAAGACCCTAGACACACTCCGCTTATAGAGCTCACCACTAACTACAGAATAGGCTTTTGCATGTGTGTTCTTTTCCTAAACTACATGGATCCACTAGTGAAATTGCATGTGTGTTCTTTTCCTAAACCACATTGATCCACTAGAGTCATTGCATTTGTGTTCTTTTACTAAACCACATGGATCCACTAGATTCATTGGATGTGTGTTCTTCTCCTAAACGACATGTATCCACTGGTGATATTTGCATGTGTG